>MAOA02000038.1:2400000-3000000 GCA_002742255.2 Ceratocystis albifundus
CAAGATCACAGACAAGCAGCGACCGACCACATCCCATCCATGCCTGTTATTATTTGGCCTGTAATTTCCACCATCAGCCAGTTGGCATTTGTCCGATTTATCTATTTTACGTCCTCAGCATTGCCGGCAAATTATCGTAGACGGACGTTTCGGGGCTGAGGCCCAGGGTCCAGGGCCCAGCTCCGAAGCCCCTACAGCACAACACAACACCCAAGCAAGCCCTTCTTCTTTGCTGCTATACACTTTTCCGCCACGCATAACGAAACAGGAGAAGAGAAGAGAAGAGAAGGGAAGCAAGGTACAGAAAGAGTCCCGAGTTTCTTTGTCGTCTGCCACTGAGTTTATCTCCATTTTATATATTTTATTCGGTTTGATATCTCCCCGCCTCGTCGTTGCTGTGCGCCGGTCTGTTGTCTCTTTCTGTGTGTGTAGTAGCTTGTTGCTGTGCCTGTGCTCATATTTGGCCCGTGTACATTATACAAGTACCGTTGCATGCATCGCTGCCAACTTACACATCACCACAACACGCAACACGCAACACACATACACATACACATACATACATACATATAGACTTTGCCTCCTCTTTCTTCTTCTGCTCAGCGCCGTCGTCTTCTCTCCCTCTCCTTCTCTATACCCACCCACCGCTTGCCACTGCTCTCTAAAAGCTGCCTGCTCTCCCTCACCCCCCCTTCGTCCTCGTTCTCTGTCGCTTCCGCTTCCTCTTCCTCTTCCTCTTCCTGTTCTCGGGATTCGTACTAGAAAAACAACCCAAAGCCTAGCTTGCCGTTCCCTTGAAATCCAAGTTGCCCATCCTTTGTGCCCTGGTCTTCCTTTATATATTCCAGCCTGGACCACTTCTCTTCCATCCCCTCGGCCTCTCCTCGCCCTTTCCTCTCCACCCCCTGCTCTCTCTCTCTCTACCTCCTAGTCCTCCGCAATGTTCGCCAATCGCAGATTCTCTATCAACCGCCATACTGGCGTGCCCAAGGTTCGCAAGAACAGCGAGATCGTTCTCGCCGGTATGTCTTCATCTTTCCCTGCCCCCCGTCTTGTCTCATCACCCCTCCTTCACTGGTCCTCCAGTGATGTCATCTATAGCGGCTACAGTTGCCTTATCAAGCCGTCTGTCTCTCCTCGCCTTACTGACTCTCGCTTTCTCTGCCCTCCCTCCTCCTTTCAACAGAAAACCAGTCTCGCATCCACCAGCAGTTCAGACAGGCCCACGAGGGTCACCAGCCCCATGCCGGCCTAGACGCCAGTCGCTCCTCAACCGGCGTTGTCTGGTGCACTGAGCGTGCCGCTGAATACGGCTATCTCGAAGCCCCGGATACCTGGGCCAATCTCGGCCAGGGCGCGCCCGAGGTTGAGGATGAAATCAAGGGCTGCTTCCCCCGCCCCTCCACCATCGATGTCTCCATGGCTGCCCGCGAGTACGGCCCCACTGCCGGCATCCGCCCCCTGCGTGAGGCCGTGGCCAAGCTGTACAACGAGCACCATCGCCAGGACAAGGAGAGCAAGTACACCTGGGAAAACGTCGCCATTGTGCCCGGTGGCCGTGCCGGCTTGATCCGCATTGCAGCTGTTCTCGGCAACTCGTACCTGTCGTTCTTCATGCCCGACTACACGGCCTACAACGAGATGCTGTCGCTGTTCAAGAACGTGAGTAGAATGCCCTGTTACCAGCACTCGCCTCTTTCCCCTCGCCACTCTGCAGTGTCCTCCCGCTAACATTTCCCGCGTCCAGTTCGCCGCTGTTCCCGTCCCCCTCAACGAAAACGACGACTACCAGATCCATGCCGAGAAGGTCGAGGAGGAGATTGCCCGTGGCACGTCAGTCATTCTGACCTCCAACCCCCGCAACCCGACCGGCCGTGTCGTCGCCAACCCTGAACTGTCCAAGATCCAGGACATCTGCCGGGGTCGTGCCACCTTCATCTCCGACGAATTCTACTCGGGCTACAACTACACCAGCGATTGTGACGGGACTACAATTTCGGCTGCGGAGAACGTTGAAGACGTTGATGAGGATGATGTCATTATTATCGATGGTCTTACCAAGCGCTTCCGCCTTCCCGGCTGGCGTGTGGCATGGATCCTGGGCCCCAAGGGTAAGCTTAGCTCTACTTTTTTGTCTCGTGCGTCGTTCATTTATGTGCATATATCTAACCATTCTCCCACGTGCAGAGTACATCAAGGCCATTGGCTCCTGTGGCTCATACCTTGATGGCGGCGCCAACTATGCTTTCCAGCAGGCCGCCATCCCTATGCTAGAGCCTGATCTGGTGCGCGAGGAAATGATCCACTTGCAGACTCACTTCCGAGAGAAGCGCGACTATGTCGTCGGCCGTCTCAAGGAGATTGGCTTCACCTTCAAATACGTGCCCGACTCGACTTTCTACATGTATGTGCAACAGCGGTGTCTTTTTTGCCCCCTCCCCCGTCTTGGTCCTTCTCCTGTTTCCTCCCCCTAGCCCCCTTTGCTATCTATCTCCTACTCATACTAACATTTCTTTTCTCCCCCTTTCTCCTATCAGCTGGCTCAATCTTGAGGGTCTCCCAGACGCCATCTGCGACGGTCTCAACTTCTTCCAGGCCTGCTTGGAGGAAAAGGTCATTGTTGTGCCCGGCATCTTCTTCGACCTTAACCCTTCACATCGTCGCGACCTGTTTGACAGCCCGTGCCATCACTTTGTGCGTCTGTCGTATGGCCCGCGCATGGAAGTGCTTAAGAATGGCTGCGACGCCATCGAGCGTGTTGTGAAAAAGTACCGTGAGATGGAGGAGGCTCTGGAGGAGTAGACGCCCAGAAGTCATCGGATGTTTTTGCGAGTGATTTTTGTTCTGTACTAGACATGGTGAAGCCGAGAAGGGCTACAGTTTGGCTATGGTATATGTTTACGATGGGGGCTTTGCTTTTGCTTCGTTTGTGTTATCTGCGGTGCGCTTTTCTTCTTTCTTTCTCGGCGTTGCAAATTCCAATATCTTCGACTTTCCCTTTCAAGACTAATGAGGCTATGCTATTAGTCTATAATGTGTAGCGTCGATGTAGGCTGTTCTGGTCGTCAGCTTGTAGCATCAGCATCGCGCTATAGTAGACTTCTTGGTAAGACATATCTCTTAGTCTTCCTTTTTCTTTTTCTCTATCTTGCAGTGTCCCCAAAAGTAGAGGTCGGTCATCATGTGGTCTCTTATCTCCAAAATAGCTCAGCTTAAGATTGGTGCTGATGGTCTTAGAGGAAGTTTGATTGAGCCTGCGTGATGCTTAAGAAGAAGCAGTTAGCCAGTCTCGATTTTCACTACATGCTCACATCTGCCCTTCACCACAGCCACCACCACCACCACCACCACTCTCTTCGTTGCATAGCAAGCTTAAACAACCGACTTGAATATCGTATCTTTAGCCATGGGAATCCTTAAGACTCTAATCAAAAGGAGGGCTTCCATCCGTGCGGATGCTGCTGGCGACACAGGAAATAGTCCTAGCAGTGTGTCAAGAAGACGCAGTTCAAATGCCAATACAAGTTAGTGGTGATACCCATGGCAGCCTCAGCCTTTCTCATGCATATAGGTCTCCGTCCGAGTTGGCAATATACTAACATCCCATGGGCGAAGATCAACCTGTCGGGAGCCACCAAGAGCCTCCCCCGCCATATACCAACACGACTAACTATAGCCTCGGATCTTCTGGCACGCCAGACCTTGCTGCTAGCACCCCGAGAGCCTTGCTCGGAGAAACTGAAGACCAGTGTCGCAGACTCGTGGCAGTTGCATCTACTGACGACGATCCATATGCCTTCCTAAGCTCCTTTGACACGGTCTTTGTCATTGACGACTCTGGCTCCATGTATGGCTCGAATTGGGCCGAGACCAAGGAGGTTCTCAAGGCGATCATGCCCATCTGCACCAGCCATGACGCTGATGGAATTGATCTGTACTTCTTGAACTTTAAAAGCAAATATGCCGCACCATGCAAAACCAAGGGACCTAATGGTTTCTACGGCATCAAATCGTCCACTGAGATCCAAAACATCTTTGACTCTATCAACCCATATGGCACCACGCCAACAGGCCAGCGGCTGCAAAGCATCCTAGCGCCGTACCAGCGCTCGTTAGTAGAGCAATCAAAGAAGAAGGGCGCGCTTGCCAAGCCCATTAAGCCTCTCAATATAATAATCATCACCGATGGTCGTCCATCCGATGACGTTGAGGGTGTGATAGTGCCAGTTGCTCGCCGCCTGGATCTGCTAGACGCGCCGCCGTACCAGATTGGCCTCCAGTTCTTCCAGGTCGGCAGCGATGCTAATGCTACAGCAAGCCTACGAGAGCTGGACGACGAGCTGGAGGAGATGAATATCAGGGATATTGTCGATACGGTTTCTTGGGATGGAGAACTCGAAACGGGGCTTTCGAGCGATGTGATTCTCAAGACGGTGCTAGGCGCAGTGAACAGACGACTAGACCGAAAGCGCTGTGATACGCCACCGGCACGCGACAGGTTAGTGCGAGCTCAAGAGAAGTGTGTGTGAATACAGACAGAGTCTTTTGTGTTTCCCCCTGTATCCGTCTCTCCCTACTTAGGTCCGCGCTTGCACACTTGTTCGCTCCTTTATCTTCTACGCCTGTTTGCTAGCAATGTGCAAACACCATTCATTTTTTTTTTTTTGATTGATATCCACGATCTTGTGCCACGGCAATCAGCATCGGCATTAACATTAAGTCCAATCACAGAAGGACTGCTACGTTGATTTGGGGTAGCACGCATGAAGGAAAGAGAAGAAAATAGGGGAGAGAAAGAGAGCAAAGCGAACAGAGCGAGTAGCTTCACTTCACTTGTGTAGGGCGCTTGGTGGTTGGTCTCGTGATTACGGTCTCTGTATAGTTTGCTGTGCAAATTCACGTTAGTGCGTAATTGAATTTCTCTCATTTTCTTCCTTGTATTATGTAATCAATCCACCCTCCTAATTAATGTGCAGGACGCGGAGAGAAGGAACGCCCGTGATTATAGGTGGCTGGTAAAAAGAGAAAAAGAAAAAAAAAAAGGGAAAAAAAAAAATTAAAGAAAAAACCCACCCGGCAACAGAAGGAAGGAAGCAGGCAACTATGTAGCTCGCCTCACATCTTATTCGCTCAGTTTCCTGCTTTAGTCTGTGTATAAAATATTTATCCGCAGCTTAGTGCAAGTGCATTCCTTGCACAGGAGTACCCATGTACGTGCACAACAATCTAACCGTTTTATGCTTGCTGTGCTCTGTGCATAATATGTGCATTTATAGCCTATCTCCTTGTGTCCACAATATTGTGCGTCTCCGCCGTCTCCTTGTTTTGCCTGGATTATCGGCCTAGGACCCACTCTCACATCATTGGTCAAGCCCCCCCCGTTGGACGTCCCGGCCTGTGCTAAGCAGTGGGCCTTCTGTCCAGAAAGGGCCCATAAGTAGTACGGAGACGGCACACACGTGACTTCTAGGGAGTGTATTATGTAAGCCGGTATCGTTCCCAATGTGGCTTAGTACCGTTTTTGTTCGGGGGACCATCTACTGAGCTGGCGCTGGCCGATTCGAGCTTGAGAAAAGAAAAAAAAAGGGAAAAAACTCCCCCCCCCCCCCCCCGGCAGTCTTGTTCTCTTAGCTGGGCTGGTCTAGCCCTCCCCACCAAAAAAAAACGACTAGGTACCTCTATGCTTATTCTTTCTAACCCATGCCCCAGCTAGGGAAAGACATAAAAGGTTCAAGCAGCAAACAGCCAAAATACACCGTGTTGCAAGTACCTATTAAGTACCCATGCTATGCTCGCTGCTAAGGAAACGCGTATCCATAAACGTCGCTTTTGGCTCAAAGAAGTTCCTAGACTCTGTCCAGAGATCCACCAGGAAACCACAGCAAGCCTGTAAAGCAAAGCGAAGCAACTGGTCTGCTCTCTACTGCATCGCCATTTGCAGGCTAAAAAAAAAAAAAGGAAAAAAAAAAAAGAAAAAGAAAAAGAAAAAGTAGCGGCCGAGCAGAGCACCAAAAAGAAACCCACCCCAAAACTTAGAACTTGGTCAACTAACTTACTTACACCCTTTTTGTCCGTCCTCCTTCCTTCGTCACCTCTCATCACTTCTTTCTCTTTTTGCCCACCCATGCCCATACTTTCTTAAAGAAGCCAGTCCTCCCATCATTTTCTTTCCCTATTTCTCTCTCCCTCCTCAACCTGTACTCTTTCCTTCTCTTCCTCTTCTTTTTCTTCTCTTCATCCAATTCATTTCACTTTTATCTTTCTTCTTCTTTCCTATCAACCCATTCTCCCTCAATTTATTGCTGCTCCCGCCTATTCCCTTCTCAGCTCTCTGCCGTCGTTGCTGGCGCATCTCATTGGACACTCTCTCTATCATCCAAGTCCACCTTTGTGCCCTCTATCTCGTCTACGTTCCCAAGGCAATCTTTTTTCTTTGCTCCTTCCTACCTCTTCTTCAAGCTCTCTTGTCCCCCGCCCTTCCTCCCCCTAGTCAAACTCTCCCAAATCATTGTCACCACTACTTCTTGTGTCGCCTTCAGCAACCTTCTCCGTCACTTGTTCCTTACGCCGGACGTTCTTGTCGCAACTCATCGCGTCTGCTTCCTGCACTAGCGCCTTTTAATCACAGCTTGCGCCGCATCCAGCTCTACTGTACTAACACTCCTAACCTTGTGTCTTCTTTAGCAGTCTATCCCTCTCACCGTCAACCCCATTTGTCTTCTCTCCATTACAGCAAGCTCGCATCGCTTTTCTTCAATCCTTTGAAGCGTTCACCCACATCTGCCGCAATCAACAAGCTGCCCATTCGTTACTATGGCTTTCTTTGAGCGTTCTTCCTCTGTCCTTACCCTCTCACCCCAGCCCGTCCACGGATCCCATCCTTTTTCGAGGATGACTTCTCCCGTCAACGCCTTCAATCGCTTCCAGAGCCCTCCTACCCGCCTGGGTGCTCTATCTAGCAACCGCAAGCGTTCTCGTGATGAAGATGAAGACGAGGAGCAGCAACAGAATGACTCGCCAATGCGTCCTCGCCGCATTGCCGGTGCTGTTGGGGCTAAGCGCGTCATTATGATGCCCGCCTCTCAATCAGCTCCTACCTCGAGCAATGCTCACCAGCCCCAACCCATCGACGAACTCACTCTTCATCTTGGTATTGGCTGGCGCCGCCTGAGCTCCGAGGAGCATATTCGTGCTGCTGCCCGTGGCTGGGCTCGCTACATTGAAATGCACTACCCGCTGTCCAATGTGACAATCACTCTGGAGAGCAAGGGCTTACAGTCGTACTTGGTTGAAAGTAACGAAGGCTTTTTCCTGTTCTCTGAAGATCTTCGACAGGGCCGTCTAGTCAGTCGCACTCGCGAGGGTGTGCTGGCCAACCTCAAGACCAACCCTCCCGTCTTTGACTCGTCAAGCTACCCGATGTCTGCCTCGGAGACATCCAGAATCCCAACACCCGTGCAGCAAAACGGCATGCAAGTGTGCTAATTCGCCAAACAAGACCGAATTACCCTGCGCTCTCGTCTCGCGACTGTCTATAGTTGGCTGTATTTTTCTTTTTTTTTTTCCGGCTAGGCTTTGGCCTGCTTGATCCTTGAGCCACTAGTCCAAAATCGTCTTACAACAATCTTGGAGTCGTTTTCCAGGGCAATCTGGCAATCGTTCTTTTTTTTTTCACTAGTCTTTTTCGTCTCTAGTGCTCGATGCCTATCGTCCTACGAGACGAGACGCCCATTCTCGCACTTGCTGGTACGGGATTGATATGGAATCTCCGAGTTTTGTTGCATCTGTTTTTTCTATCACTGTCGTTGTCGTGCTTTCCACGCAACACAATCTGGATTTGCTTGGTCTGAGGTTTTTCTTTTTTTTTTTTTTTTTCTTTTTTTTCTTATTGGCTTCTTTGGGTTTCCTTGCTCTCGCTCGATTTATGTTTCCTTTTTCCTCTTGGGCTGGGGCTGACGGTTCGGCATGTGCGGTTTGGCTACAACACAACGATCACAGGTTTCTTATCCTCTTGAGATTTCCTCCCATGCTTGGTTTGCGATTTTGTTGTTTTTATTATGGCACTAGGTTTTCTTTCTTTTCATCGTCCGCTTTTATTATTTCGCCACGGGATCCGGAACCGCGTCTGTTTTTTTTATCGTTAACTGTTTTGACCTCTTTTTCTTTTCATTTTAGTGTTACTTCACAAGCCCTTTTCCAAGTCTTGTTCTCGCAGCTAATGGTAGCAAAAGGCAAGGCTTGTTGATAAGTAGGCTTAGCTCTCAGCAAGATGTTGCTTTATTATTTCGATAGCTCGGCTTTGTATTTTTACTTTTTTTTTTTTTTACTGCAATATTCGAAAAAATTGCCAAGAGTGATGTGACAAATGTATGAATAGCAAATGTTCTGCTGTCTATGGCAACGGGCTTCTATATCCCTTTCAACCTCTTTTAATTTATCAATTAGCATTGACCTTTCGTACTGATGCTGAATTTGGTTTTCCAGGGCTCAGACTATGAATGAAGTGAAACTTCGCTCTGAACCCCAGGCTCATTCATTCACATAAACCGACCAACTCCCTTTTAAGGTGGCTGTTTTACCTGCCTGTCCTTCACAAAATACAACATATCATACATACCACACCACTAACTAGCCAGCCAAAACATGCTAGGGCAAGGCTTGGCCCACCTGATCCCATTCAGCCGTCTTTTGTGAAGAGAGAGAACATTTATAGCACGTAGACTACAGGGAGAGAAAAGTCGAGAGAGAATAACAGAAATGCCTGCACTTATTAGCCAGAGGAAGAGCGAAAAGAAGAGCAGACAGGCTCTGGCGCTCTCCGCTAACAGGTTTACGGTCGGTTCTACCAGGTTACAAAATGAATGAGGGTTGGTTGCTGAGTCCAAGCTTCATTGAAGCGAAGGAGACCGAGGCTAGACTTGTTGCATGCCACTTGCTTGTTTGTGCTTGCTTGCTTGCTTGCTTGCTTGATCTTATTTCTTATATCTTATCTTGTCCTATCAGCATGGACAGCCAATCTTCAAGTTCATGTATGGCTTGGAGTAGCTGCAGCGAAGCCAATGAAGCTGGAACCTGGAAATTGCGAAGCTCGCACAAAAAAACAATTGTGGCGTTATGAGCTGCACAATGTGTGTTAGCCGAAGATCAGCCGAATATCAGCCGTAAAGTATGGTATAGCCCTTGGTTGCGGATCGAGAAGGAGTCGAAGATGCAAGAAAATGCCAGGGCAAGAGGGGAGGGGGGGGGGAGGAGAGGAGGCGGGGACGAGAGTATAGCCTATTAGATAAGTCGCCTGCAGTAAGCGAGTGCTACATGCGATTAAAGAGAATTTCAGAGAGCGATGAATCTGTGGAGAAGAAGACGAACCAGAAAAAGATGAAGCAACAATGAACAATGCCTATGAGCGTTTGGCTTGGTGCTCTCGTGGATGGGAGCCCAGAAACCCCTGCATTCATAGCTAATCAAAGCACAGATGAAAGTATATTCATGTTGGCTTTGCTGGCTGGCTGGCTGGCTGGCTGTTACCCAGAGAACGGAGAGCGAGCCATCCAGCTCACTCAGCCAGCAAGGGGCGGCAGCCGCAAAGACAGAGAGCACAGTGAAGAGAAGAAGATGTAAGCTGCGCTGTTATGGTATGGCATTTTGTGCAGGGGCTTAACGTGCACTGACAAATAAAATTGGAGGCTAGTTGGTGTCTGAGCAGGGAATGTAATTGGCTCATGTGAGCTTTGTGCACTGGTTTTGTGCATGTTTCTGCACACTGCGCGCATCTATGCACATTCATTGGCAATCCTGTACATATAGTGCAGTGCATGTGAGCAGCCCCCTGCTGTTTTTTTGCTGCTACATGGAAAAAGGGCTTGAAACAAAGCTGCAGACACCAATCAAGCTGCAGGAACGGGCTTGCGTTTTTTATTGGTGGCTTTCCTTGTGATGTTGGACCAAGAAGAGCTAGAATAAAAATTAAAAAAAAAAAAAAAAAAAAAAAAAAAAAGAGTTGTGCATAGCTGAGAGTTGAAACTATAGACAAGCTGCTGCTGCTGTAGCCGTACCCGTAGCCGTCACCATAACCAATAGCCATGGCCGCTGCTGTATCCGTAGCAATGTACTGCTGTACCCCTACTCGCTCTCGCTCCTGTGACCTGATCACGTGACATATAATGGTGGAGCCGTCTTGAGCCTGTCTGCCTTGTCTTATCTAGAGGCAGCCAGCCAGACGCAGACGCAGACGCACGCAGAAAAATATTGAAGCCAAAGACGAGAGCGAATGAGCAGGAAGAAGAGAAGAAATGGAAATCTTCCCACTGTCCTGCTTTTGCTCTAAGCTGGGCTTGGACGCTTCCTAGGCTGTGACTGGTCTCAACTCCTACTCGTTCCGCTTCTAGCCATGCTGTCCTCTTTGCCCATCTCCTCTAGGCGGCTGACCCCCCCTCACAGCTCACTGCTCTCACTAGCTGCTATTGGCTTTTGCGTCTTGGTGCTCGTGCTGTTACTATCCTGATGACGATATATTATATTATAAATTGTCTTGGAGGGTCATGAGCATGAGGGGGAGGGGTCGGCATCCCGTTCCAGGAAAAGAGAGAGGCCAGCAGCCTTACAAGTCTACAGTCGCAATCTTTGCTCCTAGGTATATATGTATGAATTTCCTTCCTTGACCTCAACATCGCGCTGCGAAGCCATACCATACCGTCTTTGACTTCTCGTCGATTCGTGATAGCTTCCAGGCTCATTCAACCTGTTCTGAAGCCGTTATTTCTGTTCATTTGTCCATTCCCCCAAAAACTGTCTGTCTTGTTGATTAGTTGGCTCGCTCTTTTTTCTCTCTCTCTCTCTCTCTATTCCTTGGCTCTGCTGCCTTCGTCTGCAGGTAGGCAGCCCTCTCTTTTCCTCAATCTCCTCGCCTGCTGCCGCTATCTTCTCTTCTTGGTGGTCCTATAATTTTGTCTCCACGGCGAATAAGAAGAAGCAAACCCAGTGCAGGAAGCCTGGAAAAGAGATACACAGCATCAAACAGAGCCGAAGAAAGCCTCTGACTGGACAAGATACACGACGTGACCTGGGTTCGTTTTTCCTGCTTCACTATTTTTGCTGCTGATTTTTCTCGCTGTTTTAGCCATGCACTTTATATGGTCGGCAGCCTGAACAGGAGGAAGAAGAGAAAAAATACGTGTATTCTATTGATGGTGGCTTTTTATTGAATTTGTTTTTATTGCTATTACCGTCACACTTGGGCGCCTTTTTTCCTTTTTGCTAGCCTTGGACCTTTGGCCGTATTCCTTTATCTTTTGTGCCTTTCCTTCTCGTCCTTTACCGTAACTTCGTTTTCCTTTTCTATGCTGTTCTGCTCGTGGGGTCGTTCAGCAACTACGGCTTGTTTGGTTGGCTTCGAGAGATCACCGTCTTGGAGGTCGGCTGTTTGGCCTGGTCGGAAACACTACTAATAGCTGGTAAAACCCGCTCTCGCCTTGGTATATTCCCACTCACTCACTGAGCCTAGCCTCGTCTCGTCTCGTCTCGCCGGCATTTTCACTTGTCGTCCTGCATTCCTCCCTCGCACTTACACACACACACACACACACACACACACACACACACACACACACACACACACACACACACACACACACACACACACACACACACACACACACACACACACACACCGCATACACTCGCTCTCTCTTGCCATGGGGCCCCCAGTAGGAAGCTTTAAGCTAGGAACACGTTCCGAGATGGGCGACTCTTACCCTATGCACCCCATGTCATCGACCGTCCCACGGCCGCTAGACCACCGTCCCAGGCGCTCTCGCCGATCACATGTTAATGGGTCATCCTACCTACCACAAAACGAGTTCCCCATTTTCTCCCAATCGGGCGACGTCGAAATCATCGTTGGCCTGGGATCCAACAGTTCCTTTCAGAACCGCTACTTGCTCCACAGCCATACCCTGTCTCGCTTCTCTGGATTCTTTGAGGCCAGCCTGCGGCCTGAGTGGAACATCTCGGCTTCAGAACCATCGCAACTCACTCACCCAGGAAACACGGACGATGCTATGTCAACAACAATCCGCCCTCCAAAGCTCATGTGGCGATATGAACTCGATCGGGGCGATACTCTGGACGAAGTTCCTATGTTGGTTCAGAAGAAAGCCACCAAGCCCGCATCTCCGTCTATTTTCGGGGCGCCGCCTTCCTTATCTTCTATGTCAAATGGCCGTGGCAGGCCAAATCTACTTCCACATGCTGCTCAGTCCACGGCCAATCTCTTTCAGGCCGTCACCCCTTTTGGTGCTGGGGACTCCGATGATGACAACATGACTGACACGTTGAGTTTTCATGACCAGGACCTTATGCGTGACTATGACAACATGTTTCGCATCTTTTATAACTATACGCCCAACATTGACAGCATCAGTATCGCTGATGCCTATGTACAGTGCAAGTCACTGCTGCATCTAGCTGACCTCTATGATGCCCTGGAGGTCGTCGGGCCGCGTGTTGACCACCACCTGTTGCAGTTCCAGTGGAGGCTGTGGAAACAGGTCGCAAAATACCCCATCAGCTACCTGCGGCTAGGCTACATGGCACGCAGCAAGCTGATTTTCTTAGAAGCACTAATCCACGTTGTGGGCCAATGGCCCGCGGGCGAGCGCACACTTCGTGCTAGCATGCCTAACAGCGTCCTGGAAATCATCGAGGACAAGGTTTCAGATCTGGAAGAGCAGGTTTCCCACGTGGAAAGCCGTCTGTTCCGCCTGACTCTATACACCAAGACGGGCGAGCCCGTGACGCCTGCCACGTCGTATATTGATTGGCTAGCTGTCAGCCTTTTCCGCCAGTGGTTGGTCATGGAAACAACCCTACCCTTCCAGCCTCCGCCGCCGCTGCACGATGGGCGGCGACATCATCATAGTCACCACGACAATGCGCCTCCCTCTATCCCGCCAGTACAGTCTCTTGGCCGCGTATACCGCATTCTCGGTGCTCATCGTCGCTCGTCTTCAGCATATTTGTCACGCGATGAGTGCAGGCAGTTCCTCAAGCTAACTCCAGAACTGTACAGCCGCGATAATCTCCGCCGTTTTGAAAGGAGTGTGAATGAGCTCAAGACGATGGCGTGCGATCTAGTGCAGCCGCTGATGGACAGTGATTTAGAGCTGAGCATGGCAAGTGGGCCAAGCAGTGCAGGCGCTGTTTCCGACCGCATGATTGATGACATTACCTACCTGACGTGTACCCAAGTCAGTAATCAAGATATCCCATGGTCTATAGAGGACTGAATTTTCTATGTGTACGGAGTCTGCGGCGTTGTGTCTGTCTTTTAGTTTACCTTTTTTTGGGGGGGTTTTTTTTTGTTTATGTTTGAGGATTATTGGATTTATATGATATCACAGGCGAGTTATTGGCGGATTTCAATAATAGGATACGTATGAAGAAGAGATGAACGACGTGAGCGTAGACGGAGAGACAAGTGTGAAAGTGTGATAAAGCCGTGAAGTGAAGTATGTCTGGTCCACATTTCAGTTGGACAGTAGCCACTCCTATTTTTGATGGTCGTCACACCAGTCCAACTAACTACGTCAACAAGACATCTTACACATTGAATGAAGAAAACCTGATACCAGCACCATCCGCCCGTTAACTTTGGTTCGTTCAACAGTCTACATTCTTCGAGGCTACTCTCTCCTTCTCAAGACAAAAAAGGGCGGGAAAAAAATCAATAAAAAAAAAGTACATTTAAACGGTCAAGCCATCGTCGTTGCCGCGGTTGACATGAAGGTCAAAATCACAAAGTGGCAGACTGTGGCTACCTGGTGCTGGGATCTGCCCGAAGACGACGTTTGTGGTATCTGCCAAGTGCAATTCGATGGCACATGTCCGACGTGTAAATATCCTGGCGATGAATGCCCCATATGTGAGTGTACTGTTTCTGCGATACCACCTATCACCGCCAGGTTTGTGAGCATTAGCGACAGATAAGTTAACACATGTTTATGATAGCGTCGGGGAAATGCGCCCATAACTTTCACTCTGTGAGCGTTCCATGTCCTTCTTGAAATATACACACAGAAGTCGCTAACTATTGTCCCCAGCATTGCATCATGGAGTGGATGAAGCAAGACGCTGCCAAAGGCCAATGCCCTATGTGCAGACAAAGTAAGTGGAAGAACCTCCTCTCCACCAGTAACGCTCCTTGGCTGACATGCAAACAGCATTTGAGATTATCGGATGCAAGTCGCAAAATCAGGGGTAGAGACTATCAGAATAGGGACGAGTAGAGCAACAAGCAAACAATGTGTGCTTCTGTCGTCATTCTGTCGAAGCCCTCAGGCGAAACCATGTTCCTAGAGCTTTACTTTACTTTTGTACTTTCTCTTGATGATTGATGACCCTTTTTGTTTCTGCTCCTTTTTTTTTTTTGCTTCGTTATATCTGGCCTTTTACCTTTAACTCATCTAGATGCGCATTTGGTTTCATAAACATCCATCTCTCTCCAATGTTCCGGCTGTTCTGCTGACAGTGTGGTTTGTTTATCACCATACTCCACACTGTGCGTGATCAATTTAAGGATAGCGCGTTGAATGCTCTCATTTACGCGACGCACCTTGGCAACGGGTGCTTTATTCCCCTGCACTATCTCTAGGATATCTTAGTCTCTATTAAATACTCCCTATTGATGGGATTCTACATCGCTCTGCTCGTCACATACGCACAAGATCTCTCCCATTAAGACCATCAACGTAGTCACCATACGGCCAACGTCCAGCCCCCTAAGCACTTTAATCATCACAGTCCAACAACCGTCACCATGCTCCTCAAGCGCAAACGCTCCGTCGACGATAGTATGAGCTCCTCGTCTGCTATAAACCACATCGCATGTTCCCCTTTCTCCAACTCCGGCTCTAATACATCAGCATCTATGGTATCTAATGCGCCCTTCAGCCGCACCATGAAGCGAGTGCGTGATCTGCGCCCATCACAAGAGCAGGTACATCGTAAGTTGATGAAAATAGCACCACTCCAGTGCCGTATGGCTTTGTTTCAGAATACAACGTCCGAGTCCTTGATACATCGTTCCCTGGGCCATGCGCTCCGCATCACCTAAACGGACGCTAACAAATAGTCTTCACAGAACATACCCTCAATCTCCTTATGAAAGGCCAGCGGGAACATGCTGCGCAGCAAAAGCTGCAGCTGCTCTCTCACGCCTCTTCCTCGGCCGACTCTGTCGCCTACGTATCACCAGCACCATCGCCGGCGCCCCAAGGAGACAGCCCATCGCAGCAACAACAAGACTCAAAACAAACACGAGAGCAAGCCGCTGCAATAGGAGCAGCGCAACCACAACAACAAAGCTCCCTGCACAACTTTTGGAAACTTCCGTCCAGTACTGCCCCAGCACCCCCAACCTCGGCCCATCCCATCACAGTCGTCATACCAGAAGTCACAGCATGTGATGACTGTGGCAAAGTACTCAGCAGGGGCGTGGAACCTGATGGGGGAGATGTTGAAATGGAGGACGGATACTTGAGCTCACAATGCACGGTGTGTGGCAAGAACGTCTGTGGACATTGCTCGGTATCAAACATGGGCGAGAATAAGCACTGTCTGCAGTGTGCTGGCCCACGTATTGCGGCAAGGCCATGTCGTCGGCCTGTTGGTGGGCGGTTGTTTTGGAATGGCCAAAGCTAGCTTGAGAGTTTTACTGCTATGTTCATTTCATCTGGTGACTCGAGCGTGTTCATGTATTCTACAAACAAAACAAAACGTCTTGCCTTTCTTGAAGCATGCCTCCCGAATTGCAGTTTGAACTTGAATTGAGATAGACTATCGCAGGCAATGACCCTAAAGTAATTAACCCTAAGAACTTGGCACTGAGGGGCAATGTATCACGGGAACACAACATTTCCTTGCTTGAGCTAGCTGTACAGTCCTGTACCTAAGGCATCAAAGAACTGAACGATTGTGCATCGCGATTGGTCGTTGGTCAATGGTCATTGGTCATTGGCTAGTAAGGAGCCTCCTATTCCAGATTCATCACATCGCTATCCAACCAAAACAGACAAACACAATGGGGGCGCATTTTGCTTGATTTGGAGCGGAAACACCTTATCTTGGTTCCTTTTTATAACATAGAACGAACGAACGAACGACAATTTGAAGCCCAAAAAGAAGAAGAAAAAAAGAAAAAAAAAACCCTCAAATTATTCGCCAGACAAGTGGTGGTGAGTAAACAAGTAAACTCAGGCATTTTCGGTGGATTTATTTCCAACTTTCACGCCTTCTCCTCCTTCTGCTGCTGCTGCTCTTGAATATCGCTCATCTCATCGGCTCATTCTATTACGCAACTTTTGTGACCTTCTTCCATCCATCTCTTTGCCGTGTCCGCCCATCTAAATCGCCTCCCACTACAGCGTCTACCTCCTCTTATCAATATGGTCTTCCGCAATGGCATTCGTCCGGCTAGCCATGCTGGAAGCTGGTACGAAGACGATGCGCAGCTCCTCAGTAAAGAACTTGACGAGTGGCTTGATAAAGTCCCGGATTCGGCCGATGGGGAAAACCTCCCGCTGGCAAATGCGCGTGCCATCATTGCTCCGTTTGTCCTTACCTCCCCCTCCCTCCTCCAATTCTCAGTAGTTGACAGGAACTTGTTTCTTGGCCGCTAACACTCACCCAATTTTTTTCTTCTCTATTCTTAGCCATGCCGGATACACATACTCCGGGCAAGCCGCTGCCTGGGCTTACAAAAACCTTAACCTCGATAAGATAAAGCGGGTGTTTGTACTGGGCCCCTCACACACCTACTATCTTCCGGGGTGTGCCCTATCCACGGCAGAAAGCTATGCCACGCCCTTTGGAAATCTGCGCGTGGACACCGACGTCGTAGCTGAGCTTGGGGAGATCCTGTACGACTTCATCCCCGAAAGAAACGAAGTGCAAGAACACTCGCTAGAGATGCACATGCCGTACCTCTATAAATGCCTTGAGCGTACCCACGGCCCCGGCAACGAGTCCAACTTCCCCTCCATCGTGCCCATCCTTATTGGCGACCTCCACATCGACGAGGAGCGGGAAGTCGGCAAGCTGCTCGCCAAGTACCTCTGCGACCCCACCTCGGCGCTAATTGTCAGCTCCGACTTTTGTCACTGGGGCAAGGGCTTTCGATACTGCATGTATGCCTCGGACAACACTATCGATACACTGGCGCCATTGCACGAGGCAACGCCCGCGGGGAAGCCCAAGATTCACGAAACTATTGAGATGATTGATCGCATGGCCATGGACGCTATAGAGACGGGTGTGCTGACCAATTTTAAGGAGGTCTTGGATGTCACGGAGAATACCATCTGCGGCAGAAACCCTATCGGCGTTGCCATGGCCGTCATAAGCGAGCTGCAATCCGGGAGCCAGTTTAAATTTGTCCGATACGAACGGAGTATGCTGGCCGAAAACCTCTCGGACTCTAGCGTCAGTTACGCATCCGCGTATGCTGTCTTAGAGTAGAGAGCCGGGAGGGAAGGCATAGTGTAAGTATAGGCCTGTATTAGAATGAGGAGGGGGTGAAGGAATTACCGATCAAAGGGCCAAGGACCTGGGGCTGTCTGTGTTCGTGTCTCAGCGCTGTCATGGAAGAGTGGAGATGTGCACTTCGATGCGTTTGGGCAACAAGGTTTTTGCTACACTACGAGCTGTGAACTAAGTCAACGTGACTGCGCTACTTGTCTAAGAATATAACAGTGAGCTCATAATTCTTAGTTGAACTTCTGAATCCCGATCAGCCAAAACCCTAACGACCACAAGCTTTCCCCTTAGCAAGAGAAGAGTCGAATGCATGAGAAGAATTCGGCCATGGGACTTGGAATCCTGGAAGACTATAAATAGTACACATGATGTAGTGTCGTAGGAGGGTAGCCTACAGGCAGGCTGAAGACCAGTCAGAGTCAGATAGATGTAAGAAACATACGTGGCGTGGCTGTACACGAACAGAAACGGCGCCCTGTTTACTTGACCACGCAAACTCGAGTCAACTTGACCGGCAGCCGGCAAACATGGTGTTATCTCCTACTTCTTATGCATTTTGTTTTGCTAGCTTCTTACAACTTGGTGCCAAAGGCCTTTTGGGCTTGTTGTTTGACAAGAAGGATGTAGCGCCAGATCCAAGCCATGATCTCAAGTACCAGTACAAACATGGGGCTGTTTATTGGGTGGACATTACTCACTGAGCACGACATCTACTGAAACTTTACATCGTCTTTACCTAAACTTCTTCTGTGGCTATTGGCACGAGGGACAGAGGCACAGACCAACGCTTCCCGTTAAGCTCTCGTTGGCCGGATGTCTGTCTCACTATATGAAGTCCGTCCAGAGAAGCTTGGATAGTTCCACATGCAGCAGAACTTTTCCTTCTAATGCTCTGCTCTTCGACAGTGGAGACAAAATCCACAGCACAGCCCTTAGTCCAGCGTCCTTTGGGCAGTGCAAGATAAAGGGAAGGTCGTGATATAGCATGACGGTATGCATGAGAAAGGGTTAGAAGGAAACCCGTAGGCAGGCATCTGCATCACACACACACAATTTGCACCACTGCGTCCAGTGGCAACGATATGTTATGGCTTAGCCTCCGCAACGTCAGCTTCCTGGCACCAAAACAAAAGGAGACCAAGACTTAGCGCTTCATTCCTCACGAGCGGGAATAACCCTAGTACAATATGTAGGGTTAATGGCTCTCCTATTGAAGGGGTTATCGTGATCGCCCTTTATGTTGACCGCTAAACAGCCCCTGCCACACTGATTCCCGCCCAGATATGAAGTTCTTCTGGTCTTTGGTCCTGGTTGGTCTTGGGAGTTATATATCTAAAGGGGAATGGGGGTTGACGGGTCAAGGCCCAGTGAAGCAGAAAGGTCGATCGGGGGGGGGGGGGGGAAGGAGTTGTTTAAGCTAGGAAGAACCCTTCCTTCTTGCAATCCTTCTACTGATTTTCAAGGCTCAGCATGAAAGCCTGAGTTTTCTAAGCCCTTGGTTGATTTCTTGGCTGTAAGTATCATTTCTCTGTTCTGGGTTCGTATTGTTAGCGTGCGCTCTTCATAACTCCGCCACCGAGGGGAGGGTACTTTGCTTAGTGGTAGGGAGGGAGGAGGACCGGCCTTCTGTTAGATGGATGATATTTTCCCTAGGCTTATCCTGCTCCAGGGAAACTCGGTGTTATTTATGTGTAGGAGATACTATGTGAGATTTCGGGTGCGCTCACTTGGATCTACTACGAAGAACTCAGAATTCAGAGCTAAATTAAAAAAAATATAAAATATTAAATTATAAAAAAAAAAAAAAAAATAAAAAATAAACGTTATACATGTATTTACGTTTTATATCACTATTTTATGTCACAAGGGGCACAAACGCCCTAATTTTCGTGTATTTAATCGGGCAAGTGCAAGTAGTGGTGCGGCGTCTCCTCTTGGTCTCTGTTTGGAAAGCACTGGTTTTGGCTTTCGTTCCTGCCGCCCCTGGTTTTTAGAGTCCAGGTCCTTCCCACACCACCACCACCACCACCACCACCACAGCAAGAGCACAGCACCACCCACAAGCATAGGTAGAATATAATATGCAAGGTAGGAGGTTGAGTTCCTGCTGTTGTTGCGTTCCTTCCTTCCTAAAATATGTGGTGTGCTAGCTTCCTTTGGTAATTGCAAGGGCCCGCGTCTCTATTTCGCTTCTTTTAATGATTTCATTTCTGCCAAACTTTTCTTGCTTCATTTCTTCCTCTGCTTTTTATTTTCCCTAACCACTGTCTCCCGTCCAGATCTTTATCATCAAGTTGATTGTCTCTCTTATTCTTTTTGTCTATTTATCACTGGTTGACGAGAAAAAAAAACACTACTACTACTACTACTACTCTATTCTATTTTCTTCATCTCCTTTTACTTGGCTGCAGTATTGCCCTTTTTCTCCATAGTTCGGTTGCACCCTGTCCTTAAAATCTAACAGAAATTCGACTTTGCCTGTCGCGAAAAAGGGACCGCAGACAATATCCTATCTCATCCATCTCCTTTAATTTCCCTACGACAATTCAAATAAATTTGTTTTTCTCATCATCATACAACGGAAAGGAAATCGTCCATCAAAACTACGTGATAACCGCATTCTTTCTCGCGGTTCTCTGTCGACGGCGTTTACAGCCAAGTTTTATCAGCTTGTTCACATTCTCTTTTTTTCTTTTTTTCTTTTTTTTTCTTTACTTATCCACACTCAGCATTTACCACCATTATGAGCGTGAGTTTCCTAACCATAGTTGCCTCCCCCCCTGACTAGAACACGCGACTAACAATATTCTCACAGTACGGGTTAGTATTCATTATTTGCAGCCTTTCTACTATAAATCAACTGTTTTGATGGCACGACGCTTTTATGATGTCCTAGTTTTCACAACACACTGAAAAAAAACACCACTTACTCGCGTAACGATACTAACGGCGTCTTTTTCTCACCCGACTCAGATACGGTAACCAGCAAAATCCCTTTGAACAGGGTCAGTACGGCGGAAACCAGTACAACAACCAGTCGCAGCAACAGTATGGCGGAAGCCAGGGCTATGGAGGCGGCGACCAGTATGGCGGAGGTATGTTTGCGTCTAGACCACAAGACGTCTCGACAAGCCCTAATGCAAAGGCCAAGGAGTTGACATTGAAGATAGGTGGCGGTGTGGAAATGTCAAACTTGCCGTCCGGAGGTGGTTCCAGCAACGATCCCAACGCAATTCTTAACGAGTGCCGCGATATCGACAACGGAATAAACGAAATTGAACGCAGTCTAGAGCAGCTGCGCATGCTGCAACAACGCTCTCTAGACGATGCCGACACCTCGGCCGCCAGCGCTACAAACCGTCAACTGGACCAAATTTCTTCTGATACAATGAACATGTATCGCAGTCTTACCGATCGTATCCGCCAGATAAAGTCTAACCCCGAATCCCGTCAGCCCAAGAACTCGCCACAGGTTGGCCGCATTGATCGCCGCCTCAAGACTGCCATCAACAACTATCAGCAGGTCGAGTCTGCTTTCAGAAAGAGAACCCAGGAGCAAATGGCTCGCCAGTTCCGCATTGTTCGGCCTGATGCTACCGAGGAAGAGGTGCGCGCTGCTGTTGAGGATACCTCGGCCTCTGGCCAGGTCTTCAGCCAGGCCCTCAAGGATAGTAACCGGATGGGCAACGCCCGCGCCGCCCTAAATGCTGTTCAAGACCGCCACCAGGCTCTGCTCAAGATCGAGTCTCAGATTGTTGAGCTTGCTCAGCTGTTCCAAGATCTGGACACGCTTATTGTACAACAAGAAGAGACTGTTGTACAGATGGAGCAAAAGGCCGAAGAAATCGTCGAAAACATGGACAAGGGTAACGAAGAGATTGATACCGCCATTACTAGTGCCCGGTCCGCTCGTCGCAAGAAGTGGTGGTGCCTGGGCATTTGCATCGCCATTGTCGTTGTTATTGTCATCATTGTCATTGTTTACCTTGCCGCTACGGGCAAGATTGGCGGCAGCAACAACAACAACAGCAACAATACCAGTACCAAGCGCTCCTTAGGATTTGTTCGCAGTCCCTCCACCGCTCCAGTCGCCGAGACGATTCCTATCGCTGCCCGTGCTCTCTCTGATATTGCCAAGAGACAACTGAATACCGCCTTGCCTCGTGAGGTGGTTGACAAGGTTCTCCAGCTACGTGGAGGCCGGTGGCCTGGAATGATGAGCAGTCATGCATAAATCTACTAGTATGACATAGCATGCATCTTGCACTACGTCTTTGGCTTGTGGAAATATGATACCCCTTATTCTTTTGCATCGCTTCCTCGACACTATACCGAAACGATGGGATGTTCGTAGAATCTCTCATTGATTTTGAACTTTGGACATCGCGTTAAGTTGATATTGTTTCTACCTCAACGTCGGTGGTCTGAATCACCTCGAAAACGTGTCGTTGCAAGATGCGCCCACATATTTTAAAACAACTAAACACCTGACTTCCTGCTGGAGGAAAGGGCTCTTACTCTTTCACTTCTTGGATAATCCCTTTGCTCGATATCTTCGCCATGGTAGTATTCCCTTGGCGGCCATTGTAATCATCCATCTTATCCTACCCTGCTCATCCTCTTTCTTTTTGTTTCTCTTCCCGTTCATTCTTTGTCATTTACTTGTGTGCTGTTATTTTTCTCTTTGTCTTCGTTCTTGGGGTTCTTAAATGCCGGCGCGATAGTTTCTTTCTTTGCGTTTTCTATTTCTTTTATTTTGTGGCTTTTGATTATACTTGTTTGCACACACAGGCCCCTCTCTTCAACATGACCGACATCCATTTCCCCTTACTCAGGCGTTTATTTTTTTTTTTCCGTTGGGTTATTGTTTGCTCGCCGTCTCCTTTCCCGACTACCTTGTTGTAAAGTTCCCCTGCTTGAATATATCCCATGTTTTATCTTCTGTGTTATTTCATGCTATTTGTGGACATGTGCTTGAATCTTGCTTTCCCTTCGTGGCTCGTTTCTTGCCTTCTTATTTTTTTTTATAGGCTACGCATAAGGCTGGTTGGTAGCTCTTGATTCAGGTATGAATCGATCAAGATCTCACTATCTCCCCATGACGATCAAACTTGTGATTCATCTCGTAACATCTACGCACTGCAAGAGAAGAGAACACGTGAGAAAGCTCAAACTAATGTAAGAAAAGAGTAAATATATGTTATAATTACTAAGAGGCATTGAAAGAAAAAGAAAAAGAAAAAAAAAAAAACAAGAAAAGAAGAATGCCTGTTCTGTAATCCGAGGCGTCTTTTGTGCAAGTACAAAACTGAAATAAGCAAAGAAACACAGAAATCTTTCGAGCCGTGAGCTGCGAGCTCGAGAATAAATAAACGATCTGGTTAAACTGGAGAAGAAGAAAAGTCCAGGGAGAAAGAAGAGAAATGAAGACGAAAATGGTACATGTTACACGCAGAGAGGAGAGAAGACTGAGGGAAGACGGCATTATCGAGTAGCAGTGGTGGAAACGGTAGACACAAAACTCGCTGGCCTATGGCTTGGCCAGACGCCTGCTAGACTGGGGATTTTGGCGGGGCGTACGTGGGCATCTTGCCTTTGCCCTTAGCATCGCTACCATCCGCACTTGTAACGTTTGTGCAGTCTTGGCGCCGTGGGTCTTCAGTAGTGCTATGCATTAGATCGAGTCGATTCTGCTGCTGCTGCTGCTGCTGCTGTACTCGGATACTATGCTGCAGATTCGCTTCGCCCGCTTCGACAACTTGGCTTAGCTTTTTCATGCACTCTTCGAATTCAGCCACAATCGGCGCATAGTTCTTTGCGCCCGGTTCTAGAAGCGGATTTGATGCCTGGGGATCGGGAAAATGTTCGACAAGAACATCTACACTTTTGGGCAAGAGAGCATCGGTGCCAGTAATTTCCAAAATCATATCACCGTCACTGTCAGACCCGTTATTGGCAGCATTTCCAGAGGCTGTGGCAGTGCCCATGCCACCACCGACGGACGTTGGACCAGGTGACCCGCCCAAGGGCATAAACTGGGCGCTTGTCACAGCCCAGTCTGCGGTTATGCTGGAAGCGGCAGCCACGGTCCAACCGGTATCTGCATCGGAAGGCTGGAGATCGACGATAACGGCACGGTCATAAAGACCGGGGTTGCGGTCGTTGGCAAGTTGAAGCGCATGTGTGAGGGTATCAGGCTCATCATCGCTGAAGATGTAATACACCTGTGGATGATAGGTCGCCCCGGTGGATGTGTTGGTGACAAGGGTTAAAGGAGGGTCGAATGGGCGGACGGTCTCTTGTTCATGGACATCGGGCTCGTAAAAATCCGGGGGACGGCTAGAATCGGGAGAAGCGCGGGTTGTCGCATGAGCTGCCGCATCCGTGATGTGGAGGCTAATAGCGGCATCAGAGCTTTTCTTGTCTAGCGGCGGGTGCTTGTCATGAAGAGACACAGGACTTGGTGTTGCTGATATCTGCACATGTCTTGACGGCGATGAATTGGAGGTGCCGCCAGGGCCGCTGATCTCGGCCATAGCGATGAAAGGTATGTTGGTAATTAGGTCCAAGTAATGTAGATACGATGCGCGCCTGGCCTGGAAGGAAAGGTAAAGCAAAGAGAAGAAGAAGACACCGGAAGTAGAGAATCAGGCAATAATGAAACGAGAGTCACAAAGACAAACGCGGACTTTAATCTCAGCAAAAAGGCGAAGTAGGAAAAAGAAGAAAAAAGAAAAGAAAAGAAAAGAAAAGGTTAATAAAGGTACAAGCAAGAAGGGAAGAAGAGAAGCCGCCGAGTAGCAATGCTTTAGAGCTTTATAGCCCAACAATAAAAAGCGCAAGGAAGTTACAACGATGATGAGATAAAAATGAGGGGAAACAAGCTTCACGTATTCAACTAACGTAACAAAAGAATAAATAATTGACACCAGCGCCAGGCTACGATGAGGGCTTGAGCATAACAATGACATAAGTCAGAAGTTACTACGTTGGTTGTTCCTTAGTCCTTAGCAGTCAGTTAGTTATTCCCAGCCCCGTGCTTATCTTTCTTATCGCACGTGACCATCTGATTGCTTGTCTTTGTACGACCATGATAACTTGGAGGGAAGAAAAAAAAGCCCCACTCTACTACTCACCGCCTAATTTTTCGATGGGCAGAAAAAAAAGTCGTCGTCTCTGGCTTGAAGCAAGTTTGGGGACCGAAAAAAAAAGAAAATCAAGTCCATCGCTATTTTTCCTTTTGGCGGAAAGAAGCACGACGGAAATATCTGGTCTCATATATTCTTCCATCATATGAAATAACGGTCGGCATTGAACCCAATACCAATACTATCCTTCTTCTTTTAGGACTATTGCGTCTCTTTTGGTCAATTCTCCTTCTACATCGGCCTCGACAAAGGCATGATCGCGGCTTGATTTCCTCTTGCTCTTTTCTCCTTTCGAAAAGTCCTGGTCTCGAATTACTCGATATAGCTTCCTAATTTCGCATTCTAATCAAGCACCCTGCGCTCACAACCATTCAATCATGGATATTCATCGGTGCCGCTTTGTACCGTTTCCACCCGGTGCCATCAACTCCATCGCCGTCTCACACCCTCGACCCGAAAGCAAGGCCCAAGTCAACAATGTCCGTGTGGCCATCGGCCGCGATAATGGCGACATTGAGCTTTGGAATCCACGCAAGGGCGACTGGCAACAGGAGAAGATCATTTTCGGCGGCAAAGACCGTAGCGTCGACAGCCTAGCATGGATTACGGGCATCGATCACAAGGTCGGAGACGCTACTGCTCTAGGTCCAATGCGCCTCTTCAGCACTGGATACACTTCAACCGTTACCGAGTGGGATATAACTGAGGGAAAGCCGCGTGCCCATGCCAGCGGCCCACACGGAGACATTTGGTGCATGGCATCTGTTTCGCCTACGTTGTCATCAGTCAATAGCGGGAAGCCTATTACCCCTCGTATAGTGGTCGGCACTGTTAACGGTGAACTGGCTCTGTATTCAGTGGCTGACGATGAGCTGCGTTTTGACAGAATTGTGGCTCGCTCGACGACCAAGGGCACAAAAATGCTCAGTGTGGCTTTCCAGAACCCGCGCACCGCTGTAGTCGGGTGCTCGGATGGAACAATTCGCGTATACGATATTGTCAAGGGCATGCTGCTCCGTAAAATGACTCTCGGTGCTGATGCATCTGGTGGTAGCAAGGAAATCATTGTGTGGGCTGTTAAGTGTCTGCCCAATGGCGATATTGTCTCGGCCGATTCATCTGGTCAGGTTTGCATTTGGGACGGCCGTACCTACACCCAGGCCCAAAGAATTCAGAGCCACGATCAGGATGTTTTGAGCCTGACCTGCAGCCTTGACGGCAACACTATTGTTAGCGGCGGAATGGACCGCCGCACTATCATCTACAAGAAGAATTCGGGCAGCAATCGCTGGTCCAAGATCTGGGGTCGCAGATACCACGAGCACGATGTCAAGACGCTGGCTACCCTCGAAGTGTCCGACACGAGCGTGGTTCTTGCTGGAGGTATGGCCTGCATTCTTCTCTCTATATGTATGCTGTCTAGCCAAGCTGTTGGAAATAACTAACTTTTTCTTCAACAGGACCCGATGCCACTCCTGTCCTCATTCCCCTTAAGGAGGCCGGTATGGAAAATCACCGCCGTCTGCCTATGCTTCCCCATCGCACCCCTCTCCAGAGCGCACCCGATTCCCGCATCATTGTCAGTTGGTGGGGCCACCAAGTCAACATTTGGACTCTACACAAGTCCTTTAATGAGCTGCTCTCTGAAAAGGCCTGCGACAGCAAAGACGTGCGCGAGAACTGGAAGCTTCTCAAGACAGTTATGATCAGCGGTGACAACAATATTACCTCTGCCTCCATCAGCACCGATGGCTCTTTGCTAGTTGTTGCTACCAATTCTAGCATCAAAGCCTTCCGCATCGCCTTCTCATCGCCACTCAAACCTTCGACCTTCAACCTTGTCTCTATTCCCCTAACCGAGAATATCGCGACTCTTGGTGCTCACACTGTCCAAATCTCGCCCAACGGCAAATGGCTTTCCATAGTTCGGGCCTGTGACAGTGTATATATGGCGCCAATCATTGAAACAAAGGCAAGCAGACCAGAGGAGTCTGTTGTCATTGGCCCCAAGGTGCAACGTTTGAAGCGCTTCACTCGCGAGCTCAGCAATGTTGCGACTGCCAGCGGCCTTGGCCGCTATGACAGAAGTATTACCCAGCTTGCCTACTCAGCAGACAGCAATATGCTTGCAACTGCTGATCTAGCTGGTTACGTTGATACGTGGGTCGTCAAAGATTTCCTTGGCGCATCTGTGCAATCTAGCGCGTCAGAAGACGAACAAGACTCTGATGACGAAGACGGGAACGCTGTTTCGTCATGGGTTAAAAATCCCCGCGGTGCTCTGCTACCTAAGTTAGTCGGTTCACCCTCGGCACTCTCTTTCTCCAACTACGTCCCCTCTAGTCCTGAGAAGGCACTTTTGGCTCCCATAGAGTCCAAGGATGATGTGGATGACTATACCCTACTAGCAGTGACTGTCAATTTCAACGTCACCGCATTTAACACGCTCAAGGGCGCCTTGACCCGCTGGTCTCGCCGCAATCATCGCAGCGCATTGCCCACACAAATGCTAGAGACCCGTGACGTGGTTAAGGGTATTCTGTGGGAGGGGTCGCGTGTGTGGATGTATGGCATCTCGTTTGTTTTCATGCTGGATCTCAGCCAAGACCTCCAACGTCCCGCCAACAAGACTAACGGCAGGGCTCTCATGACTGCGGAGGATGCTACGCGTAAACGCAAGCGAAGCGCCAACGACTCCGGTGCTGGTGGCAAAATGGCCCGCGGCACTCTCGGACCTGTTTCCATTGGCAAGCAAACTGCCGGTAGCACAACCGTGACGGAGGTTTTCGAGTACGATACGTACCGCAGCCACGGCGCTAAGGCTGCCGCTGCTGAGGCGCCCCGTGGCGAGGACGGCGAAGACGAGAGTGACGATGACGAGATGGACGGTACATCGGAGTTGGCCAAACGGAGAGCGCAGGATATGCAGCTCCAGCAGTCGGCCGCTGCAGCGGACGACGGTACGGCAAAACCGAAGGCATATGGGTTTACCTTCAAGTACAGACACATCTTGGGTGTGGTTCCACTGTCAGCAAGGACCAATGAGGACGTAGAGGTGGCGCTGGTTGAGAGGCCTCTCTGGGAGGTTGACTTGCCAGAGAGATATGCCGGGGCGCATGAAAAGGTGCGGTAGCTGTAGCAAGTGATGCCGTGTTGATGGCCGCACAGAGCTAACCGTTGGGGGCTGATGAATGGCGTTTTTCTATTTTGTGATTCTTTTTATATTGTGTGTGTTTTTTTTTTTCTTTTTTTTTTTCTTTCTTCTTCTTCTTCTTCTTCTTCTTCTTCATCCTATTTTGTTGCTTTCAGGCGTTGGACTTACAGAGTCGTGTGAGTTAGTAGATAAGGCTATATTTTACTTGTCATATTTATAATAAGCATTATTCTCAGATCATGTTGGGGTGAGGAAGCAGTAGTGAAATTCGCAGTGCAAGATCTAGATAATATGGTATTAGGGTTTGTTATGAGTATAGGGTTAATGATAGACTAAACCCTAGGAACAGACACAGACAGCCTAACTAGACAGCACACTGCTCATCATTCCATCATTGCACAGCCCTTGTTCTATGTTTTACTCAAGAGGGGGAGGAAAGGAGACTGAGACTGGTACTAGACAGACTGTCTGGGTTTATGAAGATAAAGAGTTTAGTGGCGTAAAAAAAAAGATAGCTATTAAAGTATTTTATTATCTCTTTTTTTTCTTCCTTGTTTTTGTCACCATTTGGTGCTTGTCAATAGACGGCGACAACTCCAGGACCCAGGAAAAAGAAAAAAAAAAAAAAAAAACGTCATCTCGCTCCGAAAGGTTGGATTTGCGTGAGAGGCTTTTCATCGAAAATTGAAGGTCTTGCAATGATGATGGTGACGGTGATGGTGATGGTGAAAATCAAGTAGCGGAAAACAATAATTCGCACCATTTAGTTGATCAGGTACATGCATGTAATGTAATGTAACGCAACGCGCAAGCACCAATCTTTCTATGGCAGGGGCTGACGCGGCCTTGGCTCATGACTGCACTTTTGGGCTATGAAAGGTACTTGGGTACTTACTTGTAAGGTTTTTATGGCCGGGATGGGTTTCAGCCTTTATAGTCTGATAATGTGGCTTTAGGGGAGAGAGGAGAACATAACATCATCAGTTTGAGTAAGAGGGAAGAGGTGATTATGGCAATTGCTGTGTCTGTAGTTCTTGGCGATTCTTTAGCTTTGAAAAATCATTGTGAGTTGAGAGCTCTTTCTTGTACTTGATTCAGATACCACCTCACCTCAATTCTTCTCACTTACTGTATATAAACGTGTCATTTTGTCGATCATACAATCACACACAGGTACATGCAAAATAATGTCGAGGGGGCGAGGCTAGAATCGGAACCGAGCCGGGTCTGGCTGGTGTTTAGGCCGAGTGATTTTTTTCTTTTTTTTTTTTTTTTTTTTTCTCTTTTTTCTTTTTTTTTCTCTTTTTCTTTTTCCTCACAAGCCTCAGTCTTCTGCTGTCCTTGACCAAGTACGCCGTGTCGTGGTTTGGGATGGAATAACCATAATGTCCTATGACACGCCAAGACAAGAGTACCAAGAAATCCCAAGGACATAGCAGCCAGCCGAAAGAGAAGAGAGATGACGTTGACGATGTCGACGCCGGGAAAAGCCTACATCTACGCACTGGCAGCCACGCCGAGGACAATAAAGATAACGATGAGGATGACGGACGGCGGAATTGATGAAAATGCTGCTTAGCTTAGTTTGTTGATCCCAACGTGTGATATACGGTGTGGCATGACTGAGGGTTCCATATGGCTAGTCAAATGGAAATTGTGCTTGCTGGAATTACGTGGATGAAGGGTGGCATGACAACGTTGCTACACACACCATGAACGCACGAATTTTGCTTGCGCAAGAAGAAGGATGAACCGTTGTCGTCGTTCGTCTCTCGTCATCGTCATCGTCGTTGTTGGGCTGCTGTCACCCAATCAGGCGACACTTAATATAGCAGGGACAGGACAAGGACGGGATGTGGAAAAGAGCAGGAGCAACAGGAGCAACAGGAAGGGGTAGAGAAAGAAAACGAGGACGAACAAACCAACTAGGACCTTTCTCTACCTACTACAAACAATAGTAAGACAATCAAGACAAGCAAGACACAGCAAAAGGTAGAGGCATATTGGTTGAGGCTGTGCCAAAACAAGAGACAGGAATAGCCTCGTCATCGCCCCTCTCTAGCTTACAGGCCTCGTCTAAATGCGGTGAGCCACCGGGTGTCAAGTTGGGAATGGGGGGTCTTGAGTATTCCACGAAATACAGATCTTATGCCCCTCTTCCTCTGCCCGCAAACTTTCTTGGTTCCTTGGAGGATGGGTGGATGGATGGTCTTTGGCCTGGTCTTGGTCTGGGACCGAATTTTGCAAGGTGAGAGGAGTACGTGAGTGAGTGCGTGGACATATACAGCCGGCTATCGCCATACAAAGCAACTAGGAAACCCATTGGTGCCCAAAAAACCATGAAAACCCTTCTAAAAATAATTGATTATTCTGTTGCGATACGTTGAGCGAGTACAAACGGCAAGCAGGATAGCAGCGAAATCTCAGCCACACAGTATGTACGATGGCCGCCACTTGTGGCTTTATTATTATCATTATTGTTATTATAATGGTTATTATTATTTCAACACAGTTCGGCCTCAACCTCAACGTTGGGAGCAATTGCAATGAAGCGCAAAAGTGCCCTGTGCTTTTCTTTTGATACTGTTTGCGACTTCCCTCCCTGACTCGAATTGACACCTATTAACAAGGAGCATTCTGATTGGCTCTGCTGTCATACAGCTGACGCGTATGCACTAACATTTGCACAGGCCCTATCCTTGTACCCCTGTCTATCCACACACTCTTTGCTACTCTTTACTTTTACTTTACTCCCTAGCCTGACCCGAAACGTAACGCACGTAACGCAGCGAGAGAGCAAAGCAAAGTGGTGGTCTTCGGGTTCCTGGCCATGATTCTATGGGAGGAGGGGAGCGGGCAGGCGAAAGAACTGCCCGCCCGGTGCCAGTTTCCCCTTCCCGCTTTTGTTGATCACTCGCAGCGCTGTTTGGCTCATACCCAGTCATCCTGAGGACCATGACAAAAGGAAGGCATACGCAAGATAGTAAAGAAGCAAGGGCAAAAGAAGCAACAGGCCAAGCGAAGCAGCGTAATCAGCAGCTTCTTTCTTCCATGCCAAGCAGGCATTAGTTCCCAGACTAGGCTATTGCCCGTTGCCGATACCCACAGTACCCACTTTGGCCTTAATCTATCTATCTATCCTATTATCCGTCTTTGCGCTGCTTTGCTTTTGTCTTTTGTCTTTCGTCTTCAACTTTGACATCTTCAATTCTTCAATAGAACTCTCCCTCTTCCAAGCGACCGACAGATATCAGCAGCCTTTTAACCAACGCGACATATTCACAATATTTCCTTCCTTTTTTTTTTTTCTCCTCCTATCTTCGAAATTTAACGACACCGAACCTGAGCGCTGATAAAATTTTCCCTTCTTTCCTTTTATTGCCATCGTATTTTCTTTTCTTCCGCCTACATTTTTATGATCTTGAGCAAAAGAGGCAATCACGGCAATTTACACACAAGCTGGTGACGAAAGCTTTTCGTCTTCGAATCTTGATCTTCTTCGTCCCGTTATTCGTCTTAGCCTTGAGCAACAATAACAATAAACAAGCATCGCCATTTCCTCAAGAAAAGACAAAAAAAACCCCAAAAAAAAGAAAACAAGCACCAACAAAAACATAGACTCGCATATTTCAGATTCAGCCTTTGCTTTCGCAGTGTCCTTTTAAATCACACAAACATCACGACGACACGACCCAACCAGCTAAAATAAAATAAATCTTCACTGCCGATGATAATCTGGACTTGATAACCCGTCATCAACTCTATCACGCTCATTGTTATTGTCGGCTCGCTCGGGGTTTACTATCTCTCATAGTCTTTCTTCTTTCTCGCTAGACGTCAAGTGTCAACGTAGGCTCCTTATTTGGGGGTTTTCCCTTCTTGGCATCTCCATTTGCTACTGCATGGCACTCGTCTTGGTCTCTCCGACCCCCTTTTTGCCTTTATTCTTCCCCCCTTCTCCTCTTCATCTATCCATTACCTCTTTAATCAAAACATACGCCACGCACTCACATCCATCATGAACGACCAAACCCAAGACTGGCGCCAATCCGGCAACAACTCCACCTACGGCGAGGAATGGGCTCGAGACCTAAGAGTTAAATTTGAGTCTCTATTGAAGGAAAAGCGTATGAATGATTTTCGTGCTGCCCAAAGGCAGGGGTCGCCAGCATTCCATGACTCCTCGGACTCCAGCGCCCAGTCTCCCTTTCTCCCCTCCTCGTCTTCTCCTTCGCCTATGGCTGCCCACTCTCTTAATAGCCCGCCAAACTACTCCTCAGTCCGCTATCTCCCAAAGATCCCCGTACCGCCAAATGCCGACGACCGCGAGTCCCAAGTCTTCCGCAGCATGATGATAAGCTTGGCGTTAACCCCTACCAAATACGAAAACCCTGGGTTGCTTGACGAAGCCCTGCAAACTATCCCCCTAGACCGCATATACGCAGAAGCTGAAGAAGAGTCGCAATTAATGAGAGCACAGGCCGAATCTCTTGGTCGGCATCGTCCCGAGTGGGGTTATCAGGATTGTGTAATCCGTGCTCTTCTTAGGTAAGCTACACCGACCCCTCTAAACCTTCTCCCGCCTGGACTATATGTCTTCGCTTTTGCTTGTAATCGGCCTGGAATACCCACTAACACATGTTTTCCTCTCTGAAGATGGTTTAAACGCTCATTTTTCAGCTGGGTGAATAACCCGCCCTGTCCTGCCTGCCATACTCCCACAGTTGCTCAGGGCATGACTCAGCCTACGGCCGAGGAGACTGCCTGCGGTGCCCTCAGAGTCGAACTGTACAGGTGCTCTAATGGCGGCTGTGGCGCCTATGAGCGCTTTCCTCGCTATGGTGATGTCTGGCGTCTTCTCCATACCCGCAGGGGTCGCGTAGGCGAATGGGCCAACTGCTTTGGCATGCTTTGTCGTGCTGTAGGTGGCCGTGTTCGCTGGGTGTGGAATGCAGAGGACTACGTTTGGACCGAGGTCTACTCCGAGCACCAAAGTCGGTGGGTGCATGTTGATGCTGTAGAGGAGCTATGGGATAGACCAACCATCTATAGTGAGGGCTGGAACAAGAAGATTTCCTACTGTGTAGCGTTTTCCATCGATGGCGCTACTGATGTCACCCGCAGATATGTGCGCAAGAGCGAATGTGCCGCTGACCGGACGCGCTGCCCCGAGGAAGTCATGATGTATATCATGCAGGAAATCAAAAACATCCGCCGTCAAAACATGGATAAAAATGAAAGAGTCCGCCTGCAAAAGGAAGACATGGCCGAGGACGAGGAGCTACGAGGCTATGTAGTAGCCTCGATTGCCATGGCTGTCACTAACATCAAGCCTGGGAGTAGCTCCTCTGTTCAAAACTCTAGACCGGGTCAAGACATTAAGATGCCTGCTGAACAGCAGCTTTTGCAACAACAGGCTGACCAAGCAAACTCAAACTGGGTTGCAGCACAAAATCCCAACTACCAACCAGGCCGGTTTCAAGGTGGTGGATACCCTCCCGAGGGCCCGCATGGCCAATAAACCACTAGTTTCGCGGCTGAACATGCCATCATCAATACCTTCACCTTCGTTGCTGTGGCCCCCCCCCCCCCCCCTATCAAGACTAAGACCAAGGCCGATTCATTATATCCAACAAACAACAATTCGGCAACCCGATTATATCATTCCTGACCTTTTAGCCTGCCGATACCCGAACCACATTCAACTGCCAGCATATTTTCCCTTGATATCCCTATCTCCCGATTTACGTCAGACGTCTTATTTAGAGGTTCTCATCTTTGCATACATCATTTTGTCTTGCTTGAAACAAGCACTTTTCTTTTTCCCACTCGACGTTAAAAATCACCAATAATATTCGAGCCGCTCTCGCATTTCTACCACTCTTATTCACGTTTATGGCGTTGATCAATGCCGTATTTTCTTTGTCCTTAACAACTGTTTTTTTTTTTTGCCCAAACTAAACATCGAGGAAGACACTACGTTCTAGAGTCCCTGAAAAACGACGCTGACGATATTGCACTCCTACATGCTGGGTCACACACGTTCTCTATATTCCCATCTCACTCCCAAGTCATTCTTTTTACACATTTTTCTCCCCGCCTTGATGGTGGACTCGATCGATCTACAGGCTCACTGGAAGCATCTGTACATGATGTGATTTCCGATCCTCAAATATGTTGTGGGCATATTCCCCATAAGCTCCAACTCCTAGGCTATATATTTATACATATATATTATAGTCGGGCGGCTACTGTGCTACATAAGCTGACGTTTGGTTGCTTTTGCGTAGCACCGACTATAACGTCGTTCTGGGCTTCACACCTTTTCTTTTTGTTCTCTCTTTTGTTTTTCTTTTTCCGATTCTTGTCTTCTGTCTTGACTTCTTCCTTTTTATTTCTCTTTTTTTCTTTTCTTTTTTACATCTAGTGTTGTTATTCCGCACTCTACACATGCATCATGCGGCCTTTTCTTCTTCTTTTTCTTCATTTTTCTTACATTTCCTTTGTTATATCATATCTTTTGTCTATACGGTTGACAGAATGAAACCCTGTTTTTTTGTTCTGGTACTTGCATAGCGATGGTTGTATACTCGTCATCTTATTGTTTTCTCTTTCTTGGTCATGTCATTTGACATGTTTACTTTTTTTCTTACCTTTTTTTTTTTTCCCTTTTGTCAATCTTTAAATTTGAGACAAAAAAATGACTGAATTGTTTCTTCCTCGATCCTATTGATCTTTGGCATTTATATTTTCTGTTCGTTGATTGAACGATGTGACATGTCTTGTGATGGTAGACGATGTGATGTGTAGGTTCCCCATGCCACTGGGAATGCGCATGCACCAGCGATCCAATGGAGTAGTATGCACGGAACAGAAGAGATGGTCAGCCGTGAATGATGTTTTGGTTTTGTAGCTGGCGGGCAACAGGATGCGAAGCCCGCGATAGCGGCTGTTGTTGTGGCGGGATAGCCGGCTGATTTTGTAGTAGTAACACATTGAGGGCATGTATGGACTGATTATTAGTACCTCTGGTCCTTGGTTTTCAGGGTGGTATGAGGATGTTGATCGAAATATGGATTTTCTTCGCAAAGCCACAGGCAGGCAGACAATGAAGCATCCGCCGGGTCAAGCTCTTTGGTAAAAGCATACCTTGGGTGGGATAGTGGAGGAGGAACCAGGGCATACGCTTGGTAGGTGGTGTACGGCCGTCGACCCGATGCCTATTTCTTGGCCTTTGACTTTAGCTAGAACTTGAGGATTAGGAAAAAGGACTGGCTGAAGACCGTAGCCAACAGTCGTCCAGGACTTCACGGCATAGGACTGTGTGGGAAAGAGGGAAGAGGGCTTATCCTCAACAGCTTCCGTCCTTCTCCTTAAGCTCTGCCCGTCAGGTCAGGCAAGCCAAGGAGAGACCGACCAACTGTATAGTTCCCGATCTTGGTCTATTCAAGAGGAAGACTGAGTGGTTGTTTCTTCGTTGGATGCGAGAAGGAAATCCATGGAAGACTGGTGAGATGGGGGGAGGGGGGGGCTGGAACTCGATTTCTTTGAGTAGCTTTGGGACGACGTAACGGGACACTAGTGCGGTAGTAACTCTAACGATTAAAGAAAAGCAAGAATCCCAAAGCCAAACGAACAAGAGAAACGAAGACAAAAAAAGAAAAAAAAAAAAGGTATGATTTCCACAGGCCGTTTAGACAAAAGCAAAATGGATCGCATGTGTACTTGGCTGTGCATGTGAGACACGTATTAGGGTATCCAAAGCAATGCCGCCGCCGGTGCTATTGCTTATTGCTGCCTGCTAGCGTCTTCGTGCTTGCCTCCCTTTCTCATGTTTTTGGACCATTTTTTGGGCGGTTGCAGTTGCAGTTGCTAGAAACAAACATACCGAGTCTTCGAGCCCGAGTCTTGGCTCCTCGATCTTGATACAAAAGAGGAAGGCGTGAGTGAAAAGGGAAGGAAGGAAGCGAAAGCGAGAGGCAGGAAGTACTAAGTATAGAACGTGTACTGGGGCTCATTGGGACAACAAGAGTAGAGGAGAGGGTAGGGTGGAAGAGAAGGCAAGGAATGGAAGCCTGAAGAACTGGGCTTGTGTTTTTTTTTTCTTTTTTTTTAAAATTTGATTTGGAGGCCAATCATTGGGGAGGGAGGGAGGGGAGGGGAGGGGAAGGGCCTTGCCTGGAATGAATTGGGGCTATTGAGGCAAAATTTCTCGCGAATGACATGCAGCTGTATAGCTTGGGTATAAAGTCAAGTGAACCTCAAGCAGCATGGCCTATCAGAAGATTCAATACGACGAGGTGTTTGATGAGGACAAATATAGATTTCCTGGAGATCTTCTCAAAGAGAAGGCATGAATTGGCTTCGTATTCGAGGCACTAGCCTTCCCCGACTCAACAAGTAATGGCACTTGCACCGCCTTTCTTGCTGTCGACTTGGCTGGGAAGAGCCTAGAGTTGCTGCGTAAAGCGGGATAATGAATTCTGATGTGGAAACTGATCAGCGGGGATAGGCCAACACACTAGAACATTCACTTGATACCACAAGGAATCGAGCATCTGGATTGACTGCAAAAGCCAAGCCTCACAGGGCCTATACCGTGCGCTGGTGTAGGCTGGTGGATAGCGATCCTTCTTTGCTTCCTTCATCGTGTATGCAGCAGCAAGGGACTGGGAACAATAATACAACATTTGTGTGGGCCAGAACTTTGCCGCGACTCGCTCGGTCCGTCTTAAGTCCGCCAAGTAGAAAGAAACGAAAAGGTGGAGGAGGCGAGGATGATGGGTATGATGATGTCATGGGAGAGGGAATATGTGCGTTGTTGATGGCATGAGGTAACGTTAAGTCTCCAGTGCTGTATGTGGCCTTTGGCTGAAGTGTAAAAGCAAAAAAAATGAGAGGTAGACTAGGCATTCATCTGTTGTGCCCCGGTCGGTGATTCCATATTGCATATCATAGGAGCAGAATTACCCTCCGCGATCTAGCGTTGCGATGCTGATGGACCTTTTGGTGTATCATGGAAGAGCTCGTATTACTGGGGGGGGGGAACCGCCAACCCTTTTGGATTTCCTTGGCTCGTGTCCCAGAATGTGCGTTTCTTTTTCTTGCTGCCCCTTGTATCGTCATAAACCATGACTGAGCTAGACGTGTGGCATGTAACTCGATGGGTTGATTTCAATTAGCAGCGAAATGGTAGTATAAGAGGGTATAACAGGGAATCGAGGAGAGCGCGATACAGCACAGCACAGCACAGCATTGCACTGTGCAGAATCACAACAGACAAGATCTCGCCAAAGCCCGTCCCGTCCGCGCTGAGCCAGTTACCGACCCCCCCTTCGGCTTGTTAAGCTTTTCAGTCCCTTCTACCCCCCTTTTCCTAATGCAGTTGCATTCAGCAAGCGCTGTTTTCGATCTCATCCCTACTTTCTTCCATCCCCGGCGAGAAATCAGGCCAAGGGAGGCTTGTCCGCTGCGAGGGCGGACGTTCTCATACACGAGAAGCCAACAAGACACGAAATGAAAAGAAGAAAAAGGCCTCTTCTTTTGTGACAGCTGACTTGGCTAGTTTTGGTTGACGGTATTACTTTCTTTTCCTTCTTTTTTGGGGCGGCTGAAAGAGAAAGAAACAATCTCAAAACGGAAAAGAGAGTGAGAGTGAGAGGAAGTGCACGGATTACTGGAAGAACACCACCACCCGGCGTCGAGGGCAAACATTGCGCTATAGTAAAGGGAGCAGCAAAAATGACTCCAACTATATTCTTTAAACACTGATTTAAGCATCTCTCTTTAACCGAAGGCGCAGTAAGGCAAAAAAGGGAAAGAAAAAGAAAAGTTAAATAATGAAACAAGAGGAGACCGAAAGTCTAGCGGTCTATAGCATGTCCACCCACAGCCCATCGCTGACCGTTCCGTGTGTCCATGGGGGAGAGCTGTATAGTAACCCAGTAGCACATGCATATGTACGTATGCATGTGTATGAATGTGTAAGTATATAGTACATGCGCACATAATCTTGCTTGACTTGGCAACTGGCACCTCAAGCACTTTTGTCATGTCTAGACCTATCTGTCTCTCTCCGACTTTGTCATGTGTCTGGGTGTCTGGATGTCTGGGCGGCGGCCTGATATCTGTTTCTACCTATATGTCTGCGACTGGGTGTCTATATTGGGGCTGTCTGATACCATGCATGCACACACACACACATAGCATATACAAAACGCAAAAACACATGACGGACGATCATCTCCAGAGCCGGGCAGGGAACATTACGAGAAAGCATTCCGAGGCCATTAGTTCCGATTACGAGAGAGAGAGAGAGGGAAGATAGAAGGTAAGCAGCTAAGCAGACGGGGGAAAAAGGAGGGAAGAGGACAAACTCTTACTCTGGTTTTGGCTTATGCTGGATGGAGGTTGTTTGTTCACGGTGAAGCCAGCCCCAAGCCCAGCCCGGCTCAGCCCCAGAATCTCTTCTTACACTCCCTTCCTACCTGTTTGCTCTCATCCTTGGCCTGGCTTGGCTCCTTTTGGTCTGTCGACCCTTGAAACATCCCATACCCGGCCACTCACTGGAACATCTCATACGAGCAAAAAACGTCGTTGCCACCCGGCAAACAGCCGGGGTTTGCGGGAGTTTTTAGGAACATTGGAGCCATCTCGTGTCGGCGGCCTGGTACATAACAGGCGGAAATAATAGCTGGTCTGATTTTATTGGTGCTTTTATTCATCTTTTGCCGTCCTATAGAGGTCTTATAGAGAGGGGTGGTGCCATGAGGCATACTTATTACCTGTGTGTTCATGTATCAACACCCACTGGATGGATAGCTGGTAGCATACTGTGTCTTTGCATCTCTCTACACCTGGAATCAAGTCGACGCCCTTCATAGACCAGTAGACCAACTGTAGGGAGGGTTCTTCTTTTTCATTGCCTGGCGTGGGTTGAAGTGCTTCGCTGCTCTCCCGAGCCTACCGTGCTTAATTCCAAGGACTACTACTCTTTTCATAGCCCTTGCCTCTTCCCCGCCCCCCCGCGCTTGCATTGACGCTCGTCGTTATTCCAACTCTCGTATATGTGCGTTTCGGACGGCTACTAACTTTAGACAAGACTACGTCGGTACCCAAGCTCTCATCCCACCCCTCCCCCCCCCCCCCTCTCAAAAACAACAAGACCCTGTGGGGCTAGGCCAAGGACAAGACCAAAGGAATCGAAGCGAAATGCTTAGCCAGGTCTAAGTGCCGGGAAGGGCAAAGCTAGATAGTTACATTCCCCTCTATAGTACAGAACACGACAAACGATCCCGAAGCAGTATGGCCACAGCAGCAACAGCAGCAGCAGCAGCAGCAATGTTGAATGGAGGCTTGAGCAACCTTCAGACTTTCCGTTCCCGCCCCACACTCTCATATCAGAAGTTGTATAAAGAGCCCGACCTGCCCGCCTCCAAGACGAGTTATTCCTGTTCTTCACCTCATCACACTCAAGCATCTCCTTTCTCTTCTAATAGCTTCTCTACCACTACTCTACCACATCTTCTTCACAATTCCTCTAGAATTCTCTTTTCATACCTCCACCAACCTTTCAAAATGAAGTTCTCTATCCTGCCCATGATTGCCAGCGCCATGGCTGTCTCCAGTATGTATTGCCTTTTTGTCCCTATTTATACACTGTGGACCTCTCACTAACACTCTCCCTTAGTCTCTTATGACGGCGTCTACAGCTCTGACCTGAGCTTGGCCAACGTTGCCTGCTCTGACGGCGACCATGGCCTTCTGGCCAAGTACCCTACCCTGGGCAACCTCCCTGCCTTCCCCAATGTTGGCGGTATTCCTGACATCGCTGGGTGGAACTCTGATAAGTGTGGTACCTGCTGGCAGGTCACTGCTCCCAACGGAAACAGCATCTTTGTCCTGGGTGTTGACAGTGGCACGGGCAACTTCAACGTGAACCCCGATGCCTTCACTGCGCTGGTTGGCAGCACCAACCCTGGCCGCGTTGACAACGTTCAGTACCAGCAGGTCGACGTTACCAACTGCAAGATGCCCGCTAACTAAGGAGCTTCTCCGGAAGCTTCTACTTGCTATCCCCGCTGGAGTAGTCTGGCATTGAAGGGGCCTTGTACTGAACGAAATTAATACCTACGGCGGGGATGAACGACATCATGATACATGCACATGAGGCATGGTTAGAGCCATGAAGGCGGTACGCTGTTGTCGACACTGTCCTCCCAACCAACCACCCCGCCTCACCCTTTAAAGCTGCCTTTACGCTCAGTTTTTCTTCATTGTTTCTTTTCCTTTTCCTTTTTATTTTGTTGCTCCCATGACTACATTCCTTTTTATTGTCTATAGTTACTACTCACTCCTTTTTTAATGGCATATCATCTATTCACTACTAACATTTCTATCAACTTGACCCGTGTAACTGACCAACTACGTGTAACTGCGAAAAGGTGGGACCAAGGGATACGCAGGACACAAGACGGAGGTGTTAAATAAGCCACGTCGCAATAGAAATGGTGATGAATTAGTGTGCAGAACAAGTAAGTACAAGAGGTTGTGACTGGGAGGTGGTGGGGGAGGCGAGGCAGGTCGAGAGAGAGAGAGAGAGAGAGAGAGAGAGGTTGGGACAACTAGATATTGTATCAAGTAGTAAGTAGAAACAAGCAAATTCTAGACAAAAGAAAAGATGAAAGATAAAAAAGATCACAGGAAGGAGAATAGATAGAGAGTGACCATCGGGCTTGTCGGTAGCAGGCAAGCCTCAACTGAAGAGGGAGAGCAAAGAAGAAGAAGAAGAAGAAGAAGAAGAAACGAAAACAAAAAACAAGGACAAAAACGAAAATAATATATCAAACAACCTCCAGGTTAAATCTTGTGACTACCCCCTCCTACATTTATACAGGACAAAAGGAAAGAAATGGTGTGAGAAAAGAGTTGAAGAAAAAGACAAAAGTTGAGAAGAATAGAAAAAGAAAGGAAATAAAACACCACCCCAAATGATAGCCCCCCCCCCTCTGATCTACGACATCATATCTGATTGGTCATCACCGCTCAGATCAAGCTCTCCTCGAGCTGCGCGTCGTGCATGTTCACGTTCCGCATAGATTTCAGCACGTCGAGTCTCTGCCTGTTGCAGGCAGTCAACATAGGTCCGGAACTTGACAATCTCACGTAGCAGATACGCGCTCTTGCGCTCCCAGTTGGCCATGGCGCGTGCTGCATTGGCACCACGTGGCGTAAAGGCTAGGAGCATTGGGCTACGTAACTGGTTGTGGACTTGCAGGTCGGCTTCAATGCCGCGCACGTAGGTCTGCAGCGAAGCCAGCTGCTCAGCCTCCCCCAGCTTCGATGGCCGCATGCTCTGCGTGGGCGGCGACCAATCGGTGATATGTACGCGGTCGCCCGGGAGCTTGCCACGGCCCATGGCCGCTGAGGTCATGGCTGAGCCAAACCCTTGATCAAACGAAGCGGAACGGGCGCTACGCACAGAGTTGGTCACACTGGCATGGCGGCCATGCACGGCAGCCGAGGAGCCGGGGCGAGATGAAATGCTAGGCACACCATCCTTAGTAGAAGCGGTATCCGTGATAGTCGCGTTAGATGCAGAAGAGACACCAGCAGTTGATTCGGTGATTGCTGTTACCAGAGAATTGTTGACAATGTTGCTGCTCCAGCCATACTCGATATTGCTGATACCACCAACCAAGGGATGAGTACTCAGGCGTGCACTCCAGTAGTTGACAGTAGTGACAAACTCCTTAACTAGCTCCTCCGTGCCGGCCTGGAAGAGGTGGACGGCACCAGTGGGCAGACTCAGAGCCCATACATGGGGTCGCGTGCGGGAGTATCCCGGCGGCGGAAGTGCCGAAGCCAGAGTCTGGCGCAAGTCAAACGTGCCAAGATTGGTAGCGTTATCCTGCCAGTTGCCTCCACCCACGGTGATGGGACCCTTGTTGCGCGTATTCCGCGCGTTCCGGCGCTGCCGCATTGACTTGTTGGGTTGGAATGAGAAAATGCTGAGCGTACCCTTCTGGATGACAGCAAAAGTCTCAGACCAGTTGCGGTCCTTGGCCTTCTTATCTACGCCATCCAGATGGTGCTTGTGGCTGACGAGTCCCTCCTTGATCCAAGGCGGACCAGCAAGCTCAAGTGATTCGTCGTCCAAAAGCGGCATTGACGTCTTCATGTCATCATCGACAATAGATGCCGTGCCGGGCAGCTCGTCGCGGATAATAGATTGGCTTAGAGCATTCGCAAAACCAATGCTCTGCTGGAAATCGCTTCGGGCAAAGCCAGATCCAAACGAATCCATCGACATGGATGTTTGGGTACGTCCCAGGGACTGCTTACTCCACGTAGCCGACGAAGGAGACGGACTCCACACAGAGTTCTGGTCATCAAAGCTCGTCCGGCTAGAGCTGAAACCAGGTGCTCCAAACCGTGGTCTTGAGCGGCTCTTAGAAGGCCACCGCGAAGATGAGTTGCGTGACGACGAGTCTGGGATCCGTCCTCGGATCGAGGTCTGGCTTTCTGATGGCGTCTTGCTAAGCACACTAGGGCTCCGCTTGAGCATGCCCCTGACGGAAAGACCACCAGCTTGGTGGGCGTTACCCGAGCCCAGGTACCGGTCAGCCTCGGCACCCATTAGAGGCAGACGTGCGTCACGGATACTAGCATAGATATCCTTGAGCACAATCTCGACCACGCTTTGCCATGCCTTGAACGAGCCCTCGAAGGGAGCCTTGACAAGCACACCGCACTCGTCAAGGTCAGCCAAGCCAGCAGCGAATCCTGAGTTATCATTAGGACGCAGGGGTAGAAAAGAAGATCTCTTGGAGGGGGCTTGATGGGAAGACCGGAATCCGGCTTCTTGCTGCTTGACAGCCAGGTTTTCAGCCTGGTCACAGTAGTCAGGATCAGAGTCCTCAAGAGCCTGACGGATGGTCTCCATAGTGTTGTGGACGAACTGAGACCGGGTCATCTTCTGTTCAATATCAGCCATGTGAAGGTCGGTGTTGAGCAGGAAGATAGAGTAGCATATGGTGTGGATAACGTCTACGTGTATAATGTCAGCACAAGCTTGCTTGTCAGGAATTAGTGACAGCGGTCCTTTCGCCGGGAGCTTACCTATAGTTTTGAACCCATGATTGGGATTGCATGCAGCCCAGCGGTTGGAGTAGCATACCAGGATTCTATCCACCTGTTGTGTCTCAGCCCGGAATATGAGCCTGTTGCACACGGAACGCAGCGACTCGACGATACTCGTGTTGGAGAAGTCATAGAGCTCCATGTATGCTCGCAGAACACGCTGCCTTACAGGGCCTTCCTCGCCCATCCATGCAGCAGCCTTTTCACGCTGAATAAACGACTCGTCGCCGTCAAAGATTTTCTGAGCCTTGCTTCGATCATCGTCACTTGGGTCGCCAATGACAAAAAGATCCGGCTCGTCAATGTTGTCGGGCTCCATCAGAGCGCCATCCTTCTCGTCTCCGCGAATGATTGTGGGAATTTTCATTGCTGAAGCAATATTCGCGGTGTTCGAGGCAAGAGAGGCAAGACCATTCATATCACTGCTGTCTTGGCGGACACCTTCAATAGGTAGCAAAACAGAGCTCCGGTGGTCGTCATCTAGAGCAGCGTCGCGGGACCGGTCGCGTCTCCGTATTTCAGAAGCCCCGATACCACGACGGGTATGTTTTGAAGACGCGTGGCCTGCAACAACACTGGCGTCGGCCTCACCTTCACCGTCGCTTGCCTGGTCCAGATTGAGGAACGAGTTGGCGCGTCCACTGGCGTTGAAAGACGGTTTATTCGAGGAGGTATCACGGGCCGAGGGGCGTTGTCGGTTCTGGGTTCCCATTTGGTGGGCGTTGTTGGTATTTCTAGGAGTATGAGAGCCGTTGGCGTTCTCACTGGCAGTCGAGTGGACCGAGTCAGCGTCGCGGTCGACCTTACGGATCACGGCAGTTGGGCTGGGGTCATACTCTGGTGAGAATGAACGTTTGTAACCGTGGTCGTTGGGAGTGGTACTGTGACGACGGTTGGCAGGACGTTCGGGGGTTGAAGGCAGTATGTATTCTTCTAGGCCAAGACTGGAAGGCGTCCCAGTGATGGAGCCTCCCTTGAGATAGGGATTCATGACCTTTCTTAGTGAGCTTACAGGGCTTGGTTCTGGGGGGTGGTCCGCAAACTTGGAGGGCAGGACAGTCAGAACTGATGATGATGGCAAAGGGGTGGCTGGTGCTAATACAGAGCCCGGGCCCGACGTCACCGTCGTTGATGGCGCTGTTTTGTCCGAATTCATAGGTGCCGGTGTTGTTTTTGTTTTTGCACCAGTCACGGTAGCGGGGGTGGTTGTTGAGTCTGATGCTGCTGCAACTGTTGTCCCCGTCGTTGATCCATTGGCAGGGAGAGCGGAAGGAGGGAGTTCTGTTGTCGTAGGAGGCGAAGAAGGGGACATAGCGGTCGTTGGCAAGGGAGGAGGCATGGGCAGTGGAGGGGGGACATCATGGTCGTTGATTGACTTTTTGCGTCTGCGGAAGAATGCTGACGTCTTCTTCTGCAAAATATGGTGAGGTAGTGGTGGAGTCTCACGCGAAGGTGGTGTTGACTGAGACTTGGTACGATCGGGCAAGTCAACAGGAGAAGATTCAATGGATTGCGATGCAGATGATGCAGTGGCAGTAGCGGTAGCGGTAGAGCTAGTGACAGCGCGCGAGCCAAAGACACGGCGGAAAAACCCTTGTTTCTCTTTGGGGTTCTGGCCATTGTTTTGGGTAGTCTGCACCTGGGGGGTGACAGTCGAGACATTCTCCTTGGTCTTTTCGTAGCCCACGTTGGGCGATGGTGCTGATTCGCCGTCCATTGCAGGCAAGGGGGGAGTGGTCTCGAACTTGTGTGGTTGCTGGTGAGACTTGATAGAGTCTAGACGGCGGGTATTGTTTGTAGCAGTGCTTTTGATCGAGCGGATGCTTCTTTTGCGTTCAAGAGTAGGCGGCTGTGGAGACTCGACTGGGGGAGGAGGCGGTAAAGGAGGGCGAGCCGCACGAGGCGTAACGGGTGTTTCGATGTGAGGAGAGCCCCCGTGAGAGGACGAAGGGACTGTACTTGAGGCCGATCGTGCAATACGTCGAGGACCGCCTGGAACAGCGGGTGGAGGAGCAGCGTCGTAGTCGTCGCCAGCAAAAGAAATGTCGTGGTCGACTTGCCACGACGGCTTGCGCTGGGCAACTTTGTTGCTAAGGCCGAACGACTGAGTGGACTGAGCCTGTCGGAGGAATATGTGGTCCCGCTGGTTCTGTTGCTGCAGGAACTGGGCAGTAGTAGTAGCAGCAGTAGTGGTAGCAGTAGTAGTGCTGCTGCTGATCTGAGGGGGAGAAGAAGAGAGATTGTAGTCGACAGAGGCGGTTGAGATGGGCGTTGAGAAAGCCGGCTGGTTCTGGATCCAGCGTTGGTTGTTAACGGCCTGGATGTACACACCGTCAAAGCTGTTGGTGCTGCTACTCTTTGAGCCTCGACCGCTACGGGAATGGATTTGGTATCTGGGGGGCGTATTCTGACTGCGCAGACTGCTCATGCGTCCCAGGCCAGAGGGAGGCGGGTAGTAGAAGTTGGATGAGCTGTTGGAGCGACGGCCGGCTCGGGAGCTGATGCGGCTGCTGGCGTCGTCGGGAATATCAAAGTCAGAGCTGTACGAGTTGCCCCCGTGGGTATTCGCCCGCGTGCGGGTGCGGGTTCGGGCGTGGGCGTGGGCAAGAGCTGTTGCAGCGGCAGCGGCGGCGGCGGCGGAGGAATGGGGCGATGTAGAGGTTGAGCAGGACCAAGTGCGATCAGCAAAGGGAGCAGAAGACGAATAGTCAGGTAGGTGAGAAGCCGGCTGCTGGCGAGAGTGGGAGGCCAGTGCGATAGGGATGGGCTGGACGGTAGAGTGCGTTGCTGTGGCAGAGCCTGGAAGGATATTGGCCGAGCTAGGGATGGTGGCGGCGGGAGACGGGCTAGATATGGAAGAGAATTGGTCGAGCGATAGCAGCATGTTCGTCATCAACGAATCACGCGTGACGTTGCGAGCCGGCAGCGACAAATCGTGGGAGTCTCTGTCCCTGTCGCACTGGCGAGAATAGTCACGATAGTCGTGCTCGTGGCTGCTGGTGGACATTCCGGTGCTGCTGGTGCTGGGAAGGGAGGCGGAATCGTCGGGTGGGAAGGAGACGGGCGTGATGGCGGCCGAGTCTAAAAGACACGACTCCGAATCAGGAGGCCCGGAGGCAGCAGCGACGGCGGAAGGCGAAGACACAGACGTCACAGCAGTGTTGACCAATGTCTGGGAAGAAGGGGTCTCAATTTGGGGCACTGCAGGCTGTTCTCTCGTCTTTTTCCTCAGAGCCTTCTTTGCCTGGGGCTGGGGAAGCGCAGCAAGGGAGGAGGATGTCGAGAAGACGGCGCTAGCGCTGGCGCTGGCGGGAGAAGGAGAGGGAGAGGGAGAGGGAGAGGGAGAAAAATACAAAGGGGGAGAAGAAGGAGAGGAAGAAGAAGAAGGGGGGGTAGATGGAGAGAAGATGGCCGAGAGGGCAGTGGTTGTGGTGCTGGTAGAGGCAGAGGCAGAGGCAGACGCTGACGCTGACGCTGAGGCGATCGTAACAGTGGTGGAGCCGGTGCTTGTGCTGATGGAGGAAATAGGGACATTTGTTGGTGATGATTGGCGTTGATTGGCAGTGGTGGCTGTATTGCTGGATACGGGGGCAGTGGAGAATAGGCTGCCAGCGCTGTTAGAATTGTTGTTTACAGCGCCTTTGCTAGTGCTAGCAGCCCTGGAAATGCCGTCAGAGCCTGTAGCGTTAGATTGGGGCGGATTCGCTTCAGGGCTCTGCAGCCGCCTGTGGCTCAGCACTGGAGAGATCTGGGCCCCTGACGGGGTCGCTAGCGGGTGCCCCAGTTGGGGCGTTCCTGAGCCTGGACTCCCTGTCAATGTAACTATAGAATTAGTGGCCGCAGCACTATTGCTTGCTGCCCCACCTGGAGAAACAGAGCTAGGGCCAGGCTTGTTGGCGTTGTTGTTGAGGGACAACTTTTCTCCTACTGTTGTCTCTGACACCGACACCTCGGTCCCTTTCCCCGTCGCAAGCGTGCTAAGACTGACTGTCGCTCGTAGCGGCGATGTGGGTGCTCCTGCAGCGAGGGCTTCGTCGGCCGAGTGGAAGTCGGTCTGGGTGTCGAATGTTTCGCTGGCCTCGTAGTAGAAGCTTCCGATGCTGCTGATGCGCTTGCTACTAGCCATATCGTTAAAGCTTGCAGATGTGCTGACGCTTCGGGTACTGATGCTTCGCCGGCCGGCGCTTGTTGCAGTGCCGCCAAAGTCCAAATCAAAGCCAAACGTCGACTTGTGCGGAGTTGCCAGCCCAGCGCTTCTCAGCGCTGATGCAGAGCCACGCGCAAAGCTGGCTGAGAGTGGGCTGAGTGTCAGGTCCCAGTCTAGTTGTAGGCCGGGACTCTGTGTTGTCTTGGTGCTTGTCGACGGCTTCAGTGGTGGTAAGGTCAATGGGGCCTTGGCTTTGCGGGTGAGCAGTGATTTCTGGGGCTTGGTAGAGGTCGTGGCCGTGGAAATGGGTGTAGCAACGGAGGCAGCTCCGGCCGCAGCCCCTCTAGAAGAATAGGGCCTGGGCATAGTTGTGGTGTCTGTGCTTGCGGATATGCTTGGTGAGCCTATGTCCGAGAGGCCTAGTAGCACGCCTGTTTGTGCTGCGTTTATCTTGGCCGTGGACTGGGTATCTGCCGGTCTTTGGGTTCTTGCGTAAAACCCGTCGTCCAGGCTGAGGCTTCTACGATGGGCCTGGGGCTTCGGATCGGGTGCAGGTACGGTTATATGCTCAGAAAGCTGCTGATGATACAGATATTCGTCGTCTATAAGCTCGTTTTCGTGGTCGTGGTTGCTGGAAGTTTGACCGAAAGGTCCTGGGAAAGAAAGCCGGGCGGGTGATATGGGACCAATGTTTATTTGTTCAGGCTGGCGCCTGTGGTAGTAGTTGGATCTGTTTCCCATGGCTGTGCACTCTCACTTCTACGCTACACGCACGGCAAGCAGAAGCACGGGCACAGGATGCACGGCAAGCTCTGAAATGAGGGCGAACGGACTTTGATGCTGCTTTGACCTCTACTCTGGTCTAGCATCAACGCGTGGTCCGTCTTGGCTTAGCTTAGCTGCTTTGACTCTGTTATCCTTGGGGTTTTTTTTTTTTTTTTTGTATATTTTTCTTGCTGCAACAGCAGCGAGGTAATATATATTGACGCAGGCGGAATTCGGAAACTCGAGATTGGTGAGAGGATGTTTGTTGTATCTTCTGCACTGCGTGTAAGTCGAATGGAGGGGAGGGGAGGGGAGGGGTGAATGACGGTTCTGGGTGGGTGGTATGGGTTATCAACGCAGGTGTGGCAAGTTGTGAGGCACACTGCGTATCAGGTTTCGGATATCACCATAACATAGCATACAAGCTCGTGATGGGCAGGCTGGTGGTGAATGGACTTCACTGTGCAAGTGCAAGTAGTGCGATGGAGGGAAAAGAGACGTGGGTGCAGAGGGACGATGCAGATAAGCAAATCTATAGAGAGACGCCAGCTCGCAAAGACCGGGACGAGAGACGACGCTTCATCCAACAGCAGCTTGTCTATTTGATCTTTTTATTACCAGTCTCTGGTCTTGCCTCAGCTCCTCTATATCTACATGGCCACGGCCTACCGGCGTCCAAGACCGCCTCTTCCTGTCCATCTCGAGCGTCATGACACTGCAGATCTTGCACTTTTTCCATCTCCTGCAAATTTCTTCGTACGCTCAGCTTGAGCTTGAGAGAAGCCCCCGTTTTGCCTCCAACTAGACGTCGCCAAAACCACACTAACCCATCTTGTCGTCTTGCCCTCTTGTTGCGTAGGCTTTTTCGATCCCCAAACCATGTCAGCCAATCTTGGCCATACATCTAAGCATCTCGCATCAATCATCCACAACTTGGGATCGGCCGACAGCAACAAGTATGGCCCCGGTAGCAGTCTGGCTGCGTAGGTGTATGACTTGGTGTCTTCTGTATCAACATGCAGCTGAAGAGGCAGCTGAAGAAAAGAGGCTTCAAGCTGGACAAGTCCATTGTCCGTCCAAAAAGGCCCGACCTCGATGTTCGAACTTGGCACGTTCTACGTGCAATAGCTGCGTATGCCGGTCAGTTCTATTCTCTCATTCTTCTCTCATTTTCTCTCTTGTTCTCTCTCTCTCTCTCTCTCTCTCTCTCTCTCTCTCTTCTGTCCTCTCCCACTTACACTCAGAGTGCTGTCCAAAGCTTCTCGGAGAGCCAGCCCGTTCATTCCTCAACACTTATCAGCACGTAAGCTGCACGATAACCTCACAATCAGAAGGCGGTGAAAACTTCATTTCAGGGGAAGAGCCAATCAACAGTGTCCAATCCTTTTACCCCTTTCTTTCTGCCACCTTCCTTTTTTCTTTTTTTCTTTTTTTTTTTTTTTTTTCCCTTTGACTTTGCTTCCTGGTTCCTGGATATCAATCCTGAGCCCCGCCTTGTTCCATGTTCTAGCGCAAATTGTCAGCAATAGCAGCCATGGAAAAAGGGCAACTACTGGCCACAGACTTGGAAACTTTGAGGGCGTTCTAGGGCAGGGCTGTCATGTATCGACTACCTTTTTATCTGCCTAGACGCACGGACAGAGCCAAGTATCTTGGACTTTTCTGTCCTATGCTGTAATTATTGCGGTTATCAAAATTTGATGCGTATGTGGCGATAGTAATCAAATGGAGGCATATGTTTGTCTAATATGCTTGGCCTCAAAATTGTGCGCGCTCTCTCTCTCTCTTTTCTCTCTCCCCCTTCCCCCCCTCCCCCCCTTTATCCGTTAACAAGCTTAAGTTTGCTGCTGGTCCCCAAGCTTTTACGGATCCATATTCACACGCGCGCACATACACACACACACACACGTCATACCTGTACCTGTGCTGCTCTTTAGGGTATGCTAACCCTTACATCTTTGATAACGCAGCTCCATCTGTCTGTTGTTTCTGTTACTTCTTCTCCTTTTCAGGCGCCCTTGAATTTTGTTTAGTTTTTCCGAGACATGTACAAAGAGAAACATATAGAACTGCCCTGGACCTTGCTCTAACATGTTGTGCTGTGAACTGGATCTCAAGCCTTGATCCCTGTTTGCCTCCCCCCCTTCGCCCCCCCCTCCCATCGTCAATCACCTGGAGAGAATCATTTTGGCAGTGGGGATCTTCCTCTCTACGCGCCCGTTAGAGACTTATTTCCGGGTGACTCAAATAAGGGCTTGTTGATTTGTTATTGGGCTTGGAATTACTACAACTGTATTCTCTAAGGGGTTGGTTGGGTTGTATGAGCTATAAATCCGGTTTCCTGGCATCCCATGCGCACGTTGTGAGCATCCATGGGCTTCGTGGGCTTCGTGGGCTTTGTGCTTTGTGGCAGTGTTTATTGTTGCTGCTGCTGCCGCCGCTGCCGCCGCCGCCGCTGATGCTGCTGCTCCTGTTGCAGTATATGCAGTAAGAATCACGTGGCCTTGACCTACCTGCACGCACGCAATGAAATAACACTGCATATTAAAAGACTGAGAGCCACAACAACAGCAACAATACAAGAGACGAAGCCAAGTCGACCGTCTGGCTTATCTGTGCCACCCACCGTGCCCACGCTCACTCACAGTCTCCCTGGTATTTGCCTCTGCTATCCTATTCCATTCTAACGCTATCTCACAGATCACAGCTATCCCGTCCGTCCGTCACCTTGTGTGTTTGTTTCTCTCTCCCCCTATGCCGCCATGCTTGTCAAACAGGAAGACAAATCGCTGCACATCAGAAACACTAGTCACACAATGTGATGCACCGAAGAATTTCTCCTTCATCTGGCGCCCCTCCTGTTCTTGCGGTGAAGAGAAGGTGTCCCAACCCTAGCAGCTGGGGAAAGTCAAATAGATGGACATATGATGCGTGTCTTGTCCTCCTGTCTTAACAAAGGAAAAAAAGAAAAAGAAAAAGAAAAAGAAAAAAAAGGAAAGAAAGTGGAAGAGAAAAGAAGATAACGAGAATCCGATTTTGCGCGGCATATATCCCCATGTGCGACAGGTCGGACATCTCTTTGCAACAATAGTCCGAGACCAACATGCTGCCCTCCACGACAACTATGTACACATATGTACTTGGTCTCTTGTTCTCCTTCTTCTTTTCCTTCCCTTCGTCCCCGCCTTCTGTGCCTACGCACGGAAAGGCTGTTTGGTGGCACAGTGGTACGGTGGCGGCTAGAGCTGTAAAGTAGTTTGATGTATGGAATGCGTGGAATATTTTAACGAAGAACGCCATCTGAACTTCTGGGAGGAGGCATGCTTGGGCGGTGGCTGAGCTAGAGGATAGACACCGCATCAACAGAGACGGGGAGCGAGGGAGAGGGAGAGGGAGAGGGAGAGGGAAGGAGAGAGAGAGAGAGAGAGAGAGAAGAGAAAGAGAAAGAGAATATCAGGGGCGGCTTACAGGCTGGCAGCAACTACCAATCGGTGTAAGTTTCCTGGCTTGAGATCTAGCCAGGCCAGCCTGATAGTAACTTGTCTGATACGCGTTAGTACTTGCTACTGAGGAGTATGGTTCAATAGGCAAGTAATGGGATGGCTAGAACTGATTCACTCGGCCGGGACAGACCGCCTTACAGGAGGGAGTCAAACTCGCACGGCCAGCAGATTTCGGGCATGTGCTCTCTGGTATGTGCTGTAGCGAGGACCTAGCTTTCTAGCTTTCTAGCTTCCTGGCTTGCATATATCCTTGCTGATCTGCCTCTCGTGTGTAGTGCTGTGTAGTGTTGTCTTCGATTCCTCCCAACAACGCATTTACAGACAGCGAGCTTCTTACTTGCCTTCTTCGCTTTACGTCCTCGCCGCTCTCCCCTCCCTTCCCCCCTCCCATGTGTGATGCTTGCATATCATATCTGCCAGCTGTTGATGACCACCAGCTTTCTAGGGTTTACGCACCCCTCCCCCTCCTTTCTGACGTCACATACACCCTTCTGGATAACAGAGCCATAGTCTTGCACTCGAGTCGATGCCCTACTTCTTTTGATTTAGCCAGCCCAAGGCTATAGTTGCTGAAGTACAAGATAGGTCGAGACATGCGCACGTACTGTTGTCTCTTTACCAGGACAAAAGTAAGAAACGAAACAAAAAAAAAGGAAAGAAAAAAGAAAGAGAGGATGAATGGGGAGTGGGAGTAGGTGTAGACGAGAAAGAAGATAGGAAGGGAAGGGGTGAATGGCGAATGAAGGTTGTCTAGGCCTAAACGCCAGCGAATTTTGAGACTCGTGTCTGAAGATTCCTGGCATTCACCCCATTCCACCCGGGCCTAATAATCCTCCTAGCTGTGTATGTATGTATGTATATATGGGTTTCATCCAGGTCATATGTACATGTTTGTATAGAAAGACAGCAAAATACGTAGGCTACAGACTGAAGAACAGGAAGAAGAAGAAGAAGAAGAAGGAGACGAAGCAGAAGCAGGCTTCATTTACATGGACTGATAAGGCCCAAGGCCAGTTTCATACCAAGCAGACAACTAGCTGTCTTACTACAACTGTTGCTATCACTACCCTGGCGATGGACGGCCTTGGATGAGACTTGATTGTACTGCCCCAGGCTGAAGCTGCTTGCTGCCTTGCTTAGTAGGGGGACGAGTGTGATTGTATTGATTTTGACCTAAGCTCTTTGTTCTGTTGGGCAGTCTGACACTACCAGCTAGCCACGCCACAAGACGTAGTGTAAGCCCTCTGTAGCTCTGTAGCTGACACTGCTAGAGAACAGCAGAGTGGTGGGGACGAGAGCTAAGCAAAGAGGTGTCGGAGACTTCTTGAGCTGAGATGTAGTCGTAAGATGGGAATAGCTAGTTAGTTGCGTGACGTTCTACTCAATAGCACTGTGGTAAGGTATTAGTGTATAACCCAGTTCAGACACGTACAATGGTGCTTCCGGCTGCCCGCCCCCCAAGACAGCAAGCAAGAACTGGCCTATGTGCTGTCACACGGCTTGAAAAGCGGTAGATGTTGGGCTGCTATTGTTTTAGTAGCAACGCAAAGCTGACGAAAAGAACGATGAAGTCAACAAATGGAACATACAGCAGACGTGGGGGACAGAGAGGCGTGCATCCAGCAGGAGAGATAAGTGACTACTTTTGAGGAAAACAGAGGGCCACAGAAGCAGAGTCGTAGAGCAGGTAGCTCCGCATCACCCCTCCCCCCCCTCCCCCCCTTCCCCCATCTTGTGGCCGCTATTCTTGCCTTGACGCTAGGTATCAACGCACGAGAATGCATGATGAAATGTGTCAACAGTGTAGCTGAGGTGAAGTGGCCAGATTTAAGATGCCCGGCCAACTACGAATGGGTCACCCGTGTTTCCATTACTGTAGCCATTGGTTTGGCGAGCAACTAAGCAACTGGACTCGACTTGAACGATTCAACAGGCTGAGGGAGAAAGGCAGACAGACAGGCCACTCGACACGGACATGGGCCAATAGTGGAGCGTTCAGGTGCTAGATGGTTTCGAGACATACGCAAAAAAGCGTCCAAGGAGGCCGGTGCTAAGGTGAAAGCATGTGTTGTCCTTGGCGATGTTAGGAGCAGCGATTTGCTGCGATTCCCTGCCAACTACGAGCTCGCTGTGCCTACTGCTCATCATACAATGCCTCGTGTAGACACAAAGACAAAAGGGGGAAGAGAGGGGCCTGGGATGAAAGAAGAAGCCCTTAATATTCCTTATTTGGCTATGACTTTATGGATATGCCGTACATATGCTGTGCGTATGCTTCAGTAGTGGCAGTGGTGCTGGCGGGGGGCACAGCCATGTCGGCACATGCAAACTTGAGCATTGAACCATTCCTTCACAGAAGTATGACGCCGGTATACACACCAGAGGAAAGGGAAAAGAAAATGGGAGTAGATTAAGCCGAGCTGGAGCTTGGCTTGTAGAAATGGAAGCTGGCTGAAGTGAGGAGAGGCGTGGGAAAAAAGACCGGAGCAGGGGGCAAGAGGAGGGTGGAGGGAAAAGGTAGAAGACGAAGAGAGAGGGACAGGCAGAGAGGACGAAAGTAGCGTACAGCTCAAACTGGAGAGGGAGACTGACGATGGCAGATACTACGGGGAGAGGAATAAAGAGCTCCATGCATGTAGTAGACAGACGTTGATAGAGTTGAGAATAGTCTGTGTGTCACACGGAAATCTCTGCTCCTGTAGCCAGCGTATGTGCATGTCAGACCAGCAAGACCCATGGACAGATCCTCAGCAGCTTCGCAATAGCCTGGGACCAGTGGTTAACGGGTAATACGCAGAAGGGAGAGGAGGAGGGTGAACAGCGCGAGCATACAATATGTCAGCATGACTGGGAGACTAGGATGAAAACTCTGCTTGGCTGGGGGGGGGAAAGCCCCAGGCGGTTGCTATACTAATGTGATGTGATAGCATGTGTCTTGGTGCTTTGTGGATATTGGATTGTTTAACCGATAGTTCTGTGGAGGCCGGGGGGGGGGGTGGTAGAGAGAGAGAGAGAGAGAGAGAGAGAGAAGGGGGAGAGGACCGGGGGCTTGGACATGTATACACACCACTGAAAGCAGATTCACCGCTTGGATTATCCCAAATTTACCAAGCTCTCTCTACGCGCTAGTATTCTAGTATTCCGATAATCTGGTATCTCTTTGGAGTTTTCCCTTTGTCTAATTCTCGGTGAAGAACAAGCAGTGTGATCGAGCGGACAGGACCCCTTACACTATACTATATACAGAGGAGCCAAGCATAAATAGCCGTAATTGGGCACAGTTTGTCAATGTTGCAGTGCATTGCTAGTAGCACATCTTTCATACACTAGGAACAATGGGTGTTTGAGAAGATAAATCTTAAGGGGAAAGTATAATGGTGTCAAGGGCTAGCTCCAAGTGCTAATGCTGCTACAATAAGATAAGCGCTCAATATGGGCAAGCGTTTGACACACACAAAAAGCAAGACCCTGGTACATAGAAGAAATGGCATTTCCTTTTCACTCTGTGCCAGCCACAGGGTTGTGTCGTCGAAATTGGGGTGGAACTCGTTGAGTGACAGTGATGATGTATGGAGGCTGTTGTTTGCTCATGAGACTTTGTGAGTAGAATCACGGCAGGACGATGCAGAAGAGGACTGGGGAATTCCGGTGTCAAGCTACTTTGGAAGGGCGTTTGAGGGCATTCTCCTCTCAGAAGGCTAGGGAGGAGAGACATGGAAGTCTTAGAAATAAGCATAGTATGCCTGAGAATATGGAATTATATGTCTTGAAGATTGGGTTCATGTGTGTGTGTGTATGTTTTTTTATTTTTTTTATTTTTTTTATATTTTTTATTCTTCTCTTTTTAGAAAAGCCAAGTATTTTTTCAATACACCGCTCTTTGCAAAATATTTTTTTTTAAAAAAAAAGAAAAGAAAAGAAGGATGAGAGCTAGATGAGTGCCCAACAGCACCTATAAAGCCGGGGGTGAAGGGGGAGGGGCGAGGAGAGGAGAGGACTGGAGAGGAGAGGACAAGTCCAGACAAACAGGTATGCTCAACTTCTTTTCTTCTCTGTTTCCCTCTCTCTTTTCTCTATCTCAATATCGAGCCAGCACCAGCAGCAGCAGCAGCCTCTTCCACAACTGTGATTGACTTATTCAATCACATCTTGTTCTTCTGCGCAATATCTAGAGGGCATTTGAGTGGGCTATTGGTCCTTTTATAGGCAATAAATTGGGCTGGAGCCCGCACGGCCTTTGACCATGGTTAAAAATGACATCATAATGTTAAGGTTCGTGGAAACCCTGCCGTGAGCTCTCTACTCCAAGGCACCGCGGCCTAATCCAAGTGGTGGTAGTTGGAAAGAATCAAGGAGCAGAGCAGAGCAGAGAAGATCAGAGCACGTAGCTACGGAAGGGGGTGTGGAACAAGACTAAGTGCATGTTCATTGTCCATCCTATTACATGCACGACACGTGTCCAAAGGAGTGGGATAGAGAAAAGAGGAGTATAACATATATATCCAGCCAGAGCCGGGCTCGGCCTAGCCTAGCTGAGGCTTGTTGTTTGTTTGTTGGGCTTGTCACGGACGTGCCCATTGTTGTGAGAACATTTTGAACGACAGAAGGGAAACATGATCATCAGGACGGCTAGGTGGGCTCCCCAAAGAATGAATCAAAGGAAAAACACGATGAGCCATTATCAAGGAAGACATGGAAGACGAAAAGGGGTGGAAGGGAAGGGGGTGGGGGAGGGGTGAGAGTGTTGTTCTATAGCAAGACAACACAGCAAAGCGGGTGAGAGAACAACAACACTAGAGCAGCGCGAACTGTATCAAAGTAGAGGTAGCTACAGCTTGAGAGGAAGAAGAAAGCCATCCTTCCTTATTGTGGCCAGCTTTGTAGCTCTGTAGTAGAGGGGTGGGCGGTGGATGGTGGGTGGTGGGTGGTGGGTGTATGGGTGTATGGGTGTATGGGTGTAGTAGGAGAGTGGTGTAACAGGTGGTCTGCATTGCTTCAGCCTAGCTGCCATATACAAGCCAGCCACATGCCGGTTTACTACTCGCTCTTCATTCTCTCTTATACATCTACTTGGGACTTCAACCTAATGATAGCCGTACCCAAGGCCTCTTCTGTTTCCCGCCTTGTTGTTGTTGTTGTTGTTGTTGCTGCTGCTGCTGCTGCTGCTGCTGCTGCTTCTACTGCTGTTATAATCATTCTTTTTATTTTCTGTCCCCCAAGCACCGTCATCACACCATACACACCATAGCCGTCTTCACATGCTCAGAATCGGGAAAAGGTTTGTGTGGCCAGCCTAGTACTGATATGTTGGTTGAAATATTTGTGCCAACACCCAAATGTTGTATTGGACTAGAGCGAAGTCCGTCTCCTAATCACGCTATCACAGACTGTGCCTTTGCTCTACATTGCCCGCTGAAGCTGGCAATATTGGACGTGGCCAGCAGTATATAAGCCACCAGACTTCCTGCTTGTTTTCTTCCCCCTTCTCCAGAAAGACTCGGCGGCTATAATCTACTCTACATCTATCTCATTTTAGGCTATAACAAAGCTTCTGCCCTTCCTCCCCTCTCCTCCTCTCCCCCCCAGCTATATATGCACATCGCCAAATAGACCGGTAGAGGGTCTTTTTCTTCTATATCTAACAACTGATACTGCTCCCGCCTCTTGTGTAGAGACATCAATCTTTACTACTCCTTGAGAAAGACGACACGCATACACATACACATACACATACACATACACACACACACGCACATACCCATATACACACATCCAAGGCACTACATGATAACGCCAACCCCAGCCCTGCCTTGATCTCACCTCAACCCGCTCAACTCCCTCTTCAACTCCTCTTTCCTTCGTCCATAATGGCTCCAGAGTCTACCAGAGACACTACCCACCAAGCTACTGAGACAACTTCCAAGCAAAACACCCGCCCCCACCACGACCACGACACCCGCCAAGCTCAGAGAACAGCTGCGTCGGCTACTCTACAGAAAAGTCCCACGGCCTTTTCCACCGACCTGGGGCTACAGGACTCAGCAGGTGGGAGCACTGGCCGTGCTGTACCACCAAGCTCCACATCATCTTTGCCGCCTACGCTATCGTCTGCTGCTCGCACAGCATCAATCATAGCAGAAAAGCCCCGGAGAAGATCTACCCGTACACCCAAGCCAGCCACGGAAATAGCCTCCAGTATATCTCCGAGACAACCCGTGACCCGAAAGTCTGCGCAACGTCAGCAGGCAGAGCAGCAGCAAAACCAACAAGAAGGACAGGGCCAAGGCCAGATGCAGAAGCAAGGCCATGAGCGGCGAACAAGGCAACATCCAACCGCCCAAAGCAGCTCCAGCCTTATTCCGGCATCGGCATCGGCGTCAGCCCCAGCCTCAGCCTCCGCCTCAGCTTCAGGTGGTGCAAGCCGTACTCCCCTTAGATCGACCGCAGCACAGAAGCGCAAGCGGGCCGCCAGTCTGAGCGATGACGACTCCGAAAACGACTCTGACAGCAACAGCAGCATCGAGAATGTCAAGAGAGAGACCCCCAAGGCAGACAGACAGCTACGCCAGCCCAAGAAGGCGCGGACGTCATCCTACACAGCTACTGCTGGAGTGATCGCTGCTGTCATCTCCGACTACCAACACACCAACAATAGCCACAAGCGTGCCAACTTCAAGTCCGACGGTCACGGACTAGCCTGCCCTTTCTATTGCTACGACCCTGTGGGCTCGCGAGAGTGTCGCAACTTCCTACTGACAAAGATCAGTTATGTCAAGCAACACCTGACGCGGCACCATCGCCGGCCGCTTTATTGCACGCGGTGTTTGGCAGAGTTTGACGAGGAAGAGAGCCTGCAAGTGCACGTACGGGCAAAGGTGTGTGGAGAAAAGGAGACTGTGAATAGGCCGCGGGGGGTGACTGAAGAGCAGCTACGCCAACTGCGGGGTCGCGTGGACCAGAAGAAGCGGGTTAGCGACCAGTGGTTTGACATCTACAGCATTGTCTTTCCTAATGCTGAGCGGCCCAAGTCGGTTATTGTCGATCACGATGTGTCGCCTGATGTCGGTGATTTCATTGGGTATCTCCTTTTCAAGTTCAACGAACACATCCCACGTCTGGCAGCAATGGCGGCAGCCCAGGCGTCGGGTGATAGTGAAGCTGATTTCCGTGATTTCTACCCTGGGGCCAGGCAGGATGTCAGCCATGTCACAGTGGACGTAGCCCAGCTTACGCAGCTAATAAAGGACAAGAGCCGTGAAACCTACATGGAGTGGTGTCGCATGACCAAGGTTAAATGTGACAACACTCGTCGCGACCAGGCAGAGAGACAGCGCACCCGCGAGCACAACGGGCTGCGTTCGAAAGTGATAAGTGCGGCCGCTAATGCAGCCGCCTCTGTTGGCGAGGAGTATGAGCCTGACTGGAACATGGACTTGGATATTGACTCTGAGTTGGATCACGATTCGGTGGTTGGCGACTACAACTATACCGATCCGGATCACTGGCCTATAACGGCTTATGAGGACGGAGAACTGACGCCTTTGGAAGTGGACTTGCAAAGGCAGGGCTTGAGACACGAAGAAGGTCAGAAGCCACAATGGCAAATGCAGCGCCACAGCCATAGCCACACACCAATGGACCAGTCTTCGTCACAGGCTGGACCCAGCATTCAGCTTCCAGGCCCAACGCCATGGCCCGGGAAGACACGGGCTCAGGGGACTGAAGCACCTGCTCATTTCCTATCGCATTCACGGTCTCACTCTTGCCCTGAGGACTTGGCTTCTGACCAGGGGGGTCGTACTCTTCCAGCACAGATCTCCTGGGCTGCTGACCAGCAGCGACAGCCCCAGGACCGCCAGGCATTGCTACATTCACGTAGGCAGCACCAGGCTTCAGCTGACTTTTTTGAGGCCAGCCTATCTGACTCTCGCCCACAGCCTCATGTGCCTGTAACCCCGACTGTAGATGCGTATCTTCCCTACTCGCCAACATCTTTACTAGCAAACCCTCCAATGACATACTCCCATGACTATGCTCCAAGGTCACCTAAGCATACGTCACATCTCCAAGCCAACCAGGCATCCTCTGCTTTTCTGTCTGCGGCTGGGCCCCGCGAGCACGGCACGGCTAGCGCGCTTCCTAGCAGCGAAGTCCGGGCTGCGACTGGCTCTTACTCGTCACCACCACGAGCCGTCCTCAAACGAGCGACCACCGGCGGTGTTCGTTCTGCTGATAGGGCGGGCGCTGTATCACCGTCGACAGCCGGCCGATTCTCGCCTCGGTCAGGCCTGCTGCGTTCGGTAGCCACAGCAGGGAGCTTGTCACCGGCGAGTTCTTCAAGAATGCTCCCGCCGCGGCCCACAAGCTCTGGGATAGCCGGGCCAGCTCGACAGATGGCTGCAGTAGAGCCGCCTAGACTTACATCGTCGCCGGTAAATTCACCGGGGTCGCCAACCGTGGCCCATGGCAGTGTGAGCCAGGCAAGACCAGGCTCATCGGGCAGCCAAACAACAACAGAGAAGCGGAGAGGGTCCTGTTCGCGCAACTCCCGTAACGACATGGCCATAGAGTCACTGTTAGGGCCGACAATACCCGAATCCAGTGGAGATATCAGCGGAGGGTAGCAACGGGAGATACTACCAACCCTTCTTTTACTTTCCTTCCACCCCCTTTCCTCTCTCTTTTTCTTGTATTAATCTTCTAGCCTATAGGCTTCTTCTTTTTCTTTTCTTCTTTGAATTTATCTTCCTTTTCAGGGTTCTAGCTTCTAATGACCAGGCGAGCCGGCTCTGTCCGGGCGAGCCTCAACGGCCGTAAAGATGCAAAAGTTTTGTTTAACCAGGCCTGGGTTTTGGGTTTTATTTGTTGGCATACCATTGCCTATGTTGTTTTGTTTTTGAGAGGCTTTAAACTGATGCTTTACGGCTTTACTCCCATTGTTTACAACTGTTGTATATAGATTTCCTTTGTACTATATTCCCGTCTATCTATCTTAGAGCCTTGTTGGTAGATGTGATCTCAAACGGCAAACCCGCTCGCTGTATATGGTTGGTGGTGGAACTTGTGGTTTCTTTTTGTTCGTTTTATTATACGTTTCTTTCTTATATCAGATATCATTTTCCTTGGTCCGATAGCTTGGCTGGCTTGATAGCTCACGCCAAGTCTTGTTTCTTTCAGGCAGCTTTGTCTGACAAACCCCAAAGACTGTACAGGGTGTATGTAGGTCTGTCTCTCTAGCCACACGCTCCATTGCACTCAACGCCCTGCTTCGACAGCACAGCCGCAACTAGCATGATCTGGCAAGTCTTGTACTAACAGGAATTCGATTCTGCATGTGATCCAATAGTACACCGGACCGACCTTATCGTATGGCATAAAAGCTGCTTTTGGCGCGTTGCATTCTCGGTTATTCATTGTGCATTATACACTACAGTTAGAATCAGTGCCTGACAGCCTAGCTCTTTTAGCATTCTGGACGTCCAGATCGACAGAAAGGAGGGGATGGGAAAGGGAAATAGGCTTCCTGTACCCATTAAGACATGCATATGGGACATGGCCATGTATATAGCACACCGTAGCTGGGATATCGCTTGGGCACCAATCCCAAATCCAGCATCCTGCCTTCAACACAAAGGCTTCTCCTCCTCTAATTAGCACACATGCCAGCTCTTACTCTAGTACCGAACCTTAAATGACAACACATCGGTTCCAGGCTGCATACGCCCCCCCCGGCAACCCATGGTTCCAAACCAACGCTGAACGGACATGAACCGGCGGTCCTTGCGTCCTCCTTGCGTCCCGGGTAGGCTTGGCATGCCACTCAGAAGCCACCTCATCATTTTCTCGGTCTTTTCCACGCAATGTGTGGGTCAAGCTTACTTCATAGTGATGGGCGCGTGTCAACGGCCACATACATCTCCCGTCCAGATCTTGTGTGTCTCATCACACGCCAGAGCTTCACACTACTTGTTGTTGTCCACCATACCGCTCGCTACGTTAATGCAGGCTAATGTCCGAGGAGGTCCCAGTCCAGCTTGAAGCCTAACTACCAACCAGGCAAAGCCATGGTTGAGATTGCCATGCCCAACACTGACGTTGTGCTGGGTTTGCCCTTCGTGTTAGCAATGCTCCCGACGATGGTGACAAAACTTATGCAAGCTTGCGGGGAATGAGTTGGCGGTTTGTGACGCACGCAGAGATGTGCATTGCCTTGTGACTTGTGCTGAAGCCCTGCTATGACCAACCCTTCCTCTTCCAGTCAGACCCATGGAAATAAGGCACTATAGTGAGTATTCAATTCTGCTGACGGTTTTATGCTCTTTATCTTATACATTATAGTTACATTCTTTTCCCTAAGGACACACAAGACTGCGTTCAAACATCGATGCTGACGTGTTAGCATTTGAATGACGTCTTGATAGTTGGGCTGTCATTGATTAACCCTGGGCTTCCCGGCCTCTTTCTTCTGGCGCTCTGGGGGAGGAGAGGGGGAACAGAACAGATTGCCTCTCCAGCCCGAGGAGTATCGAACCCATGACCAACTTATTAGCGGCCAAGAAAGCGTACAGCGCTCTTTGTAGAACGAGGGCAGACGTTGTGACTAAGAAATTAGCGTGTATTATTGCATGGAATAAAGGTGCCAAGGCCGCTATAGTAGGGCGACAGTTGGGTAGATAGCTAAGCAGGGCGGAGACAAGTGTCCAGTGTTGGTCGCCCGAGACATTTGACCTGTCATATGAGGAAAGACAAAGCAAATGTCGGGACAGATAATCATAACCAAAGTGCACTTCACAGCAGTGGAAAGGGTAAGTAAGCGCCTCAGAAACGACGACAAGTGTAGAGCCCAAATCACGGAATGGAGTAGCATCAGGCTTAATAAGGGGAACAGCAACACAACAGCCTAACATACAGGAGCAAATCAAAAGCCGTAGTTATTCCCGAACCAGTCCTACACTATGCGTTAATTCACATCATCCTTGCTGTCCTATTCCCAAATAAGTATGATTTAGAGAATAGCCGTCCGCCTGGCGAAGCAGGAGAAAAGGAAAACAAAAGAAAAGAAGAAGGGGAAAAAAAGGACATCTACTTGGTTACTCACATAGGGTAGGTGGAAAAGACCGGCGCTATGTTGGACATGGCAGCAGGAGAGATGGGTAGTATTTTATAGACGAAGAGCCTGGTCTGACCAACATCTATCTCCCTCTCTGTCTCTGTAACTGTATATTGGTTGGTTGGCCGTCTAAGTTGCCCAACTGAGAAGTTAGGTTTAGAGCTGTTAGCTCTAGCCAGCCCCCCATAAGGTTATGTGCACATTTGCTGTTCATAGGCCTGCGTGGAGCTGGATGCGCTGGAATGAATCTCCTAAGAGCCATATGGCTCAAGTGTTTGTATCTTCTAGGACGTAATAGGAGTTTGGGAAATGAAAACACCTGTGGCCTTTGGCTCAATCTTGTCCCTCTTTTTCACTTCTATCGGTTGGGGTGCGCGGCAGCCGATAGGATGACGGTGACTGATATCCAGTAGTTTGCCGTGAAGCACCTGACATGGTGAAGTTTTGGCAACTGAGTTGGCTGTCCTATTTGGAATTTGCAGGGTGTCTTGCAGTGTTCTTTTGGGTGGCGATCTGTCTGATTCTTGAGTTGTTCGAGCAGTGCCTCTGCCAAAGACGACGCATCCTTCTTGCTGTGAACAGGGAAAGCCCGCTTGTAGGAGCAGTAACCGTTGACTACCAGTAGAAACGAATGGTCAAGTGGAAAGTCTGTCGAGGATGTTGCCGGTGGCGGGGAGTTCTGGCCACCGATCGGGTCTAGATGTAGATACTCAAAGGCTCGCTTTGACCAATGTAGCCCAGTCGTGGATGTTGTCCTGTGAGTGATCTTTACCTTGATGAAAGATTGCCATCTCGCACTACCCAGTACCGTTCTCCATCTATGTTGTGTGAGAGTACGAGTACACTGGACACAATGATTGTTGTTGTGTGCGAACACGCGATGCCAGTCTGTCTTGGCCTTCAAGGATGCTGCCTTGGGACATACATCGCACCATATCCCACCTGCCCTCCAAACGGTCGATAGAGTGTAGTCTCGGTCGTTATCCAGGGCAAACGAGCGGTCGAGAAGCCGATTCCATGTATATCCGATCGACTGTAGCTGGCCAAAGGTCAAAATGGGGTCGGCGAGAAGAAGGTGTAGGACGTTTTTCAACTTTGACGAGGACTCCTTGATCATCAGGGAGTTCAAAAGTGCCTCGGCCCAGGCATTTCACCTTTATGCCGCCCAGCTCTTGTGCGGAGCCGGTCAAGGGAAACTGTTCTTCGTTCGGGGGAGCTGGCGGGCATATCGGAGTCTATAAGAATCCCCTCAGTGTATTGAGTTTCAACCTTCGCAGCTGGCTTTTCGCTCTCTCTCTCTCTCGTTTTACCAAGATCCTTCTTCCTACACACTTTGTCCAAGCGGCTACTCTTCCCGCAGTACCCAGACCGTTGATACGCCGCTGCCGGCAGAGTCCTGCCTTCCAGACTACCCAGGCTCGTCAGTATGTATATTATCTGACGAACTGCATTCGAGCAAGTTTTTCACTTCAGACCGGTCGAATACAACCAAGTGAGAAAATACGAATATCGCCAAGGTATTAGAAAAGTCTTGCATCTGTATTTTGCATAGGGCTACACAGGGGTGGAGAGAATGAAGTTTCTCCAATCTTCAAGACTGGTCCATCTCTGAGACGTTATCTCAAGGAAAGCAAGACCAGCTGGCGCGCATCGTTTCAGCTCTTTGGTCCAAGCTTTCACGGCTACAATCAGCTGTGCAGTCTGAGACTCCATTCCTGGTGGTGGTCAAACAGCGTCGACGGTTTGGTAACAATGATGACCTTCTGAAACTCGGCACGCCACTCGCTGTATGAAATCTGATCGATGAGTCGGAAGTCTAGTGTCTAGAATTGTCTGTCTGATCGCTGTGAGGTCGACTACAGTGTCCCCATCCTGCAGCTATCTTCGGGATGAGTAGATTACAGACAGGTGAACGTTGACCTCGGGTGCGAGAGTCTTGTTGAGTATCTTTTATCGGGTGTAAGCTGGATGTTGAAAGTTGTACATTGTCGCTACTATGTGAAGCAGATGGTCAATCTAGAAACGGGATCATAACCAACCTGTTGTGGTGATTTTGTATGGGAGAAATTCAACTAGGACTGAATTATATGAGCTGGTGATGTGGGCCGGTCACGTGGCAGTGCCATAGTGTGGCTGAAACTTCGCATCACTACAAAAAAGGTCCGTATTGACTGACGCCTCATGAGGCTTGACGATGCCTCCACGCAAAGTAGATGCCATGTTTTCTGCCTCATTTACGTCATCGAGGGCGACGAAATTTATTGAACTTGAACGCTTTCTCTCCGACGCCAGGCATCTCTAGCCCTGGATCGAAACATCTGGAACGACGAACTTGCCCAAGAAACAAAACTTGCACCGCCGTGTTCGTCGCCCTGCTGGGCGATGACTTGCATTGAGAGAGAGAGGCAGTTATATTTACGCGCTGGGGGATTGACCACTCTTTGCCTCAACGCAATGGGGCCGCATTCATAACATGAGAGCGTTCCTTTTCCCATTAGACAATCGATGTTTTCATGCAATTGGGTTACGCGCTGGCACCCACGCTACTTGAAAACACGGCAAACTTAAGGGGCCAACCAACTACTCGTCTTTGTTGCGATTCACGTTTGTTCTTGATAAAAACGTTGGCCAAACGCTGTATCTGCGACTAAAGGAGACGTCATCCTTATTCCAAAACCTCAAATGTCTGCCCTCGTGATGAAAAGGAGCCGAATGTACCAACTCGAGTCCCCCTTTCATTGTAGAGGCTCCAGGACATCAACAGCTGCAGTTTCATCCTCCATGATCTCGGATCTACTGGCGGGAAGTTCGGCAAACAGCTCCTCGAAACGGAGATCGACTCAGACAGCCATAATCTGAACAGTCGCTTTCCCGGCGCCCTGGTCATCTTCCCAACATCAAGGCGCCGTTAGTCAGCGGTATTTCGCCGGGCCATGCTCACACAATAGTTCCATGTTGCACTCCTCGATGGCCTTTTAGAAAGCACAATCACAAGCAGATTACCGGCCTTCGGGGGTCCTTCCAGGAGATTAAGAAGTTGATGGAACTGGAATGCAGCAGCGGAAACATACAGGGCTGTGCTATGGCCCTCATATGCCTCCTCGCGCTGGATTACCCCATCGGTGGGTTTGTTGGGATGAGCGGCTGGCTGCCGTCTCAGTAGGAGATAGAAAAGCTCGCTAGAGAGATGGAGAGAGGAGAAAATGGCATTTCCGATGAGCAGTCCACCGTTGTTGAAACAATCCCAACTCGTACCCACGCCGATACGTAAGGGGAGCTACAGAGCCCTAAAGCCCACGTCCGTGACTATGTAAGAAGCTTGCCGAGTTTAGGCACCCCAAGAAGCTCTCTGGTGGACAAGTTTTGTCTCTTTCAAACCCGATATCTCTCGGCCATGGGTGGAGGGATAGATGGGAAGATCGTCGCACTGCGCTCTGTAGGGAAGATGGCAGCAAACGTACGAGTTGTTAGAATTTCTATCCTAACAAGCTACAAACAAATACACAGTGGCAAACACACGGAAACGAGAGGTCTAGCATATCTCATGTAGACAACCCAGATCTCGATAGACATATCACTGGAGGGTGAGTGGTTTAGGGTTTCAGTTTAGATCTTTTTTTTTTTTTTTTTTTTGGCAAATGCGTCCATCGAGCCCCAGTCGTCGTAAGAGAGTTTCTGAATTTCATTTTGCCAGTACAGAATGATTATCTCGTTGCAAGAGTCATCCGGGCCACAAGCCGTGAGTCTTTGTCAGATGTTGTTGGAGGAGATTCAGAGAGTTCTTGTCAACTTTCTAAAATGTACATAGACCCTAAGCAAACCCTAGAGATCAAGATGATAATGTGAACAAGAGTGAACACTGAGCAAGTGTTTGTTTATTTCACACACGTTTTTTCCCAGCCTTATATTCTCATGATTGCCCATTTTCCTTTTTTCTTTTTCTTCATCCTCAGCGACCAAGTTGACAGCGATGATGTACATTTATGCTCTACAGGTGGTACATGTCCCTTTTATTAGTGCATTGGTGGTCAGAACTAGACTCTTTTTGGCATACTAAAGTCGGTTCCTCGAACTGTATTAGTGAAAAAAAAAAAGAAAAAAGAAAGATTAATTTTTAGAATAAGTAGCTAAAACAGCTGGAGCTAGAATTCAAAATAATAAAGAAAGCAAGATCAACAGAATTAAAATAAATATCATATCCGAATGCTCATAACACGCCTCCCGGCCCCTCCCAAAAGAAGAAAAAAAATAATAAAAAATAAAAAGATTAACAATGCATAAAATAATGCAGGATTCTAGAATAATCAAAGAAGGAAGTAACAAAACAAACAAAGGGCAACTACTTCGCGAGCACAGCATCTTGTACGACACTGCCCTGTAATTGCACCACAACCTAGCGCCTTGGTATCTCCAGTACTAACGCCATATTTCTCTTCATGGCACCCTCTGGGAAGCTATAGGCAATAGGCATTTACAGAAGGAAGCCCAGAAGAGCAAGTCCAGCACCGGCGTAGGACATACCCATGGAGGCAGCGCCAGCAGTGACTGAGGTAGCAGTAGTCGAGGCCGAGGAAGAAGTAGTTGTGGTACTCTTGGTGCCAGAGCCAGAGCTAGAGCTAGAGACAGAGTCGGAGTTGGAGTCGGAGCTAGAGCTATAGCTAGAGCTCGAGCTAGAGCCCGAACCGGAGCCAGAGCCGGAGCCAGAGCCGGAGCCAGAGCCAGAGCCAGAACCGCTGGAGCTAGTGCCGGCAGGGAAGCTTACGCCAGTACCAGTGCTAGTGGCGCTGTCTCCGCCAGAAGTAGTGGACGAAACCAAGGTAGTAGAAATCTTCTTGTCCTTGTTGTCCTTGTTGTTGTCAGAGAAGCTGGGAATGTCGGTCGTGTAGCCCGAGCCCTTGCTAGCCTTGGCACCAGCCAGGGGCGCAGGCTCACCCTCGACGATTTTGATAGAGTCTTGTGTGCCGGACGAGTCGGCGTAGGTGTACTCCTTGGCGGAGCTTTTTCTACCACAGTAATCGGTAACGGTCACCTTCTGGTAGTAACCGACGAAAGGGAGCTGGCTGAGATCAGCCAATCCACCCGCCCATGCAACAGTGCCTTCAGGCATAGTGTCCTTGCCGCCAATCCAGGTACCTAGCTTCAGCTGAGCGGGGTTCTGGGGCCACTTTCTGCCGTTGTCGGCCTGGCTAGGATCAGTGGTGCGGATTACAGAGCCGTCAACAAGAAAGTCGATCTTCTCAGGCGTCCAGTCAATACTGTAGGTGTGCAAACCCTCAGTAGTAACAAAGTTAACTCCGTGAGTCCTGCCCTGGGTGAATTCATTGACACCCTTACTGAAGAAGTTGGTCTGCACGTTGGTAGGCTCGCCACCAATCCACTCCCAGTCAATCTCGTCCCGGGTATCACCCTCCAGAACAACAGAGGTGACAACTCCCTGGCCCGGGGCAGTCTGAAGAGTGACATCAATACGACCGTAGAAAATGTAGCGCTTGGTCTTGATGAGCGGGGCTTGCTCCTTCTCCATGATCGTGAGCTGAGCACCCTTTTCCTTATCGATGCTCAGCAACTTCCTGTTGAAGGCAACGCCATCATCAGGCAGCCACCAGCTGTTGAAAGCCTCGTCTTCATGCCAAGCAGAACTCACAGTAGTGAAGTCGAAACTATGAGGCACATTGCACTTGCCAAAAGCAGGGTTGGGAGGGCATACTATTAACGGGACATTGAGTTAGTACCTGAATTGGACTTGGGGAAACTTTGCAGGGCCGAAATGACACCGCCAACGGGGCATGGGGGGGGAAGAGCCACATACTGTCACCACGTGTGGGGTCACACTTTGAAACTGTCTGTGCAGCCACGGTGCTAGAAAGAGTTGCAACGGCGAGAGCGATATTATTGTAATGCATTTTGGCGGTAGGGTAGTCGATGGGATTAAAAAAAGGAAAGAAAGGGCTAAACAAAGTCAAAAGAGAGCGGGAAGAGGCAGAAGAACCAGGACGCAGAACGAATGACTGTGATATGTTGAGGTGTCTGGTTTAGATCAGCAAAGCTGACGATGGTCTGATAAGAAGAGTATGCTGATTCAAAGGATAGCGAGAGCAGAATAGACAAATAGCCTTAGAGGAGCTGTTTGCCGAGGACGAATATGAACAAAAAAGGCACTAGCAAGGCCAACAAAGAAGTAATCAAGAGAAATAAAAGACTGTAGAGTAGAGTAGAGTAGAGCAGAGCAGAGCAGAGAAGAGCAGAGAAGATGGGGGTGGTGGGAGAAGAGGTAGAGAGAGACAAGAGTATTTTGTATTCACTAACACTGCTGGGGCTAGCTTGTTACTTATACCTTTCCCGCTCCTGTGGTCTCATACCCGAACCGAAGCCGACAGAGCATGAATGGTAAAACTATGGGATATAACACAGCTGGACGCAAAGCCAAGAAAAAAAAAAGAAAAGAAGAAAAAAAAAGCCTTGGTAAACCTTTTCTGTAGAGACGCCCAGACCTGGTTTCTATGATGTAAAAGATGGCGGCGAGGTACAAACCCCTGGTATTGTTTTCCCTCTTGTTTTCTCCCTCGTTCCAATTCTCAGCCAGTCTTACCTTTTTTTGGCCACATACCACTAACGATCTCTCTCTCCTGACCCATATAAGACAAGCCTAGTTAGCAAAGAAAAGCAGCGCAGAAGCTGCATGTGTATCAAGGCGTGATGTTATGGTGGCCGTGTACACGTGTGTTTTTGATTTGTAACTTGGCTTTCCTCTAGTGAAAAGTCGGCCCATACTGCCATGGCTTCTAACTATGCACCAGTAAAGCGCAGATACTGACTGCATGCATGTCCACTGAACTGTGAGTTTGTCTCTGCTATGGTGCAGGAGCTGGCTGGCTGGCTGGCTGGCATATGTAGTATGTAGTATGTAGTTAACAGTTCCGAATCCTTGTCGTAGTTACGCAGATTCACTCCGAGCTTAGCGACGTCAACATGTGCTGCAAATGCAGCAGAAGACAAGCTCAAAATATGAAGAGGAATTCAGCCTTAAAGAGCCACAAAAATAGAGAATGCAAGTGTCAAAATAAAGACCGTCTGTTGTGTCTAGTTTCAACTCTTCCCAAAAATAAACAACAGTATAGTTAGTGGCGGAGTGTCCTACATCCTACGTGGTGTTTTCTTGGGGGGCGTCTTAGTAATGGCATGCTATATTTAATGCAAATAAACAGACGAATAAACAAATAGAGACAGAAGCAAATATGTGTGCACTAAACAGCGCCAGCCTCTGATCTGCGAAGGGGATGCTCTGTGTGCCGTCGTACTTGTCTTCCTCGATCTCCGAGTGGCCGCCTTTTTTCTTCTTCTTCTTTTGTTTTTTTTTGTTTTGCTTCTTTTGGTCCTCTCAAGAGTGCCTTTGACCTGTCTTAGTCCGTGGATCTTGAACGCAAACAACCCAGGAGCAAAGAAGAAAAGAATAACAGCTTGTAGGCACTGGACGCAGTAGGATTTCGTCAATGGGTGTTCCATCTTTTCCTATATTATCACAGCCGGAGAAAGCCTCCGGTTGTATCATGGCTTCTAGTGATGTGCGGCAAGGGAAAACTCAACAATAAATACACAGCTGCTTTTTGAGTTACAGAAAGGAAAGCTACATCTTGGCCCTATAATCCTGATCCAATGCCCTTTTTTCTCTAGTTAGCCCTGTGGCCCCAATGAATGCTGCGGCTTAGTGCCTCCCTCCAGCTCTCCTATTTGTCAACAGAGTCCACGGCATTATTTCCATGGTCATCCCATAAAGTAGCACATCAGGGGCTCTAACATTGATGTACGCATTCAACATAGGACGCAGCTTCTTAAAAGCTCATCCGGGGCTCAGCGAGGTCTGTTGGACGCGACGAGAGATCTTCTCTTCGTCTCCTGTTACAGACAAAAAGTCAGACAGCACTAACTCTGATCCACTACTAGGGCATGCATGAGCGAATAGTGATTCTGCTGCCGCGACTACAGTCATGGATGTCTTCAATGTCTTGCATCCTGTGACACCTTGTGGCAAAGGGAGAGTTACTACTTCCTGCGTTTTTACGCGCTGTATGTACTCCGTCACTTGGCAAACTAGCCAACCACCGCCACACCTACCGTCATCTCAACACTGAGCCACCGAGCCGCATGCTTGGGTCACCAAGCAAGCGACTGCCACACAACAAATCTACTCAAATCTACTGGCTGCTAGGTCTCTGTTTTCGTGGTGATAGGTTGCACGAAGATACAAATATAACATCGTGAGCCCTAAATATCCGGTGAAGTAGCAGAGAATAATTAGGTTTAGGTGACGGCTACGGCTACGGCTCAGCTCTAGTGTCATGATGTGAGTCTTAGTCGCTAAGGCAAAGCACTAGTGCAAGGAGGGCAGGTGAGGGGTGCGCAAAGCGAAACCTTGGCTATCTTCACCCAAACGATACCGTTAGTCTAACCCTTATGAGAAGAAAAAACGTTATAACCCTAACTAGCTCACTTACATCATAGTAAAACTAATACTATCATATATGTTTCTAAAAATATCCACCAATGACCTAAAAATAAAAAGAATAAAATTTGTGCAATTCTAGAAGGAGGCTTTCGAGTCTCGAGTCCTCAGGGCATAACTGCCATTCTCTTGGTCAATGTCGCTTGCATTATCAAGTGTCAAGACAAGACAAATCACTCTAGGCTCAAGCCATTGCTTGTCATGTGCTAGAGAACAGTCGCGTGAGCATTCCCCCATTGCTACATGCGCCATTATATGCCCTAAAACAGTGCAGTAAACACGTTTATTGGCGTTGGACGGTGCAAGTGTGAGCTTAATCAACAAACAATGCGGGGCGGGTGATATCTCTTAGAAAGATTGACAGGCAAGCCTTAAATGGAAGAAGAAAAACAAAAACAAAAGCAAAAAGCGAGCTAACTAGCGCATGGCGATTTGTCAAGTTCGGAGATAGAGACTTTGGGAACCTGGTTTACTGCTGGTTCGTTATTTCTTGTGTTAATCAAGACCGCCTACGGCGATAGCTGCGTCCAATGACAGTTATCACGGGCTACCAATGCTTTGTTTTTCTGACTGCTTGCTGAAATGAGATGGCCCTATGCTTGTCTATACATTGTTCCTGCCATCTAGATCCTTAGTATCAACTGTCCTAGCCAGCAGCACATGAGCCGCATGGGCCACTCGTGACTTTGTTATTTCAGGGTATCTATAGTGAATGAAGACAACCAGAGGCCGACTGCCTCGAAAAGACGTGAAGTGACCATAGCTCGCTAATATCAAGAGCTGCTATTTCCCTGATCCATAGATTGCGCATTGGCTCTGAATATTAGCTATCTGGCGCCTATGTACCCACATTGCTGTCACTGGGATACATCGGCATCCGGATTTTACTTGCCCGTAATTCAGGCAAATTGAAGAAACAAACACTTAGATTCCGGGCTTTAAGCTTTGAAGCTCTGGAAGAAAGGCGCAAAACAAAGAGCTTGTTTATCATTGTCTAGATAGAGGCCGGACTTACCGTACGCACCCCCCAAGCCTGATGAGTTCTTCAAAGTCCCTCTGGCTCTATAGAAGCTCGTGTGTTTCCTCTTCTCTGGCGCGTAATTATTCTAAAAAAAAAGTCAGCCGGCTAAAATAGAAATCTGGTCAATTTGTACTTCTGCGCTTAAGCTATCAAAAGCCTTCCACATATCCTCATCCTCCTATTCGTTCAAAGTAAATTGTGCTATATGTCTGTTAAAGTTATATCCGGCTAGCAAGCACTCTCCGGATAGAAATCCAGTAACATCACGAATGAAAAGAAAGAGAAAACAAACACCGCCACCTCCCATATCTTCCGCGTGTAAGCGACAGTCTCCTCTTCCAGTCCCCCCCCCCCTCCTCCTTTATCGCCTTAGCCTCCCAACTTACTTCTTCTATGGCAACAAAAGAAGCGGAGGCGAGACGCGCCTAAAAGATAACAAGGCAATGGAACCTTGAGTAGTAAATCCTACAGCGGCTGCTGCTATCTCTATCTCACTCGAAATATGCATATATCCACCCACCGTAAGTCGGTTTAACCCCCACTCGATGCATTGTAATAGGGGGAGACCTAGGTAGCCATTCAACAAACAGTCAAAGACCGACAAGGGCTAGATGACGACAGAGCTTGAATCACAGGGTCAGGAAGAGCATACGATACGTTCCATTGGCTATACCAAGAGTGCCAAAGGACATAGAGGTATGCTAGAGTACGAATGGATGTGTGGTTTGTCTGCTGAGTGGCCAGAGCGTCTGATAACCAGCATGCCAAGACTGCACTTAGGCCTGATAGCAAAAGCACCTGTGACGCTTGGGGCAACAGCGATGGTACGTTAACAGTCCCATTGCTAAGTTTCCCGGGAGGCAATTGATTTTGGGCGACAGACTTGGTGTAACTGGGGTGAACAGTCACTCATGAAATACGAAATATAACTTTGACTTACATGTGCTATCCGTGGTATAGAGATGAAGTGAGACTAGGAAAGCCGTTTCATTCAACATCCTCTCTACACTTCTCTTCCCCTGGGCAGCTCCGTCTGCTGTATAGACTGCCAAGGCCGTTTAGGAAATCGATTTGCTGGGCATGATTCGATACTGAGCTGAATATAACATAAAACGAGACAAGACAACGAACGGGAAGGGAGCTCAAGCCCCAGCTCTGCATTAAGTACTTCCGTGTCGGACCGGAAATTTGTGCTTAATCTTGATTTGCCATCTCTGACGTGATATCAATGTGACCTAAGCGATGGCTAGAGATAGGTAGTCGAGGAAGAAAGGAAGGGAAGGAGGAGCAATCAACAAAAGCACCTCCTGAAGAGAAAGATAAAACTGATAGAAATGGAAAAAGGATGCATAGGAGCAAGCTAAAGACTTCCCCAAAGAGTTGACATGAGGGTCCGACCGAGTGATGACGAACCAGCTACCTTTTGCCAGACCTCGATGCTATTATCTTCTGCTATCATATGACACAGGAATACTCTGCAGTGCCTGTTCTTGCATGCAGAGAGCTTTGCTGCCCCTGCTGGCTTCGTGTCCCAGCTCCGGGGCAAAGATATAAAAGTCCCAGCTAATGCCTCTTCTATCTGAAGTCTCTCTCAAAAAAACAGTACAACACGAACATACTGCATTTCTTTGCATTCTCACTATCAACTCTAGGCTTGTCTGAATACATTCCCGGGTAGCTTTCGCCATGAGACTCTTGTCTTTCTTCTATCTTCTTCTGCTGGCCAACATAGTTGCCTCAGCGCCCATACCAGAACCTGCTCCCGTTCCAGCAGTGGTGAGTGACGCACCGCTTTGATCATGAACAGCCCTTCCTTTGGCTGACTCGGAGCTTAGGAAGGTATCCCAAGTGTCTCTGTTGCAAGATCTCAATTGAGAAGTCTAGGTGTCGGTGCCATGAGAGCGATCGATAAATATAAACGCAGCAAATTCAACCACTGGATTGATATTTCGGGCACGTGCAACACCCGGTAAGTTTTTCTACTCCCTTTGTTCCCATAAAAGCAAAACAGCAGTGAGATAAGACGCCATGTGCCGCTGAAGTTGAATGTATCTTTACTAAAAGCCTGTTCTCATTGCGCAGGGAGGCTGTCCTCAAACGCGACGGCCAGGGAGTTGTCTACGACAAAGAATGCCGACCTATTGCGGGCTTTTGGACCTCTCCCTACGATGGCAGGACTTGGAACGACCCGAGAAACATACAGATTGATCACTTGGTCCCTCTCAAGAACGCCTGGGTTTCGGGTGCCTGGGAATGGACGGAATCCATGCGTGAGTCCTTTGCTAACGACCTGATCCGCCCGCAGCTATGGGCCGTGAGTGGAGTGGTAAACAACGATAAGGGTGATTCGGCACCAGACAAGTGGAAGCCGCCCTTGACGTCGGCCTACTGTAGTTATGCAAAGAGCTGGATCGCAGTCAAAAGTCACTATGGTCTTAGCATTACAGAAAGCGAGAAGGAGGCGCTTGAGACAATGCTAGAATTTTGCTGAGCACTTGGGAGCCCAAGACCCAATGAACCAGCAGATTGATGATTAGAAATGGGGTGGAGTAGTCATCAGGTATAGCTGATCGACGTGGTCCCAACAGTGGGAAGTCGGTGGTGAGATGGGTGGGGAGGCGGCTGTTTAACGACAGTGGCTGGTTAGAGGTTCTCTTGTTCATGTCTTTGTCAGCTTTACGCTTTAGTACTGCTGTTTCTTTGGCTCTATTATAGTCAAGATAGTTTATAATTCACAGCTGCACATATCCATATCACAACGCTTTGCAGTGCCAATAACTTGAGTCTTTGGGGGGGGGGGGGGGGCGGATGCAGCACAGCACGTTACAATAGCTTACGCTTACCAGAGACATGCGGCAGCAATAGCCAAAGTTCCCCTCTGTGAAACAATGCCGTTCCTTGCATTTCAAGTTTCAAGAAGCAAGCCTCAAGGGAGGAGGAGGAGGAGGGAGACCCCTCCTTCCATGCTCCCACAGCCATGACACAGAAGCTTCTGCAGGCAGAGTCAAGAGAGCCGAAAGCTATACAGCAACAAGACAGGAATAAGGCGGGAAAGATAGTAACAGGAGAAATGAGGTGAGACGCCGGGATAGAAAAGAAAAGACAAGAACAACAGACACAAAACGGGAGAGCCATCCGTGTTAGAGACGTCTCAATACCTTAGGGTCTATACCCACATTAGGGTTAACATGGCCATGGCCGAAGCGACACCGATATGCTCTCGGCATTACATTCCAATAGACATGTTCTTTGTTTCTCTACCAGCACTCGATCCTTCCGCCTTCTGGATGATTGCGTCCCGGTCGAGACGTGAGCCAGATTGTTTCTACATGTGTTGACTATGCTTCTCTCCCCCCCCTTCCACCCCCTTGACGCCTGGTGCACATCCCCATTAATAGTATTATTCACCATGAATAGTAGATGTGTGTGTGTATGTACTCCGAGCTTTTCTTTCCCCTAGGTCGATCTGGATTCGATGACTGCCAAGAAACCACAGGCGGTGAGAGAGAAGCACAGGACAGGTAGGAACAAAGCATGAAAAACGGCGAATAAAGTGCTCACAGGCACAGCCTTAAAGACACCTAAAGATCTTGAATTCGGTGCTTGTTCAGCTCAGTTCCCCCTCCCCCACCCCCCGCCCATCATATCAAGGTTTGATTGCAGCTAGGAAGTCAGCCGCTTATGATATTCTAATTACAGTTGCAATGTCCAAAGAACCCCAACTGAATGAAGGGCTTGCTTGTTATTCTGCTTGGCATCCCCTGCTTAGCCCACTCCCTCCTGAGCGGTTCCCTCTCTTGTCAAGGGTCCGAGTGGTGCCTGGCCCGCTGACCCATGTCCCTGACCCCATGACTAGCCCATGTGCTCTTAGTGGCGAGAGGGGGGAGCGAGTAAGAGAGAGAGAGAGAGATATGGCTTCGAGTGTTTTATCCATGTTGCTTGTCTTTCCTTTTCTTCTCTGGCTGGCAGCTCGTTGATCAAAGGCTACTGCCGTACATCTACCAATATAAAAGCACGCTTGTTAGTAGTAATACTAATAGTATTGGGGGAATGACGGTGATAGTAGTCGTTACACTTCCAGGCTGTTACAGTCGAGTACGGAAGCACCGTATCTGATCTCATAGTCATGTCATAACTTGGCATGTTGTGCAAGCTGTGATGAGATGCGGAGTTTGCAGCACCCACGACGGCAACCTTCTCTCTGTCACAAGCTAGCCCAGAGACAGGAACAGAGACAGAGACATGGTGTTTTCGAAAAAAAAAAAAAACAAGGCTAGGATGTCAAGATGCAATCTGCAATGGCTACTGTCGGTCGTCGGCCTTGAAGCGCTTCTAATCAGCAACAGCGCAGGCACTCTTCCAGAGGCATTTGACGGACTTTGTCCATGTATTTTCATTTGCCGCTCGAGGCCAGCAAGGCCCAGGGACTTTGGACCTCCCAAACAGGCATGTCAGTTGTCGATCAATATGACACTTGTAGGGAGACAAAAGAAACATAGTAGAGTAAGACGGGTATCCAGGTTCAAAGTATATGCTTGTCACAGAAGTCTGAGTGAGACAAGCGCTAGGGAAAGATTATGTCATAGAGAATCGTTCCTAGTGGAAACAATGAGTGCGATTGCGGAGGCTGCCTGCGTAAGCTGCTAGATAGATACACATTGTAAATGGGGGGGGGGGGGGGTGGAGGCAGCGCTATTCAGTCAACGGCACGCACTAGAAGTCGACGGGCTGGCTGTTCATGGCTTAGATGCACTATCTGCCTATCCACCTGTCGACCTGGTTGCCCATATGGCTCTCGCATGTCGGTACAATAAAGAAGCAAGCCACGCGCAATCATCGACCAAACCACCACGTTGAAGACATATCAATAGCACGTGAAGAAAGGAAGGGGGACTGGGGTAGAACAAGATTCGTGGCTGAAAGGGAATTAGATGATGATTCTATTTTTCGACAGAGGCCAAGGGCTAGGAGGTAAAGGCGAGAGGGCGAGCACGAGAGCACGAGGGAGAGTTGGACGGAGAAAAGGCCCTTAGCCAGGCAGGGGCTGGAGCCAAGCATCCAAGCATGAGCAGAGTGGAGAGGGGGAGGGGTTTCCTCTCTCCCTCTCCTTCTACACTCTGGGTTTCTCCCCTTTACTATGCAGGGGAGCTTGCAGCAGCCAGGTGTCTATCTTTCTTCTCTTTTCCATTGTGGCGTTGCATGTGCAAAGGGTAGATCTCGACGTCAAGTAGTTGAGCATGTGAAGATTTGGGAAGGGGGATGCTTTTTCTTCTTTCCTCGTGCCTTTCTTTCGAGCTCTTTTCTGCAACTTTCAGGGCTCATGCACGAGGGATGAGAGTGACGATCTTACTCTTGGGGACTGGCGATGAGGCTGGTTGGGATTGTTGAAATAGGCGCGAGTGACGGGCGACTCTGACTCTGGTCTAATTTGATTTTGATTTGACTTAGTTTACACCACTGCTATACCGTTCCTACCAACACCGAGGGTCGCCTTCTCCCCCTCCATCTCTCTTAGTCCAAGTAAGATCAGTGCTTACTGTTCAGCTCAGGGCCGTATCTTTTTATTCCTACATCACACTACGTTGCACTGCATTTTGTATCGCTGCATAGGCTCATCCTCCCCAGTATCCAATACGCACGCACAATAGATCATGGACCAGGACTGTACGACGATCTTATACCCATTGGGACCCTATGCTACCTTCTTGAGCTGCAATCTGCCCTGTAAAAAGAAAAAAAAAAAAAGGCCCCTGCTCGCTCTCAGCTAATCGAGACAAAGGACCTGTCTGTTTTGAGAGAAGGGGGGAGGGGGGTCTCTCTCTATGTAGCTGTCTACATGTATACACGTTATGTTATGTCTTTGCATCTTGTGCTACACGTTTGGCCACTATATAACACGAGGATACGAGAGTTCTCGTCCCCCTTCCTCCTCTCCCAGCCTGATAGCCTAGAACAGAAGAGTATGGGTGAAGACGGAGACACAAAGGGATAGGGTCAGAAGGACCAGAAACATAAGTCTAAATGCAAGGGGCACCATCAGAGCCAACATTAGGGAGAGAGATGGAACAAGGGATGGCTCGAGCAAGTACTATGTATGGCTTTTGTATTGTGTTGCGTTGTATTGTATAGCACACTATGCATCTAGTACTGACTGTGGTCGGCTAAATATTAACAAGGCACACGAAAACTAAGAACAAAAGAGCGTCGATCACTTTTGTGATAGCTGCAAGAGGCAAAAGATTCGAGCCCTGGCATAAAGGAAGTCTGGCCAAGGGGACAAGCAAGTAAAAGACAAAGTGCCTTGGTGAAAACTAAGTTGCACGCCCAACAAGCCCCCAAAGAAGCTGGGCATATATTAAAGCTAGCCGAGTCCAGTTCTTCTGGCGTTCATGTAAAACCTTACCTTGCAAGTTTGCGTCGCCTCAGAATTCTGTGCTGTACTGTCTAATAAAGACCAAGTCGAACGGGTTCTACCATACGTCACTGTTTGCTATCAAGCAAGCCCATTCATCCATCCGTCTTCACACCTTCTTCTTACTTCGCCTCGCTTCACCAAACCAAGTCGGTCAACTAGTACTCTCGCCGTGACCACGCACAATCTTCACCATGTTCTTCGTTCGTCTCCCCGACTGGATGTCCTGGTACCAGCGACCAGACTACAAAGACATCCGCCTGTACTCCAAGGCCATCGGCGAAGGGGAAAGATCGCCAAGCCCCGACATGCGGTCCAAGAACACCGTGCCGCCAAATCTGAGGCTCGAGCGAGTGCTGGACAACAAGACATGTAGCCCTATGTCACTGTACGACTTTTACATGTATCTAAAGTATGTCGAGCACTCGCCCGAGAATCTGGAGTTTTACATCTGGTAAGTCGCACAGCCTATCTAGCCTCCTCGGCGCTTCCCCTGCCGGATCACAGGGCCTTCTAACACGCAAAATCAACTGTTCAGGTACAAAAACTTTGAGTCCAAGCATTCCAGAAGCAGGCCCTCTTCCATGAAGGCGTCTATTGCCCCCTCCGATATCAGTATACATGAGCTCGGTGAGGGCATGGGCATGTCTTCCATGCAGTCAGACGGCACCATCTGCCCTGAAGATGAAGAGACCGACGCTGCCTACACTGTGGATGCTGAAGTTGGTAAGTTAAGCCCTGACCTGGCACCACGCTGGTGTTTACTAGTTTGTACATGACCTAACACCATTCTGCCTCACCTAGCCAACGTTACTCGTGAACAAATTGCCGACCTAATTGGTCGCCAGGCCATGTGTGGACCTGGATCCTGCACGCCGTCCTTCGCCGACCGTCTCAAGGAAGCCGTGCGTGGAATCATGCCTCAGAATGAAAAGACCGAGGGCCATAAGAACACGCTCAACGTCATCAACCCTTCGGCTCGTGGTGCGCGAGCCGAGCTCAATGCTGTTATCAACCTGTTCCTGTTGCCCGGCGCGGACAAGGAGCTTAACATCCCGCCTGCCATGCGTGACCGCGCTCTTGCTTCCCTGCAACACAGCACCGACCCTGTCCATCTTGCCGGCATCGCCGACCACGTCTACATGCTGCTGCGCAACTGTTCGCACCGCAACTTCATCCGCAAGGGCATGGGAAACGGCACGCTCGAGACCCTGTGCTCGTCTGTTCTGCTTGGCGTTGTGCTGACGGCCCTGGCATTTCTCGTCCTTTTCATGCGTGCCTTTACCCCTCACAGGGGGGCCCATAGCATGTTCGAGACCTTCGCCCCGTGGCCGCTGTGGTGTTTTGGCATGAGTTTCCTTCTAGCCGGTATGCGCGGCTCATGCTTCTTCTTGCTTATGCTTAGCCGACGCCAGGCTTTGCCCTGGGAGCGCTTCGATGATAGCGCCTCCATAACATCCAACAAGAGCAGCTTGATGAAGCGCGTTAGCCGGCACATGATCTTCGATCGTAAGCTCAGGGTTAAAGACCAAGGCATGCGCCAACTGCAGCAGCGGATTATTGTGCAAAGCGTGCTGGGTGGCTCTATCTTTGCTTCGATATGCGTACTTATATTCATCTTCTTGCCCATATGGAAGCAGACAATGTAGAGCCCTATATCACTCGGTATTGCCGTCTGCATAAACGGACTTATCCTATCCACTACATCGACAAACTGGGTTATGTGGTTGTAGGCTTGGCCCGCTTCGTCATGTTCCACTGTTACGATATCTTGCCTTGTGTCTTTTGTTAGGTCTTGTTGATTCCCCATCTGTTTTCTTGTTTACTTTGGTATTTGTATGGCCAACTTCGGGTCCGTACGCGGCGTTTACTATCCGGGTTCCTTTTTTTTTTTTGGGGAGGGGGGGTAGGCGTTGTTGGGTGGCTTCTTGTCTTCTTGGCCGATATTCTGGTCTCCTCGCTCGCTACAACTTCTCTTCTTTAGCTTTTACTCCTTTGTTCAGTTTCAATGTACATAATTTGATATACACCTTTTAATTTTTTAAAGCCGCCGCTCGCCCTGCACGAGCCACTGTAGTGTAGCCAACAACCAGGAGAAAATGTAACGGGCTGTTTGTTCAGAGACCATGGGCGTTTCATCCTTGACCAACTAGCAAGCTGCACGTTGTTCAGGCTTGGTCTAAGGTAGCATGTCTTGAGTGAGGGATGTGAGGGATGAATGTGCCTTTCGTCATATTATCGTATGTAGGTCAGGAAATACAAGGCAACAAACAACATCAAGCTTATGTACGCCGACGTGAAAAGGAGGGAAAGAAGAAAAAGAAAACAAAGCAAAAAAACGCCAAGGGCTTACGATATATGTAGACACTTCCGCCGTACCCACCTACCTACATTAGTGTGCATGCTGACATCGCACCAAAGTTGTAGCTGTTCTGGCACTGTTCCATGTACCCCGTATCCTCTGATGCGTTGTCCGAGTTTTCAAACTTCCTTACCAGGCCTGTGATCTTGATGCTTTGCTCACCACCCTGATGCCACCAACGCAGCTTCTGGAGCAGTGCTCCTCTCTCGCCTATTGTCTGCGAGGAAGAGCTGCCGTTTTTGCTCCCGCTATCCTGCTCACACTCGTCACCCTCTCCATCATCTATAGACACCTGCCACTTGCCCGACGATACTTCCACGACATACGAATCACGCGGGAAATGGAACTCGGGAAGGAAGATAATCGTGGGTGCTTCAGCCCTGGCTGCTGCTGGCGCTTTCAGTTTCAGTGTGAATGTGCAGCTGCGGAGGTCGAATCCGTACTGCAAAATACTCCCTACGACGTACATAGGCGTTGGTCGTAGAAACGCTTCAGCAGCACGGTAGCCTGGGGCATTGGTCAAAGTGGGGTCCTGGCCTTGGCTGGACGTTGAACTTGACATTGGCGGTGGGCTGGCCATAGACCGGCTCAGGTTAGTCGGTGTCACTCTCGCTTCATCAGCTGTGGCGCGCTGTGATGATGACGCGAGCAATGAGCCTGCAGGTACTGAAGCACCATCCTCTGATTCTGAGGCCGTCGCATCATCGTTGCCCTTACTCAGGCTCAGGTTAGAGTCCAAAGCCAACGAGCTCCGCGGGATGGAAGTGACTGGAAGAGGTTTGTCATCAACCGAGAATATGCTCAAATCTTCGCCGTTCCACTGGTCGCCTCGGGTATGATCGCTGATAGCGGTGTAAACCCAAAGACAATGGCCTTCTAGTAGTGAGCTCTCCACACCATAATAGTTGGCGTCTAGAGCAGCTAGCTGGCTGCTGTAATCGCCTGTTTTGTATGCGTGCTTCTCGTCCATGTCGTATGGAATTCCAAATTCTGACAGAACGCACGGGTAGTTTCCCATACGATCGATGCCCTCTTGTCTTAGGCACGCGAGCTGGTCTCGGAAGCAGTTGCGAATTGCTTTCTCTCCTATACGTAGAGCAAAGGCGGGATGTAGATAACGGCCACGTAGAAAACCGACGACATCAAGGTTCCATGTACGATTCCATTTCTTGGTCATCAGAGTGATACCGTCATAGAAATGTGGTGTGAAGCCCATTTTCGGATCTTCATCAGCCGTGCCCTTGATGCGAGGGGGGAGTTCAAGCGTAGGGAACTGCATCAGTACAATGCAGTCCGGGTGTTCTCGCCGCACAGCAGCCTTGTATAGCCGCCAAAAGTCCATGAAATACGTATCGGTGAACTCGGGGTGGTCGATTATTTTGCCTGTGCGTGGGTTTTTGCTAAAGTAGTCCTTTTTCAAAACAGTATCCGTCTCTGGATCCCAGACTCCGTGTTGCGCCCACAAGCACTCGCCTAGTTTCCAGCCCGGGTCTCGTGTATATTTGTACCTGGATTCATCGTAGCCGACGGGAAGCCATGCTTTCTCTCCCCGCGGATCTACCAGCTTGGTGCCTGTTTTGTACGGGCCCATACCGCCCATTGTCCATACATCAATTTCGCAGGACCTTCCTGAGCCGGTCAGGATCGCTTGCCAGATAGTCGGACATGTGCCTTTCTTGAGAGGGTGTTCTTTTGGAATGACGCAGATGTCTTGGTAGCCGACAAGGCCTCGGTTGGGCTCGTTCATGCTCTCCCAGCCGACGACACACACATTATGGAGGTCGCCAGCCTCACGGATACGCCGGTTAAGATGGGACACGGCGGCAACAAAATGGCCCTGCAGGAAGTCCTGGATGTTGACGCCATTAATGATGCATTTTGGCGCAAAGTCACGACCGGCAAAGAAGAGAGTAAAAATTGTGGCAGCAGCAAGACGCCAGTAGTTTGTTGACCAGATCATTTTGGGGAACCCGTCGGGATCTGGATATACGTTCTGCACAATGGCCGCCTCCGTTGCAGCGAAGCTTTGTGGGTTAAGGCCACAGGCGTAGATGGTCCAGAGAGGAGCGCCAGAGCCACCGCAGAAGCGTGCCCACTGCAAACAAGGTTAGCATATAAGAGTTGATTAAGCTGTGAGGAGCTGCGGAGGGCGAGCTGCCCGACATACCACATCCTGGTGCGGGTCCATGAATACGAAGAAGCCGTACTGCTTTGCAACGCGTAGTATCTCGATTGTATGTTGTATCCATTCTTCGTCATAGATGCCCGGTCCCGCCGCTTCAATAGCCTCCCAAGTAAACACGTATCTCAGTGTATTGTATCCATGTCGTCGGATGCGGCCCAGATGTTCGTGGGCATCACTCAGGGGGAATGGTCGCTGGTGGAATTTGACGTTGTCGCCATCAAAGAAGTCCTCGCCGTCGTATGAAGTCTGATTAGGTGTTGATGGGAGCTTTGCGTCACCAGCACAGTTGATGCCGCGAAGCACGACCTGGCGGCCATAACCGTCGCGAAACTGGCCGTCTTCAATAGTAAGCCGAAACTGGGACATTGTATGTGTAGGCGGAAGAGGGCTTGGGTGGGATTAGAGAGGCCGAGAATAGAAACAAAGGTAACGGATACGACTTCAATTCCGGCGACTATGTTGCTATGATTTTAGAAACTGTGCAACGGTTGTTATGTGTTGTTGATGCTGTTGTCACTGCAGCCGTAGCCCAAGGTTTCTTTTTTTTTTCGAGATTCACGTAGGGTACATGTATTATAAGCAAGCGGGTGTATGAACGGATGTATCGAGATATTAGTATCACTGGGTAACGAAAGATTGCTGGCTGACGGCAGGCCGAAGGGGCTTTAGGGCAAGGACAAGGAAGGACAAGAGAAGAGGGCCGGCCAATAGACGACGACGATGTTTGGTTTCGGAGTTAATAGTAGACTAAGGCCAACGAAGGCCAACGAAGGCAGCACAAACCCACAGCACAGTAAGACACGCAATTTTGGTGACTGGGCCGCAAGGAATCAGGAATCGAAGCCAAGACGAATAAAAAGAGAAAAAGATGCCTGCCTAGAGAGGGATGAAACAAATGTTGGTGAAAGCCTGATGGGATGTTAGGTGCTTTTACAGTCACAGTTAGTGCTTCTGCAGTGGCTTGTGGCTTGTGGCTTGGAGAGAAAGAAATATATGAGAGGCTGAATAGGAGGCGGCGGGCTGCCTGGGTACAGAATAGGAAAGAAAGGCAAGAAAGGAAAGAGCGAGGAAGAAGGAAGGGAGGAAAGTTGGAGAAAGGGGATGATGACGTAGGCACCTTCCTAAGAACAGAAATGCGCACTTGATATGGGATATCTGTGATGGGTTTTTTTCTGCGGCTGTAGGCCCAAGCTAGTTATTCTTGCGTTCGTTTTATGTCCTTGAGCTGCCATTATCCATGTTTTGTTCTGGCATTACCAACCATTTTATCGATGCATCTTGGGTCTCTTGAATGTCTTTGTTGATCTGCACAGTCAGTCCGAGCTTGCCGTACCAGTAGTCCGAGTATCCAGGGTTAACAGAGATAGCAGCAGTATACATAGGGTTACCGGGTAATCACAGGCTATACCATCCCGCCTCTGGAACTTAGTGGGGCAGCTCTTGAGCTATGTCTCGTAGAGACTGAGATCAATCTGCTTAGTTTCCATAGAACTCTAAACTGTTTGGTTGTCTGGCGGACGGCAGATGAGTTTGTGTACCTTTTGCTGATGACATGAGTTCTGGCTTGATACCTCTTACATGTACAATTCATCTTCGTTTGTTTGACTGACTAACTGGCTGTATTGTTCAGCCCCTGTCTGTTTGTATATATACCATATAGATATACCCAGTTCACAGACGTCCTCCGTCCGGCTTCCTCGCCAAATACTGAAGAAACTATGGCGACTAAAGCTCAGCTCAAAGCGCTGAACGAGCTCATCAAAAAGGAGCAATATACCCAGGCTATTTCCCAGGCTAGGGAGATCATTGCTCGAGATGGGAACCAGGCCAACGCGTGCGTATTCACCCTTTCACCTTTTACGTCTTTAGCTCACACCTTCTCTTTGTGTCGCTCTTCGCCCCTTCTATTAACACTCTCTTCATAGACACCTGCTTCTCGGCTTTGCCCTGGAAAAGACGGAGCAGTTTGACGAGGCAGAGGCTGCCTACAAAACCGCAGCCTTGCTTGTGCCCAAGCTACCGGCAGCATGGCAAGGAATGTGCAAGCTTGCCCAGAGACAAGGCACTAAGCGTCTGGGCTTGTTCAAAGAGGCGCTCGAGAGCCTAATACCAATTTTTGCTGACGCTGAAGAATATCCAAAGGCCCGCGAGATTCTCGAACGCTACATGGACTTGGCCAGAAACTCGGATAATAAGATGGACTATGTCGAAGCTCTCGAGCTAACATGTCCTGATAACGCCGCTTATCCTAGCTTGGAGGGCCTTGTGGAGCGCCCAATCGTGACGTACGACAAGATGATTACCATCATTGAAACAGAGGAAAAAAAGACCATAAACAGGCTCATTGGTGAGCGCAGAACACGATTAGGCGCTGTCTTCAAGACTGTTAGCCAGGAAACTAAACGTGAGGTATTTGCCCACAGCAAGAGAGAGCACTACCTGCGTCAAGCCATCAGTTGGTGCAGTGAGGACGACGCTAGACGCACTTACGAAGAAAGGTTATTCCAGCATTGCCTGGAAAAGCTCACCGTACTCAAGGGTGGCCCTGAAAAGGATGCTGCCCGAGCAAAAGTGCTTGAGTGTGCCAATGGCATGGTGGTCGTCAAACACCCCTGTAAGCTCGGCTGGGAGATTGCCTTGGATTGGCAAGACCATAAGGAGTTGACGGATTATGATGTGAATATCCTGCGAGAGTACTGCCGATTCTTCCCTGACAGCGACCTGGCAAATGTAATCACCGGCTTTCTCACTAGTCAACTATCTCCATTTCCAGCTGAAAAGACAAATCCAAGCCCCGAGCTGAACCACGAAGATAATGGGGACTCTAGTAGTAGCGACGAGGACAACGGCGGTGTTTCAACGCTTGTGATCCCCACAACAGAGGCTGACCGCGTCGTCATTATGGCTAATGGAATAGCCTCTAGTCAATCGCTTCTGGGATACAGGCTTGTGGGTGCCTATTACCAGTACTTGGAGGAGTGGGAGATGTGTGCGGAACTCATGAGAAAGGCCATTAGATACGCTGCCACTGAGACGGAACGCTGCGGCATGTCCTTCCTCGAGACCATCGACACATACCGTGTCTTCCTGGGCACAGCCTTGGTTTACTACCAAAGTCCGCGAAACCACCCTGAAGCCATGAAGCTATTCGAAGTTGTCATGGGACGGGACCCAAAGTCAACCGCTGCCATGATTGGCACTGGCTTGATTTTTGAGGAGGAAGAGGAATTTGAAAAGGCGTCTGATTTCCTCACTCGTGCCCTCAAGTGTGACCCTACCAATATCAAGGTTCTATCAGAGGCAGGGTGGGTGAGGGCTAAGATGGGACAGTACGATTTAGCAGAAGTCGAACTGCGACATTGCCTCGAACTTTTCCAGAATGTGAAGCGAAAGGACTTCAACAACGAGCTTATAGCCCAGGTCCAGTACAGAATCGGCTTCTGTATTTGGAACAGAGACCCTAGTTTTGCTGCCCGCAAAAGTCGCAAGGGCGCTTATGCGTACTTCCTAGCCGCTCTCAAGAGTGACTTGAACCATGCCCCCTCATACACCATCCTTGGTTTATATTATGCTGACTATGCGGGAGACAAGAAGCGTGCCCGCCGCTGCTTCCAGAAAGCTTTGGAACTCTCTGCCAATGAGGTGGTCTCTGCCGAGCGCTTAGCACATATTTATGCTGATGATGGCGACTGGGAAAAGGTAGAGCTAATTGCACGGCGTACCGTGGAGTCCGGAAAGGTCAAGCCACTGCCTGGCTCCAAGCGAGCCGGTATTTCGTGGCCGTTTGCAGCCATTGGTACGGCTTGTCTGAGCAAACACGAATACCCCGAAGCTATTGCAAACTTTCATATTGCATTACGGATCTCTCCCAAAGACTACCATTCGTGGGTATCTTTGGGCGAAGGCTATCATCGGTCGGGCAGGCACGTCGCTGCTATCAAAGCCATTATGCATGCACAGAGCCTCGAGGCTGATGGATCGGTAGGGGACTTGGGAGATACGTGGTTTGCACAATATCTTCTTGCCAACATTAAAAGAGAACTCGGCCAATATGACAGTGCAATTGAGCTGTACCGAGAAATCTACAAGACACACACGGACGAGCAGGGCATCATCAATTCGCTACTTCAGACTCTTGTTGATGCTGCTTTAGACGCTATCGAAAAGGCGCTTTTTGGCAGGGCTGCACAGTTAGCACAAGATGTGTTCGAGCTCGGTAAGACTGTGGCGCCTCTAGTCGATAAGTCCTTCAACTTTTGGAAATCTATGGGTGATGCTTGCTCTGTGTTTGCTTCCGTAAAGTCGCGCATTGGGGAGTTCCCAGTTGCAGATATAGGGCATATCGTCAACACACATGTGGCGACCAAGGAATCCGACAATCTATTTTCAGAGTTTGACCACATCAACGCGGAACAGCTCCCAGTATCAGACGAGGGAGAACCGCTTTTGAATTGTCTACACTTTATGATCATATGCCAGAAGAGAGCCATATATGTTTCGGCTTCAGATGCCCATGCCCAGGCCGTGGCTTACTATAACCTGGGCTGGGCCGAGTACAAGGCCCACACATGCCTTCCTCTGCAGGATCGTGGAAAGCCCAGCAAGTTTCAAAAGGCAGCTGTGCGCGCCTTTAAGCGTGCAATCGAGTTGGAGGCAAAGAACTCGGAGTTCTGGAACGCCCTGGGCGTTGTCACGAGTCAAATCAATCCGCGGGTGGCCCAGCATGCCTTTGTGCGCAGTCTTTACCTGGATGAGCGAAACTCTACTACATGGACAAACCTTGGTACCCTAGCTCTCATGAATAACGATCTGGAAACAGCTAGTGCAGCATTCACGCGAGCGCAGTCAAATGATCCCGACTATGCAAATGCCTGGATGGGCCACGGCTACATTTATAAGCTCCTAGATGATGAGGACGAGTTCCGGGGACAAGTAAAGCATGCCATGAGTCTCTCAGCCTCGTCTAACTTGGCTGTGCGGCAGCAGTTTGGCACACTCATGTTCGATCACATCCTCAAGACACCGGACTCCAAGCTTGACGTAAGCGTGCTGGTCGAGACCCTCTTTGCTCTGGGCCAGGCTAAAGCCTTGGACCCCGACGAGTTAATGTATACCCACATGTACACTCTCATCCAGGAACGCTTGTATGATCATGCCCGTGCTGTGCACTCGCTAGATCTCCTTTGCTCTACTGTCGAAGCCCAGTTCGAAGCCACCGAAGATCCAGAGCTTCTCGGCCGCTTTGTCATTGCCAAGGCGGATCTTGCGCGTTCCTATCTAGCCTCACAGGACTACGAAAACGCCATAGAGGCCGGAGAGATGGCTATCAGTCTAACAGACGAGGTTTCGGAGCAGGAACTAACTACCGAGCAGAGATCCAAAGCACGTCTGTCGGCACATCTCACCGTCGGTCTTGCACATTACTTTAACCAGGATGTGGACTCTGCTGTTGGAAATTTTCAATATGCGTTAGAAGAGACTAATGGAAGCCCGGATGCCGTGTGCCTGCTAGCGCAAATCCTATGGGCAACAGGGACCGCTGAAAATAGGGACCTTGCCCGCGACAAGCTGTTTGAGGTTGTGAACGGAGTCTCCAATCATGTCCCCTCTCGTCTCCTGTTAGCCGTTATCTCTGTTCTAGACGATGATAGAGAATCACTCGCGGCTGTTGTTTCTGACCTCAATGTCATGCGCATGACCTCTGGGTTTGATGAGACCTTGTACAAGAATATCGGTGATGTTCTTGCCGCTATTGAGGCACTAAAGCCTGGACGCACACTAGACGACGTCAAGGAGCAGATGCAGACAGATATAATGCTTCACCCTAGCCTCCCACATGGATGGATCAAGCTGTCTGAGACAGTCTCGAGTGATGCTGCACAACTCGCGCAGGCCAGTGTCAGTGTGGCCTTGAAGGGCGTTCCACCCCGTGGCAACCTTTGTGCTAAAGATGTAGCGCTCGCCTACGCTTCTACTAAGAATGCAGCAGATGCACAACTTGCTGTGTTCATGGCACCTTGGGTCATGGATGGATGGCAGTCTCTAGCCGAGGCGGTTGTCAGAGGTAGAGAAAAGGCACAAGCGGCAACAATGTAGATGGAGCACAGGGTATGGTAGACTGCCATAGAGTAGCGATAGAGGCATTAAATAGACTAACGGGGTATCAATTATTGATAATGATGTAGATTCCTGGACGCCTTTTTTTTTAACATGTACCAAGTGCGTGATCCTAAGCAAGAAGTACATATACACTTGCTCCTCCTACTTTGCTGTGTTTTTTACTCCGCCCCGGAGACAGCTGCCTTTAAGCGTGTCTTCTTCTCGTTGAGCCACTTCTTTTGCCATGATGCTATCCCTCCCCCAAGTACTGCGCAATTCGACGGCTCTAGTAATATCATCCCTCTCGAAATTGAAGCGCCTGCGCTAATCAGCAGCTTTGCACCAATCGTCGTTAGGCCTACGCCTAGAGCTTCAATCCTCGACAGCTCAACAGCAAAGACCCGAAAGCCCTTCATGTCCTGCAATACCACTCGGTGTGTTGCGTTCCCCTTGCTCTTCATGGCTGCAGCTGCTGCGGCTGACCCACGTAGAGAAGAGGCTCCGTCCCCGTTTCCACTATCGTCGCTAGTTGTTTCACCACCCTCAGTGGATATGCGAACAATTTCACGCCCTTTTGTAGACTCGCCGCGCTCAATGGCTTCGAGCTCTTCGACCTGGTCCCAGCGGCTGCGAGTTAGGTCTTCGATGTCCATTAGCTGTACAAAGACTTCTTTGGGAATCTTTGCATCAGCAACTTCGGACGAGAAGGATGTGTGTAATGGGAACGAATTACAGAATGCAGGGTCTAAAAAGCCAGCAGCCGAAATGTCAGACGCCAGAATGCGCGTTCGCGTAGCTTCGATCAAGGGCTTTAGTTGTGCTGGTGTCATTGATGTCGCTGATAGCTGTTGACTGCTGAGAAATGACCGGACCCAGCCGACTGTAGGCACTGGGAAGCGCGATGTTTTGAGAGCATTTATTAGTTGAATAGCAATAGCATCCATTGCAATATTCAAACAGCATCTGTACAGACTTGTTGTAAGCGTTGAGGTGTGCCCCGGGAACGATTGGCACGAGATCGTGAGTCTCACGACGGAGACTAGGTTCTATACCTTGAAGTGGGGCTTGTATTGTATTAGGGTTGGGTTAGGGTACATTCGCTTTGCAAGGCCACTTCTTGTTTTCAGGGATCTTTCACGTTTCTGAGAAAGATGTCATCATATTGCGTTCGAAAAAAGTCTGGACTACTTTGCGCTTTCTTTTGTAATACTAAGCAAGGCAAGTCGCTGAGTTTCCACAACACACATATTAGTTATTTCTTGTTTCCTTCCGTCGCTACTATGTCTACAATCGCCTCACCCCGCGACTCGTCTTTGAGTCTCTCTGCTCGACGACTTCCCGGAACTCCGACCCTCACATCTCCAGTAGGCTCCTCACGACCGAGCATCGATACTCCGCGCTCTTCAGCGAACTCCCCAGTCCTCCCGCCGGCCGGGCTCGCGCCTGTTGGTACAGCTCCTTTGACTACATCCAAGCGCAAGAACCGAGCCGCATTGCGCGAGTACTACAATCTACAACGGGGGCCGTCGCCCGTATCGTCAATACAGCCCGATCCCGATGGTCTCCAAAGTGAAGTGGACTTTGGCGAACTGGATGCACCCAAGTTTGACTCAGCGGCTTATGTGCGCAAGGTCTCAGAGGAACTTGGCTTAGAGGAATTGCTAAAGGTTTACACCAAAATTCTGGGTGAGATCAGGGCTCTGGACGCGGAAAAAAAGGCGCTTGTCTATGACAACTACAACAAGCTGATTGCAGCAACAGAAACTATTCGCAAGGTAGGATGTTTTCAGGAACGACGAACACTTGCTGCCTTGGAAACACTGTTACTGATATTGCAGTAGATGCGCGCCAATATGGACCCTCTGAATCCAATAGCCTCAACACTCGACCCTAAAATGGCACAGATCTACGAGCAAGTGTCTGTAATACGTCAATCACTTCAAGCATCTATACCTGAGCCAAACTCCGAGACCGACCACTCCCAAAGGATGCGCCAGATAGCCTCTGATGTCCTTAATGTTCCTGCGCGATTGAGATACCTAGTTGGCAAACACGACGTCGAAGCAGCCGAGAAAGAATGGGAGCTTCCACGCAAGCTACTACTGAACTGGAAAGAAAAGGGAGTTGGTGGTGAGGAAGTATGTAAATTGCTAGAGGAGGGGGACGGAATTATTAGAGAAGCAGCAACCGAAGGTTCGAGAGGTGAGGGCGACGACAGCGCGAGTGAAGACTAAAGTCAAAGTGATACCCTATAGAAAGAATGATGTATACCATGATCGCCTGATGTCTACTAATAATCTCTATATCTGTTTTTACAAAGTACCCAAGTCCACCACAGTGTACGGGTCACGATCGGCATCGCTGACAAACACATTCGTATCAGTAGCTCCAGCTGCCTTGAGCCAGTTGCTGAGCATCGGTTGTAATCTCTGGCGCAGAAACTGTCTCTCCGTGTTACTGTGAAAGGCTGTCACTACAATATGGCCTTTCTGTACAGCGGCTAGAGCATCATGGTGGCTCATTTCACCCGTGATCCAGAGTTGGGCCTTGCAGCCACGTAACACATCAGAGCCCGAGCCTGCACATACTGCTATGCTGGAGACTGTCGCCGAGGATAAGTCACAGCCATCGGGAACTGCAATGTTTAGATGCGATGGCCCGCCAATGCCTGCTGCGAATGATTTGAGGATCGAGGCAACAGAGGACGGCGTGGGGAGCGTGACCGTAGCACCGTAGCCACCATAGTTAATGCCAGCGGGAAGGGAGGCAATGGGCTTGAGCGGTTGGATGTCGGAGAGAGAGACGAGTGAACCAACAGCGCATTCTACTAGCCAGGTGTTGATGCCTTTTTGCGCAGCATCGAGAGCAGTATGGGGCGAGTACACAGCGATGTTGTGGCGGGCCAGAAGAAGGAGGGTAGCCTGCTGCGGGTCAGCAGTGGTGAGTGCCTTTAAGCCGCGGAAAATAATAGGGTCTGTGTTGGTTAGAACACTGCAAAGATGGCGAGGAATACAACCATAGTTAGCTATGGGGAATTAGCCTTACGGTAGCTGACGATTACACTGGCACCGCCCTTGATGGCCTCCTCAGCAGCAGCATACGTCAAGTCGTTGGTGAGCATCACCACTGGCTTCGTGCTATGCTCTGCCTCTGAAGCAAGCTTTGTGTTGTCTAGAAGCAGGCCAACGTTATCCCAGGCACGGTCTGCCAGTGTCTCGGGGAACATGTCCCGCATGCCCTTGACGACAAGCTGGGTGAATGCGGGTGAAGTGACCTGCACAGGACCCTGGGCCCACTGCGAAGACATTCTAAAGGCAGTTCTTGAAGCAGCTTGAATGATTGGTGTATGGGGACGCAGAATGCCGGTAGTGGATGAGAAGATGGACCGGAGGGCTTTACTCATTGGAGTTACCAAGTCTGTAGTTTGATTATGATGTTAGTCGCAGCTTAGCAAAGCTAGGAGCAAGGCTGTGTTGTTGTTTGGACGAGGAACAGTTGCACTGTGCAAATGTACTTAACAATAGAGAGACTACACACAAGAGGGTTTATACAGACAATTCGAATGTAGCTTATTTGATGTAAGCGATATGTAGAAGACATGGCTAAGCTTCTTGAGGCTTATGGACAAGCTCCATCCTCATGCAAATGCTGATACAGTGCAGAACAGTATATAGCAGGACCGATAAAACTGTGCTTATCCTTATCCTTATCCTTATCTTTATCAATCAATCGCTATCAATCTTGATCACCACGACTGAGCGGATGCCCCTCCATTACGATTAGGTGCTATAAGCCGTCGTGACAGCACAACAAAAACGAAACCGCCCCCCCCCCCCACTCCGTCCCCTCCTCTCCAAACGCCATCACCGCATCCCTGCGTATTTCAACACTGAGAAAGCCCATCTCAAACTTAATACTGTGTTCTTCTCTATATAGTAGCGGCACATTGCTCTCGAACTTACTATGAGTGTGACAATAACGGAAGATGCGCTGAAAGCCGCCCTCATTGAACGTGTAGCTGCTATTCATGTTACTATTACGGATATTTCAGGTGTGTTCATTATGCAGCAATAGCTTAGGCTCCCGGTACTACCAAACAAGACCAACCAGGGCTGGGGCCAAAGACATAGTTTACCGACGCGAAATAGACATACACATCCCTTAACCGTACTCACTACAACCCGACACATTGCTGGCGCTAGCCCTTGTATAGTTGCTAACGTTCCCCCAGGCGGTTGCGGCCAATCATTTACGGCGCTGATTGTCTCGCCCAACTTCACTGGCCTCAACTCACTCAAACGCCACCGCCTCGTGAACAGTGCGCTCAAGGCCGAGATTGCCAGCATTCATGCCTGGACAGCTAAATGCCAGACGCCCGAGGAGTATGAGAGAGACACGGGTATTTCCCTGCAGGCAGGGCCGGCTTCGAAAGATCAACCACCAGCCGTTGCCACCTAAACGAACGGTGTTCATGGTGGAAAAGCCCGGGATGATGAGAGAATCAAGATATAACGAAAAGAAAACAGCATGAATACCCAAGTTAGTGATGGAAGGGCCACGCAAAGTATCTCTTTTCTCTTGGGAATATGATGAGAATGCAGCATGAATCTACAAAACACGGCCCTCATAGATAAATATATAATGAAAAAGGCGCCTGGAATCTCAATTGTCCTCCTATACAAGTGCTTCTTCCTTTTCCCTTTTTTCTTATCAGGAGTGGCGAGAGAAGCACACCAACAAAGTCCGTGGCATTCAAAGAAAAAAAAGAACCCTTAATTAGACCAGTTGCAAAGACAAGACCAAGAGCAGTAAACAAAAGTTCGAGTTCTAGAAAATATAAACAAGACGTTATCAACATCCTACGCATGCGGATACATATATGGCGCAAACTCTAACCGTGCGCTCTCTTTCCCCTCTCTCTAACCTTCACATCTACAACAGATCCAGCAAGTCGTTGCTTCCGCTTGACGTAGTCGGAGGAGCTACAGGGGATGATGAAGGCTTGCTATTCTGCTGCTGTAGCTGCATTGCAGCTGGAAGCGGCTGGCCCGCACTGGTCGCTCCAAAGTTGAGATCGGCAAAGCCGCTCATAATATCGCCCATAGCGCCCCCGGCAGGTGATGCCGTAGTAGCGGGTGCAGGAGAAGAAGTAGCAGCGGGCGCAGGCGCGTCAAACAGGCCCATCATGTCTGCCATGCCGCCGGGAGGTGCGTTGTCAGAGGGACTAACCACACGGCTAGGTGTAGACGATGATGGGGCATCGAAATCTATGTCTAGCAGGTTTTCAATGTTGCTCTGTGGTGCGGCACTACCATTGGCAGCGGCGGCCACAGCAGCAGCAGCAGCGATGGGGTTTTCGACGGCATTTTGGCGCTGTTCTTGAATAGCAGCACGCTGAATTTCGTCAGCACCAAAGCGGCCCTTTCCAACAAAGGCCTCCGGGGGCTTATGGTAGACTGAGGCCAGAGTCGAAAGCTCGCTAAGGAGCTGTTCGAGGAGGTTGGGGGGAAGACTAGTCATAGTAGTGCTGATGGCAGGCTTTTGGGAAAGAATAATATTCTGTAGAATGATGTTAGCTAGTACCCAAAAATAACAAAAGTCATACAGGCGCTAGAAATGCATAGCTTACCTTTGCAACCTCAAGATTGCCGGACAGTAAACGCCAGTAAATGTAAGCACGATCCCGAATATCGGGGTTGTCATTCTCGGTAGTCGCTGCCTGGAGCACCTTTTGTACTAAGGCTTGGTTGTTGCCAGGCTTCTTCAGGAAGAGTTTCACAACGGCAGTGAGAATCTGCAGCTGGGTCTGGGTAAACTCCTCCAAGAAACTGTCCACGAACGAGGTGAGGATCTCATCGGCGTTGTTGATTTTCTCGGCATACTCCCCAACAATCCAGATCAAAGCACCTCGAGCGTTGTGTTCGTCTAGTTCATCGATGTAGTTGCATAGCGTAGGAATGACCCCCTCGTAGCCAGGATACTTGCGCAAGATATCCTTGATGACCACAACTACTTCCTGGACAACATAGTTGACCTTTGTAGAGATCAAGTCCATTAACGCACTGACACATTTCTCGCTAGCCCCCTCCAACTTGATAGCTACCTGACCAATTGCCTTGATGGCGCGTTTCACAAAGTCCATGTCAACCTCGAGTGCATATTCCTTCAATTCGGCGAGTAGCTGGTCAAAGTTCTTGTCGTTGGCTATTCGCACCATGATCTCTAGCTTTTGCAGCTTGACGTAGGGTGGATCGTTGTATTTGCAGAAAAAGACGCGCATTTCTTTGCTGAGAATATCTGGCTTGGCCTGTAGAAGCAAGTCAATATTGCGCAGTGCAACATACTGCACTTCAGGAGCCGAGGCAACAAGGGTAACTAAAGATCGCATGTTAGGCTGCATTCCAAGCTACGGCAACACAAAAACAAGAAGGATAGGACAGGCCAAAGCTAGTGGTTACCTAGAGGGGGGGCCATCTTCTTCAGATACTGCTTTACTAACTCGGGGCTGATAATGCGCATATGAATAAAGACAGCCTTGACAGCAGCAAGAACGACAGATGGGTTGGCGTGCTGGAATTGCGGCGCAACACGCTCGCAAATATGTTCCGACTCTTTGACATCGGACGGAGGATAGTCGGCCAAAGTTGACAGAATGGTGACTCGTCCCCACTCGGTGCACTCGTTCAAAGCAAGGAGTAGCTTCTTGAGCATAGGCGATGTCACGACCAAGGCTCTGGTCTCAGGGGAGGTCTCGGAAATTTCGGATAGGGCCTGCACAGAGTTGGCAACAACCATGGGGTTTGGGTCGCTGATGAGCTCCTTGAGCATGTCGAGGAATCCATTTTCAATACACATAGTTGGGTTGAGATCAAATAGCTTGGCCACGCAGATTGCAGCGGTCTTCCGAACATATGGCGATTCATCTCGCAATGTTTTGCGCAAAGGCTCTTCCATATAGTCCACCATTTTGTCGACACGGATACAGCCCATTGTTCGTATAGCAAGCGCCCTAATCAGTGGATTGGGATCTTCGGAGTCTTGAACAAAAGTATTGACAGCGAGAATACAGAGATCAGGATGTGACTTCGCGTAGTTCCTGTAGATAAAAAAAAGGAGGGAGTTAGTACAAAACACTGAGATATCGCCGCTTGATCCGATTGACATACATCAAGTAGAGATACACCAGCTTCTTTTGGTCCAGATCTCCAGTGGCAATGTTCTTTAGCACATCCGGAAACAGTGCCGACACATCTTTTCCAAGAGTCATGGCCATAATAGTCTTCTGGATTGACTCTTTGCGCTCCCAAGCATATTGCGAAACCAAGCCAGCCCGCAGCTCAAAGGTTTCACCCTTGCGCGGTGGAGCAAAGGCCTTCTGAATGCGATTTACCGCCATTGCTACGGATAGCTATAAACTGGATGGACGATTGATACGGGGAGTCTATCGTTCAGGATGAGGCAGACTGTGTTGAGGATAGGACGAGGAGAAGAGTGGCTAGGCCTTGAAGGCTGTCTTATCGGGAAAGGCCGAGAATCTGCAGGAACTATCTGGAGGCGAAAGACGTAGTAGCGGCCGATTGTGCTTGTAAATAGAGAAAAAAAAAGAAAAGAAAGAAAGTATTGATTTACCGACCATGTACGTTGGAGGGTTTTCGAGTTCAAAGCCGTGACGTCCAAGGGGTGGGATTGGGAGTCGGCGGTGGTCCAAGCCAAATAATTAAGCTCTCACAAGCCTAGACCCAAACTTGTCTTGCTGGCTTCTGGCCTGAGCTTCCCTACTAGTGTTGCGTGTGGTCACGTGATCTCACTATGCAACAACAAGTCGAGAAGGCTGCACAGATTGCGGTAAAAGATGGCCATTTAATGAAATATCGCAGCCCAATTTATAAGGGCCTGAGTTCAGAGATGGTGAGCCCATGGTTCTCTCGTAGTTATTCTTCCCTATCCAGCATGCTGACTTCAAACCCTCAAGCCTAGCCTGCCCAACCTTAGACGACTCTTCATTGAGGCACGCAGTGAAGATGAAGAGCGAACCATCTCTCGCAAAACCGTGCGTATTAGTAGTCCAGAGACACAAACACTGCGTCTGTATATTTTCTAACCTATTTTCAGTTCTACAATGCTGTTCTCTTTCTCGGCTCGGTGGCGGTCTTCAGCCTAGTAGCACAGAAGATGAATACTCCTCGGTAACCATCACTATAGGAGTCAGGCTAAGCAGGGATTGGCACCAGGGTTTTGCTTTCATCATTCTGGTAGTTATATAACAAGGTTCTTTATCACCAATAATTAATACCACTTCATCATTCTTCTTCTATACCCTCGCCGATGGCCTCTTGAGCTGGCTTGAGCCCAGCAGCCTCCTGTTTGCGGTATAGCTCAGCCAAAAATTCGTTTGTGCTTGCTTCCTCTATGCTTTTGTCTTCTCGTTTCTTAATAAACCGCGGAAATCGCAAGCTTAGACCTCTTCCATCATCCACCAGTTCTATACCGGCGGAGTAAGTAGGACTAAGCGTAATATCGGCGAATCCCATTTCCCAGACCTCTTGTGGCTCGAACCATATGTCAGGGCTTGGCCCAGTATACTCGACAAATGCCGGCTGGCTTTCCCTCGTATTCTGTGCTTTGCCCTCGCCAGTGCCATCGCTATAAAAGGCCCGGTTGGCTTTGTAGAAGGCATCTGTGAATCCAGACATGCACTTGCAGACAGCTTCTAGAGATCCAGTCTCCTCATTTCGGACAGCCATCAGGATTGGAGACCACCATTTCGCCTTTCTGCCCGAGCCATGCCATGCAGCTACTGGGATGAGATCCAAGGTATCAAAGCTGGCGTTGTAGTCTTTCTTGACTTTCAGCCAGGACTCCAGTCGCTTATCCGGCTCGTAGGTCGCGAGCAGGGTCTTCCTGTAGCCCCCGGGTTTTGTGATAACCTCACCCTGACCACTCTTGCCTCTTCTTTTACTTGAATCTTTTGCCGCACTAGGTTTAGTTGAAGAAGGAACATGTGGGCCATCTAAACTTTTGCTATCGATTGCATTGTCTAGTATTTTGACCATGATTCCCTCGCACTTGCTTCTGATTGCCGACTGGTAGAAATCAAGCACAGCTTCGGAATCCTGCGATGTAGCGACAATGCTCTTAGCCCACGTAAACTGACCGGGGATTTCTCTAAAGGAAGACCGCAATAGATCTCTGCGATCGCGCAGCTGGCTATCCAGCAAGGAGCGACCGTTGAGATACATCAGGTCAAAGGCAAAAAAGCAGATTTGTATCGTGACGCTTTTGATATCAACATCTTTGCGAGCACGACCCGATAAAGTTTGGAAGTTCATAAGATCTCCAGACTCCGGGTCAACGGCTACCACCTCACCCTCCATGATAAAGCTACTCACTCCTTTGCCGCGTATCTTATGGATCACGGCGACCAAGTCTGGATACTTGTCGGTCATAAGTTCCAGATGCCTTGAGAATAAAGAAATTTTGCCCTGCTCGTCGCAGTGGATCTGGGCTCTTTGGCCATCGTACTTGAACTCACATGTGAAGTCTCGGCCATGAAGATTGTTCAACATCTCCGAGAGATCTCGTGTAATACTTGCAAGCATAGGTCTTAATGGAGTGTGAAGCGATAGACCACATCGTAGGGCAAGTTCATCACTAACGCCCACCTCTAGCAGGACGGGGATGATATCTGCATAGTTGGGTCTTCGTGCAAAGCAGCCCTTGACGAGCTGTTCTCCCCTCATCCAGATCTCGGCCAACTCTTCTTTTTTCAACTTTGACAAGTTTTCTGTGCTCCTGATTGGAAATTCTTTATCCAATGGCTTAGATATCACGAAAGCTCTTGAAAGTGCAATAAGCATTGTTGCTTTGACTGCCCCAATACGTAACTGTTGTGTGCAATGTTAGACGATGAACCAGCCAGAACCTGGAAGTAAAGTGACTGAATACCCACATGTTGGCAAAGAGTCCGAACCAAATATCGGCTTTCTTCTCCTCCGCGGGCATTCTGGAGCAAACGGTTAACTATAGACTGTTTAATTTCGCCACTTCCCGGCCCTTTCGCCTGGGCGATGTTAACTAGAGACGAGTAAACATCCCGAATAGTTAATGGCTCTCGCTTGCGAAGAGTGAAAGTTTGCTTTTTCTTAGCCTCAAAGGCTACATCCCCGGCATCCCCATGTTTATTGAATAAGGCCTTTAACGCTCTATTATCCAATCCGCAAACCTTCTTGAGGGCTCTACTGATCGCTGAGCCACCGAGCCCTAGCTCCAGGGATTCATATGGGGATGAGATGGCGTTTGTAGCTAGCCACACCTGCATTATATTCTGTCAATATAAACAATAAATCTTGTAAAAACTCGACTTACGGCTGGAAGCAAGCTTGTAGGATCACCTTCGATCAAGAGTCGTAGGCAATTTACAAGTGTATCGACAATCTTGATACGACTGGCTGTACTGTTGATAAGAACAAAACATCTAATCAAGACAGCATATGAAGCATGTCCACCTTGGGACTTCCATTGATCTTTCAATGCTGGAAGATACTGGCAGGGCTCAAATACAAATGGGCTTTGATCAAGAGGCAAAGACTCCGACAACTTGTCATCGGCAGTTGAGCTGGATTGAAGTGCGAGAGTCTTCGTAAATGTACATGTACTGTCCCTAGCCACGGTAGTTGGAATAGGTTCATCTACTCCAGATTCCGGGCTCGCTAGATCCGATGTTTTGGTGACATCTATCTTAGCGGTGTTGCGAGTGTCTGTTTGGTTGGGCTGAGCCTGAGCTTCAAGGTCAAATTCTGCTTGAAGCCTACGGGCCAACTCTTCGTCAGTGGCCAATACAGATGAACTCTCATAGTGATGGCTAGTTCCATCTACGTCGGCCTTAGGCGTTGTTCCAGCGTCTTTGGTGCGCTGCTGTTTTGCAAAGAAGTACTCGAGACCGTGCGCTGGCGAGTCTGAGTTAAGCTTTCGTTTCTTAGAAGGGCTGACCATCGTATAGTACAATCATACAAATCCAAGTGGTTTCACTCTGTCAAGTTTGGTTAACAAGACGCTCTACGTCATCGACGGCCAGCTCTTGTTCATCCAACGCGCGGTCACGTGGCTGGCTTATCGATTACCACAAGCCCCTTTTAGTGGCTTTCCACACAAACCCCACTATCCACTATATACTTGGTGAAAAGCGGGGCTCTAGGGAAAGTCAAAGGCTGTGAGCAGACCAGGCCGTGAAAGAAATTTGGCGGGCTTTGAATACGGCAAGAAAAATCGAAGGGGCCTCTCAACACCACACACCCCGCCATCCAACCATCACCACCCCTTCAACGGTTGAAAGCCACTAAAGCCCGCCACTCCCTAACCCCTCATCACCATCACCATCACCATCACAATCAACACATTGGCTGCTTTAGAGCCTTGATATCGTTGTCCTTTTCCTTTTCCTTTTTACTTTATTATCCATAAACACATATTGCCCATCATGATTGGCGAGAATCCTGCAGAGCGGCCCGAACATATCAACAACATTATCAACGGCCTGGAGCGGTACAATCCTGTCGCCGTTGTCCCTCTAGAGAGCTACCTTGCCGAGCAATGTGAGCAGCGCTTCACCGACTGCAATGCCAACCGGACGCTGCTGAAGCTGTGAGTGCCTTCCCGGTTCCAAGCCCGGCCTTGCCCTATCTACCTGCCTTTTGCTTTTTATTTTGTTCACTGCATCCAGGCGCCTACATGATGTTTTTGTGTCAATCACGTTTCCTATTACCTGAGCTGTGCTTAAGCCGTCAAGCTTTCGCGCATTTGAAGTCAATTTCTAGTTAATCTGATACGCCGAACCAACCCCGTTTCAACCCTTTCCCACAATCTTGGACTGGAACCAGACTTTGCTAACCCCCAATTACCGCTGTCCTTACGCGCGTCCGCCTCTACAAAAAGGTACCAGCTCAACCCCGACCGTATGAAGGACGAGGTGATCACCAACATTCTCGTCAAGGCCATGTCCCAGTTCCCGTCTGCCCAGTTTGCTCTTGCTGTGCATCTGATCAACCCTGGAACTGCTGCTACTGGCGAGCTCCACGAGGCTCTGGCCAAACTGCGCGATCTCAACAACCAGCTAGAGAGTGCGCAGTACGCCCGCTTCTGGGCCACTCTAGATGGTGATGATCTGTGCGCCGATCTCATTGCTGATATCACCGGCTTCGAATCCTCCATCCGTGAACGCATCTGCACTCTGGTCTCTCAGGCTTTCCGCGAGATTGACCTGTCTCATCTAACATCGTGGCTAGGCTTGGACGAGGAGAAGACTAAGGCCTTCATCACCGAGTTCGGCTTTACTGTTGATGGCACTACCGTTACCATTCCTCCCAATGCCGAGAACGAGGCCAAGAAATCCGACATCCATGAGGATGTGAATATTGAGATGTTCTCCAAGGTCATCCAGCGCTCCTGGAAAGACTCTATGTTGGCGTAAAAGATTTTTGGCTTTTGATCTTCTTTTTCTTTCTTTCTTTTTAGGGGCTAACAACGCAAACGGACTTTTGTTTTTTGATGAACAAAAAAAGTAATGAACAAAACACAAAGACAACAAAAACATTCACAAAACACTGCATTGCATTGAGTATACCACCGAATGAACGATGTTAGAGGCTTAACACCATCAATTTGTGCTCTATGCTTTCATGATCTTAACTGGCTACAGACATTGTAACATTTGAATCTAGAATATGTAAAAATAAAAATAAAAAAAAAGTAATCCGTATCTACCGCATAGATAATGACAATGAAATCATATAGAGTGCAATGCTTTTTCCTTCCTTCACTTCCCAACCCACCCATCGCTCAAAGTGTCCTCTGCGCTCATCTCTGACTGCCTATTCTTGATTCAATTCCTCCCACTGTACACCCGCCCATTCCTCCAAGTAGCCCACCTTCTCAGCTTCCACCAACGACTCCTGACAATCCATCTCACATACACCAACAATAATAGTTCCCCAATCCATGCCGTCCAGATTCATGTCATCAGCCTCCAGCTCAGTGATAGCATGTGGCGTGATCTGAACCTCAAACGTGCGTCCAGCACCACAGTTCTGGCAACGTGGCATGCCCTTACCCTTGATGTTGTCTGTCACAGCCAACATCTTGCCAACAGCATCTGAGTCCGAGTAGAGCAGTGGCACGCCAGCGTATTCGTAGCGGATAACTTGGTCGGGGTTCTGCGCCATGCGGTCTGCAAAGCGCTGGAACGTAGCGTCCATGGACGATTCAAAAGCATTGGCATCCTCTTTGTTGTTACCACCACCTGAGCTGCTAGCACTGGTATCTTCGACTTCCATCTTCTCGATGGTTGCATGTGCGGGCAGCTTCATTTCGGGCTCAGGATCAAGAGTCTCGTACTCGGCATCCATATAAAGCACTGGGTACGCCTTAGCCAATGTAGTGGGCCAAGGTTCAGGAGGCGTGGGTACGGCCTTAGGCTTGCTAGCCAGCGGATTGTTAATGGAGAGCTTTTCCGAGAACGTGGCAGGTAGGGCGTCTGTGGACTTTGCAATAGACGGGGTATCTTTCACTTCTTCAGCCTTGGGAGTAGCAATAGCAGCAGCAGCAGCAGCGGCAGCAGCAGCAGTAGGCTTCGCAAACGGGTTACCGCCACCGAAAGGGTTTCCAGCAGCCGAGCCACCAAGGCTCTTGGCACCAAACAGCGACTCACCCAAGCCGGTGCTTGTGACTACCTTGTTTGTCTCGATAGGCTTCTTCTCTTCAACATCTTTCTTCCTACCGCCTGGGGCTATCACGGCCGGGGCGTCGCGGGAAATGCGCACGCTGCGCAAAGCTCGTATGCTGCCTGTTTGGCGGCGACACTTGGTCTTGCGGCAAGCAAAGACAAACAGTCGCCGATCATGGCCAGGAAAGCGGTCTGGGAGATGTGCATCTAGTTGCAAAAGCAACGCCATCATGTCGTTGCACACTTTGCAGCGCGCAAGAGTGGCAGAAGGGGGGGTCGAGGGGTCTATCCATTCCTAGAGGCATTTGAGGGTTAGTTGATTAACCCTGGTAGTTTGCAGGTGACAGTGACATTTTCAACAGCACTTACAGGCGTACCGCCCAAATGTGAAATGACATCGTCACCAAGCTCTTTTTGGGCATAACCTAGCAGGACATTCGTCTCTGTGAAGTCCTGGCTGTCGATATCCGAATCGCTGTCGTAATCCTTCATTTTGTGCTGAGGAGACTTTTTTTTTTTTGGGAATAGTTGTTCTGTGGTGCCTGACGTTGGTAGGAAATGTGATGTCGTGGTTGTTTTCTTTTTTTGGAGGGGCTCGAAATTTTTTGATCCAACGCGGGGCTTATCTTATCAGTAGCTTCGTTTGTTTTGTTATTATTTGGGCTGGACTGACAATCTTGCTGAGGGGTCTCACTTTATACACAGTCACAATAGCAATTAATTTGCCATGAGATCATTAGACTTTTATCTTTTAGTATACCAGACCCAATTGCCTCATTTTTAGTCTATAGATTCAATGGCCACAAAAAACCACCCCAAAAAAAAACAGCAATAAAACGGACAGGAAAATAGAAGAAAGTAGCCATTTTGTTTATTCATACATCGTTTCTTACTGCTCCGGGCCATCCATGCCGGGGCCTGGACCACCTTGTCTGCCCATCTGTCGAGCCTTTAGCATCTCGTCACATAGGAGAAGATTAGAGGCAATGCTAGTAGAGGACGCAATGCTGTTACGCAGGACACGGAATGAATCAAAGACGCCCTCTAGGGTAGGGTCCATGGCTTCACCAGTAACTAGGTCAAGACCCGCGGCATTGCCTTCGTCGTGTTCATCGCGGAGTTTGGCAACTACGGGGGGAAATATGTTAGTGACAAATGATTGGTGAAAGAGGCGCTGGGTAGCAAGCAAACTTACGGGAATCCTGAATATCGTGGCCAGCGTTGGCAGCGAGAGTCTTGGGGATAATAAGTAGGGCATCGGCAAAAGCATCAACGCCCCACTTTGCGCGACCCTTGACAGTCTTGTAAAAAGCATCACTTTTCAGGTGCGAGGCACAGGCCAGTTGGAAAGCACCAGCACCGGGAACAACGGAGCCGTCAACGATAACGTTGTATACACTACGAAGACCGTCGCGCACGGCATCGGTGATCTGGGCAATGGTGTGGGCATTGGGACCCTTGATCATCAGAGTGACAGACTTGGGATCCTTGACATCTTCAAGGAAAGTGTACTTTTCCTCGCCCAGAGTCTGCTCGTAAACTAGCCCAGCCCAGCCAAGGACATCAGGAGACAGGTCATCTACGCTGTTCTGAGCGGTGCCGCCGCAGACTAGCTGTAATCTCTCCATGTTTCTCCGCTTAGCTCTCCGTAGAGCAAGAATACCGTTCTTGGCCAGAACATCCAGGGACAGCGGGTCGATACCCTTTTGGTTGATGATAACAAAGCTCTTCTTGGGATCGTTTCCGCAAACCTCTTTCTTCAGATCCACGATGCGTTTCAACTTGGCATCAACAAAACGGCGCTCACTCTCGACCAGCTTATCACGCTGCTCGGCGCTTGAGTAGAAGAATCCAGAGTTGATCTCAGTCTTTTCGTATTCTAAAGAAATATTCAGAGTCAAGATGTAGGCATTTTCCAGACGCTTAGGCATGTCCGGGTGGCGGGCTCCGTGATCCAGGGCCAGACCACGAATGAGCTTGGTGTCAGCGGCTGTCCGGTGCTGCATCTTCATGATTTCAACCATGTGTAGATCGGGCTTAGATGGCGCTTGGTAGATGGAGAGGACAGCATCGACAATGTCAGTAGTCAAGGCAGCGGCAAGGGTTGAGTTCAGCTTGGTAGCCAGCGACGTGCGGGCGACACTTAGGAGCAGCTCGCGCGAGGGTTCGCGAGGGAGCTTGAAGTCGTCCAGGAACTTTTATAGGGTTATAAATGCCATGTCAGTAATGGAGTTTCATTTAGATCCACGGCCATTGAATGTCTATGATGGGATAGCCCCTTTTGCATGCTGAATTTAGCGGAGAGAGAGGGGCAGAAGGGGAAGGAAAGGAGAGTGTATACCTTGAGAGCCTCCATCTTGGCGATTTCAAAACCGTCAGTAAGAATGCGAGGGTGTAAACCCTCAGAGATGTAACGCTGGGCCTGCTTCAGAAGCTCACCGACCAAGAGGACTACGGAGGTGGTACCGTCACCGCAGATGTCATCCTGAGCAGTAGCAGCACGCGCAATCATGACAGCGGTGGGGTTCTTGATCTGCATCTCCCGGAGCAGAACGTTTCCATCCTTGGTCAATTTAATCTACATATGAAGATGTGGTATTAGCGGGGGGGCGATTCGAGGTCTGAATGATGGTGATAGTAGCGGCTCATTTGGAATGGTGCCTCGTTCACTAGATCGGGCGGGGGGACGGTCAATGGTGGGGGTTGGTTAGTGTGTGTCCACTGGCTGCGTACCTGGCCAGCTCCGTCGACAAGCCTGCATTTTTTTAGTTAGCAGAATGAACAGGGCGAAAGAAGGAAAAAAAAAAAAAGAGGAAGCTATACATCTTGATGGTACCCATAGGGCCAAGGTTGGTCTTCAAAACGCCCTGCAGACCTTCACCAGCACTGATGTTGACCTGGAGAGCCTCACCCCGTCTCTGTTCACATCACCAAGTTAGCAATCACGATTTTTCTTTAGGTCGGTGAAGGGAGGGGCTTTGTGCAAGGCTAGCTTATTCTTATGATCAAGCAAGCTCGGATGCAAAGAAAATTGTAACATACCCGGGACTCAGCCTTGGGATTGAGAAGCTGCGCGGCGGACATGATATCAGCTAATAATTAGACAGTATATGACGAACAGAGAATAAGGGAAATCAATGAATGGAAAAGAGAAGGACAAGACAGCAAACAGTGCTTGTATGGTGGGCGCAATGCGGGTAGGCTGTCGGTTGATGATTTTAGAATAAATGTGCCTGGCCTTTTGATTCCCATGTTCACAAAGCACTTGGCAAGTCTGTTAGGGGGGAGAGGATCAGCCTATTCTTCTCTGGGGTTCAGCTAGGCCACCAAAGCCAGCTCATTGGTTACAGGGGGACAGTGCGAATAGTCTTAAAGACAGTGTGTGTGACTTTTTTTTTTGTCCTTTAGGGTTTGAAGTATCCAGAAGCTGAGACAGACAACAAGTAGTAAGTAACGGGCTACCTGGGCTGTAGAGATGGTGATAGGAGAGAGTAAGTAGTCTACTAGTAAGCAAGCTTATTTCTTAGCTTTTCGCAGTATTTTACATTTTTAGGCTAGCCCCCAATACTCGTATTTTGCACGAAGTGTTTTCTCAGCAACTCTCCCTCCTACAACCCTCGGGGGGTACCTTTGAGGTCTGGCACCTCCCCTTTTTCAGGTTCATGGTGGCAAACGTTTATGACACCGATAACCGTTTTTCATTCTTTTTCTTGTCTTTGACTCTGTCATGGATTTTGATAATGAGCTGTGAAGCCTTGAGGCCGCGCTTTCCCAACTTTGAGGTTAACCTCGTCGTCGATTCGCCCCCCTTTTCACGACAACTTTTCGCGATCGCCAACACCTCAACGCCGCATCACCTCTCCACCTCAGGGAGCACACCTTCACGCTCAGGACTGAACTTTGAGAGTTCACACAGTCCAAACCATTTCCTTTGTTTTTTTGTTTTTTCTCCGCGCTTTTGTCCTCTGGGCAAACTGGTGACTGTGGCGGGTCACTAGAAAGGGGGACTGCCTTGGAAGTTTCCATCCACACTACACGAGGCAGCGGCCACTACGAAGAAGAAGGACAAACCATGAGCCCGCGGATGCTCACATGGTCTGGTTTTTCTTTCCCGTCCTCGGAGGGGTTTTTCCCAGACTGCACTGGAATCTGCTGTCTTGACACCGTGTTTTTCACGATTTCTCGACTTTGCAGAGTTTTCAGAGGATCGAATGATTGTGGGGAAAGAGTGGGTCGCCCGCTTTTTTGGGCTTAGGGTTGGTCTGGGGCCTACCAAGCGAAGGATTGTTCTGCCTACATGAAGGCCCCTACGGGTACAGCTCTGCTGAGACTCGGGACCGGAGGGTGACAGGGGATTCTACGTAGGAAAAAAAATGGAGTTAGAAAAAGCGGGTCCCCTAAGGGCGAAACGGGGGTCGGGCCGGGCTCAAAAATCCAAGTTAAATAGACTTAGAAGAGCATAAATATACACAACAACAACAACAAAAAAAAAGTGTTTTCTCAGGCTGTCATAAAAGCGCATCTATGACAATCCAGCCAGAGATACCCTGATTGACGGGGTCGCCCTTCTCCTTATTGTAACCAGCCGCAATGAGGGGAGGGGGAGGATCACCTGGACGTTACGGCTTGTTCACACAAGCGACAACCTACAGGTCAATGTTTGAGTAAAACTAGATTTGGGAGGAGATACGTGAGTTTGGTGGTCTTAGCTATCATCAAGTAGAACTACAGACTACAGCTACCATGGCCGTGAGGCTGGCGCTTCTCCTGCTGTGAAACGAGGAATGAAAATCAACAGCGGCGGTTAGCATGCAGCAGCACAATCGAGGGTGTGTGTGTGTGTGTGTGTGTGTGTATATACGCATGCATTGTGAGGGGAGGGGGTAAAGGGGGGCGGCTAGACAGCAGGAGCAAGGCAATGATTAGGTGTGGGCATCTACCATCCATCCATTTGCAGTTACAGCCGAAACGTGGGAGTATTGAAGGCAGAAGAGGACAGAGAGAGGATGCAAAAGTGAGTGGGTGATGCACAGGCGACCACATGTCTCACGGTATGCTACTTGCGACCTGAAAGCCGAATGAAAGAGGTGTGCACATAGGAAGCACACGGCTGCCACAGACGACCATATAGCAGAGGCCATATCGTCCGTATGTCTGTCAATGGAGACAGGGAGACGGACAGGGAGACGGACAGGGAGACAGGGAAGCAGGGAGGCCAAACGAGCAGAGACGTTCCGGCGAAGCCACGCGAAAGTAAACAACTGCTTCCCAGACAAATAGTGGGGTCAAGTCTAGCATGTTAATTTCTAAGCCTCAGCAAGAACCCCTGCCACAGTCACGTGACGCATAAATTCTGGCTGTGTGGCGCTCAACTTTCCAAAGGCCAAGCCCCAGCCGAAGCTTGAGCCTGGAGCCGGGGCTTCCAGATGAGGCTTTAGTGTCTGCCAAAGAAACCACAAAGTTTAGTTGCTGTGGTGATGACCAGCAGCTATAGACGCAGCTGCCAAGTCCTAGTCTCTCCATGTCAATATAGGTCGCTGTAGTGACCAAGTTCACTTGGAAACACGCCCAAGCCAGCCAGCCAGCATAGAGCACATACGCAACGCAACCAACGCACACATTGACGCATGTGCATGTGCACTTGCACTGCTTGAAGCTGGCGAAGCTGGCTAGAGGCTCGGGAAGCCAGGACAGGACGCCATGCTGTGGCTTGCCGACTAATTAGAAGTGCATTTCCCATTCTCGCGACGTCCCTTTCTCTTCTTTATTCCACCTTTTTTTTTCCATCTTTTTTTTTCTTTCCATTCGTTTGGTCCTGCATTCGTGACCTGTTTTTTTGGCCTGTTTGATCGTGAACCCGCAGAAGAGCATCGTTGCTTCCATTCCAGTGTCTGCATTCCTCGCTGCAGCCTTGCGTCCGGCAAAAAGCTCCTACTGGACCTGTCACTATCGCCAGTATAGGCCGTCGCCAACAACTCGTTCCCTGCTGCTGCTTTTCGTCGCTATTGCCTGGTCAATTACTATACCCTCGTGTTTGCTTGTCTTATTTCTTCATCTCTAGGCCAAGATTGCATCCGGTAAGCATCTGATGCTTTGGTCTTATGCTCTTAGGCGCCGCTCAACAATCACAATACACCCAGAATTACCGCTGGCTGTTTCGTTGTTTCTGGCTACTTCTATTCTGCATTTTGATCTTATGTTTGGCATTGTTCTGCGTCCTAAATATATTCATCAGTCCGTCTCTGAAGGGCCTCTTCTAACCTCATCTCCTGCTAGAACTCGTTGCCTTATCATCACCACCTTTTCCATCCACCACCCCTGACACATAGCCATTCCTCCTCGGCCTTGTTCTTCTGCCCAGCCCCTCGATAGTCGGTGAAGCCGAATTTTCGCACACCAGAACAAAAAGTGTCATTTCTTTCTCAGACAACGGAAACCTACCTCAGATCTCCCGCCGCACAGCTAGAGCGTAGCCATAGCCGCCTGCACTCGCTTTTGTGTATCGCTCCTAAGCGCCTTGCGCATTCTCTCAAGGCTCGCAAGGACACTACGAGAACGCCACCGAAACGAAAAGGAAGAAAGAAGAAAAAGAAAAAAGAAAGAAAAAACCACGTCCAACTGTCGCATTTAGTCTAAACGCTAGTCATATTTCTACTCTTCGTGAACTCGAACGCTCTCACCCTTAAGATCATCGCATCGCCGTCATCATGCCGGATTTACGGTCCGCCTTATACAGTGAGTCTATCAATGCCAACACCAAGATATTCTGCTTCCACAAGTCTTACAGTGAACTAACTCATGTCTCCAGGGTTTATGCCTTACTTTGGCATTCCTCAAGTCCTTATGCTGCTTATTGCAGTCTCTATCATTCTTCTTTGTAAGTCCCACACTGTCTTTTTTTTTACTTTTCCATGGCGCATGACGCATTCCAGACTTCACCAGCTGTAGATTCAGGAACAACGAGGGAGACATGTCAGGAACAAGCTAGGGGGCCAGAGCTCTTTGCTAATCAGTATATATCCCTTACGTGTGCAGCCCTTCTACTAGCAGGATGCTCGTCATCGTCGCCGCTAATGCCAGGAATCTTCCTGATTTCCCTGTACTACAAATCTTATGAGGCCGACCCTGATACCGCCCAAGTTGACTACAACGTTCACACTGCCATCGCCAACATTGCTGGCGATGCCCGCCTCCAGGCCCGCGTCGGCTTCTTCGGAATCTGCATCAACCCTGATGGTGGTAGCTGGCTGTGCAGCAATAACGCGACTGCCCTGGCCAAGGAAATCTCCATAGATCAGGACCCGCTGAACCTCGTGTGGCTTGCGTCGCAGTTCAAGGATATGATTGTGTTTCCATATTTGATGTAAGTGAAGCCATTTGCGTCCCTTTTCTGTGCGTACTCTGCGCTAGGAGTGGCCGAAGAAACTAACTCAATCACCACATCTTCACAGCATCATCGCCGTCATCTTTGCCTTCATCTGCTTCCTTCTGCTCCTCACCTTTCCCGGCTGGCAAGATGGGACCGTCTCAGAAAACGGCAGTGAGCGCGAGATCAAAACATTCCCGTCACGAGCCGTCAGTCAGATCGCCTTGACTATCATCTTCATCTCCTCAGTATTCATTCTAGTCTCCGTCCTATGGCAGCACACCGCGTCAGTTGCCGCATCAGTAATGGCCCAGTCTATGGCAAACGGCTCTGTCAAGTCCGGGGTTGGCACGTCAGCCATGGTCATGGGTTGGTTTGCCTTTGCACTATTAATCATAGTGACAATTGGCTTGCTAATCATGATTCTGAGTATCGGGTTGATCCATGAACTGATTACAAACTGAGAGGAGTAACCATGATAGGAGCAACCCAGGAAGTCTTTCCATTGTTATTTCTCCCATGGCTATCTCTCCTTCTCTCATTCAAACTCTGCTTCTCTCCTTTACCTTGCCCTCCCCCGCTCGATTTCTTTTCCGTAATGTTGGCTCCTTTTTTACATGCAGGCGTTTTTGGAGGTTGGATTTTGTCTTTTTATGGTCTTTCTTTGCATTTATCACCTCTTCTTTCTTTCTCTTCGGATCAGAGTGCTTGAATATCTCAAACCACATGTCACATACCCCCTCTCTCCCCCCTCCTCCTCCTCCTCCTCTTCCTCCCTTCTTATGTATTTTCCATAACAAAAAACACACCCAGGCGCCATCTTCTCCCGATTTTTACTTTATGATGACGACCAACCAAGAGAGTTTCTCGGAAGTCTGGGCGCACGGGTCGCAATGATGGATGACGTTTCATTTTCTTTCTACCCTCGTGGCTTCATTTTCTTGGTCTTTTCTCCTCTCTATTTGCTCATATCTTTGCTATTTTTCTTTTTCTTTTTCTTTCTTTTCTCATGTCTTGGCACTCCCCGACTGGTCTCTGTCCTTATCGGCATATACACTACAATTTACTGGTCCGCCTTTTCCCTCAGTTGATCTTTCTCATTCTCGCCTGCTTGATTTTGCTTTCAGTAGACCTCGACCACATACCACCTATTTTGAGTGGCCTGTGTCATATTATATTCTACTCACGTTCCTTTGGATTTATGTCTACATCCCATTATATACGCACACACATTTTGCTCTTTTTCTGTTTGTTTGTTAAGCGGCCGGGAGCATTATTTGTGGTTGAAAGTAAATTGGGTTGTTAGCAATGTTGTTGGCTTTTTCTTTTTATATATTAGGACGAGATTCCGACTGTTTGTGTCCACTCAGTCTGGTTTCCATCTTATATCTGGATCTATTAGGCTTAGAATAATAATACAAAAATTCACATCATACATACTCTTCTGATATCTAATGATATTATTTACGACTTGAAAGTTGAAAGTTTCGTCCTCTCTTGTTTCGTCTCGATTGTTGAAAGTCTTCAGGCAAGCTAATCCAATTCTTGGAGTGTTAATGCATAAAATGCTATATATGCAAGGCAAATGACTAAATGTAACAATGACTCTTATAACTAGCCCCTTCATGGCTGCTTCGTCGTCTTTTTTGCCATCTCGCCCCGGCCAAATGCGCTTGTTGGCCTCTTGAAAGGGTGAGCTTCGGTATTGAGAACCCACTCGTCCAGGCTGATGACATCGGGTTCTGAGAACAAAAGGTAGTAGTACTTGAGTGTTTCAGCGAGCCAGAAACTCTCCATACCATCTATCTGTTGTGGACGGTTGGTCAGAACATTGTTCAAAGCACTGTGGCCAAACTCCGTTTTGACCAGTGGGATGACGGCTTCCCACATCTTCCAGCCCTTCTCCATCCACTCTTTGTCACCTGTGATACGGTACATGTACCACACCGATTCAATGGCCTCGGGACTGGGGTAATGGTTAGCTGCGGTTTAGTAAAAAAAAGCAATAATCCAGAGGCTAGAAAACTGACCGAAGAATGTACTTTGCAGAGTTTATCTTAACAAAGCTAGGGGGGAATCTCTCTTGGGCGATTCTCATGCTCACGTATTCATCATGTCCCTGGGGCCGATTACCAATGGTGTTTATCATCTCATCTTCTAGACTTAAGGGCTTGTCAGCCTGGTCTTCGCTAGTTGACTCTTCCACAGCAGGGATAGCTCTTTGTAAACCAGCATCTGATGGGGCACCGTCGGCTCCAAGGGCATGAGAGGCGGTTCTCTTATCAAGATTCGAGTCCTCGGATGAGGCTCTTTGCTGTAAGAACAAGGCCTTTTGCTGTTCCCAAAGATCGACTTGCTTATCACGGTACTCCCAATTGCGATCCAGACGCTCATGCCACTTGGTCTGATTCCAAGAGCATTCATCCATCGAATCACAGGGAACTACAATGGCGTCTTCGGGCATGATGCCAGAGGGGGTTGTGCCGTAGGCCCAAACACAGCCGTTTGTGAGTTTCTTAGCCATCTCAAGCTCTTCCGGCTCCTGAAAGATTTTAGACCCCATGCCAAACATGCCTCCAACAAAGCAAGCCAAATGGGTAACTTCGTAGTCGATAGAGATGTCCGCCGGACCATGCTGGCCTGTTGTAACTTTGGCGGCAAAGAGGATATCACTGCTGTCATTAGTCATGGCGCGGTACAGTAGATGTTTTTTAATACCGGCCATGGCTTTGCGGTGCATCTTCTCATATTTAGGCTCCAGACCACCCAAAAGAAGGAATTGCTATGAAATCAAAAATTAGCACTAGAATATACTGTGGCGGTGTCTCGTCATTGTATTTGTACCTTTGGGAAATACTCGTAGGTAGAGTCTTGGCTACCGCCGATCCCATAGCTCTGTCTTCCAAAGCCTATGGGAGTAAGGGGTTGAGGCACACAGTCCCAGTCTTCCGCTTTTTTCTCTTCTCCGGGAGCTAACATTTTCTCCGTGGGTGGACGGGCCAAAGTCGGAGGTTCGCGTTTTCCAAGTTCATGTGTAATCTCTGCTTCATTGCCAATCTGAAAACCAACGGGTTCCCCTTCCAGAGAAACAGTCACCTCGTTCTTCTCACGGGTAGCAGTCTTGTTGCAGCCAGAAGTATCGAGCTTTTCGGGGAAAAGCCCATCGATGGCAGTTCCCCGATCTTGCAAGCCCTCAAATTCATTGACAATGCGCGCGATTGCATCGTAGTACTTTTGTTCGCCAGTAAGCTGAGCGAGACGAGTGAATTCCATGGTCATTGATCCCAGCTCTGCAACTCCAGCTGCAGTAGCACGGTGTGGCTGAGAAGTGGCATAAGGTTGCCATTGGTAATAAAGGATGGGCATTCGATTCGGGGTATCAAAAATGCCCATCAATATCTCAGCTAATTCAATAGCCTTTTCCAAAAGAACGGGATATTCGCCATTAGCACCACCGCTAACATCATAGGCTGCAAGAAGACCGCCCAAGTAACGGATGATTGTCTCAAAGACGGGAATTTCGCGGCGCGTGGTCCAAGTAAAGTCAATAAGCTTGACAGCTTTGGCGGCTTCGTCAAACTCATCGTAGAGGCCCATTATCCAAAGAGTATCCAATGAGTCTACCAACGTAGCAGCCCAGCCACAGAAGGGATCCTTGTAAGTGAACGTGTTGGGTGCCAACTCATCATGCATCCAAGCATAGGTACGGTAGCCAGACCAAGCATGTTTCATTTCCAATAAAACTACATGCTGGCGGTTTTGCCGAAGTGCTTTGGCGGCCGGGTCTTCGGTTTGGGGGAAATCAAACTGAATCTTTGGAATAGCCTTTGGGCTTCCCGTAGGCATCGTGATATAACTCTCCTTTGCAACAGGGAAATGCTCAGTCGGCTTGACCCAATGTATTTTAGAGGTACTGGTAGCAGATAGAGCCTCGACATGCGCGGGCGGTGCACTGTCGTGAATGTCGGGGGCGATGTTGAGTTCAGTAGTTGGAGCATCTTCAAGAGCATTAATATCACCTGGGAGGGAGAAATCGACAGAAGAATCCGATTCCGAATTCGAAGTATCCTTCAATATGGACCCGTCAGCAACCTTGGTAGTGCTAGGAGATTCATCAATGGAAGTTGTCGGTTCGCTAACGGCCAGATTGACCGTGGAGGAGGTTTGTGATTGGTCTTCGGCGACAGCAAGGTGGGTAGCGACATTAGCAGGCCTACTGAAGGGTGTGTGTGCGGTTGGCTCTGTAGATGGCTCCTGGTCGGCAACCTTGGAGTCATGCTCGGCGACGACATCGTCGGGGGTTGAGGCTTGGTAGAAACCGGGCTGCTGATTGAAGGGGGATGAAGTATCCCATGTGCTTTGGGTGCCCTTGTATAGTAAGAAAGTAATAATAACAGCGGCCACCAGTACCAGACGCGACCGGCGCCGGGGAACCATTTTAATGATAGAGCAGCAGGAGGGCGTCCTCCTAGCGATGCCAGGTGAGCTTGTTGATAAAAGGATAGATAGATACAGCAGTGTTTGGGGACGACTGGACGAATATGTGTTGTCGACAGGGCCAGCCAGGAACGAATATAGAGTGGAAGTGTACAGCAGGTTTTCAAGTCGAGTTACTAGAAGCGACACAAGGACATGTCATGACACCTATTCGATGGTCGATGAGATTTATAGAGCACAGAATATAATGGCGAACCGAAGAGAGAGCCAAAAGGAGATGGAATAATGAATTTAAAGAAAATATAGTCGAGTGGTCGACTTGATGGAGGGATAAAGAACCGAGCCCTGTAGAGAGCGAAAGTAGGTATCTAGCCAAGCACGGACGTGAGCAAGGAGACTAGGATGTTGAAATAAGATATGCTTGGAGTCCGAAACGAGTGAGTAGACGTTATGGCCAAGAGATAGCGCATAAAATAGCGCCAAGAGCCCTCCGCCAGACCAGAACCGCCACAGTATGGAGCAGGACTCAAAACGAAAAAGGAGAAGACATGGAGTAGCCACACAAGCGGGCGGGCATACGATGTAACAACAATAATGAACGTATCTTATTCTGTGTGCTGGCAAAAAATGAGAGATATAAGAGGGAGGTGTCGGCCCTCACAGCAAGTAAGCATTGGGGGGATATAAAAGGAGGAAAATTGAGAAGCCAAGAAAAGCAGAAGTAGAAAACTTCAAGAGGCAAAGGGGTCGATTAAACGTAGACCCGGACGGCGAGGTGAGTAAGCATCGAGCTAATGGAAGAAATAAATTAAAAGAGGCCAAAGACAATGAAAACTTGATAGAGGTATTTCACGTGACGACTCATTTTTACCCTTACTGTGGCCTTTTCTCTTCAGAGTAGGTATGATTAGCTCCGAAGGAAACTACCTTTGACTGACCGACCGGCCTTTACAACTACCAAAAACGATTATATGGGGCCGCATTAGCCAACATATGGTCAAGATTGGTGTTTCTTGTGCACGCACACACACACATACACACATCCATGTACACAATATTACACAAAATTTGCTTTTCTTACTACATCTCAATTCCCTTTTTCTCGTTTTCTTATTCTCTTCGTGACATACCACACCACTTAACGTGCAGCACGGGTCTCGTCAAGCTGCACTTGAGGCAAAGGGGGTGACAAATCTCGCACGGTTTCTCAAATTATGTCCGTTCCTTTTTGCTAATTGTGCATAGTATCTAGACCCCTAGACTAAGGTTCACCCTGTCTGGGACATGGCGTGTTTGAAACATCTTGAGCGGTAGCTAATTAATCCACATTTGGTACAAACATTCACAAAGTACAACTCTCCCTCTTACAACCCTCGGGGGGTACCTTTGAGGTCTGGTGCCTCCCCCTCTCCCGGGCTGCCGGAGGACGACGCCTATGACACTGATGGGCGTCTTTCATTCTTTTCTTTTTCCCTGACTCTGTCATGGATCTGGACAATGAGCTGTGAAGCCTTGAGGCCGCGCTTACCCAACTTTGAGGATAACCTTGTCGTCGACTCGCCCCCCTTTTCACGACAACTTTCGCGATCGCCAACTCCTCATCGCCACAACACCACTCCAACTCAAGGAGCTCACCTTCACGTTCAGGGCTGAATTTTGAGAGTTCACACAGTCCGCCCCTTCTTTTTCTTTTGTTTTGTTTTTTTTTCCTCGCGTTCCTCTGTCCTGCTCTCGTGATTCTCACGATTCCAGGAACGTGGCAGATTTTTCGGAGGAACGAATGTTTGTGGGGAAGTTGGGGGTTAGCTCCACTTCTGGGCTTAGGGTATATCTGGGGATTTCCTTTTTTTTTTTTTTTTTTTTTTTTTTTTTTTGTTGCGACGGCTTCAGGAGGAGGGCGAGTAACAAGCTTGCTTGGGAGCATACGAGCTTCTCTCGTCTGAGATCTGTAGTCAGCCTTGCAGAGGGTTAATTCTGTCCGGTAGCCAATCCGGCGTCGTTTGATCTCAGTGATTCCAGTAGACGTTAAATATATTCAATTCAATTCAATTCATTCACAAAGTACAATTGTTAGAATAGCCTTGACACTGTTCGAACTCAAAAATACAGCCGTTTTTTCTGCTACTGAGACGGTGAGATGGTAAGGCGACAACGACAAGGTAGAGCCTAAGATCCTACGCATCTAGTCCACGCATCCTATTGTTATTTCCGATGCCCTATGCTTTGCTGGGCTATCGAACATGGAGTCTAAGCTGTATACACAAGTCCAAATAGGACTCGGAAACTGCGGATGATGATGTCCTTAGCCCCCACACAACTAACCCTCTGATATATATATCTGTCGAGCTTTGACCAACATGTTGGTGGGCAATGGGCAATCCACGATCAACTCTTGGTCATAGCTTGCCTCATCAATGTCAGCTCTGGAAAGGCCGGGTCATTTTGTCTGCCTGCTTGCTTGGTCTTATCCCACGCCATCCCAACAACCAGTGCATGAGGGAATATCATCAACATCATTCTTACTGTATGAAAAGGGAAGCCGTCCCAGGGCAGAAAATAATCTATAGTATCTCAAACAAAAATTCACTGGCCATATGCTACCCTCCCATCCCTCATTCCCCTTCCGCCCCCCTGAATCATACCTTAGCTGGCTTGATCTTCTCGTAAATCTCGGTATTCTCGAAAAGGAAATCCGGATCCGACTCGCAGAACGGATGTTCAGCCAGAAGCTTTTCAGCAGTTGGTCGGTCGAAAGGGTTCCTGTTTAGAAAAAGAAAATGTTAGAACCTCCAATTCGTCTTCCTTTGCCTCATGTTTGATCAGGGAAAATCAAAAACACAGACAAAAAGAAATACTAAAAAAAGAAACCCCAACTTACACTTGAAAGCAATCAAGCATGAATGCAAGAGCCACAGGGCTTGGTGTAATGTCGTCGGGAATCGGCGGTGTCTCGCCATTGGCCAGCTTGTAAATAGCACCAACAGCTTCCTCGCTTCCCCAGGGTCTCTTACCCGCAAACATCTCCAGAACCACACAGCCAAGCGACCAAATGTCAATCTTGGCGCTGTATCCCTTTCCTTCAGGCTTGATAACTTCAGGCGCCATCCAAAAAACGGAGCCCTGCATCGAGTTAGACTTGTCGTTTCCGTAAATGTTGTCAGTCTTCTTGCTAATGCCAAAATCGGAGATTTTGCACGTGCCGTCAAGGTCAAGAAGTATATTATCAGCCTTCAGGTCGCGGTGAAGAATGCCCTCGCGATGCAGGTATGCCAGACCAGAAAGTGTCTGGCGGGTCAAAGAGCTTACAAGGGGCTCCTCAAAGCGCCCGTGTTTCTTCAAACATGAGCCAACACTACCACCAGGAATATATTCCAGAAAAATGCTGATGCTTGTTTCCTTGCGTTCGCAGCCTAGATACTGCACAATGTTCACATGATCCAAATGCTGCATCGTGTCGATTTCGGAGTCGAAGCCTGCAACCATCTCCCGAATCTTATTCTTGTCTCCAGCAGCTGCCTTAGGATTGACATCTATTTCTTTGACAGCCAAGAATTCACCGGTTGTTGCATTCATGCCAATGTAGACTCGGCCAAACGAGCCCTTGCCAATAAGCTGACCCTTGAACCAGCGGAAAGTGGTCTGTCTTTTGAGAGGCGTGTCCTGCGGAATCGAAGGGAACAAAACACTGTCACGCTCGGGCTTGATTTGCACAATGTTGGCATTGAACATTTTAGTGCTTTTCCGGCGGAGCAGCGTTGTGGCACGATCGGGGGCCGCCTGGGACACAGTCGTGAATCGCTTCTGGGCCTCATGAGTATCTCGGGCAACTTGACGTATAGACTTCAACCGGGCAAGGCCGTTGGCACGGCTGATACTACGGTGGGCCATGGACTGGTATGAGTTTCGGTTTGTGTTGCTAGCTTTGAGAGTCGACTCGTCAGAGCCCAGAGTGTCGCTGTCATTGTACTTGGAGCTCTTGTCTGATACAAGGGATAGAGGCTCGGTAGGTGTAATGGGGCGATCAGTGCCGCGTGTTTTAGGTGAGACCGGGGGAGACGTAGGTACAGACGCCGAGTTCAATGAGGCAGCACTGCTCTCATCTCCTTCAGATATAGGGGAAGGCATAACGCCATTCTTGGATTCGCTGTCCTCTACAAGAGGCGCATCAAGATCGAGATTGGGGAAGAAGTCGTCTAGATTGTTGAGTAGAGCATCAGTTGGGGGGCGGTTAGCCCACACCCCCTTATCAACAAACGACTTTCTTCTGTTCAGTTTGCTATCTTCAGATTCCCACATTGAATCAGACATGGGGGTTCCCGGTGTGCGTCTAGAGCTAGAGCCATGAGCAGATTCACCCAACTCAGAAGACTTGATGGAATCGCTCGGGCTATCAAAGCCTGGCGGCGAAGTAAAGGAGACAGAGAGGCCCTTTCTAGCACGAGATGATCCGTTAACATCAACATGCAAGCTTGGTCTTTTGCTGCTCAAATCCCCGCTAGACTGCCTCACAGCAGCCGCTGTCTTTTTATGCCCAGCAATGGGAACAGCAAATAAGCCGTCATCCGAATCATCATCTGAGTATTCCGCGGATCCGGAGGCTGCAGGTGCTGCAGGAGCAAAAGACACGTCGTTACCAACAAAGTCAAGATCGGGGCCGGGGGCTTTGACAGGGGCTGCGGCCGGGTTGTGGAAGGAACGGGACCCAGAAGACGAAGGACGAGATGCGGAAGGTACTGGAGCTGGTGAACCGTTAGCGCCTGGGCGGACAGCACTGGGGCCGGTCATAGTGGCCAAATTCATTCCAAGACCAGTAATGACGGACCCAACAACAGAGCTTGCAGAGGGGGAGTGTGAAGAAAAGGCACGTTTGTGAGAAATACCATTGCTAGTCCCAATGAGCTCTGGCACATCCTCGAGATTACTAAAGGACGGGCGACTTTTATGAGCTGCTTTCTTTTTGAGGGAATTGACTTTGATGAGAGTCGCGGATGGGTTCGTCGGTAGAGCTGGGGCACTTCTAACCGGGACCGGCTTCCTATCATCAAATGCATGTTCAGGCTTTTTATCGTCGTATGGCGATAACCGGGGCTGATCAAAGTCAACATTACGGCCAATAATTTGCACGCCATCGTCGATCTTGCGGTTTGCTTGCTGTCTAATTGCCAGGTATTCTCTTTGTTTGCGTTCAATGGCGTCACGGTACTCGGAAGACAACGAGTCAATGGTTGAGGAACGGGTACCCATTCCATTGTTCTCGGCATAAAGCTCCTCGTCTACTGAAAGTCCTGGAAGACGATAACTGCCGCTTGATGAGCCGGCGTCAGTGCGAATGAGTAATTTCAGTGCCCCAAATCCGTCCGCTCGGGAGCGCTTGATAGATATCAATTTGCCATCGTCCAAAGGCTCATCATGTTCAGCCTTACCAAGTTCAGTGAGATAGATTTTGACGTTTTCTGAAGAAACTATACCAAGATTGTTACAGATAACTTGCCTGAGCTCAGAAGGTGTGTCATAGTCACTAATGTCGCACATGCGATAGTTCCAGCCATCTTTAGTGATGAGCACATACAGCCGAGAATAGCTGCCTGTTCGGCTCTTTGTTAAATCCAGGGACTGCTCGCTTCCATGTGTACGACTACCAATCTTGTGGCTAGTAGCTGGAGAAGTAGGGGAATCGGTCTCTTCGCCATCTTCTCGCGATTGCTTCTTTTTTCTCCCGAAAAAGCTCAATAAACCCTTATTATCACGAGCTGACAGAGGCTCAGATTCCAACGGCGATAGGCGATTGACTTCATGGCCATTTCTTCTGGTTACGCGCACGTCGCCAAGATTCAATCGTGCTGCTTCGGGAGGAACACCACTTCCGTAGATTGCAGCATTAGAGCTAATAGAGTCCGTACTTTTCCGACTTCTGTGTCCGAAGCCTGCAGTATGGGGAGATGCAGAGGCCGTACCTCCAGCCGAGAGGGAATAAGAGACTGGACTGTCAACCTGAGGGATTCCTACGATATCTACATTGGCAGGTCGCCGTGTAGTTTCAACATCAAGACTTTTGGGAATCGCACGCGACGATTGCCCTTGGCGATTGCTGAAGCTAGGACCAGGATTATTTAAAGGAGTCTATCAAGAAGAGTTGTTATGAGTTAAAGGTGCATCTCAACAGAGAACAGTAAGGTTGAAACAAAATACGGCAGACAATGCGTATCGAGTGGCTTTGTGCTGGATTTTACTCACATTTGGCGATTCACCATCAGTTCCAGCATAGACAGAGCCTGACTCTTTCCTTGTATGAGGCGGAATTGCAGACTTGGGATTGTCAAGGGATCTTTTGTTCAAAATGTTACGAATCAATCGGCGCATTCGCTTTCCCTGTTCTCTCTGACGGCTCTGGTCCCAGGGGGTTCCAAGGTCTTGACAGATTGTAGCCAATTGAGGGTAGACTTGCTGGTGCATGAGACCAAAGTTACCACGCCCAACATGCCTACTTCCAAGTTCCAAAAACTGGCTTCCATGGAGGTTGAGAGAGGCAAAAGTGACCTGCCATTCTTTTGAAAAGTCATTTGCCTGGAGCCATGATAGCACACGATCAATGCTCCAGTACGCAACCATTTCAGCTGGAAGCACTAACGCGCTCGAGGATGGTGTAGTGCTGATAGTAGAAGTGCCCCTGGTACTTGAGGCGCTAGGGTGGGCCCATTCTGAGACGAGAGTATCCGTTTGATTAGATGTCGAAGTAGTTGAAGGGGGCGCAGGCGGACTCGTGAAGCTGTTGCGGCTTGTGTAAAAGTCATTCTCTGTGAGACCGGGAATTCCGACGCCAAAGGTGGTTTCGCCGTTAGGAATATATGTTGCCGACATATTGAGCTCGGTTGATGCCAAGGGGGTGGCGGTGGGGTACGGAGTTCATCATGACACTTGAGGAAAGAGAAGAGCTTGTCATAGAGCCAACCGACGAGTTCATGGTGCCAGTCCCGCTTGAGTTTGACGATATATTGGCATGCAGTCTAGGGTTGTAGGCCTGTATCGGTCCATGGGTGTTGGCTCGATTCATATAAGAGGCCCAGCCGTTCTGCGCATTTATATTGGAGCCGGGAGGAGGTCCTGATGGTGGAGGGGGGATCATGATTCCGCTTGTCTGTGAGCCATTGGGATATCTAGGCGGCGGAGGCGGGATGATCATGCCAGAAGATTGTGTGTTCATGTTGGGAGGCGAAATAGGAGGAGGTGGAGGCACCTGATAAGCGCGGGCCGAGTCGTTGCCCGATCCATGACGTTGTCCTCCTTGATACATGGTGAAGGGGATATATCACGATCCAGCGCCTGGACCTGAAAAGGAAAGTGCCACGAGATATAGAGAATACGGGATCTGCACGATCATATGTAGCTGCGCTTCATAAGGCACAAATTTGGAAAACAGATATACGTAGGTAATAAACGAGGCTGGCTAGATTCGGATGCAGATATCGATCGATATTCGTGTATATTGTATCGTAGATAAGTTATCGTCGAATGCGGGACAGACGCAAATGTCGAGCGTTGGTCGGAATTTCGAGCAAATGAATGGCAACACTGAAACAAATATCCAGCACAAGAGAATACCGGTTTTAAGAAGATCAACGCAGGGTTGAAAGAAATGGCAAGAATTGAACAAAGTCTCAACAAGTACAGCCGAAGAGAAATGACGCAGAAAATGGAGGGGGTGGATGGTATGGTATGTATTGAGTCGAGAAACAACACAAGACCAGATATATGCAGACAAATCAAAGGCGAGAAGGGCAAGCAGCAAGCGCAAGAAGAGAGAAAAGACAGCGCGATGGGTTTGGGCACACCAGAAACGAGGGAAAATAGGGCGGTTGATAGGATATGAGACTTGGCCTGGGAAGCGGACAGCGACTTGGCTTGGGTACATGAAACAAGGCAAAATCAATAGGACAAGGCCATAAAATCTTGATCTTGGTGAACCGATGGGGGAAGGGCTGGCCAGCAAACAAGGCCAGGGGTCCAGGTCCAAGTTCAAATTAAGCGGATGCCAGCCAGAAATGCCGAACGCAAAATGTCTTAGGGCGAGTTCATCAACGGCAGAACAATAAGTATGAATTATCGGCAGGCAGGTTGCGAGAGTTGCCGAAAAGAAGCGAAAGACGATTGGGACGAATTGAATCAGTGATCAACGAGTTGCTCTCTGCCTCGCGGATGCAGTACGAAATGGTGATGGCAGAAGAGGAAGAAACGTGAAGAAGTAAGACGGTGTATAAGAATGGAGAGACAAGCAGAAGACGATGGCTGGTTCGAACCCTAACCCTAGTCGACAAGGAAAGTTCATGCTGAAGCTTCGCGCTTAGCTGCGTGAAGACTGACCAATGAGAAAAAAGGACCAAGGAGCATTGACCCACTTATGTGCTGCACCTAAAACTCCATAACTACCTTTGACCACATCACTTTAGGCTTCTCTATGGCTTTGATGAACCTTTCTGGTGTAAACGGGATGACATTTGGATTTGTGTGTCAGTCTTACGTACAAGGAATGTGTCATTAATCCTCTCGATGCTCTACGTACGACCCGACCGTGAGCCAGCCCCTTACACGCTTTGGAGGTACCTGCACACGCTCGACCAAGTTACAGACTCAAGCTTGCTTATAGTCGGGCAAGGCTTGGTGCACCAACCTTTTTTTTTTTTTTTTTTTTTTTTTTTCATATGCACTCTCGTCATCTATAGGAGCCAAGGATAAAAAAGCCTTGTTCTGTGAGCAGCCAAATAAAGGGGACCAAGGACAGCTGAAAGGACTGAAAGTCTTGGGAACGGGTAGGTGTGGCTGAACTTTTTGTCCATCTGCTACAGAAGAGCACTACCCCTATAAACAACGTGCATTGGTAGCTCCACAAGCCATTTACGAACACGAGAGGGGTTATGTATGCATATATATACATATATATGTATATGTATATATATATATACTGGAATGTATGGTGCTTTATTCACTGCTAGCCCTCAGTACCAAGACCACCCTTCCTTGTGTTAATCCATGGACAGCGTGTCTGGTGGCATGGTATGATCCGCCTCTAATTTCTTGAAGATTTTTGTTGCAAAAAGGTCACATATGCTTGTTTGAGCCCCATGTCTACAGCAGTGAGAAATCTGAGGCATTGAAATGAACCGCGATGTGGATAAGACGGTATAGCAAGAGGCTAATTAAATCACGACAATATATTACAAAGACGCTTATCGAAGAGAAGGACAAAATAATTTCGTCTATAGTTTGAATGGTAATGATATGCTATATTCTTGTTCTTGCCCCCTTCCCCCCACCGTCTATGTATAGTGGGAGCTGCCCTCAAGCCAAAAAAAAAAACGATTCATCTGGTTGTGGATCATGCCTCATATGTATTTCAACACGTGCTTCAAACACGCTTAGAAACGAACTCTCGCCTCATTAGAACTTGTGCGAAGTTCTTACGCACGCAGTGTGGCCCTCACCTGCAGAGGCTTTTGTATCTCCGCCCTACTCAAATCTACAGCTGGTGTGGCTGCTAGTGATAAAGATTGAGTCATGCCCAGGGGCCTGTCATGGCGCACAGCATTTCCCGGCGGTCGCCTTCCATAAGCCTTGTTTGCTTTGGCTACGGGCAGCCGGCTCGCTGTAGCGTCACCGTCCCTGCTTCTCCGTGTGCCTAAATCACTGGCAACTGGCCCGTTCATAGGACCAGCAATCTTGCTTGCATCTAGACCAGCACGGTTCCTGGCATCGGTCGGTCGTACACGTGCTTTCCCAGCACACTTGTCCGTAGCCGTCAGGCATTTCTGTTTCGTCTGTGAGATGTATCGCATGCCCTTTTGCAACTCATCTTCGCGCCCCACGTCATCACCATCGTCATGACGACCGACTGCCGTGGATCGCACTCGCAGGGGCTGGCGGTGTTTTGAGGGTGATTTGGTATCAAAAATGCGTTTTCCTGGGCTTCGGCCGCCCACACGATGCACCATGGGTGTGGTATTGGTCATATTTGCGAGTGACGTACGAGCACGGCGCGCCTTGGACGGTGACTTGTTGTCCTTGAAAACAATGAACATTTTCGCAGGCGGTGCAGGAGGAGCTTCAGTAGTGCCTTCGGGAGTGTTTGTGGCAGCTGGCTTGGTAAGATTGGTGTTTTTTAGCCGGGGCACATCTGCAAGCGGGCGCAGTGCTCGTCTTTTAGAGTCGCCGAGGCCTGAGGTTGCGCGGGGGATCTGTTTGAATACAAGTTCATTCTCAATTTCGCGAGCCTCAATGCGCTTTGTTTTTGAGCTGATATTCAAGCTGCTTATAGAGTCAAGATGACAGCTCCGGACCGGCGCGAGATTCAAGATCATGGTTGTGTGCGCCTTGGGCTTTTGCCCCAAGCACATTACACGGGTGAGTTTTGACTCTCTGAATGGCACACGTTTGTCCCCACGAGAGATAGCGTCGATGCACTGTGTTAGTACAAAAAGGCTCTTGTTGATTGCTGCAGCCTCAACTAGAGCTTCCTGAGATGTGTCAGCTTTTCTGCTGTCTTCCGAGCCAGCCAAGTCCACAGCTGATGCAAAGCTTATGCGCTCTTTGCCAGAGACAGATTGCACAATCTTGACCCTCAATAAAGCGTGGCTTCTGCTGCTGTGGCAATTAAGCTTGGTAGCAGCTATTGCTCGACTCTTGTTCGCATCAATGTATATTTTGGAGAAGTCCTTCACCGAAGCGCACTCCTTTTCCGTCAATCCGACAATATGCATGGCATTTTGGTGGTCCTTAATCTGAAGCCCACGGCCTGACCGGCTCTCTGTAGGGTTTAGCAAATCGTAGATTTCGTCGCGGTAGATTTCAAAGTATGACAAGATGATGCGAACAGACTTTTGACCACCCGAGTCCTTGACTACCTTCTTGGAACGACGGTAGATGTTGCTCATTAGTCTTGGAATCAGCCCTCTATCCTCAAGCTTCAGTCCACCTCGTATCGTATGAGTTTTGCCCGTTCCTGAAGACCCATATGCAATGTACGTAACATCCTTTCCTTGAAAAAGATGTTTGGCATCGGCGTGCGCTACAAAAATAAAACAAGGGCTTTTATTAGTCCATCTACGCAGCCAGTGGTTGAATCAAGAAAAGGAGAAGCGGAAGACACGAGGCTGAATGTTAGGAGTTGTTTGAATTCAAATACCTTCCGAATTGAAAAAGGCCTCTTGGGAGACTTTATGGCTATATACGCCATCAAGAGCAAACTCAAGCTCTTCGCCGTCGTCTCTAGGGGATTGAACCTTTATCGACTTTGCAATGCCGTTATCATCGGCAGAAACAGGGTGCACCACCACGTCAGAGTCAGTGTCAGACTCTAGAATGGGACGTATACGCGCGACCACCCGGATAGGCATGGTGAATGAAACGGTAGATTAGGACGAGGAGCAAGCTCAAAGGCTCATATACGATGCATAAATATTGGGCAAAATGAGAGTCACGTCCTGCTGGAAAGGAGTGATACTGACAGACGGAGAAGGGACGGTGCTTCTCAAGGACTATTATAGACTAGTGCAGCTCAATGGTAGCGTATGTTCCGCCGTTTGTCGATTCTTATATAGGAAAGAGCTGCTTAGCGTGGACTAAGCAACAGAGCACAATGATAAGCATGAAAGAGAACAAGAATATTAGTGTAATGAGTGATGTGAAGGTTTGCTTGTGCTTTGATGTACGGTTCATCCAAGAAAAAAAAAAGAGAGCATAATGAAGAGAAAATAGCATATACAACAAACGACGCGATTGTGGCATGAGAAACCTGCAGTTTCCCTAGCAACATCAAGACAACGCAAGGAAGCCCCCTTCCCGCCATCGATTTTAGCTTTGGTTTGACAAAACAGCTAGCGCCTTCTTTATTGTCTGTGTTAACCCTGACCCTTGGATGCGTCACTTATCCCTGGCTCTAGGATAGTACGCCACACTTGTGTATTTGGTCTTTGTTTCTTCTCAACACAGTTCCTGTTGTTCCTTGCTTGACGCCACACCCAGCACCAGACCCACTATTTTGGAAATACTAGCAAGCGCTTGGATGGACGACGAAGAGTAGCAAGGCCAAGACAACGACTCTTGTCATCTAGATCTGTAGCCGACCTGGTTTCTCATTGTCTTTTAGCTTCCACTTACATTCGTTAGTGCTCATGAGCGGCCGGCCCTCTCTTATCAGATCCACGCTTCAGGCGTCAACATGGGCCCAGGCCCGGCAGCGGACGTCTAAATACATCTGCATCCAATGCCGGCCCATTCAAATCAGTGCCGCACCCAGCTCCGGGCCCGGTGCTAGCGGTGATGCTTTCGGACCCCATGGCGGACTTCGGGATAATGCCGGTGTGTAATTCCAACTTGGGCCAATCATGTATGACCTTGACACTAACGGGCAGCCTTTGCCTTTGCAGATGCAAGATTTGAGGTTATTGGTTCTCCTCACTCTATACTTTCCGTCTCCCTGTCCCCATCACAGAAGCTCTTCACCCGGCGGGGAACCCTTGTTGCCGTTGCTGGCAACCCAGACAGCGTATGTTATGCGAGCGAGGAGTTGTCGCAAGTTGTAACTTCTAACATTGTTTGCAGGCGCAATCTACTCTTTCGGTCCTTTCTCCTGTTTCTAGAATCTTTTTCGGCGTTCCTTTCCTATACCAGCGTATTACCTCAACCGCGCCCATCACTGCCCTAATCTCAACCAAATCGGTGGCGACTACGTTCTCCGTGCTGCATCTCGATGGTACTACTGACTGGATGGTATCACAACGCAATGCCCTGCTCGCCTGGACCGGCCATACTCTGACCCCTCGTCAACGTCTGCAAACCGGACTGACTGTTGCGCATTGGGGCAGCACCCTTCTCACAGGCCGTGGCCTTGCCGCGTTATCATCTCCTGGCCAAATATACAAGCTTACTCTTGCTGCCGGAGAGGATTTTGTTGCCCACCCTTCCCATGTCGTCGCTTACTCTGTCTCCCCGACGCCGCCACTGCCTTTCCGCTTCAAGGGTTCCAACATCAAGCTGCAGGTCCCGTCGGTAGTTAGCGGCTGGTTCTCTTCACTCAAGTTTGTGCAGGACGTCAAAAACACAGAAGTTTACCGCATAGCTACACGGGTTGCTCACTCTATCCGCACATCCTTGCGCCGCACTATTTGGGGCGACAGGCTATTCCTACAGTTCCAAGGCCCTTCAACGCTATTCCTGTCTAGCCGTGGCGTGCATGTGGCTGACTCCTTGACAAGAGAAGACGTCAATGAAATTGCAGATGCGCCCGAGGGCAAGCTGAATGGTCCTGTCGGATTGGCTCAACCCAAGCAAATCCAAGGCGTCAAGACTCCCGAGTCAGCTATCAAGGTCGAAAAGTCTACCGAGGGTACCACGGTTGTACTTGAAGAGAAAAAGGAACTAAAGGAGAGCCTGGCGTAGAGAACCAGAGGTGTATTCGTTTTTGCCATTGTATATTAGCATACACAATTAAGACCTGTTTCATTGTCCTATCTGTAGTAAGCAGGTTTTATGCAAACTTTAGCCTAATGCAGCTAACCTACAAGACCAAAGGGGCAGATATGCGACAATTCCAGCATATTTGCCGTGTAAATGAATCCAACATTGTGAGAAGCTGGGCTAGAAATATAGGCAACACAAAGTTGGCTACTAACAACACTCATCCATAGCATTAAAATTTTGTGTGATTATGTGATATGACGTAGACATCGTTTCCCTTAATACCCTGCAAAATCCAGCTGAAAGCAAAGCAACAAACGCCCCAAAGCAAGTTATAACAATTCTGAATGATAAAGCACAACATAGACCCGAGATGTGCTGGAGAGGATGGGTGAAGCTTCTTTTCCTTCTCGCCCCCATAAAAAACTAGAATCAAGACACGTGAAATGAAATACGCTTATTCCTCAGGGAAGGATGCAGCGGCACGGCTTAGTTTTCGTAGGATTGGCGGTAGTTTTCCGGAGCGGAGGACGCCAACACACTCTTCTATCAATGGGCCATCAGCAGTTGAAATTGAGTGTGACCTCCGAAGCCAATACTCAAATGGGCCACCTACATGAGACTTTGTTAGCAAGCTGGCGTGTTTATGTTTAGGTTTTTTTTTTTTTTTTTTTTTTTCCACAGAGTATGTATGTGAACGCATGTGATGTAATAAGACAATTAGGTTTACATGCAGTTAAAAGTTGACTAGCTTGGCTTGATATGTGAATATGAAGGAATACACTGGACTTACGATTCTTATCGAGTGCGTCGCCTAGCTCGATGCAGCGTTCGCGCGGCATGTGCTCGTGATGCATTTCTGTGAAGTGGGCGATCATCTTAGCCACATCCTTTAAGGGCCATTTGCAAGGCCCACTAGGTTGGCGGCCGGGCCCAGCTCGCAAATACTTTTGCGTTGTGCACAAACGGCACTTCCAGAAGCCTAGACGCTGTACCTGTGCGCCCGAATCATCGTTGTCTCCAGACTCGTCGACTTTGAAGGTGTTGTAGTCCTCGCTTGCCCAGTCAGACTTCCGTCTTCTTTTGGTGACCGGGGGGGCATTGGAATCCGCGCTGGGGTCTTCGAGGGGTATAGGCTCGGGTATCGTAGGGGAAACTACGGGAGCCTCAGGCGATACAAAAGCCTGGACAGCACCTTTCTCGCCTAGAACTAGGGAAGGATTGATACCAGTTTGCGCTTCAAAATGAATCAATTCGCTCTTCTGCTGGCATTTCCGGATTTTATGATTGGAATCCATAACACGCAATCGCAAAGCCCTAGCCTCTTCAGGCGTCAGATTTGGCTCATTGCGAAGCTGGTGGTTGCAGTAGTCACGGTCATAAATATACGCATTAAGGTCATCGTTGACATGTTTGAGAAGAAGACCAAGAAGGCTGCTCTGAGAGTTGGCTGCAGCCGTAGACAAGGCGATCAAGCCTGGATGGGGGTCACTATGGATAGGCGAGTTCGTGCGGGAGGTAGCAATGGTGGATGCTGGATCTTGTTCAGAGGCGCCTTCAGCTTCAGCAAAGGGGGAGGACGAGTTAGTGGGTTGGATATAGGTTGGGTGAATGTCCCTACGCTCCGTGCCTCGATTGGTAGTTCTCGGCATTGTGAGGGAGACGAACTATGCAACAGGAAGAGAATAAAGATCTAAAGAGAAGAGGCGAGGGGTAGAAGGTAGAAGGTAGAATTTTTGTTGTATATGAAGCACTCAACTGAGTCGAGAGACAACGAGAAAAAGAAAAGTAGGAGATGGGAGAGAAAGAACAATGAAAGTAAGTAAAGAAAAAAATATGGAAAGGAAGAGAAAGAAGAGAAAGAAGAGAAAGAGAAAAGGAAAAGGAAAAGGAAAAGGAAAAAAAAAGGCCACAAAGAATGGTACAAAGAAAAAAAAAAAAGTCGGAAGAAAAAAGAAAGGGTAGAGAAAAAAAAAAGAAAAAAAAAAAAAAAAAAAAAAAAAAAAAACCCCAGATGAAAAAAAAAAAAAAAGAAACCGCCCAAGATAAAAATTTCCCAAATCCTAAGGAAAAAAAAAAAAACCTCTCCCGGAAGGAGCAAAACGAGAAAAGAAACTTTCATTCATTCTGAATAAAAGCAAAATAGTGGAGCATTTTCAACCAATTCAACCAATAAGGTGTACTTGCGCTCCCCATCAACAGACAGGTTTTTTTTTTTTTTTCTTTTTCTTTTTATTAATTCATTTTATTGTATTATTTCTTTTTTTTTTTTTCTTTTTGAAAAGTTCTTTTTCTCCAAGTTTGTATTGCGTTTGAGGGAGAAGACCAACGTGGGTAGGAGAGTCCGGTACGCCCGCCCCCTCCCCTCCAAAAAAAAAAAAAAAAAGTTACCGACCGTTGCTGCAGTTGAAGTTCAAATGGATGGCCAGATTGGTGCGGACGCGAAGAAGACTTTATTGCTTGTCCTCTTACTTAACAAGTAGCTAGCCAATGATAGCTGTTTGCAATCTGTAGCTGTATATGTGTGGATTTATGCTGCGAAATAACTTTATTCTACTAGTAGTGAACTACATACGCAGCTACAATATATCGTCACTCATTGAACCTAAATGAAGCATTCATCTTGATGAATAAATAATATACATGCCATGTCATAAACAGCACAACCTGTAAGAAGCCCATTTAGATACTAGCGCGGAGCTATGATATGTAGCAGAGATAAGATAAGAGATAAGATAAGCTTTTTTTTCTCCAGATCGAAAATTTGTCCATGTAGAAAGACGCCAAAAGCAGGTGATCCACACAAACAAACATCAACTCCTACCAGGAATACATCGCAGCACCACCGCAACGGAGTCTTTTCTCATCAATATTGTATCGGCAGGAAGTAGGCTTGACTCGCCGCTGTACTTGAGACGTCATGGGCAAAACCAGAACTAAGCGATCTACCGAGGAGAAGAAGCGCAAGTGTAACGACGACGACGACCATTCCTCCACAAAGCGCAGCCGCATTGCTGGTAGTGAGCACCAAGACCAAGCTGTTGTCGACACCACCAATACCAACGCCGATTTTGCCCCTGAAACCGAAACCCCGGACATCCACGACGAGTCGGTGGCATGGGAAATTGATGTAAATCCCAAAGCGACTGAGTCGCTTCAGCAATACCCCACCGCTGAAGAGACATACGGCGACGAGGATGGCAACCAGGGCTACGGAAATGGCGTCCCCGAGCGTGAGTTTTTTGGCATGCTTACCGACGAGGAGCAAGAGTATTTCCGCAGCGCCGATGAAGTGCTAGAGTTGAACCAATTCCCCACCCCCGAAGACCGCCGTATATTCCTCGCCAACGTTTACAAAGAAGCCCGGGGCAAGGAACTCAAGCTTGCTAGCAGCCAGTCATGCTCTCGCTTGATGGAGCGCCTTATTCTCCTGTCTACCAGAAAGCAGAAGAAGCATTTGTTTGAGCAGTTTGCTGGCCATTTCCTCAGCTTAGTGCAGCACCGCTTTGCTAGTCATTGCTGCGAGACGTTATTCCTTCAGTCTGCCCCTGTCGTGTCTCTAGAACTCGGCGGTGTTTCCGAAGAGCTACTAGACGGAGATGTCGAGGACGATTTTATGGACGTTGATGAAAATAAAGAGAAAAAGACCTACTCATCTATGGAGGACATGTTCTTGTTGACTCTGGATGAGCTCGACGGGCAGCTGAATGTTCTCCTCACCGACCGCTACGGCTCACATACTCTTCGTGTTCTGCTAATCGTTCTCTCTGGCCGGCCGCTAGAGGATGCCAAAACCAAGTCTCTGCTGAAGAGCAAGAACGCCGAGCACATTTCAGTTCCCGGCGCTATTGCCAACTCTTCAGAGCTGACCAAACAAGCCCGCCCTGTACCCGCCAACTTTACTTTTGCGGTCAAGAAAATTATTGGTGACCTAACAGCCACTATGGATCCCGCCGGTATCCGTATACTGGCTCGCCATCCCACAGGAAACCCCCTACTGCAACTTCTTGTTGAGATTGATCTCTCTTTGCAGCCTAAAGGAAAGAAGAAGAATGCGACCGAGGAGCCTGTCGACTCACTGCTGTCTCGTATTCTCCCTGATGCTCCAGAATCACTAAGCAACCCCGAATCACCCGCATCAGACTTCTTCAACAGCATGATTTACGACCCACTAGGTTCTCGCCTAATCGAAGCCATCATCACACATGCACCTTCCAAAATCTTCAAGGCCTTGCAAACTAATATGTTTGACGCCCGCATCCACGCCTACGCGCGCAACGATGTTGCTTCATACCCAGCCATTCGCGCCCTTGAGCGTATGAGCGGCAAGGATCTATCAGAAGCCATTGACAAGATCACACCTACCATCGGCTCGCTCATTGAGCGCCAGCGTTTCAACGTTGTCAAAGCTCTTTTAGAGCGTGCTTCAGCACGCAACATCCGCGACCGCATCGATGGCTTGCGCAATGCCATTGTCTCTGCTTGTGGCCACGACCCCAAAAACATTGTTCCAGTACTTTGTGCCTTGCGCAAGGATGCCAAGGACGCCAAGGACGCTCAAAAGGTTGCTCAGAAGAACACTCTCGAGCGAGCTGCTGCGCATGGTGCTCAGTTGGTTGCCGCCATGCTAACCGTAACTGGGCCGCCGACCAAGGCCGTGCAGACGTCTTTACTATCGTTGAGTGGTGATGAGCTACTTGCACTTGGCACCACGTCTCCGTCCAGCGCCTCAATTCTTGTGACCGCATTAGAGCAGCCATCATTGAACCAGTTTTTCCACAAAGCCCTGATTGCCGGTCTTGTGCCGCACTCTGTGGCCCTAGCGACCAACAACCACGGCCACCGTGTGGTAGAGGCTATAATCAGCGTACCGACACGTGGGGAGGGCCGCAGCGTCCCATTCCACATCAAGGAGCAGGTAATGGCACAAATGGGAGCTCGCGAGACAGAGATGCGCGAGTCATGGGCCGGCCGTGCAGTCTGGCGGGCGTGGAAGGGTGATTTCTGGAAACGTAAGCGCCTGGACTGGGTGCGTTGGGTCAAGGAGGCTGATGGGAGCGCACCGGAGGCTCAGTTTGCTGCGTCGGCTACCTTGAACAAGGGACAGCGGAAGTACATACCCAAGGAAGAATGGGAGAGGGAAAAGGCGAACAAGCATAAGCATCAGCAGAGACCACCAAGACGGGGGAGAGAAACCAATGTAGAGCAGCAGCAGGGCGAAATACCAATGTAATAATAGCGCATAAGTCTTTCCTTTTTTTTTTTTAAAAAAAAAAAAGAAAAAAAAAGCACGTCCACAATTTATTGTTTTTGTCTCAGCATTCTCCATGTTGTTAGCCTCATTTATCAACCAGCTTAGCACCATCGTGATAGTTTTTTCGCAAGACATAATTTCGGAATCAAGACAATTTTAATACTGTCAAAAGCTAGTTGATCTAAACCTCAAAATATTGATTGGCAAAGGGCCAAAACAAGAAAAAAAAAAAAGAAAAAAAGAAAGGAAAGCAAAACCCCGCACAAATAAAGGCACAAAACAAAGCCTTGACAAAATAAAGTGATAGAATAATAACAACGGCATCCATCCGGTCACCACCAAAATAACAAGGCCTCCCATGTGAAAATAATAACAACAAAACAAAAAACAAATAAGAAGAATATAAGAAAAAAAAACCCCGCAAATAGTATGCCATAATCACCCAGTAGAAAAATACAGCACCGTATCAGAAACAACCAGGATGAGGGCAGAAGGACAAAGAAACAACATACGTGGACACCCAAAGATGTCTATTGAAGGAATAGCCTCATCGTGCGTCGTTGCAGGACAGGAAGGCAAGGGGGAAAGACAAAAGAAAACACGGGCGTATTTGAAAAAGATTGGGGGGAGGGGGTTTTGGTACGAGAATTGTATCAACTCCAAGCCAGCATAGAAGAAAAAAAAATACAAGGAAATAAGAATGTACGGCCGTGACAAAAAAAAGGGGGGAGGAGGAGAAGGAGAAGAGAAAGGAATAAAATAAGGAGCAAGGAAAACGCCAAATTCGAATGGTTAAGAAGAAGCCAGCCCAATGCATCGTTAAATTTAGGCATGGGCAGGCAGGCAGGCTTTTGGCAAATGGTGGAAGGCAAATAAGGAGAAAGGAAAACATAGAAACAGTTGACCGATAGGCGGCCGAGACCAGTAGGTATGCTCAAGCACCGACATCCAAGAGCTCAATCTCTGGAATAGCGCTGGCTGCGGCCGCAGCTGCAGCCGCTTGTGCAGCTTTGGTCATCTTGGGCTTGCGAGTAGTACCACCTCGAGCACGGCTACGAGCAGCCTTCTCGGCGGCCTTTTCGGCGGCCTTTTCAGCCTTCTCTGCAGCCTTTTCAGCAGCCTTCTCGGCTCGCTCTTGGTCTCGCTCGGCCTTAGTCTTGCCACTGCGAGCACGGCCGTTTCCGCGACCACGCTTGGTGGGTTCACTGTATGAGTTAGCATAAATGTATGGGTAGAATGGGTTGCAGGAGTAAAGAAACTTACGGAGCAGCTGGCTTTTCGGGTTCTCTCACAAGAGGGCCAGAATAAACAAAGAACCCATCACGGCTAGCAGCCGCTTGTTCTTCCCACAGCATCTCGGAATCGTCAACAAAGTCGTCGTCCTTGTCGTATTCATCTTCCTTCAAAACACGCTTTTTCTTGGCAGGCTTTACCGGGGCATCCATTCCACTATTAACTGCCTTTTCCATGTTGCTGACTTCAGCGTCGGAGGCGTCCTCGGACATGTCATCGTCCCCAGACTCCTTATTTCCAACTAGAGTTTTTTCGAGCGAAGCGGTTGCAGCAGCGATACGAGCCTTTCGGTCTCTTTGGGCGGCTAGCCTTGGGTGGAGGGCATCCCAGCCATAGCGTTCCTCAGCCATACGCATGAAGTTGACGTATTTGTTGGTTTCGCCGGGCATGATTGGAATAGTAAGATAAATTGTCGGGGCGGTGACTTCTTCGCCGGGTCTTGCTTTGCCAAAGTCGAGAATGGAGCGCTCGTCAGTCATCTCGACATCTTCATTGTTCTTGTCGTTGGTCTTTTGTGAAGAGCCTGAGTTTGCGACTTTCTCTTTGGCGAGTTTCTTCGCAACAACAGCAGCGCCAGACTCTTTTTTAGAACCGGCCTTTGTAGATGCGGTCTTCCTCGTTGCCGGTTCGGCAACTGTTGGCTTAGAAGGCAGGGCCTTGCGTTCCATGATGGGCGATGGCTTTAATGACGGAACGGCGACTGAGCTAGGCTTTGCAGCTGGTGTAGTGGCAGGGATGCTTGTAGGGACTGGCGGTGGTGAAATAGTCGAGCTCTGTGTGGGTGCTGATGGCACAGGTTTTCGTGGGTTCACGGGCGAATGGGGGCCGGAGGACTTTGGGTCATTAGGGCTAACGCTGGTGTCGGCGATTTGGGAATCTTTGAGAGGGGTGGGATTCACCAAGCTTGAGATGGATGGCGATGCACTAGGACGGAGTTTGGTTGTGGTGGGTGTGGTTGTGGACGTAGAGGCTGCTGCTGTATGTGGAGCTGGAGGAGCAGGCGTCGACGTTGCAGGAGCACGCGGTGGTGCACTTGTGGAAGCATTAGTGCCGTAGGGGTCACGTGCCAGGATAGTATCGCGGACTGGATCAAAATTACCACGAATTGGATCGTAGCTTTGGCCGCTAGTTCTGAGAGGAATAGGTGTTGAAGCAGGAGCATGTGAAGGGGGGTCATCATTGAGGATGCTACGCATTGAGGCATCTCTTCGGGGAATCTTTGTGGGGGGTTCTTGCGATTCTGTTTGGGAGCGAATTTGGGTGTGGCTGGTAGAATGGTTATTGTGAAAGTCGGTATTCAGATCCATGAGATCTGAGACTTTTGATTGTCTAGATGGCGCTGAAGTGGTAGAGATTTTGCTAGTATCAGCCTCGTCTTCAGTGCCAACGGCAGACTCGGCCTTGCGCTTGCGAACGACTGGGGGCGCGTTGGGATCGCGAGGTTTTCTCGTTCTCTTTGGCTTAGCAGAAGCTTCCGCGTCAGTAGATTTCTTCTGACTAGCGCCAGGCTTACGGCCAGGCTTTCTGCGAGGGAGTCCAGCAGCAGTAAGTTGAGGGGTGGGCTCTTCTGGGCCAACAGAGAATGTGGTCGGCGAAGTATCCAACGCCATGTTGTTCATATAGAGGAGAAGGGGGAGGGGAGTAGTAATCTAGAAAGAAAAGGTCGAGTTTGAAGAAGTAAAACAGAAGAAAAGAAAGACAGGTGCAAATCTAGAGAGAAGTGAGTCTGCACACGTGAAGTTTGCAAGGGTAATTAATCAAATAGGCAGGGTGGGAAAAGAAAAAGTTAAAAAAAAAGTCGAAAAAAAGGATGTGAGAAGAAATGAAGGGGAAGATTGAAGTGGCAAGCAGAAGAGAAGAATGCTTCTTTTTTGAGTGCACACACAAGATGAAAGCCGGAAGCAAGTCGGGAAACGAGAACGGACAAAGTACAAGCAGTAGTATCAGCCTTATTATGTAAGTAGGCTACCACAATATAAGATAGTGATATCACACAAAGAAAAAAGAGTCGAGCCTTGCTTAGGACAAAGTACCCTCCTCACGGCCTCAAGGGATTGAGGCTTGTTCAGAGTTAGTGTTTTTTTTTTTTCTTCTTTTTTTTTCCCTCGAACAAAAAAAGGGGGAGTTAAAGGAAAAATCACGGGATATCTTGCCCCAAGACCTTTATAGAGGCAAATCGGAGGACTATAAGGTAATTGAGTATGGCTTGCAGCAAGGCTAGATGAATGTTTTCTTGTCGCAACAAGCAGAGAATTTGGGTTTGGGTGTGAGGAAAAGGTCTGACCAATCAAAAGCCGTGCCGATGTGCACTTAGCTGAATGGGCTCCTGCAAGGCTCAAAATGGCAACGACAGAAAAGAGAGAAGCAACGCTGGATTGGATTGGTCCGTGCGTCACAACAGCTTCCTTCCAGGAAACTGGTGTTGACCCAAATGTGTGAATAGCCTCACGGCAAAAATAGCTATGATGACAACAAAACACCAGAAGCCGAGGCAGAAGAGAGAAGATTGAGATTTATGAATTTTTTTGCTGGAAGCAGCAAGAAGTGATAGGGCGATATTAAAAAGCACCAAAATATGGAGAGAAATTCAGCGCTTTTAATAACGGTATTTTGGAGGTTTGGGTTTGACGGCGCAATAGCGAAAATGCAGAAAGTTGTTGAAGGAAACGAGAAATGTTGGTGATAGTAGAGTGAAAAAAAATAAGGGTGAGAAGAAGAGGGGGGAAAATGAAGAAGAAAGATTACATTGCGCGAGAAAAAAAAAAGGAAAAAAAGGTCCTGGGATGCAAGTTGCTTTTATTTTTGGGGGGGAAGAACCAACGAACGAAAGGGCGGAATGGAGTCAGATGGCTTCGTTTATTTTGGTAAGAAAAAAGACAAGAGCTTCAAGGCAAGCCAAGCCAATTGACCCCAGAGCCTAAGAGGAGCGAGAGAGAGCAGGAGAGAGAGAGAGAGAGAGAGAGGGGGAGGAGAGGGGGAAGAGGCAGTGAAGAGGGAACAAGGAAACTGTGAGAACATGGAGCCATCCAACAAAAGGAACAAGAGTCCTGGAAGCAGGCAGAAGTCAGAGGCCAGAGGCCAGAGGCCAAAGGCCAGAGGGAACAGGCAGAGAGACAGAGAGAGAGAGAGAGAGAGAGACGAGAAGGACAAAGGGCAGGGACAGACAGCAGGCAGGGCTAGAGAGGAATGGGTGACAAAATCTACTACAGGCTATCAAAGCTAGTGAACAGACAGGAACATGTTATTATTATGCTGCCAAACTTGGTTGCATGCACAAAGGAGATGGAACAGGTTTAAAGACAGCAGCAGCCAGAGGAGCGCCAAGTGCAGGACTTGTGTATGCGTGTGGGCGTATGGGCGTATAGGCGTATAGGCGTCACAAGGAATGTTCGGGTACAAAGGGGAAGGAAAGGAATCGAAAAAAGCAGGGTCAAAGCCAAGTGAGGCGTGTGCAGCCAGTGTAAGTCTTGGGAGTTAAGCCATCAAAAAAAGAAAAAAAAAAAAAAAAAAAAAAAAAAAAAAAAAAAAAAAAAAAGAGAGAAAAGGGAAAGCCAGCTGCAACTGCGGCTGCCATGACCCACCCACCCAGCAAACTTCCTGTGTACATTGATAAGTAAGCTGAGCTGCGGCACTAGCTAGTCCTAGCCGACTCCCGCTAGCTGGTTTTTGGCTGCAAGCATGCCACACCACCCACGGCTTTCCTTTTTCCTGCTATCCTCGTGCACTTCTTTTCCCCGTCAGCTTTCTCCTCACGGGGCCATCTCAGCCATCATCAACCTGCCATTGCCTGTAAGCTCCTTTATTTCACAGTCATTATTATTTTTTTTTCTTTTTTTCCTTTTCTTTTTCCTCCCTCGCGGTATTAACAGAATTTGATGTTTTTTTTGTGGGGTCGCTTGCTTATTTACGTGACAAGACGACAGGGCGCAGGTCAAGCTTTTTGGGTGGGGTGGTTCTAGCAGAACTGTAAAGGAAAAAAGGCTGCCAGGATCAGGATAAGAGAGAAGTTTCCGTTTGTCTGCCAGTCATCTTTTGTTCTTTTCCCTCCTCAACCATGCAACTTAGTTTTGCTAGACAAGGGCCCCTGTCCCTTTACAGTGTCGATCTGCAGCATGAACACCTCGAAAAAACAGTGCTGCTGGGTTTATGTACTGTAGCGCAGCATCCAATCTGCATCTGCAATCAGGAAACACAAACGAGACAACCTAAATTGCAGTCGCAGGAAAAACATGACATATTGTAGCAACCAGCTTGACCCTAACTGCGCACTTGCCAAAGGCTGTCTGCCCATTTGGGGAGGAAACCAAAAGAGGAAATATCCCTTGCAACAGAGAGAAAGAGAAAGAAAAAAAAATAGCAGACCGCCTAGAAACCAGCCGCTGGCCCTGCAAACCTAAGCCTTTTCCTCGGCTTCTCTCCCAAAATATGCATCCCAACTCCCATTCCAAATCTCTTACTTGCGAGTTTTGTGTCATTTTTACAATAGCTATTCCCCAAATTCAATGCAAAAAAAAAAAGGAATTGGCTCACAACCATGATGTTATGGACGGATTTGCTTCAAACACTTTTAGAGTGGGTCTCTCAGCCGAGCTTTAATTGGCCATCCACTCCCGCGTTTGCTGCGCTTCTGGAAGCAAACGTAAAAATCGGCATGAAATCCAGAACCTTCATGTCGGGTGGGGCGTGAATGTACAAAACACCATCTAAGAAATGGACCCACTCTCCAAACATGGTACAATACCCGAAGATAAGCCGTCTGATTCGTTATTTTCACGACACGTCGTCATTTTCAGGGCAACAGAGATGTCGTGCTGCTGCACGCGAGAGCCAATCCCTCAACATTTATGCGCCTGATTGTTTCTCATGCATCAGATGATATTCCATTTCAAGGCTCTTTCGTGAATGTGCTCAGGCACATTGTTACTCTATTCTTCTTTCTTTTGCCGACAAAGAAGATCCCCTGTGATGTGATGACGATGTGTGCAGGGAGGCTAGTACCAAGCACAGCGCAGTCAAGTGGGTCTCCTGGTCTGTGTGGGACCGCCTTGCTTGTGACCCTAAGTATGGGGGGGGGAGTTGTGATCCCGATCTCCCACAATAAGTGGAGCTTTTTTCAAGCCCAATCTTGAGTTTCTGCCCTTGGTCTCTTTGCTTTATCAGGACCTCATTTGGAAATACCACCCGCCCGTTATTGCCGCAATTAACCAACTGTGTGCTTCTACTCAATCATTTCTACTATTTTACACATCATGTCTTTTCTTGGCGCTTTTAGCGCTGCCATTTGTGTACCCCTATATATAGCAACACATATTTTGCCGAACCCTAGCGCTACCTTGTAAACCCTATCTCTTGACTGATGATCCATGTAGTTCTCAGCATCGCCTAGACCATATGAGCCGACCATGTGAGCCGATCATCTTTCCTTCATTTTAGATGTCGAGAAATATTTTCACTGAAGCGGAACGCCGCTTTGCCATCGTCATTACGAACCTTTCATCCACAAAACTATTCAAGTGAAATAAACTGCTGCTTATTCCTTGGGGCCAAAATGTCTGGTCCTAGCTGCGTTTCAGCGTTAACACTCAGCTATAGACGAATGCGAAAAAGGGATTCTGCTCTTTGTCCTTTTTGTTTCTTACATTCGTTTTGCCATGTTGTCTCGTGCTTTTTACCATCTTTTCTTTGGCTGGGCTGAGACCTCCTAAAGGGGGAGGTCGCCCTCTGCAACAATATGCACAGATCAGTTCGGAGATTGATTGTCCTCTCTCCCTAGAAGAGAATAAAATGAACAATCACACAATACATACTCAGTAACGTGTGGCCGCCACACAAAAAAAACTTCTTACGGAACTGATGGCAAAGGGAAAACTGTCCGGTTTTTCACGGCTCGAGAAAAAAAAAAAAAAAAAGAAAAAAAAGGGATACTGCAAAGACTACAAAATTACTCGTGGCAAGGTACGGTGAATCATGAATGTACTCATTAATTTATAGGCTGATTATCCTAGCGAGAGCCTCAAGAGGCTTTGTTGAGCTTGGACTCGAGGTCAATGAGACTCTGGGCGAGATCCTTGATAGTGCTCTCAAGGGGCGTCCATTCAAACCCGAGAATCTGTTTCGTTTTCTCATTGTTGAACTTGAAAAAGTCGTCTGTCGACTTCTCACCGAAAGCTTCAGGCTTAGGGAGCAGGTGTCTCTTTTCGGGAAAGTTATCGTAGAAAATTTTGGCAATCTCCTGGTTCGAGTAGTAGCCCGCGGTAGTAAACAAGCGTTGTCCCTTGGCCTCTTCCTTCTCTAGAGCTAGAACATGAGCCTTAGCCACATCGCGAACATCGATCCAAATGGGGCTGGCCAATTGCGACGGGACGCTGTCCTTCCACTCGCCATTCAACAGCTGGACCATGAAGCTGTTGCTAGTGTTGATCTCGCTAAACGACGTCAGCTGGTGGGAAACAGGCCCATACACCATAGGAGGGCAGACAGTGGTCAAGGCGAACGGCGAGCCAAGGTCCTTGACAGTCTGCCAAGCAGCCTTCTCGGCAAGCACTTTGCTAACGCAGTAGGCCACAACCATGTCAGTTTTGGCATCCTCTGCAGTGTCCGGGTTCCAGCTCTCCTCGGTGAAGGTCGTAGAGCTATCAAGATGTTTTCTATCCATGATGGAGGCAAATGATGATGTGACTACGACATGCTTGACCGCGGGCGCCGAGGCACCAATAGCCTTGAGGATGGATGTGGTCCCGGTGACGGCGGGGTTAATTAGCTCAAGATGGTTGGCTATTGGCAGTGGGTTAGCATGCGCCGGTCTGTATTGCTTTTTGGTATCAGGCGTGGAAACTTACTAGCCTTGAAGTGGAAGGGAGAAGCAGTGTGGAGAACGTAAACGATGCCAGGAGTCTTGACTACTTCATCAAAGGCACCCTCGACAGAAATATCGGGCACAATGGCCGTCTCCAAGGGCTTTCCCGCAAACTTGGTCTTCAGGAAGTCAGCCTTGCTCTCTGAGCGAACAGTAGTGACGACGTCGTAGCCCTTTTGGAAAAGCAGATCAATAATGTGCACAGCAATGAAGCCGGAGCCGCCTTGGGTAAAGACAGTTAGTGGTCATTGAATTATGAAGTAAGCCGGGAAATATATCACAAGATGGATCTTGCGAGCACATACCAGTAACAAGAACTTTGACCATTGTGATGTGTAAATGGGATTGAGATGTATAGGGATGTGTAATGAGATGAAAGACGCTATATGAGATGGGACAGATGAGAGACTGAATCAGCAGTAGGAGACAATGGAGAACAGCGCGAGGAAGGGGTATTTATATTCCATTACGAAGATATTAAAATATGACAAAGCAGAGATATTCCTATCCCTGGTTGTTGGTCAGGTATTGATTGACCTTGCCAAACATGTATATGGAGCTATGGAAAGGAGTCTAGGAGCACGCCGGGACCGGCGGAGATCGAAACCTGGAAGCTCTTCCTTCGGCGAGAACAAAAAGGGAAATGGGGCAAAAAAGGACACCTTGGACGATTGACATTTCAAATCACGAGAAAATTCCCTCAACGAGATCCAAAAAGGGTAATGAGTGCGCAGGATCAAAGGACAATAGCGTATGTACGTGGTTAGTTACAGCTGTAACGAAGGAAGAAAAGAACATCCGGCGGCAGGGTTTGGTCTCCGAAGAAGCTTGGGATAGCAAAACAAGGACGTCCATCACCTTGCTTTTGCCACTTGCGTCTCCGTGTTCAGGATTTTGCCGACCCAAGCTCGTCATCAAAACGAGCTATGAGTACGATGGAAAGCGGCGGTGACATCAACGACTGGTGAAGGGAGGCTCAAGTAAAACGGACGAGGGAGCGAGAAAAGTGGGCCCAATTGAATATATACATATACATATATATATATATATCTATATCTATACATCTCACAACTTACAACTGACATGGCGTAGCAACAAACTGGAATTTTAAATCACATTCTACCGTTGCATATAATATACCCAAAGTACTTGTCTTGAAACATATGATGCTGGGTGAACATGGACAATCGGTAGGCTTAGAAGAACGTTGGCTTGGTAAGCACGCGGTATTCAACGTAGTCTTCGCCGTTGATGCTAATAATATTGCCTTGCGAGACATGTCTATCTTTGAAAGGACCGGCTTTTTTCTTTTCATACTTGATACCACCATACATGATGGCGTCGTCTGTTGAAAGACTCGAGCGCTGTCGGCTCGGGCTTTTCCAGTCCTCGCTCGCTTGGTGAGACTCGTCCCGTTCACCAAAATTTATTCTAGTGCCATTGCTACAAGACGCAGAAGGTAGAGGTGGCATGCGTGTTGTTGGTGTGGTTGTTGTGCGCACAGGGGGCGGGGGCCCAACGCTAGAAGCAGAAATAGCCTGGGATGCAATAGATGCTGCTGAGGTCTGTATTGAAATAGGCGGAGGTGCGCCATATGACGCACGCAATGATGGATTGGGCGGAGGTAGTTGCCGTGATGGTTCGGCAACGGGGCGGGGGATATTGGGTGGTTCATTGGCACCGCGGAACGCAGGCGCGCGGGAATCTGGTAATGATCTGCGGGCACCGGCAGAGCGACGATCGTCGTCGTGTATGTCGGATGACGGCGCAGGCCTCAGTTGGTGGTAGTGGTGAGGCCCTGAGGATATCTGGGGGACTAAATTTGCCTTGTCATCTGGAGGTTTCGAGACCATGGTAATCTGACCCGTACGGAAGCCGTGCGCAACACGAGCCTGAGCTTCCTGCACTGCAAAGGCTTCGTTGGCCTCGCGATTTTCATCGGTCTCATCATGGTCAATTTGCCATTGGCGAACACGGCAGTATTCTTTGACCTCGTGCCTACTGAGATTGCGCAGGTGTGGCTCAAGTACCACCTCTTCATAGTGAATCCACAGCGCACCAGCCCCAGAAGGAAAGTTTCCGTCGACAAAACGCCCATCACGAGTTTCTCGTACAACCTTGACTCGAAACATGTCATTCTGGCCCAAAATTCCGTAAATGGCATGGCGGTCGCGTTCGTGAGGTTCATTAGACCCATGCCAGTAGCCTATTAAAATACGGGTGGGTCGAGTTCCAGGAAGGGGATCTAATGGAGGCAAATTCTGGGCAAAGCCAACAGAAGTGAAGGGGATGGGGCCTGCTACCGAACCATCAGCAGCGTGTTGGCTGACTGGGACAAAGCTCGAGTCAGTTCTCCTTCTTTTCGACGATGGGTGAAGCCCCAATCGCTGATCTGAAATTTGTTTGCCGTAGGCAATGGGTAAGCCTGATTCCGGCTGAGGGCCGTACTTGACTCTCCGAGTGGCTAGCTCAGCGGCTTCGCGCTCCGCAGCGACGACGTCTTCTTCCCTGACACCATTATCCAAGGCCTCCGTACGAATCTTGACGTACTCCTTGATTTGGGCTTGATCAAGCCCCACTAAATGATCTTCGAACACTATTTGTTCAAACGGCACCCAGCTTCCGCCATGGGGCATGGGATACTGAGCATTTATAGGCTGTTCACTGCGAGTCATTGTTTGGACTCTAGTTCTCAAGCGATCTCGCGTATCGATAAAACAAACAACGCTGTGCTTGTGGGCATCATCAGGGACGGTAGAGAATCGCCAGTATCCAACCAATATCAACTTGGCGGTGTTTATTTGGCCGGCCCGGCGTAATGCATGGTGCGGCGAATCGTCAGCTGTGTTGGCGACTCCAACGGACGTTGTCCCACGGGCTTGGCCATTATACAAGGAAACTCGCTTGCGCCTGGAGCTGGAGAAGCGGATTTCACCAGGGGTGATATGCCTGGCGTCCTCCGGGGCTTCATTATCAGGAGTAGTACGTGATGGGGAGATGTGTTCAATGGCCTCGGTAGGAGCAGGATCCCTTGGTGTAGTAGCGCGCAGGCTTGAAGGTGGGCTCATTGAATGGCTAGGTGGTGAACTGAGATTATCATCGTTGTCATCTCCATTGTCATTTTCGAGTGTAGTTTGACTGTATGGCGTGTTAATCATGGCATTCAACGGATGTGACAGGACAAGCATAGAAGAAGGAATAGAAAAAAAGAAGAAGAAGAGGAAGAAGAGGAGGAGTAGAGCAGGATATGGAGACAAAGCTTGGGATGGATTCCAGTTCTGGTGGCTATGTGTTTTTGGGCACAGGCCCAAGTATGACAAGCCGGAGAGAAAAATGAAGTGGCTAGAAAGCTAGAAAAACAGCGTTGCCTTTTTGGGAGCAAAGGGGGGGGGGGAGAGGAGGAGGAGGAGAAAGAAGGGCAGAATGTTTTTGCTATGAAGGCCAGAGGCCAACCAGCTTCTGGGAGTTCCTTTTTTGGAAAAGGTAGCGTGAAGCCGGAGAGAAAGGGAAATGCGATAGTGTTATTATGGCAGCGATGTGATATGAGTGAGATATTGAGGGCTGATAAGATCATGTGACCATGTGAGTGTTGGAGACACAAGATGATAGGTTAAATAAAGGCAAGGCAAGGCAAGGCAAGGTATGAGCATAGAGATGGGAATAAATATGGGGATATGGAAAAGATGCAATCAGGCAGAAACGACCAAGGAAGTAAAATATAGAGGATAGAGGGAATGTAGGGAGACATGGACTGTACAAAGGATGTTGTTGATCCGGCGGCAGTCTGGGGTTTGTCGCCGAGAGATTAAGTGAGGTCAGTTGAGTTGAGACTGTTGTACTACCACGCAAATAGCACCGCCAATCATTTTAGCCGTAGCCTAAGGCCAGTGAAGGTTGAGCCACGAGACGCGTTGGACAAGTGGCCAGGCGTATAAGAAGAGAGAAGAGAGAGGGAGAGGGAGAGGGAGAGAAAGAGAGAGAAAGAGAGCAAGGGATAAAGGACAGTGCGCGTTTCCAAAGGTTGCAGCTTTCAGATGATGTGATTTGGAGTGATTGGTAAATTTCTTTTTGGGTAAAAGGGAGATGAAAGGGCAGAAACAAAGCGGATCATGGATTTTTATTCATACCTAGGCTGTACGACAGGAGGAGGAGGAGGAGGCATAGCAGGAGTGATTTTACTGGTGATGAGCTGTTGTGAGTCTGGGGATTTTTGCGTATTGAGAGAAGGAGAAGAGGTAGCTACAGCAGCATCGTCTCCAGCAGTGGATGTATCATCCAAGTTTTTATTTCCCTTGTTCTTTTGGTCGATGGATGGCCGTTGACGTTCGACCATGACGAAGTGGGAGTGTGTATGTGGCGTTCTTTTTTAGCTATGTTTTAGCTGATGTAGCTATGGAACAGAAAAAGGAAGAATAGTAGAGGTCGATGTTTTTTTTTTTTTTTTCTTCGACGCAAGAGGCGAAAAGAAAAGAAGCAAAAGAAAATAGAAAGCAAAACAAAGCAAAACAAAGCAAGAATTGATGGAATCTTACAGCAAAAAAAAAATTACGACGGCGAAGTAATCAAGAGAGAAAAAAAAAAGATACGAGAATTGGAAATGATTGAAAATTAAAATAAAAATAAGAAAAAAATAATAAATAAAAAATAATAAAAAATAAAAGAGAGAGAAAGAGACGGAGAAATTTGCTGGAATCCAGGACTTGGGAGCCCCCAGAACTAAATGGATATGGAGCCGTTGATACAGCAAGTGCAACAACAAGGAGCAAACCCATCCTAAAGAGGCAGTGTCCTAGAAGGCCGTTTAAAAGGTAGCATGTGCTACTTCCGTTGTATATGTGGGACTACTATTTAGGTAGGTACTAGGTACTCGAGAGCAGACACCAGTACCAGTAATTGCCTTCTTCACTAACAGCTAACTAACTAACTACCTTCCCTTTTCACTTATGGAAATGCCTGCATTGTACCGACCACCGACCACCGACCACCGACCACCGACCGTCGACTAGTTACTTGTTACTTGTCACTTGCTTGCTAGTGTCAGCTCCATCCTCGGCTCAAGCGCATCTCATCCACAAGACGCAAAGCAGACAATAGCACACGGAGACAGCGCAAGACGTGCCACTTTCACCATACGTAATATTTGGGCTACAACACTGTTGAGTTGCCATCTTCAACTCTCCCTCGGGTCTCCTGTGCGTTGCAACCCTTGCTAGAGCTCAACGCGCAACTTTCACGTAGCACGGAAGGCCTTGACAAAGAAAACAAAATAGAAGTGCAAGGGTTACTTTTACTTGCTGCTTGAAAGAGGGAACAACAACCAAGCTAGGCATGAGAAGAAGAGCCTGTAGGAACGGAATGGATGGACTTTGCAACTAGATATGGTATACTTGCGAAAAACCCAAGCAGGGCTGGGAACTTCTGCAGGGGGGGGGGGGGGGCAGAGAGCTACCATGACGATACACACCCGGCGCGGACTGGGTGGCTAGCCAAAAGCAAGACGGGAGCGAGCAAAAGGACAAGAGAGACAAGACACACCAGGAGGCAGCCCTAGGACAGGTCGATAGAGGCAAAGCTTCGGCTTTGTTGATGCCTAGTGCAAAGTTCTAGACTGCACAAAACCTTTTCCAAGACACCGAGTACCAACTAATGCTTACCAGTGGAATCCTGTTAAACAGGAAAAAAAAACCGAGGATGGCCTGGAGTTGCAATACAGTTTAACTGCTTCTTCACAGCGAAACACATGACCCAAGTCTTATTTTTTTTTTTGTGCATTTTGCGTTCCTCTGCCTGCGGATGGCAGTTCAAGACCTGGAGGGACAAGGTCACCCAGATAGCCCAGAAAAGAAAGCACCGCTCAGAGATAAAATTACGACAGGGTCATGTTGTGCAGTAGAGAGATTGTGTGACGATGGATGAAGGTGTGGAACGAAGAGGTGGAGCGGACAAGACTTGGGGCCTGCAAGGATGAGAAGCAGAAAGAGCGAGACAGGGGAGGAGGAGAAGGAGGAGGAGGGGGAGGGGGAGGGGGAGGAGGAGAAGAAGAAGAAAGAACAAGAAGAAGACAAGTCGCTAGGGGAAGGACAAGGGAGAGAGGGCCGAGGGCGAGCAAGGAAAGTGAATGAGAAAAAAGAAATGGGCAAGATCCCATCTGACAAGAGTGGCGGGAAATATGCAAGCTAATGAAAAGAAGAAAGGGCGTACAAGTTGTCAGAAATTAGAGGAGAGTAGCATTGGTTATTGCTTACAAACACAATGAAAATATGAAAATGCGAAGCTAGAGGTTCGAGGTTCGATAAGTGTGCAACGAAGCACGCAAGATTGCAGTGGAATTGGATAGAACCTGGGACTGTGTGATTTGGCCTCGATGTGCACCTTGCTGCTTGCTTGCTTGCCCTTGGCGACTGAGTTGACCTTGACGTTGGTTTGCAACGTCTTGACACCAACAAAAGGCCACTAAATGACAAGTAGCTTGAGACAGTATCGCGTCAAGTTCTTTACAAAAGACCAGGCTTAAGGCCAAGCTTATCAGGGAGAAATACTTATATATATATATATTTATTTATTTATATGCGTGTTTATAGGGATATAATCCCTTCCCTACCTCCCTCCAAGAAATCAGAGCAAATGAGACAAGGAACTAGATATCACAAAATACACAACTGCAGCAGAGGCAGGGATATAACAAAGCCAGTCAGCCTGCTAGCCAGTCATACACAAACTACCTGCTGCCATGGTGTGTTCGGTGATTTGCTTTTGCCTGCCCTGCTGGCTGCTACTGCCAAGTCGTAAATGACCTCCTAAGATCCTGACTATTGTATCAGGTGTACTGAGGGATGTTAAAGCCTTAATATAAGAGAACCACGGCGCTTTCTCTCTCCCTTTCTCTCTCTCTCTCTCTCTGAATGGACAGCAATGCAACACGAATAAGCATCAAAAGTGGCCATAGATGCTGATTTGTCAATTTTGCCGCCTTTTACGTTTAACAGAAGAATACCAGCCTATCACACCAGCTGGTAGGTGGATGCGAAGGTGCTTGAGTAATGCCTGATGGCTCCGTGCTTTTATTAATCTCTCGCTCCTCCTCTCCTCGAGTTACATCTCAAGTATACAGGGGCACACACGTACCACCTGGAGAACGATAACTTTCGTCAACTACTTTACTGCAACTAAATACCACAGGAAATCCCTCCACATGCCCTCCTCCTTGGTCATTCATTGCCCGGGCTCATAGCTTGACTGCTGTTCATGTATCAAGAGGCAGATAGCCACAGTTTCGCGTCCCACGGTGCCTCAAGATATAGCTGCCAAGTCGGCCCCTGGCCTGATACTGTCGTATGGGGAAGAGTAACGACTCTCAGTTTGTTGGGCATTGAGTTGTAGGTATTGGCGTTATCCTATCCTGTGAATCATGCGCCCCTCCTCCCCTCCTCCCCTCCTTCTCCCAGTTTGACCAACTTGAATGGCAGGCAAACTAGACCTGACTTGGCTAGTGAGCAAGCTGTGAAGGTTGGTTGATTGGTTGATTGGTTGATTGGTTGGTTGGTTGGTTGATTCCTACGTGTTGTGGCTTGGTAGGCTTGGGCATGCACATGATAGATGGGGATGGCGACACGGGCGACGCATCATGCTATGCTGTATGCATACAAAGCAGAAGAGAGGGGTACCTCCATGGATGCCCTGTTTCCCCATTCTTCTTTTTTTCTTTTTTTCTTTTTTTCTTTTTATTTTTTTTTATTTTTCTGTGGTCACTATCAATGCAGGACTGTTATTTGCCTTCTATTTGCTAATAAAAACCCCATATACCCCCGAAAATCACGTAGCACCAAGTATCTCGGCATCTTTATGCTTTGACAGCGGTCTTTTGTCAACGTGCACCCATCTGCTACAAGATTAGATAGATTCTGAACGGGGGCTTTGATAAGGGCGTCTCGGCCCTAATATAGTTCTGATCCCTACACAGAAGCATGTATCTGGAGAAACATGCAGCAGTATGGAGTACAGTACATGGAGCACACAAAAATGGCATACTGTGACTCACGGCTTGGGCTTCATTTATGACTTGCTCATTACAAGCCTCGTCCATCCTACAAAGCTAATCAGCACAAATGCCAGTTTTTGGCCGTCAACTAGCTCGCATCCGCTCCGGGCTGAAAGAAGATCCTTCGTGTTTAGTGGCAAGGCCGCGTTGCAAGTTTGGGAGCCTCACCCAAGCATAAACTAGGCGGTAGCAGAGTAGATAAACCATTTTGCAAGTCTTGCTCTGAGGAATCTAGGTGTTTTGATATTGAAGGATAGTACCACCGGCAGGACGGCCTGTGATATATGCTTGTTAATTGTAGGGTTGTAGAGTGCTCCTAACAATTACCCGGCCTTCCGAGCCCGATGTTGCATGAGATGATTGGCTCTGGCCTGCTGCTCTCCTGCCCATGCAGGCAAGGTCCTCCCTTATCAGACTACGTATATTCTGGTGGCGTCTAGTCCATATATGATGCAACTCGCATGCCTGCATACTCGTTCTATCACGTGACAAGCCTCTCTTTTGTTCTTCTAGTTTCGAAAGGTCAAGCTCTGGCGCGTTCGGCTTATGGACGGCAAGCACTTGGTCCATCCCAAGCATCCTAGCCAATGGGCTGGATACCAGTTTGCACAAAAAATGCGCCCGGGCGTGTACTAAAACATATCGGCCAGTAGAACCACACGGTATAGCAAGCGCTGTGATAAGGATGAGCAGATTATAACACAATGATGTAAGTGTAATTCATTGCTTTCTCAATACTTTTGTTCTAGTCCCTGGGCAATAAAGTGCAAGAGACCCGTTACCCGTCTTTCCTTGCCCTAGCCACCTCTTCCCCGCCCTCTGCCTCTGCCTCTACCTCTACCACGACCGCCACCACGGCCGCCACCATTCTTGCGCCCTCTTATGCTTCGAGACGCATCGAATCGCGGAGTCTGGTCTTCCAGCGCGAATGATGCTTCAGAGAAACGGGAAAAACTAATAATGCCACAGTCAACTACGGCAACGAGGACATTGCGATGGCCATGCTTGAGTCTCTGATGCATGCGGCCTGGGCCTTGCCACGACTCATTCGGCGGTGAGTATGGCGTGGCTTCTAACAATGCGGTAATCTGGTCTAACGTGGGAATAATCGTATCCTTGGCGTCGACCACACACACTCTAAAGTCGGGGGCCCGTGGTTTACCCTTTGTGAATGGCGCCCCATCGGCCTTCCACACAAAGTAGTCCAGTTTAAAAGGCCTCTGTGAGTTCTTGGAGCATACAGCAGTCTTTTTTGGCACATGACGAGGAATCTGCTGCAAGCGCGAATATATGGACTTATAGGAATGATAGACGCCTGGTTGGACTAAAGGACCAGTTGGTGATTCGCATGGACTGGAAATGTCCAAAAGCGACGTCATCCAGCTCCATAATGACCATGGCTGAGCGGTCTCCTCTTTATCTTCCTCCCAGGCGGGGAAAACATGGAACCCAGCACGCTTGAGGTGCGCATATACCTGGTATTTCCGCAGGCTGACCTTTCCCTCTTCTCCTTCTATCCCAATAAGCATAGCGTAGGCGGCCTGCAGACTGAGTGGAGTGCCCTTGCTATAGTCACTGGGATCGGGCTTTGATTGAGGAAATGGCTTTTCGTTATTGCCTCTTTGGTCCGCTGCCTCGCGCGGCCAGCCGGGCATGAGGCTTTCAATTGGCCCGTTGGGATACCAAAGGTCGAGATTCCCTCGCTCAACCAGAAAAAGGGCCTCTTCAGGAAGCAGCCATGATTTACCGAAGGCGGGATGGAACTTTGTAACACCAGGAATCGTGCGGCCAATCGACTTTTGCAGCGTGCCAGTAAACATTTCAACCACCACGACCCGGTTGCGAAGGAACAAATCGTCCTTTCCAAACTCCTTGAACTTTGATGGATCTTTGACCTTGTCCCCGAGTGCGTCTGCCCAGTAAGTTGGAAAGAACCAGCCGCGGTTCCAGGTGTCGTACTTGTGGAAGCGTTCATAGCTCTGGATTTCTTCCATGACCTGACGACTATGCTCCAAGCTATTCAACTGCGCCTGCGTACCGTGCTGTTCAAAGTCCTTTTCTCCCTTGCGAATTGAGGTTCCTGAGTAGCCCTTTTTCTTTTTCAACATAGCCTCGAATACTCTGAAGTCGGGCGCTAGGTCTTCAGCGCCATCTTCATCCATGTGGCCCTCATCGGCAGCAGTGCGGTCGACATTGGGGGCGTCCTCATCATCTAACATGACGGCTTGATTAGAAGTTGGAAGAATGGCCGTTTGGATTGGCGAATTGTAGTAACAGAGTATATATGGGCATCTTCAGGCACGGCACTCGCTGGCTGCGTTTTCGGGGCTATTATGCTTTTGTGGGGCCTGAAAATAAGAGATTGGAAAGAGCCTTGTCTAGGGCCCTGTAGGTTTAAGTGGGGAAAAATCTCTACGATATACTACTGTACTACTGTGCTACTTCACTACTGCGGTACTTCAACCTTAAAGAGGGAAACTGCGATGAAAAGATAGAGGGGTGCTATGTGACACAAACAGTTCGATTCTATTTCCCTCGCCACACCGAATGTACAACGGAGAAGTGCAACGAAGTGTATGGATTAGGTTTAAAAGGTCAGGGCCTTCTGAAGAAGAACACTCCGCACCGCAATAGGGATAAGCTATCTACAACCAACATACCAGCTGCTCAATACATCCTCCCGGGTGGCGACCCTCAACTTCCGCCCCCACAAACATTCGGAATAATCTTCCACGCAGCCCCGCAGACATCACATGAGGACCATAAACATGTCTGATTTTTGACTGCTTTTTTAAATAGCTTTATTTTCATTGTTATTGAATTCTTTTACGTCTTCCTAAAAAGTTTACAATAGCCTCCGTCAACAGGAACATATATACACAGATAAGCCTAAAAAAGCCACGAACCAGCATTGGGAGTGTGGCCGAGTGGTTAAGGCGTTGTGTTTAGGTTATAACTTAGTAACCAAAACCGCAATGGGAAACCGCGCGAGTTCGAATCTCGTCGCTCTCAACGACCTATTTCTTTTTGCCAATTCTACTCGAATTCTCAATCATAGATATGCTCTTTTTGCTTTGTATATTTTATGACCGTCAATGCTGGTCCTAGTGGCATATCGTCACCAACTCTAGCTTTTTACCATCACCCTACGAATTGTTTCATTTTCCCATCTATGCCCGAGCAATCTCCCACTTCAAGTCTACAATGCTAACCTCCTCGCTCGACTTTTCATCATACTCAAACCAATCTTCAGTAAGCTCAATCTCGGTGAACTTGGTGCCAGTATCAAGGCCATCGGCAAGCCATTTTCCCTGTGGAAAAATAGTCAATACAGTCCCGGTAGGTGTTTTTATGATACTGGGGATATATCCCGTACGTACCTCGGCGGAGAAGCTGGTAAACTCAAGACCGCGACAGTCAAACTCGATAATCTTTTGACGTTTAGCGGGCTCAGCCTGAGCATAAGGAGTGGGTGAGGTTTTGATAGAAGCAGACGACTCTCTCTTGAATACGATGTTGTGAGTATAAGTACGCAAGACCATATTTAGATTGTCAACAAACCTTGCAGTTCTTGCACTTCCACACGAAATTGGCCTCGCCACGGCTGCCACTTAGCTCATTTTCCTCCTTTTTTTTGGCTGGTTAGTTGTATGCTTCAAGGCCTCCCTAAAATACATGATGTGAGGCACCTACAAAACGGCTGACTGCAACAGGCTTGGGGTTGGTTTCTCTACATGATGTGCACTGTACAGTGAAGGTGTACCAGAAAGGATCTTCCTGAGTATCGCTAGGGCGCAAGTTGGTGACGCTTGTTGGAGAAAATGCAAGTCAGCATTCGTTCATTACAGACATGTCATCTCAATACCAAGATGGCTGTAGATGGTGCATACCCATTGAGCTCGGCGGTAAGGTAAAGTGCGAACATTTCGGGTTGATGCAGCGCTCCAAGGGGACAAAAATAGGAGTGAAGAAAATAAACCAAACCTTTGTATGGAGTTGGGCTTGGAATTAACAAGTTCCAAGGAAGTGAAGCTCTAATCAAGTTTCGAGGAAACGGAGCCTGTAACGCAAGTAGAGAGGGGGCGGACTCTCATTACATAAGCAAACGGCGTTTCAACAAGTCACGTGATGCACTTGAATTTTTGTTCGGCCAAAGCTAAAATCATCATTAGATAGCTTCAAGCTGTGATTACAGCGTTCGGCTGACAATTTGTAAAGCCCTGCGATTAATTAGGCCTGAAATCTTAGTCATTTTAGACAGGGCTGAATACAGCCATCTGTCCATCTGTACAATACTGATTCTGCCCTCATACTCGTTATCCAAAGCCGTCACATGCCTTGACAATGCAGAGTTTTCTACTGAGAGCGGGCAAGGCACAGGCCTGTCGGTGTAGATCCTGTTTAACAGTGGTCAAGACAACGATTCGGAATGTCACGACTGGCTCCGGCACACGAAAGCCGACACTCAGTGAGGTTGTTACTGGGTGCTACACGGCCGCCTTCGGCACCTTCGCTGTGATTGACGCCAAGTTTAAAGACAAACGCCAGAATGACCTGGAAGCTAAAATCAGCGACACAAAGAGCGCGATCGCTGCTCTACAAGCAGAAAATGCTGCTATCATAGCAAAACATACCGACAAGATTGAAAAGAAAAGTCCCGGCTCTACAAAAGGCGATCCTAAGTGGGGTAGCGACATCGAATTCTTGCCCGATGAATCTAGTCACGACCCCTCATATTTTCTTTGGGACGAACATGGCAACAAGCTCTTTGACAAGTTCAAGACAACGGATTACTGGAAGACGATTCCTGTGATCAAGCGCACAAATTACAAACGCTTAGCACGCTGGCTAGAGGAGGATACGACAAGCGACTCAGTATTCTTGGGAGATTTCTCGGAACCCGACCTCATTGAACGGGAGAACGAAGTATCTAGTTTTGTTCGATCAATCTTCAGTGCCCTAGAGCGCAACACGGACAGCGACTTTCAGCCTGCGAATCTACGCCTAAGAATCGAAGGGCTTTTGGCCCAAGATTACCCACGATTCAATAACGCGAATCCCACTGAAGCCGAGGAAACCCATTCAACTCTTAGGACATACCTCCTCAAGGGCATCAACGATAATCGAGAAACAACTATTGAAAACATTTGCTACAATCTCCTGGTTTCGCCTGTTCCCCCGAACGGAAAAACTTACAACACTCTTCTCCTTCAACTGAACCAAGCTGGCTATCACTCAATCGCAGAACAGTTGGTGCTCAATGCCCATTCACACTTCCGTACATACAAAACTGATTATCCCACGGCTGTGTGTCTTCTAAACCATAGCAAAGAGGCAAACCGGACTGGCCTGTTCTACAAGTATGTGTCCATGATTTTTTCGTCAACGGAGCCGGAGGCACTAAAGAATTGGCTGTTGTCTGCATCCGACCGTGGCCGGTATTTGTTCGAAGTCATTATCAAAGGGCTTTTTGGGCTCTACAAGTTTAAAGATGCCGCCGACATGCTTTGCAACAGTTTTCAACTGGGAAACATCATCAACTCCTGGACTATAGTGCAACTCTTTAGCTTATGCATTTATGCGCTGGATAGAAACGCTGCCATGATTATCGTTCGTGCATTGGCGCAAGCACCTGATATTTTAGATTCCCTCATCATACGGGAACCTGAGATTCAGACCATCATGCTGCATCAGATCAAATACCTTGTTTCGATTACAAGACTGGAGGATATTCCCGAGCGCGTTCGCGATCATGTCCTTGTACGTTCTGGGATAGAATCCCGGGGCTTTGATAAGTTGATCTCTTCTTTAGAGTTCCATGACTTAAGGCTACAAATTGAGCAAATCGAGCGCGCTACTACTCGGCTATACGCAGCTCTGTCATCAGAACTGTCTCCCTCAGAGCTCGCTGAAGAAGCAAACGCTGCAATAAAAGATTTCGACTTCCACTGGACCGCTGCCTCGCCGGGAAGTTGGTTTGGAAACCGCATTGTGGCGAGGAGCCCGGCTGACCCCAAGTTCACACATTACACACAACAAGATTACCGTGAAGGCCAATCAGCCATGAAACTAGCCATATTCGACCGACTAGTCACCAATACCATCCGCGACAGCCAAAGCATAATCCTCGAAACCCAAAAAGCCATAGAAGAATTCGAAAAGACACAAGGGCTAGAAACGCATAATCCTACCAGGGAACCAAGCTCTGTAAAGGTTATGGCGCCATATGTCTCCGCACGGAGGAGGACAGGTGCTCAGCAGATCGTAGACTGGGAATACAAAGCGGAGTCACCTATCCCCGACGCCTATATAGATCTACAGTTAAAGAAGAAGATTGCGTTGTTGGAGTCACTAGAACGAAGCCCACAGGTGCGCTCAGTTTGGCCTTGATGGGGGGATATAGGGATAGAGAAAGATTGGGTTGTCTTGTTTTGTTTTCTCTTTAACTTGGCGTTGATAAACAGATTTGCGTTTCTTATTATTCATGATGGCACAGGGTATATAGGCTGGAGATTTAGGGGTCCCGGTCGGGGTGAGGTGAAAGGGAGGGTGTACTATTATTAACCGGAGGCAATCTACAAGCGATCCTTACTTTATTTCATATTCTTCATACAGGATAGTTCAGCTTTAGTGCAACCATTGCTTAAGAGTAACCACCAAGGTCATGTGAACAAGGTGAATTGTCAACACAAGCCATGTACACATACACAAGTCTCTTTCCCCAAGCAAGTTAAGGCTTCTGAGACCCTGAAGCTGCAGACGGAGCGGATAGAATAACCTGGCTGTTGTGATCATGTGGGCAGCCCATGTCTAACTGACAACAAACATTTGGTGGGTAATGTGACACGACACATACAGGTACGTAGTTGAATCTGAATGTACGCACACTGGTTGGTGTATGGATGCACATAAAATGCCAATATAATAGCTAGCGAATAAAGCTTGCTTCACCGCCCTAAGGGTTTCATAAGTGTCTTTACACGTGATTACTTAGAGAGGCATGAATCTATTTTGAGCAACTGCAAGACTGCAAGTGCCTCGATCCCTACGCTACCCTCCTGGAGCCCCTAAGCCCCTAAGTCCCTCACCTCAGCCTCTAAGCCTCTAAGCCCCTAAACCCCTAAGCCGATTACAAAAACCAAGGCTGTAGACTGTATTTGTTGATGTAAAGGACTTGAAAAGGAAGAAGAGCCAGTTATTGTCAGCAGAATGCCACGCAAGATTTCCTTGACTTTCATTGGTGCTTGCAAGATATTGGAGGAGGCACTAATGGCTTGAAGTACTTGCGGTGTTTATTATTTTGATTTTAGGCCGTGTATAAGACACATCAGAGGCACTGTCCTTGCCACTAGCTAGCGCACAAAAAGGGGCCACTAAGACACGTGCGGATAGAGAACTGGCACTATCTGGCTATTATAACGCTTAAACTATCTACACATAAAAGCGGTAGTTTCCTTCACTTTGTTCTTTATCTGATATCGCTACAGTCATCCCGTCTAAATTTTTCTTCAGTAAGCCGGCGACACTGCCATTGTCACCAACGCTCCCTTTACTAGCTTACTATCTCCTCTTCCGCCCTCTCCTCATCGCCCAGCCCAAGTCCAGTCTTGCAATCTTGGTAGAAATGAAATTCGGACGCAAGTAAGTCCCTATCAGTTCTAATCGACATGACCCAAAAGCTGAAGCTAATCCCACTCTTTAGCCTCCCCCGAAACCAAGTCCCGGAATGGTCTACCTTCTATATCGACTACAAGGACTTGAAAAAACTCATCAAGACCGTCCAAAAAGTGTCTAAAGACGGAGAGACTGCTGATCTTGCGGGTAAGTGGTCCAGTCCGGCCTGTCTGCTATGAGGGATGCATTGGAATGGTCACTAATTGGCGCTGGCTATGTAGAGTTCTTCTATGCTTTGGATAGAAATCTAGAAGATGTCGATACTTTCTACAACAAAAAGCTTGCGGAGTATTCTCGCCGGATGAGCTTGCTTCAGGAACGTTACGGTAGACCCTATGACGACGCTTCTTCTTTAGACGATGACGAAGCAGAGGAACTCATGGGTGCTTTGCTCGACCTTAGATCTCATCTAAGGAAACTTCAGTGGTTTGGCGAAATCAACCGGCGCGGTTTTGTCAAAATCACTAAAAAGCTGGATAAGAACATACCATCAGTAGCTACGCAACATCGCTACATCGCTACTAAAGTCGACCCAAAGCGGTTTGCCAACGATGCCACCGCAACTAACACCCTTGCGACTATCAACAAGTGGCTCTCGACCCTGGCTGAAACCCGCAAGGTTAATGAGGCCCGGCCGCCGGCTTCTAGTCGGGTCGCTGTCAAGGGCTCATTGGTACTGCTACCCCAGTCAATCCTAGATGAGCTAGATCAGGCTGTCAAGACCAACGACATTGCAGTCACCGAATCCAAGTTCAAAGAAGGCAACATTCTTACCAATGCCTCATCCCAGCCATTAGTGCTGAATCTCCTGCAGAGAGCTATTTCTGCCCGTGCCTTTAAGTCCGTGGACTACCTGCTAGACCATGTCAAGTCACTAGACGAGCCAGACGATATCAATGGAAGAAACTGCCTCCATCGTTTGGTCATCCACATTGGCCGGACGAAAAGCACCTCTAGGACTGATATTGTTGCTGGCTCACAGTTCTCCGAGCAGTACATGAGGCCCCCCGTTTCTTTGTCTGAACTGACTCTGAATGACAAAGAGCGCCAACTCCTAGGCGAAAATGATGAGGCCGTGAAAATGTTGTCTTATCTTCTGTCTCGTCTATCTCCTACTCAGCGGTCGGCTATCAACAGCAAAGACTCTATTGGACGCATTCCTCTACACTATGCTGCGCAGTTTGGCTTTGTCAATGTCTGCAAAATCATCATGGAAAAAATGCAACAATGGGGATATTTTCAGGCAGAACATAGCCTGGACGACCCTCAGTGGCAAGACAAAGATGGCTATGCCCCTCTCCATCTGAGTGTCATTGGCGGCCATCCATTGACCACCCAAGCTCTAATCAATGGACAGGACTGGAAGCAGACAGAAGAGATTGACGGGGAGCCTCGAAAATCGATGTCCCAGTCTGGCTCTGTCCTTGCTATCGCTGTCAAGGCAAACTTCTCTACAATAGTAGAAATGCTGGTCAAGGCCGGCGTTGATCTCAACTGGCGGGACAAAAGCGGGGAAACATCTCTTCATCTTGCTGCTCGCTATGATCATGTTGACTGTGCACGTATTCTTCTAGATGGCGGTGCTGAGATTGAAGCCACAGAGTCAACTTACGCCTGGACACCTCTTCATGTGGCCGCTGTTGATGGGAAAATGGCATCTGTGGAGCTTCTAGTTAAACACGGAGCTATTATCGAGAAGCCTGACTCATCTGGCTGGACTGCCAAGGAACACGCCGCCTTTCGTGGCAACATGGCGGTTGCAAACTTTTTACAGGAAAGGATTCTGCCACAGGATCCCAAAGACCGGCCGTCCCTCCCAAGCTCATCGCCTCCCGATAGAAGCGATAGCTCATTGGGAAGCTCGATCGAGAATCGTAAGTCAGCCGGCAAATCCCCTGAGCCTATGAAGTCTTTCGGTCACAAGTACCTTAAGGATGAGAGTCTAGTGCTGGTCAGTCTTGGATCTATGGATATGCGCAAGATCGTCGAGGCTGTGCAGTTAGATCATGTACCTCTTGCTTCTGCCCACACCACTGAGCTTGACACCGCACTCTCGATTGTTATTTCAGCCTCTGGCGCACAAGGCGAGCCAACTATTATCAACCTCCCTACGCAAGAAAACGTGATGACAGACCCGATTGTGTTTACTACCAAGGACGCCTCAAGAGTAAAACTCCTTTTCGACCTTGTACCAACATATTCAACAGGGCAAAAGAAAATTGGCCGCGCAGTAGCTTTGTTATCTTCTGTTCGCCCTTCGATTGGTGCCAAGAGAATGAACCTCCAGGGAGATGTTTGTGTGCCAATTGTTGACGGAAACCTTGACGTCATCGGCGCAGTAAACTTCAACTTTCTCGTCATCACACCTTTTACTCACCCCAACATCGAAATCACGTCCGACAAAACATACTGGAAGGAGATGTCTTCCACTATGGTCATCGGCCATCGTGGCTTGGGAAAGAATGCTATGTCAACAAAGTCGTTGCAACTTGGAGAAAATACTGTCCCCTCCTTTATTGCGGCAGCTAATCTAGGAGCTCAGTATGTTGAGTTCGACGTACAGCTAACGAAAGACCACGTGCCCGTCATCTACCACGATTTCCTTGTTAGCGAGACGGGCATTGATGCGCCAGTGCATACTCTTACGCTTGAACAATTCCTCCATATTAACCCAGACTCCTCTCGTGCCCCTTCGCCGGGCTCTAGCGGCGGCTTGTCGCGGAGTACCAGCGTTGGGCCGCCTCGTCGTTCCCGCACTATTGGTTTTGCGGGCGATGGACACAAGGAGATGGACGAGCGTATGAAGCATACCCGCGATTTTAAAAGCAAGGGATACAAGGGAAATTCGCGGGGCAATTTTATTCAAGCTCCATTTGCGACTTTGCAAGATTTATTCCAGCAGCTCCCGGAAAGTGTGGGCTTCAACATTGAGATGAAGTACCCTATGCTTCATGAAAGCGAAGAGCAGGAGATGGATGCCTATGCCGTAGAACTCAATTCCTTTTGTGATACTGTTCTGGCAAAAGTGTACGATTTGATGGGTGCCAGGCATATCATCTTCTCGTCATTCAACCCTGATATCTGCCTTTGCCTCAGCTTCAAGCAGCCTTCAATCCCCATCATGTTCCTGACTGACGCTGGAATATGCCCTGTTGGTGATATCAGAGCTTCTTCTCTACAAGAGGCTGTGAGGTTTGCCAGCCGCTGGAACCTATTAGGGGTGGTTAGTGCGGCAGAGCCACTAATTAACAGTCCAAGACTAGTCAAAGTTGTGAAGGAGAGTGGTCTTGTCTGTGTCAGCTACGGAACCCTGAATAATGATACCAAGATGGTTCAGGTGAGTCTCAACAGAAGGAAGGAGAGTGAAAGTGGCAATCTGAAGCTGAAGCTGAAGCTGAAGCCGGGTGCGGTGAACAAATCTAACCTGCCTCTCTTTTTTTTTATAGAAACAAGTACAAGAAGGCATCGACGCCGTCATTGTCGACAACGTACTTGCCATCAGACAAGGGCTCACAGCTCACGAAAAGGCACAGACAGAAGAAAACGCCACTTCTATCTTGCTTGACACTACGGTGGATGTTTCCAGGGTCCAGGCTACTTGAAATTTAACGAGAGGCAAATAGGATCGCGAGGCTGGGGGCTGATCGCATCCCAGCCCAGGAAGAAAGGCTTGAAGCGGACGAAGGGGTTTTACATCCGGTGATGCATGATATGGGGTACACTATTCCACGGAATAAGAAACATATACGCATGGTCCTTCTTCGTGATGCTCATAGCTCCAGATCCAGGATGATGGAACACAATGCACGAGCACAATCACGGGCTATAAACATCAGCATGATTACCAGAGACGGGCCAACACAGCGGATGCTGTGATTCAGCTGCCAAATTTACTGCATATTGGTGAAAGGATGACATTCATTATTTCGTTTATGAAGGCCCTCCCCCCTTACGGATCGTTGGAGCTTCGCGAGTAAGACTACTGGCGATCTTTCCAAATGGTGTAAGGCAAAGGAAAAGTAAAGGAATGATCCCAGAGCCAGCCGTGATTATATTGCTATGCTGTGGCTTTTTCCCTTGTCCTGTCCTGCAAGACGGTGAAGGTGAGCTGGGCGAGCTAGGAAAGTGAGTCAAGATACCAACAAGGTGAGGTCTTGTTGTGACAAAAAGGTAGATAACCCTGTTCCCAGTCCATACATGGACTATCCTTTCTGTTGGGACAAGAGCCAAAGACCTAGCATAATCTGATGCTAGAGGGATATTTCAACAAGAAAGGATCTGGTGATGGTTTCCTTTCTGGGAGGGGAAGTCTTGTAAAGCCTTTCCCACTCCCCCTGTCTTGAAAAAAGAGATGTTGGGACACGAGAGACGACGGGGGAGCCATGGCTCGATGTGGCCGGACTAATCAAGAGGCCGCTTCTACATCAAATCAAATCAGTTGTCGGTCTATACGAAGTCATGGAGGGGCAGCCTTGTCTTCGTCGGGGTTATAGAGGGAGTACGATTATGCGATATGCAATCAGGTAAGACTGCAACACATCAGTACGAATTAGCCTACTAACGACAAGTTGGGAAGACCGTTGCGCGTAGTCTGTTGATAAATCTCAAAGCAGGGCATTGTCCTCGTGGCCATTAGTCACATTCGGTGCTGTTTATTCCACCTTTACTCAAGGCTCCAACTTGGCGAGTCACGGGCGAGCGAATAGGCCTAGTCAATCGTTGTTGCGATCACATCCCGATCTCACTCGTATCACAGATTGTCTTACCCCTTGGGCAGCCGACGATGCAATGAGGAACCAGCCTTGCAGAGACTCGAAGCCGTTGTGCCACCTCACAAGCTTAAGAATCAAGACTTGAGGTTGAATTCGAGGTCAAGACATGGCCACTTTTGTTCGTTATCACGCCCATCCCCATCTACGTGCTATCTAGTGCCGGTTGGTGGCTCTTTGTTGTGAAGTGCCATATCTTGCCTTGATAATGTCGGTGTGCCGAGGGAAAAGAAAACAAAAGACGAGGAAAAAAGGGAAAGAGATGACCTGTAACTGTGCAGAACTACAAGGCCGTTCGTTCTATCCACTCACTTGCAGTGACGACGAATGCTACAACTGGTCAACAATGTATGCATGCATATATTACGACTACATCACAGTAGAGATATAGCCCCGCCTTTGGCCTACCATTGATTCTACGGTGAGGAGGCACTTGGCACGTAAATATAACCCTCAAGTTTTGACGAGTTGTATCGGGCAAAAGGCGGTGGGTGGCCTAGCCATGTCATGCAACCCGGGTATATGTGCAATGTGCAATGCATGTAGTACTTCTGGATGTACATGCCTACAACAATACAACTATACAGGATGGAGATAATTAGATTTCAATGTCGGTCAGTAAAATGGCCGGTTTCGCTTACCCAATGGGTGGGCGGAGACGATAGGACGGCGGGGGCCAGGCAAGCTCCCAAGTGAGAAGGCCAGGCAAGCTATGGTAGCGGACACAGCCCTGTCCAGGTTCTACGCTACCGTTGCGCCAAGCTACGTGCAAAGAAGCTGCAGGAGGCGAGACGAGACTCCGTGGCACAGGCTTTTGCACCAAGATCAACTTCGATTTTGAGCCTGTCTTCTTGCTGTCTCTATCTATGTTTGCCTCCAGCATAGATGAGAGACAAGCTGCATTGCACTGCCCAGTCGTTATGTCATGGTGGACATACATGCAGAGGCTTTACCCGGTTCATTCACTAAGCAGCAGAAGGGCTAGACCGATGTCTGGAGGCTAATATGCTCATAGCAAGGCCCTTGTTGCTTGGCATAGAGAACGGCTACAAGAAGGCCAAGATGCATTTAGGAATATGCGCTATACTCGCAGTACTTGGTACTTGCAGTGCTGTAGGAATAATGACGCTGGTGAGAGGCGGCGGGCCTGTCAGTATTTGGCAGTACCAACGAGTCCCCGTGATCCCTTCATGCCTCTGGGGGAATCTTTTTTTTTTTTTCTCTCCTCTTAGTCTTCTCTCTTTTCTCTCCTTCTCTTGCTACCAGGGTCTGCTTCTTCTCTCCCCGACAAGCACAAACCAAAGTGGAAAAGAATAAAATCTTGTGGTTAAAAGGAAGAGCCCCCTCCTCCCCTCCACCTTTCCCCCCCCCCCCCCCCTGGCAGGGCCAGTCCAGTTATGACTAGGGGGTGATTCCTATATGTAAGTTGAGCAAAGCAAGAGAAGACGAGCACGGAGACTCTCGCTTTCAATATGCAACAGAAACACTGTGAGAGTCCCAAGCTACAAGCGAAAGATATGAGCGTATAGTGTGGCACTGACAATTCCTTGGCAGATGAATCTATAACCAGCCTTTCGAGAGAGACCGCGTAACGTTTGTTGACCTTTACCACGTACAGTTCTTGCTGCTCAGTCCCAGCTGCTCATGGGAATGGGAGGGGCGGAGAACGTGTGCTGAGAATCGTTCGTGGGGAGATCTCAACACAACATCGTAAGTTTCATGCTTCTGCCTCTTCTCTCGTTAATGGTAGTGAAGAGACAAGATAGCTGTGCCGCCGTCTCCTGGCTCTCTGCCGCCTCCACCTCTGATCTCTGCCTTCTGCCTATCCCAAGTCTCCCTACCCTATGTCCTTTTTAATTGTCTCATTTTGGCCTGTGGGATCTGACTTGTTGTTTGCCCTCGTTTTCTCATATATCCTTCAAAGCGGCACTATAGCATTGGTATACCTGGCCATGGGAACGCAGGAGAGCAAAGGTCATGCCCATTAGCAGACTGTGTGCTGTGATTTTCTGAATCCCCTCCTACTTGTGCCGGACAAGAGAAAGTGCATTCCACCATTCTTTGGCTTCGACCCTCTCGTTTCTTTCCGCTAATCTCTTCTCTTTTTTTTTTTCTCTCTTTTTTTATTTTCCTTCCCACCACCGAAATCGTGCATGTTATTGCTGCCGATGCCTCATCCTGGGGGGGTGTGATTTTACCTCTTCTTTTGGGGGGGGGGGGTTTGGTATAGTTAAATTTCTTCTTCGTATATGCAATGCAAAGTGAAGGAATTCAAGCTAATCAATACAGATGTTCCTGCCTGCGTGTTAAGGTCCTTGGAAGCCTGAAGTTGCGGCCGAGAGCATTTATAGAGATGATAATGTGGCTCCAAGGATACTAGAGGTGAGTTTGGGAGTAGAGGATGCGTTCTAAGAGAGATTCCCGTGGACAATACGGCTGAGCAATCAATGTGCATTGTTCGTGATGATATGTCCCCAACCTTGGCTCTCACTGGGCCATTCCCTAGCTCCTTGGGTATCTATCTCCAGCTCTGCTACGCAACACTTGGTGAGCACCTGTTAGATTCAAAGGTCAAAGGGTCTATGTAGACAGAGCTTCAACAGTGGCAAACCACTGTCCCAGTCCATTATCGCTGACGGGCCAGCCAGACAAGAGTATCTCCCCCCCCCCCCTCCCCTGTTCTCTGGCTAGTACCATCACTATATCGCTATAGCCATCAGGCCTTTTCCCCATGCTGTCACCCTTAACAAGTGGACTGAGCCAGTGTATACCAAAATCTGGGTAGGTAAATAAACGGTGGCCATGCTTCTTTGCTTTGTGCCTACTCTGTCGCAAGTGAACCCCATTAGCCATCAAGCAACCCGCGGGGTTTGAGGCAGCTGGCTTTTTTAGAGGAGACAAACCCAGAAACAACCAATGCTTGTGCATCAGCCAAAGCCTAGATCGGTTCTAGCGCTATGCTCACCTTGTTGTCCCCTCCAGAAAGTGATAGAACCGTTCTAGTCTCGGCAATGACCACGACACGGCTCACACCTCAGACCTGGCACATATTGTTTTATCCTGTGGCAATAGAGAAACAATGTTCTTGGAACGCACCGTTGCTCGAAGCATCGAACCACTATAGAGATATACTCTGGCTACTACGGTCGAGGCTGTGTTTCTTTGGCCTATTGAAGATCATCTACTTCTCAGTCCTGTCGGTGCTGATAGGAGAAAAAAAAGGGGGGGGAGAGGACGGAGAGGAGGGACCGAGGAATCGGCGAGTGCTACTGGTCTCTGTATCAACTGGATGGCGTGCTGTGTAGTATTTAACATTATACAGCCTATAGCATGTTGGTCTATGTACAAGCCAACCAGTAGAACGCATTTCTTGCATGCCGCCTTTGTCACATGTCGTCCGGGAAGGCTTCCTAATGTGGTCACTCATAAAGTCACGGGCTACCATTATTTAGACTGCTTAGCAAGCCAGCAGGCTCAAAGCCAAACGTCCATACTCGAAATCATGCTATCAACTCGGTTCGACAGTCCACGAAGAGCAAGATCCAATGGCAGAGGGGACCTGGTCTGATCAACACACCTGGAAGTTACGTGGCAAGTTCTTGTTCCAGCACGCCTATACCCTGGTAGATCAAGACGTACAATGCGACAGGAAATACCGACAGTAAAACAATATGCACAGGCCAAAGAAGGCTAAACGTAAGTCTTTTTATCTGGGCCCCCGTTGAGGACGGGCAATTCGCAGAGCCGGAGTAAGCTGGGAAGTTTGAATATCTTGGTAACCCTAGTGCGTGTAAGTCATGCTCCTAACCCTACTTGGTTATACTCCGGAACAGCTCCGTCAGAAAAGCCGATGAACTCAGACTACCTCCTCCGTTAGGTCTGTCTTGACCTCGTTCCCCCTTCCTTATAGCTAGCAAAAGGGGCAGACAGTATGCCTGACTCGACGCAATAGCGGGAGGTAAGGAAAAGATGTCTACACTTTCCTACTCAGCATCAGGCCATTTTTATAGGAGCACGAATATTAGCTTGGCGTTGCTGATAAAGCAAGAAGCTTGGGTCACTGTGAGACCCTTCGGTCTTTTGAGTTAAAGTTTGCTGCCTCGTTGCGCTATCATAGGAGCAGGAGATTAGGGAGGGAGAGAGAGTGTGTGTGTGTGTGGTTTGGCCTTCCTCCACTGGTCTTGTCATCAGCGGCAAATCAATAACACCTGCATATGTACATCTCGGGAAATAAAAGAGTCTATTAATTTGAACTACTGCATTGGCTCCTCTAAGCCTCGAACCACATTACTGCTTTGGTGAAAGTTGCCTTTTCTGTGCTTTGAGCAGCCAGTCGAAGGGAGGTCTTGAGCCACAGATGAACTTGCTCTCTCCGAGCCATCCATCCAACAAATACACTCTCTTCGTGCGAACAGCGACATCTTAGCTAATGCCGTGGCAAAGACCGTAAGGTGGCAAGAGTCTTTAGCCATAGAACCAAACAATCGACGAGGGCACAGTCGTGACAAAGGCCTGTGTAGACATACTTTACACTGTAGTCCAAAGGCGCAGGTCCAAGGGACTCCGTAGTGTGTGTATGTGTGTGTGTGTGTGTGTGTCAGTCACTGTGAGGGGGGGGGGGCCGGAAGAAGTTAATGGGGCTGGGGTAGGTGTACCAGGTTGCCAACCTGTGATGGTTGTTTGCTAAACGTACAAATAAAATCTATCATCGTGCCTAGTACCACACCACCTGGATTTCCAGAGCTGCCGTCCTGAGGAGCTTTGTAGAAATGGCTATTGGTCCGACTCATACACACGTATCCAAAGCCACGGAAGGTCGGAAACAAATGGCTGGGATTTCAGCCTTCTAGGAGCAGCGAAGGAGGAGAAGGAAAAGAGATTGGTGGGTGAGCTTGGTGTTGCGTGCTCGCCAAGTCCGCCCTTATTGCGCAGCGCAAAAGTATGCTATTTTTATTCTATGGGTTGTTGATCTACCAAAGGCCCCTCCTCTCTCTTTTCTATCTCATTCCCCTTCTCTTGCGTACGTGCGTGCGTGTGTTTGTTTGTTTGCCTCCCCCCCCCCACGCCAGATTAATAACAAGAACCAGGACTACGCCCTATTTCGGTGTAGGGTAGGTGTAGACCCGCCAGGTGTGCTTGGGGATGGATGGAGGGGCGTGTTGTATGTCAACAAGCCAAGATACAAGCCTAGGTTTGCAATCAATGCTACAAGGGAGAAGAGAGGGAAGAGGAGGGGAGGTGTGTAGGGCCTTGAGTCCACAAGTGGTACTTGATCTGACAGGAACTCCAAGTTATCTGGAACAAGAAATCAATCACGGCTTCATCCTCCTTTGGCTCGGCTGGGCCTTTTGTGTGCAAAGCAGGGCAGAGCAGAGCAGTACAGCACAGCACAGTACAGGCCCTTTATAGCCCTAACTATCGAGCAAACCGCCCGCCTTGAATCTAAACTGGAAGAGAACATGATGTGCACAAAGTCTGGTACCGTGCTGCATCAGCGAGATTTCATATGCAGCATGGGATAAGTTATTGGGTTTCAGGATGCTCCGCCAGCACAATACCACGCAGCACCAGGAGGTACCTTTTCATACACCTGTACTAAAACAACCAGGACATGTACACGCGAACATACATGCGCAAATGTAGATGTACACATGTACTTGGGTACGGTTGGCTCTACAACCTAGTCATTACGTTTCTATCTTTGGCCTGGGAGCTGCGGTCTGTGGTCATGCACAAAGAGGCTGGCACAACGAGCCCTGCATGTGTGGCTGGCCCCCCCCCCCCCAGAATCCCAAGGCAGTATGGGGAAGTAAATGTTCGAGACACCTGAGAACAGTTATTGTCTTGTTGGCTTCTCTATCCTGGATATTAGCCACCTCCTCTCCTCTTTGCTTTGTCCCTTCTTAAAAGGAGAAAAAAAAAAGAAGATGTATATGATATTCCAGCTGCGGCATGTTCAAGCTAGACTGGACTCATCAGACATGCCGTTGTAAGGGCATGCTAAAGCATAAAAAGAACAGGAAGGGGAGAGGAGAGACCATGATACCTTAACTCTAGGAGGGGATGGGCGGAGGATGAGAGCAGACAGGAAGCAAGCAGGAAGTGGGCTACCATTTTCTTGAGTAACCCCGCACGCTCTCCTTGACCGCTTCTTCTAACCTACTCTCCCCCCCTCCTCCTCCTCCTCGATGGCGTAGGAGACAAGAAGGAACAGAGAAAACCCCCAAGAGGCGTCTACTAAGCACCAGATTTGCACTGCGGGTAATCTCGACAAGCAGCAAGGCTGGGCAAGGCAAGGTAACGAAACCTTGGCCTAGTGGGAAAATCTTCTAGAAGGACCATAGACGAGATGAGATGGCAATGTACATACATACATATATACTGGCTTTATTGTTACGCAGTGTAATCAACCCTCCGAGCCAGCCAGCACATGCATGATTGCACGTGCACACGATTCGGTAGCTTGTTAAGGCAACGGCTGCACAGCAAAGTATAGCACGTACAGATAGATAGTCATCGACATTCCCATTGCTTGCATGCAGGCAATAGCTGCGAGAGGAAAAGAAGAGAGAAAGAAGAAAAAGGACTTTCTGGCATGGCAAAAAGATGGGCGCTCCTAGGGTTGGTATTGTGTGTTAGTGGCTAGATGTGTGAGCCATTCCCCTCCCCTTCCCCCGTCGCCTTCAGTTACTCCGGGTTTAAAACCACCATATTATGTAGCCCACCGAAACGAATCTCAGACTCGTCTCAGGTCTAGGTCTCGCAAGTTATCTGTAAAGCCATCAAATCATATCGCAGCAGCCGGGTGAGTTATAGCAGAGATAAATAACATAACGAAGGAACGAACAATAAGAGCAGGGGCCTCTCTCACAGAGGCGTACCGTTCTCTTCACTATTGTTTTTCTTTTTTTCAAAGGGCCGAGCTTACAATGAGCCCCTAGTCTCCGCCGAATCTGTAGGACGAAATACAGAAGCCCATGAGAAGAGGAAGACACCACGCCGCCGCACTGCAATAGGCCAAAGTTTCTCCAGTGGCCTTTTTCTCTCCGGAATGGGGGCTTCTGGAAAGGCAAAACCCAGAGGGAATGTGGTAGTGAAAGGTTCGTTGTTTCCCGTTCGTTTGCTTTATGTCCATAATGGACGAACTAAGATTGGCAAATAGCTTGCCAGTAAGTGACGTGCATTGTCATGCTCTCTTTTCTTCATATCGGTTGAGTGAAGACACCGGGTGTAAAGAGCACGTTATCTCCGGAAGGCACGTGACAACATGATAGAAATCTGCAATTGCCTCGGGTGGACTCGACACTTGACAACCGAAGTCGGCTATATTTTAATAACAGGTAATTTCCGTATTTGACGTATCTGTCATTCTCACGACGTCTCGTGCTGTGATAGACGCCACTTTCATGTTATTCTGTGTTAATTCGGTTGATTCATAGATTTTGTCATGTTCTTGACGTGTTCATAGCTAGAATTTGGCTCTCTCTCTCTGTCTCTCTATTGCTCCACTTTACTATGGAACACAAAGTGGCGATAATATGGCCTGGGACAGGAGAAGAGTGCTGCATATGGATACTAGTTTTGCGACTCTACAACATACAGATAGCTACGTTCCAGGGGCAACGCCAGACGGCCGAGGCCAATCTTCCAGCGCCCGCTACTTGGCCTTTGAAAGCCCCAACGGCGCCCATGATAACAGTTACAAGTCGCCGAGAAGAGCCATACGGTGAGGCAACTGAGGAGGCAGTGAATCCTTCTTGTTGTTGTGTTCCTGGTGCACAGAGGCTTCGGTCGATTCTATGGCAAGGGAAGGGAAGGGAAGGGAAGGGGGGGGGAGAGAAGAAGGCCGTGGGAAAAGAAAGAAAACAAAAAAAAGAAAAGTGAAGAAAAAAAAAAAACAAATAAAATAATAAAATAACCCCCCAAAAAAGAAAGGTGGAAGGGGTGTATGGTTGGTTGGTAGTGTTAGTGCCGGTGTTGCTCAGGATAACAAAAAAGTCCGACCGCCGTTTGAAGGTCAAGCCAAGGTCGACAGTCCTCAAGGGTAGAATATAAAAGAAAAAAAGAAAAAAAGGAAATACAACAGGCTTGGTAGTATTGTATTCAGAAATGGCCTGACTAGCAAGATTTCACAAGATCCCTTCCAGGCCGAAAAATACAGGCCGCTTCAACTTCCTTCTCATTGGGCTCCCTTGCTAGTCAGAGTTGGTAGTTCTTTCTGGCTTGGCAGGCTTGCCTTGAGGGCAGGGCCAGCCAGGATGTTTCATTGTCGCCATCACTCATCACGCGCGCGCGCGCGCGGGAGAACAACAATCAAGGTTGCATTGTAGGCGCAGACTCGAGCACACAGACATGAAGAGGGACCCGACACCGCTATACCAAATCGAGAAGAACGAGGTCAGTTTTTTTTGTGTAGGCAGTCTTTATCATAGATCTGTTCTAAGCAGTAGCAGTAGCAGTAGCAGCAGTACCTAAGCAGGGTGTGTCCCTTGCATGTTGAAGTCCTGGCTTGTCCCTGAATTGCGGCAGCCGGGCAGGAGGAAGGAGTTGGGGTTTGACATGGACTTTACTTGACTTGTTTTGAAATCATGATGGTCATAGCCATTCCATTCCATTCAATTCCATCCCATCCATAGTCCTGGAGAGTAATTTGACTTGTGGCGTTTGACGGATGGCATGTTCGGCGGTACAGTCGGTATCAAACCTCCGATTTGATAACAACTTGAGTTAGCTTGCAAAGCGCCGTGGAGACAGTGTGTGTCCTGTGGCCTCTAGCTTTGTAGCTAGGTCTCAGGTCTGAGAGAATCATGATTTCATTCATTTCATTCCCCGCCCCCCTCCCCCTCCCCAGACTGCCCTACGCCATCGCGTCAGTTCTGCCCTGTTGACGCATTGGATGCAGCTTGATTTCTTTTGTCGACAACAACCGCCCCCCCCCCTCCCCATCCGTGCTCGCTCGGCTTCCGGGCAAGTTCATATTACGGTTCATGCACGAGACAACTAAGCAAACCCGGTCAGAGGCGGGGAGACAAGAGACAGTTTTCACACGCAAAGAGCAATGAGCTGAAGGTGCTGTATACCTCTCGGGCTATGTAGAGATAACACTATGACATCTTCTCGGTACCTATCTGACAGGTCAGCGTGATCGTGTCTACGCATCTGGATTTATGGGAGGGGGGTACAAGGAAATATATCCGTCGAGCTTTTGAGTTGTGACTCAAATTGTCAGTAAGCGGGGTTGATATGTTAGAATTATCTATGGCAATATCTCCCAAGAATGAACATGACGCTTCCACAGGACAGGACAGCCCCAAGACTACCAGACTTAAGTATCACCGCGTCCCCAGAAGCTAGCTACAATATACTCGAGGCCAGAAACAAGAACTTTGCCAATCTCTGTATCTTCATCTTCACTACCATCTCCTCCGTTTTCGCTTCAAAAATCAACAACCGCTTGTCAACATGGTTTCCCACCGCACGGCCTATTTCTGGACGGAAATAACTTGGCCTCCAGCACTACTCCAGCCGTCCATTCCCAGCGGGTTCCTCACCGCGGATGCCCATGCATCTTTGACCTGGGCAAATGTGTGGCCGATTCTCCGCCTTGTCGTATACATGGTGGCACTGAGCAATCGCGTTAAAACGGGCGTGCCGCAGTACTCGAAGGCCTTCAAGCGCTCTCGCAGGGTCTCGCTGCTGCTTCCCACGCACATTGTCCATGGCATGCTGCAGCTAGCCTTCTTTGAACTGCGTCGTCTGGGGCTGATAGCCAACACCGCCACCCTACCAGAAGCCGTGGCCTGCATTTTCTGGAGTTGGTGTAGCTTGCTCATCACCAAGCCTCTACGCAGAGGACACCCGCCAAGTTCAAGGGGTGCGTACCAGCTCATGGCCGTAGTACGCCCCTTGCTAGAGGGCCTGTCGTGGTATAACAAAGACCCACTGCCGTACTTGATGTCAGTGGCCTTTTTGGATACGTTCATTTGGGTGCGGGTACAGCTTAAGGCCTTTTATTTTCTCGGCATGAAGTACAACTCGCTGGCATATTCTATATCACTGCCGATATCCGCTATGATCTCGCTCTGGTCCTGGGGCTTCAAGCTTCCGACAATTTGGGCTGTGGTGATGGGCATCCCGCTGGTTGCCTTTCTTGACGAGCTTATTTCCCTTGTGGCCAAGCACAGGTTTGCGGGTAAGCAAGTGACCCTGAGCCCCAAGCACATGCCCCGGTTGCCCATTGACTTTGTGCTCTGGGGTCTGTTGAAGCTGGGATTTGCGAACCTTGAGACTCTGAGAGAGTTTATGTACCAAAAGGTACCGGAGTATACCGAGCCGGTGGATGACGAGTACGGCTATGTGCCCCAGAAACTGATTACAGGAGTCCCAATCAAGGGTCAAGACAAGACAGGGCTCTCGTAAACTGGGTGGGGGAAAGAGAATGAGGCAAGACAGGTGATACGGGGTGACAAAGAGGGTGGCTAGGGTATGGTTTGCACAGGATTGTTTGGCTTTTAGGAGGAGGAGGTGGAGGTGGAGGTGGAGGTGGAGGAGGAGGAGGAGGGTTTCTTTGTGCTTCTCCTCTCTCTCTCTCTCTCTCTGTCTCTCCTACCATCATCAAACGGCTCTAGACTCTAGACCATGCTGCTGCTGTTGTTGTTTTTGCTTTTGCTTTTGCTTTTTCTCTTCTGTCCTTTCTCGGCTCAAGATCTCCAAGCCTACTGAAGCCTGTCAATTCCAAATAGATTCAGCTGTTCCAGTCCGCCGAAAATGGACAATGTTTACTCTTTTCGTTTTCATCTTCCAAGCGCCCTTGCCCATGCTCTTACCCTTGCCACTACGCCTCTTAGCTAGGATTTGCACACAAGACATTATTATCATGCACATGAAGGAGAAGGAAAATAAAGAGATGTGGAACTTGTGACGACAACAGTTGTCACTCGTCCTGCATCCTAGTCTGACCTGCTTTGCTGTATCACCCCCTAGTTTCTTCCAGTTCAGTGCGTTGCGTTGACAATCCCGGCCTGTCCTGTCGGGCGACGTACCGAGCAGGCCTCGATCTAGGCTCTGCTAGCGGTGTATGTCCTTTCTTACTTTCTTTGAGACTTGATGAGCCGTTGCTATATCCTGTCTGTGGTTTAGTTGGTTTCTGCAGCTTAGCGTGGCCGCTGGCCTGAGGCTTAATAGACATAGATCAGGATCCTGAGATCTAAAGGGAGAGACAAGTTAATGAGCAAAGCCAAAAAGGACAAGGTAGGAAAGACATTGCCTAGTCCAGTAAGTCGGCGGCTTCTCCAGTGCGTCCTAGTAGGTCTGCTCTAGGCCGCCCCCTACCATGCTCTGTACTGAGCAGCACGCTATATAGCCCCTCCAATCAGATGTAATGGAGCCTCTATACAGCCAGCTAGCCAGCCAGCCAGCCTTAGCATTACGGGTATCGCGGGAGGGGCGATACTGTTAGGGGAGAAGGTGAATGGTAAAAGAGAATAGCGCCAATACTTAATAGCCTAGCAGCAAGAGAGCGACAGCCAGAAACAGACTAGTTGGTCGTAGTATAGCTAGGGAAAGGGAAAGGAATGTTCTTTTTGATTTTATTTTTCTCTCCCTATTCAGCTTGTGCTTGCAGACGGTAAAACTCGGAGCCGCAATTAGCCCAAATATTCATGTTGAAAGGATATGGAGAGGGGAGGAGGAGGAGGAGGAGGAGGAGGGGCTGTAACCATAGGGTTAAGGTACAGGATGCCCGCTGTATTTAGGGTTAATTCACACGATATGACTTATCCTTGCTGCAAAAGTACGCAAAGAGCTGGGCTGGCCTGCTGTATGTAGCCTGTAGCTGAAAAGCATGTCTAATGTATTGATCAGTTTTTCGATATGCCTTTAGTAGTCCCGTTCTGGAACATGGCCGGAAGTATAGTTTGAGAGGCTATTGATACAGTAATCTTAGCAGTCTAGCCGCTGTTGGCCCTATTAATACTGTGACTCGTAAAAGCAGCCAATCCGAGCCGGCGGTTCTGTTGGTGGACGGGCGAGTTGAGCCAGCAGAGAACAGAGATAGATAGCATGGGTGCAAAGGTCTGGTATGCTCATGTCAGCATGGATCGGGGGGATGGGGGATGGGGGGGGGGGGTGAGCTGTATGTTACGACGCCTTCCTTTGCCATTCATGCCCGGTGGTGTCATGCTATCTCATCACGCAACATTTTCTAAGTGAGACCAACTTGGAGCCACTTAGGGCTGCTTGGAAAAGATACTTCTGTCATCTTGCATGAATGGGTTTCAATAGTGCGGTGTGGAGAGAAGAAAGGATGTGGTAGTGGCTTCTTGGATGGGCTTCTGCTGCTAGCGAAGGCCTGGAGATGCGCTGGTGTGGCATCCCTGCTGGGGGGGGGGGAGGAGTGGGAGAGAGACAGAGACAGAGACAGAGACAGAGACAGAAAGGGAATGAGAGATGAGAGAGGGAAAAAGAGCGAGCGGCGCAGCACACGAAGCCCATAGACTACCGACTGGCCAGCAGAGGAAGAAGGAATCCCCAATATCAGACACGGCTAATCCTCTTCCAACAGTGTCGTGTAAGCTAACGAAGACTAGCCAGCAAAAGAGAGTTGGCTCTCCTTGTCTCCTTGTCTCCAAGCTCGTAGCCATGTTTTCCTTCCCTTCCCATGTCATAGTTCCCAACCTTTGCCAAATCCAAAAGCATCTCTCGGAATGAGACGAGAGCACAGACTCTAGGGTTACTGTTACTGCTATCTGCTATTCCAATAGCCGTCTGGGCTTTAGCTAGTGAGAGTGAGGCGAGCACCAAAACAAAGAACGCCCAAGCTTTTGCTGTGAACGGTGCCTGTGCTGCATCGTAAGGAACGTCTATTTTATGCTTGGACTCTTCGGGGCTTTCCTGCGCACAAACAATGCATTGCGGGTAGGCGCACAAGGACAAAGAAAGGACAGAAGCTGACGTGCAGCACATTTATTTGTGCTGTGCACGCACGCACAGCCGAATGCGGGTTTCTACTGATCCTCGCTGGGTGCATATGGAGGGAGGGGATGGATGCTGGCTTAGGTAAGGCCCCCGGAATTAAGCTACGAGTCCATCTTCATGGCCTATGGACTAGAATCCGGGCTGGAAGGGACAATATCTATCTGGCTTGGCTTTGGAGGCGAACTAGCTCTTTGCTCCACCGCCCCCAAGTCCCAAGTCCCAAGTCCCAAGACCCAAGTGCGTCCTTTTCCTGGTTGAAGGGTTCTTGTTTCTTGAGTTTCCTGCTGAGGGAGGCTTCACCAGCACCCGATGGTCTGGAACCAAGGACAAGAAGAGGATGGTTAGCGTAAATCTTGGGATGGAGGAGCTCTGTTTCCTGTGACCGCGTATTTGGCAAATTGCGATTGGCTTTCTCTTCTCTGCTCTTCTGGGTCTTGTCTATATGCTGTAGAGGTGGAAAAGAGAAGAAAAGAGAAGAGGAGGGAAGGCAAAAGTCATTCGCTCTTCTCTGGACAGGCTATCCTGGGCGGGCCTTCCAGCTACAGAGAGAGAGAGAGAGAGAGAGAGAGAGAGAGAAAGAGAAAGAGGGTGAGTCGAGAGGGGAGGTACAAGAAGCAGAGGGGCTTATTGTGTACGTCTGACTGTGGCCGGGCAAGTGAGCAAGGGCTCGGCAGATGTACCCTGATAAGTTGATTAGTCTCAATGGGATTTCGTATCAATGTGGCAGCAGAGTGGGACTCTATGAGGAGGGGGGAGGGGAGAAGGAGGATGCAAGAGGAGCGGGCTTAATATGACAGCGGGCGTAGGTCTGAGTTTCTGTATTGTAAGGAAAACCTATAGTATAGTCCAAGGGTGATGAGAAGCCTATGTCTATCATGGGCATGTTGTTGTGCATGAACAAAGAACTTTTGAGTTGGAGACGTGGGAAGGCCGATATTGCAATGGGGGGATGGGCTTGCCAGATGGAGAGAAGAAGACGAAGATGAAGTAGAAAAGGCCTCATTTTTCATTTTTTTTTTTTTTTTTTTCAAGACTGTTTCTTGAGGGAGGAATGAATAGATATAGCGGCTCTATTACTATGGCTATGGGTGGTTGTACTACTACTGGTCGTTGCAGTCCGGCAAGGGGAACAAAGGGGAGAGGTGGTGAAAGGCGTAGGTAGTAGTGGTGTGTGTGTGTGTGTGGGAGGGAGGGGTGTAAACAGAGACAGGGCATCCAGCATCTGGACGGAGCGGAGAATAGAGCACGGCGTACGGGATACAATAAGCCGTGTAAGTTACAGACAGAGGGTAGTTTTGCTTTCTTCCTATTATCCTCAACCATCTCCTGCCCGTTGATTCCTCTCATGTTTTGCCTCCTCAGCGGCCGCTGTGTGATATACTTCAACCACCCACCCACCCACCCACCTACATCTCGGTCGACTTTACACTCGCTCTTGTTTAATTGCATGTTTATAGACCTCAAAGCCATTAGCCAGTCCATTCATTCAGCTCTTGTTACCCATCTAACCGGTGTAGTCTCGGAATAAAGAAAATACAAATTAAATAAGATTAAATTTGGAAAAAAAAAAAAAAAAAAAAAAGAAAAAGGCCTCGACCTAGATCCTGCTGGCTGGCTGACTGGCTTGCTCTCCTCTCCTCTCCTCTCCTCTCCTGCTACTACTACGCCTTTGATTGCCATCACAAACAAAGCCTATAGCGGCTTATAATAGCTATAGCGCCTCCAGATATACTAGCAACACGAAGTTGAAACACTCGAGTTTGCTGGGATTGCTGAGGTTTCTGGGATTCTGGATCTCGAGGCTCCTCAGAACGAAGGTCGTAGCTATGCCTTTTCGGGCCTGGTAGCAGGCTTGGCGAGGGCTTTGCTGATTCAGGTATCCCAAGCATAGTATACAACTTGCCCCCCCCCCCCCCAATATTCATGACTTGCTGGGTCACGCTTGTGACCAGTCCCTAGGGAAATGAAACCAGTTGCGTCTATATTGGATCACAGGCTTGTGATAAGGCCACCCATTAACCTGGCTTTCGCCTGTCTCCTACTATGCCCTTTTCTTCTTTATACCCTCCCCCCCCCACGGTCTCGGTATAGTCAACGACCCGAGTGCACGAACGACCAGCTTGCCGGTCTTGCGCAAAGAGAACAAGAAGGAAAGAAAAGTCAGAATACACAAGAGAGACGGCGGGCGTTAGCAATGGAATACACAGTCCCTGAATCTCCCGCTTGAGGCCATATCCAGCAGAATACTTAGTTAATGCTTCATGTGCAAAGATACGCATGTCAGACAGGATGCAAGCTCGTCAGAGTCCACCTTTCTGCAGCAGCATGTTGAGCGGTTTAATGCTTAATGCATTGAACAGACAGGCTCAAAGTAAGGAATACACAAGAGGAAAAACACGTCAACATGTCATGTAACTGTCATCCAACCAAGCCAACACGGCATTGAAGGATGCTTCTGAGCCTCTCAGGCTTCGGATGGCTGTCTATTGCTGGCCGCGCCGGCCAAGACAGGCAGGACTTTGACCATGTATCAAACATACAATCAAAGGCAGACAAACACTGATTTCTGCTTCGAGAGGATATCGCGTATCATGGGAATGGGATGAATGTGCTACAGTCCACATGAACAAAGCTCGCCACCTGGTTGGCCAATACTATACCGTCGCATGATTGTTCGCCGGCCTCCGCGGAATAGGATAGACAAACTACCGATGCGCCAGAGAAGCTAGCGTCGAAATGGCTTTCTAATACAAAAAAAAAAAATAAAAAAAACGACATCTTGGAGGAGCACTATGCCAAGATATCTCTCTAGAAGCCCGCGCGGGCTCATCCTTTCATGGTCCTGCGGCAAACCAACCGGCTCGAGATGAAGGGCAATCTAGTTGAATGGTTGCCTTTTGGCCTTGGCCTTTACTGTGTTTAGTTAAAAATCAAAGAGGAGGGGCATGAACAGGGGAGACGATAGATAGCTTGCTCCCCTACCCCCATCCTCAGCCTAAGGAGAAGCGGTGGGGAGAGAGGTCATTAGAGTTGCAAAGAACCCCAAACCAGCACACTGAAAGCCTCTTGATCTTCTCTTTTACATGCCAAGTAGGGCCTAGTAAACAAAATAGACCTCAAGATGAAAGGAAGAGAAAATAAAAAGTGCCTCTAGACCTAATGTAAGTCTGCTTCGATCTTTAGCATCTTGGCCAAGCTACCAAGTACCACTACAAGGCCGATCGACTTATTACAGGAGCCCCAAAGCGGCAGATCTCATGAAACGCGAATTAACAGAGCCATCTAGACCAGATCGACCAGAGTCATAGACTCATGATTTGGATAGAAGGTGGGCCAGATGAGGCGGCACAGCATGCCATGTGTTGTGATAGCATCATATTGCATGACTCGTACCATGCTGCTGCTATCCCCATTTCACGCGCCCACCACCCATCGTCGGGGAATACTGGGTTTCATATACAGGCCTATGGCCACAAAACAAGCCTGTCCTCGTTTGATTTTATTGCATTTTCTCTTCTTTCTTGAGAAAACAAAAAGAACCCCAAGAAAGAAGACTGTCCTGGGCCGGGAGGGGGGACTGTTACTGTTCATCTCGCCGAGCAGCCCAGCCCGCTCCCTGCCTTTGCCTTTATCGGGCTATCTGTTTTGGGATTAGATTTTCTATCCCCCTTCCCCTTCCCCCTCCCCCTCAGGGTCCTCTTCTCTTGCCTGCAGTCCATTTTCCTTCCTCTGTCTAGCCCGGGTTTTGGACGGGCCAGGCGCTATCACTCACCCTCTTGTCCTTTGTCTATTTTACCTGAATTTCCTATCTCTATAGCTAAAAATAAATGGGTTAAACTCGTTTCTCCGACCCCCCCCCCCCGTCTCCTTCCTGCACCCCTCGACTATTAGCCCATTACTGCGGCCTATCCTGGCTTAGTCTGCTGCTCTAATCCTGGCTAGGCCTACCACAGCAAAACTAAAAGTGACTGACTGAATGGGTTGGGCTCAACTCGCCGCCCTGTGGCCCATCCCCCTTGCTGTCTCCTCTCCGTAGGAACCGATAAAACGGATTCAACAAGGAGAGGCCAGAAGAAAGGAAAGAAGAGTAAAATAAAAAAGGCTGTTGAAACTAGCATTCTCCCTGCCTTTGTCTTGTTGCCAGTCTCAAGGCTCAGGGGAGAGGGGGGAGGGGGGAGGGGGTTCTTGTGTGATTTGATCTAGCTACTGGTGTGAAACCTGCTACTGCTAGTACACTACGAACATGGTGGATGCTTTCCTGGCTACTTACTCTTTCTTGCTGGCTGAACGAGCCCAGAAGGACTTACTGTCATCATCTAGCTTCCCCTATCCAATCACACGCATTACGCTTACCCAAAGCCCCGGGTTCAGCAGGCTCTTGCTTACCAAGCTGTGCTGTACTACACCACTACTACCTTTAAATGCTAAAATACCTGCCTAGCAGAACAGGTCTAGAATGAACGGGCAAAGATGAGCTGCGGACTTAGCAAGTATTCAGTACTAGAGAAGGGGGAGGGGGAAGGGGGAGGATTAGGGCACACCATCAATCCCCAAGATCTAGCTATGGAACCAGCCAACTCTTGCCTCCGCCTCCCATTGATTGAGAATGGCTATGGGTAGGAAGGTCTAGTGGACCGTATATAATCGTACCAGGATTGCCAAGAACCGTGTTTGACGGCCGCAGGCTCGGATAACGACACCATATGCAAGCTCCGAGGAGGCACGCAATCAGCCATTTAGGAGGAGCGCTGCTCTGTCTCCTCCCCTGCTCCCCTCCTCTGTCTCTTTTCTCCTTCTTTGCCTCTTTTATTGTGGGCCATGACGACTATGCTCTGGGACAATCCCAATCTATCGACCTTTGTGCCTCTGATCAAGATACCAGACACTCGTGTGTAAAATAACAGGACAAGGATCTGCCCTGGTCCAGACTGAAAACATAGGCCGTCCGTGTGTCTCTTGGCTGACCCTTCTTCCCACATTAGCCACGACCTTGCCATGTCGTGTTTGCGGGGTTATACCTATCTACCAAGCCTCATGCCCACGGTCTACCCAAGGCCTAGGCTGGTGCTATCGTTCGATAATCACACCCTGGCCCTTGTTTATGTCGCAATGTTCTCCACCCCTCCAGCCCTTTGCTCATACAAGGGAGAGACAGGGGAGAGCTTGCCATAATGGAACCAATGACAGGGAATTATCTCTCTTCGTCAGGGCTTTTATGCTTGCTTCCTTGAGGACTTTGCTTCTTTGCCCGATCCACAAGCTTGTAGCAGCAGGTTATGACCTTTTTTTTTTTTTTTTTGGTGCAAACTGGGATTCTCCACTTGTGGCCTAGATAGCAACACAAAAGAGCAAGAGAAACACATGCAAGGCTTCTTTGAAGGCATGCATCTCGGTAATGTTTCATGCTGCATTAGGGTGGGCGCTGTAGGGCAGGCAGGATAAGGTCAATCACTCCGTCATCCTTTGCTACTGCGGGTCCATTCTGCGTGGCCCTGCAGCTGGTCGCGGACCGTCAGTGGTTGGCCTGACAGCTGGCGGACTCGGGCTCCTGTAAAACGGCATGTTCCGAACTCGCTCGAAAAAAAAATAAGAGAAAGAACCCAAAATGAATGAAAGAGCGTCTAACGTAATTACCCAATAACATTTATTCCTCGAGGACGTTCTTGCCTTCACCAGAACATTGTCATCAACTGTTGCTCTCCATGTTTCAAGCAAGCTGCACTCCCTATGTGCTATACACACTATGAATGACGGGACTGTGGACGAGCACCAACAGGCATGAAACCTCTCCCCGCATCAACACGAAGTGACGAACTCCTCTTCCTCAGACGCGTGTGTGCATGCATGGGGGGCCGCCGATGAGCGGACAAGACAAGATAGGACAAGGAAACACGAGGGGCGAGAGAAGAAGAAGAAGAAAACAAGAGACAAGCAAAGGACGACGAGACCTGTTGCCAAGACTTCCAAACATTCCATGTCTCAGTCACATAAAAAGCTAGAGGACTAGGGGAAGATGGAGATAACAAGAGAATGCAAAAAGAACGACTGTAGAACAAATCCTGGGATATTGGGAGCAGAAAAGGAGACAACAACGAATCGTAGACGAAAGGTAATTTCCGACACGTTTTGAATGTCCTATTCTTGGATACGTTGTTCATTTGGTGCACCTTTATCTCTCTCTTGCTCTCTTTCTTGCATTCCTTTTTGTCTTCCTTTTTCCTTGCGAGCTAGCTAGTCTTTCCCTTAGGCCACTATCCCAAACCCAGATCAACTGCAATTTGCTTCTCTATTCTCCACTAGAGATTCCAATCCAGCCAAGGATGGAGATAGACAGACTCGACACGATAACGTGGATTACTAGGCTTGAGGTGGGGGAGAGGGGGGTGTGTAAGTGACTCCAAGCCCCCCCCCCCCCCTCCCCCATGCCATGCTCACATGTGCAGTCTTTTTGTCTTTTGCATCAGGTAAAAACGGAGACAGACGTCTGTGGTCTAAAAATCACCGTCTAGAGCGATTCCCTCTGCGTATGCACTGATGATTCTGTGAGGTATGTGCTGTTGCTTTTTCTCCCGTACAAGATTTAATACCGATCTTCTAGCGTCTGTCTTTAGTACATGTGTGTGTGAGAAAGCCAGATCATTTCCCTTCTTTTCTTAACGAGCAGCGGCGTTTAAGAGATGCCCAAGACTAGTCTAGTGAGCTTCTTCGGCCTAGGCGGGCCGAAGTGCCTTCCTACCAAAGCAAAAGCAACAGTAACAACTAGAGAAGTAGCAGACAAAATGGCGAGGCACCAACTGAATCTGATGTTGGTTTCACGTTGCGAGGAGACAAGTAAAATGGCACGGAGAAAAGAAAGATGTGAAAAAAAAAAAAAAAAAAAAAAAAAAAAAAGAAAAGGCGTGGAGCCAAGAAACAAACATTGCATCCCAGCCCCCGTCCACACTGAGGTTTTCAGATGGCGACCACACTGCCAAGCCTGCTTATGAAAGCTTCGTAGCCACCAATGTTTCCTGTTGTGTTGATTGCCCGTCTTATTCGCGCAGACTGCGACACTGGTCTGCGTCGCCAACTGCCGCCGTTCTTCTTTACCCTCCCTTCCTCCCTACCTACCTACCTACCTACCTATGCTTCCTGTCCTATCCTTTGCTGAGCACAGCAGTTGTGAGCAGCTTGACAAGCCAGGGAAACCCTGAGCCCTAGTGGCTCGCCTTTCAACCGAAATGGCTTTACCAAAGAAAGCCCCAACTAAGCGGTGTAGAGTGTCGTGCCGGTCGGTCATGGTGAAAGATGGCACATTGTGATTGGCCCTTCCCACCCATGGGGCAACTGAGAAAAGTAAAGCTTCATGATAGATATCTAAAACGAAGGGTACCCTGACGCCCGCATGCAAACAAATAGAAGAAGAAAAAATACAAGAAAAAGAAAGAGAGAGAACGAAAGTCTGGCTCCCAGGGTTTGGCTGGCATGGGGCCGGGACATGGATACGGATTGAGAAGAACGGTTGAGATTAAAACACAGTCGGCACAAGACTCAGAAAGTCTCACATTTTCCTGCATATTCGGTATGTCTTGCCGAATGTTTCCTTTGGGGAGGGGGGGGGGGTAGTCCGAAAGCGCTGAAAGACACAAGATAAGCCGGAAAATCATGTTTCATGGACACAGAGAGCAGCGAGTCTGTCGGGCATTTTGTCGTGAAACGCAGTGGGCCTAAAGTAAAGAAAAGAAAAGAAGACGCTCGCACAAACACATGCACAGGCAATACAATACAATACAATACAATACAATACGTCTGCCACTCATAGCTGGACAGCTGGTTCTTGGTATGTGCGGGCGGGCACCTCACTAGACTACGGTTCGCGGTGCAAGTTCACCCACTATCCACAAAGCTAAAGCAGCGCTCTCCGTACTGCCATGCCAGTGGCGTGCGGGGGGGGGGGGGGTGTATGAACTATAGTAGGATACAGTTATGGAGAAACAGCAGCAGTTACGCGAAAAGGAGAGAGAAGGTGAGAAGATGAGAAGAGCTATATAGTGGATGCTTGTTATGGCCAAATTCCAGGCCGCAGTTTAGAGGTGAAGTTGTTATAGTAGAGCCTCTTATACCAGAAGACTCCAAGAGCCAATCCCAGAGCCAATACGCCTCATCCTCCTTTCGGACGAGATTATTAGATCGGGAAGACACGGGGGGGGGGGGGAGGCCAGAGAGAGGCAAAGAGGAAGAGGGAGAGGGAAAAAAAAAGGAAAAAGAAAGAAAGAAAGAAAGAAAGAAAAAAGACACCAGGAAACAAGTCAATATCGAGCTGATTTCCCCAGACTAGAAGAGAGACATGCACACATCTGACCCATCACCACAGTGGCCATGAGGGGCAGCAAGAGAAGACATCGATCGGTGTTATTCTCGTCCATTGTTTTCTTTTGGGCCTCTTATTTCTTGTTTTCCCGCGTAGTTCCTCTCCACCATGGCTAGGGTTTCTCGAGGAACTTTGCGAGTCTGGCTGTATTATTGTTGCTGCCATGACATACAATGTCCATCCATACCCTCTCATTGTTCGCTTGCGGCGTGCATGAACAGAATTAAACATGGCCGAGTTGATCACCCACAGCTAGAGGAAAAGAGGAAAAGAGGAAAAGAGACAAGTAGGTCCCGTCCCAATAGAGAGCGGCGCGCTCGGGCGTTGGCCTTTTTTGTGCTCGTGCTTCTATGCTTGTGCTGGCCTTGTGCTGCTTGGCTTGGCTTGTGCTTTATGCTTTCTTTTTCCTCCTCTTCTTGCTGGTGTGTTCCCCTCCCCTCCCCAGACTTTCTTTTTTTTTTTTTCTTTTTCTTTTTCTTTTTCTCTTTGTCTTCCTTTAAACATTGTCTAACACGCGGGCTCACAGAGCTTTTCTTTTCCCATGCCAAGTCCTAGCGAATCACACAGTCTCTCTCTCTCTTGTAGTCACCACAACCGCATGCACATATACATTGTAATCGTGCTGCAAAGCAGTCAGATCTGGAGTCCTTTGCCCAGCCAGCCAGCCAGCCAGCCAGCCAGCCAGCCTCTCCCAAACTCCGTCTTCCGTCTTTCTGCTTCCTCGCATCAAGCCACCTCTTCACTACACCGCTGCACAAATTCGTTGGCTGGTACCTCCAGTTATGCCCACGTCGGCCTCGAGGTTATACACCCCCAATTCCAAATTATGTCCAGTACAGAGACCCCCTCCATCTCGTCCCATCCCTGTCTCTCTGAATGCATCTTCCAGGAACATGATCCATCTAGGTGAGTGTATAGATATTGGTTCAACCTGTTTCTTTGTGCTTACGGCCGCAATGAAAAGAAAAAGAAAAAGCCTCCAAGAAGCCCACTACACTACTCTAGGTACTAGGTCTCTCCTCCCCTCCCAACATCATAACCTTTATTCAACTTGATTGCAGGACGTAGAGCTCACCAGGGGGGGGAGGAGGAAGGGAGGGAGGCTAAGAGGAGAGAGGAGATACCAAATACCAAACACTGGGTCATAGCTCTTGTACCTTGGGCTAGCAAGCCAATAATACACAAGCCACAATTCATCCATAACTCGGCTTGCTTGGGCTTTGTCAAACTCAAACTTAATCATCTGTCCTAAAGATCAAAGGGGCCTAGCATAAGACAGGCCTCTCTCATAATACCTGCGAGCAGAGAGCAAGAAAAGGATTTTGCACTAGAGAATAAAGGAATAAAGTCTACCCCCCCATGGCCAAGTACCAAGGAACGACGGGGATGTTGTTCTCTAGTTTTATTATGTTCCCTGGATACGAAATGAGATGGGAATATGCATAGACAAGATGAGAGGATTAGGCGTTCATTATTTCCTCTGCTTCTTCATCTCGTGTACAATGGGGCAATACACGATTAAATTTGTGTTCATCCATGTCAGGACGGTGACTGCAAGATTGTGTGCATTGCAGGCATTGGCTGTTTTGTTCTTGTTGAGGGCATTGCTATCGACCGGCCGATCCATGGACCTAGACACCCCTCCTCTCCGCCTCCTCCTCTTCCTCCTCCTCCTCCTTCTTTATCTCAGTGCAGACCAGCGGTCTGATATACAGCAAGCCCTAGGCTGGGATCACCAAAGAGAAAGACGACAGACATGTCTTTGATATCAGGGTGGGTATTTCTAGCGCCATGATATTATATTGGCGTTCGGCCGAGTCGTCTCCAACTCGCCTTCAACCGGCTTGCATCACATCACGTCTTTGTTGACGAGACTCCAAATAGACGAATCCCTGAGGCTGGCTGAGATACGTAGTTTGGGGCAAAGATTGGGACTGGCAAAGAAAAAAAAACAAAAGTGAAGGTCTATAGCACGCATATACATACATACACGCACACCAGGTGTTTAGCGGCTATAGACATTAGCGTCGTCTATCTGTCTGTCTGCACAGTACAAACAAACACTTGCAGTATGCGTCTTGCGTGCTATAGGGCGGACGTGTGTGCTGTATGTAAAATCAGGTCCGTCGGCGAGGAGACAAAGGAGAGGAGGAGCTGTTATGCACAAGGGTTTGGCATTATTGCCTTAGGGTACTCCCTCGGGCCTTGTTGGGACAAATCGCCGTACGATACGATATTGTGCTTTCCAATAGCTACTTGACTTGAGCTATTTCCCTTTGTTTACTTTGATAGGATATGTGTGTGTATGTGTGTGTATGCGTGTGTGTGTGGGCTGCCAAGAAGACTGCACCTAACCTGTCCTTAAACTGGCCCGTCTGTCTCGGGGTTCTCTGTGCTTGCAGGCAAAATTCCCGTCAATAGTTTAATCGCCACGAATCCCGCTCAATGCACTGCCAGCCTAACTTTATTGCATTGAAATGAGCTCTCATCTTCATTAGCAAGGCAGACTTTTGGGCCCATACGGAATAGTATAACCTCACACTTCACTTGCTAAATGCGAAAGTCTAGCCAAGCGCCAAGCAAGCACTAGGCCCGACTGCTTCTGCTGATGAGCCAAGAGGCCCAGATAGTTCTTAGTGGCGTGCTTTAGAGTGGTTTGCAGCTCTCCTTGAAGTGAGTATGAGACATGAGAGGCAAAAACAGGACCCGGCAGTTGTTTCGACTTAATCTTGAGCCAAGTTTTGGTGTGAAGTCCCAGGAGAAAGGAGAGTGCAAGACAAAAGTACGTCAGCTTAGTATTGGTCGTGTGATGGGTGTAGCGTGTCTATCGATCGAGTAGAGGGGGGGCCAAGGGGAGAAGGTGAAGAGGACCAGCAAAGCAAGCCAAACCACAACAGACAATAGACGTACGTGTGGCTGCTACTACGCAGGATTAACCACCAACCCTTGCTTCCTGACATCATCATTCCCACAGCCATACCATCGTCATTGGTATCGTTGTATCAAACATTATCTTCCTCCTTCCCCAGCCCCCCCCTCGACACTCCGTCCGGGGGCGTCCATCCTTTCTTGCCCAGCTTCTATGACGGATTCCCAATATTCTACCGAGCGGCATTAGATTGCGATATGTCCAAGGGGAAACACCGAAAGCAATAGCGTAGTTCCTCGCCGTCTGCATTTTATTTGCATGGCGAAAACAACAAAGTCCACCAGGCCCTCAGACCTCCCTCCTATTGGGAGAAGACAAAAACACTGCCCACTCGGCCTTGTTGGCATTATATTGTCCGGCTTAGCTGTGCACTAAACGTGGGACTTTTACTTGGGCTAGCGGAGATATACTGAAGACTTCATGCATAATGCCATGTTATTTGCTGTTTAATTTCGTTTGTCACGATGGGATTGCTACTGTACACAACATGGAAGCAGCATAGAATATTGTTTCCGGTAAGCAAGGGAGGACGAGGAGCCCTTATTATTAAGTTAGGCTAGCTCAGTTCATGCAACAGAAGGCCGTCTATCTAGTAGAAAAAAAAAAAAAAAAGAAAAGAAAAGAAAAGAAGGGGAGTGAAGGGAAAGGAAGGGAAGGGAAGGGAAGGGAAGGCTGTGTGCGGGAAAACAAATGGGACCAACACAGAACACGGGCCGGGCTTCTGCAATGTACTGTACTGCACATGCAACATAGCACATTACTTACATACACACATACACACATACTAACATACACACACCAACATGTTTCCTTCTTTTGAGACATACACCTACACCGCAATCATGATGACCGTATTGTGCAACCATGCAACCTCAGTTTAAACAGACAACATCCTAATAAGTTGTCAAGCTCTGGAGATAATTTGCCTGGTACAGAGAGTTGAAGATCTTGGTGCTGTCATACCGCCTCCCCGCGCTCCATCCCACCATATCAACACCACCATGGTTTGCAAACAAGGGACAGACGGAGATGCGTAGGGAGCCAGCCGGGTTTAGTTGTTGGGTTTCTCGTGTATAGCCTCATGGTTGTGGTGGTGTCCTTGGGTATCAAACGAAATTTGAGTCATGGGGGGGGGGGGGGAAGGTGGAGGGGCAAATATTGCGGCCCGGAGAAAAAGAAAAGAGTAGAACAAAGTTCACTAATCTTATTTTTATTTTTTTATTTTTTTATTTTTTTATATTTTTTTTTTTCTTTCTTTCTTCCTCTATGTCTGTTCTTCGCTTCACGGCAAGCCAAATGCCGCAAGTGTACGTACGACCCAGTTCAGAAAACACCGAGGGGAGGAAGATCCTTTCAAACCAACCAACATGAATGCTATCACGCTGTCTCGCTGTCTGCGCTTCAGGAATAAAGAAATAACAAGATACGAGAGACTAGAGACCAGAGACTAGAAACCTAGGTAGAAGAATGGGTCGACCGGAAGCAGAATAGAACACACGCATGCTCTGGACATGGCAGTTTACATACGGTCGCCTACTATCAAAGTTGTGACGAGCTTTCTTTTCTCTTCTTCTTCTTCTTCTTCTTCTCCTTCTTCTGCTTCCTTTTCTCTAGCTGCTACATAACTTACAAACGGCCAAGACTCTAGGGGCACCGCACTAGGCCCAACATGTCCTAGATGACCAAGGGAGAAGTGCCATTCTTCATTCTTCGCAACGCTTTGTCCGGAGAGGCCAGCCGGACTGGGCTGAAAAAGAAAATAAAAACGAGTTGAGATTAGTGATTTTACCTTCCTGAACACCGCACTAAAAGGTCTAGTGTTGTTTTGAAGCTATGTAGATACTAACGTTTATTTGAAAGGGGGAACATAGGAGAGAAGGAGGGGCGAGGGACGAGGAGTAGAAAGAAGACTAGGCCTCTTTTCAGCCAGTTTCTCCTGCCTTTGCTCTCTTTGTTGATGGCTTCGCTCGTTCAGCTTGTCTTTTGGTCTGTTCTAACGAAGATCCCATGTAGCAGAGACACACACACAAGAGAATGCGGCGAAGCTAGCAGCGTAAAGATCGAGGGCCTGGACTGCTAGCGTTTGGCAAACATGATACCAAAGAAAGAGACAAGAGAAGAGCAGCGAGCAACATGGCACAGCAAGAGATATCAACTGGAGAACAGATAGTGGATGGGGGGGGGGGGGGGGGAGGGGGAGAGGGTAGTAACCATAGAGCACTGCATACTATGTCAAAGCGGCTTGTAGTATATCTATTCAGCGGCCGCATCGGAGAGAACTACTATGTTTGATGATATCTTTCAGTCATCTCCCCCATTGTTTCGTACCTGGATTTATTTCCCTTCTTTTTAGGTGCCTCTAATTCTTTTCCTTTTTTTTTTCTTTTTTTTTTTTTCTTCTTTTTCTCTTCCCGGCGATATCCCTTCACATATGCTTGTAAATATGAAGCCCCAAATAAGCCCTTGAAAATGACGAAAATTTAAATACATGCAGGTTTGATACAATCAAGGACAGACAAGATAACATTACGGATGTGCCGAACCTCTTTCCCGTTTTTGCTTCTTCCTTGGTTGTTTCCGAAAAAGAACTCGAGTACCTTCCTGATAAGGTCGAGTCTTGGACTCGAGGATGGGGGGCCTGCCGCTTGCCGCTATCCGGAGAAGCAACTGCCCTGTGGGAAAGCTGTTTGTACTAAGGCAACTGTACCATTAGAGAAGCAACCTAATCATCAGGTCCTTTTCATCTTTCTCTGGATTTCTCCTCCTGTCAGTTGCTTAACCTCATGTGGACAAACAAGATATTATAATTGCTGGTAGAGGGACAGTAGATGACCTATTCCGGTTTCGACACTATTACAGAGCAAAATAAATATGGAAAAAAAAAAAAGGGAAAGAAAAACGGAGCTGTATGGATACGCCTTAGTCTATCCTACTCCTCGTTGTCGACAATGAATGTCGGCGTCATTTATCTGGCTATACATAAAATTTAATAAAATCCCTCGTCGTCTGGAGCTTCTTTTACGGCTGGACTCTCTCTACTACATACATACATATATACATCTTGTTTCTGGCCTTTCCCTTGACCCTTGACAAACGAGAAAGAAGAAGAGAAGAAAGAGAGTCTCAAAAGTCCTCACCCCAGTGAACCAACCAGTTGCCTTCATCATGTATGGCCGGTTTCTTGTTGAGGCGCCCTTCCCACAACCTTCTTGTGAAGAAGTGCCTGAGGGCTTGTCCAAGGCAAAGCCCGTATGTATGGGAAACTAGATTTGCGCCTCCCCCGTACATATTAGATCAGGACTAGAAACTCCTGCAGTCGTAGTATAGTGGCAACAAAAAGAGACGAGGAAGTGGAGGAAGTGGATGAGGAGGAGGAGGAGGAGGAGAAGAAGGAGGAGAAAGGAAAAAAAAAAAAAGTCATGTTCAAAGTATTGAGAGAACGAAATGAATAATACTGAAAAGATTAATATCGATAAATAGCTGTTTAGAGGCTACATTATCGATTAAATACAGGCCTTGTTCTCCGCATCCCTGATCCCATGTAAATGAGTGAGAAAAAGAAGAGAATAAAAGAAGAGACATTTTATCAAGCTCAAGCACCCCCCCCCCCTCCCTTCATAAGTGAAAGGCTTGTCCCTGTTGAGGGTAAGAAGGAGGGGAGGGGAGGGGGGTGTATTTGAGATCAAGATGAACACGCCTTTCTGGTAGGTATATATTTTCACATTCCCTGCATCTACCTTCTCACAAGTGTTGTTATTTGGTCCCCACCATCATCACCTCGTTCTGTTTCTATATATCTATCTTCGAGCACCCGCTTCTTCTTTTCCTTATTCTCCCTCTCTCTTCGGCTCATGATCTAGCTGAACTATCAAATCTCCCTCGTCAAGACATCTCCCATCAGTCTCTCTTTTTATTTTTTGTTTATATTTTCTCAAGCCCAAGTCGCTTCTATCTTCTATCTAGTTGTCATATTCATACGCTTACAACTCTTGATATCACGTTATCTTTCCAATCTTCTGTCCTTTTACAACTCTTTCTGTTCATATACATATACCTCTTCTACACTTTGCTCTCTTCTTCCGCTCTGTCATATATTAGCACACCAGGACATATTTCTTTCGTACATATACATACACACACACACACACACACACACACATATATATATATATCCTTACATCCCTTGAGCCAAACGTCTTTGGGCTTGTCTCGGTCACCCCCACCTCGCTACATCTCCCTTCAGCCTTTCTTTCTTTTCTTTTCTTTCCCTCAACCGCAGCAATGGAACTCATGGAGCTAGTCGAGAACGAGCCCACTGCTCGCCCTTTCCAGTGCGACTGGTCTAACTGCAACAAGGTAAGACATAACCTGATTGAGAAATAGGTTGGTTAGCTGCAGCAACAGTTGTCTAACACTACCCACAGTTCTTCAACCGCAAGTCAGACCTCCAGCGCCACTATCGGATACACACCAATGAGCGCCCCTACTCTTGCATGACTCCTGGATGTGGCAAGAGCTTCATCCAGCGCAGTGCTCTGACTGTCCACATTCGCACACACACCGGCGAGAAGCCTCACCAATGCCAGCACGTTGGCTGTGGCAAGCGCTTCTCGGATTCCTCTTCTCTTGCTCGTCACCGTCGCATTCACACTGGAAAGCGACCATACAAGTGCTCTCACGAGGGCTGCCTCAAGAGGTATGTATCCGTCCTGATATGTCGTTTGATGCATAGCATAGCATGTCTTGCTGACTTTGTCCTCTTTTCCCTTTTACAGCTTCTGCCGCAAGACTACCATGGTCAAGCACCAGCGCCGCTCCCACCAGCGTGGACTGCTGCCTAATGAGATGCTGGATGACTGCACTTCTGAGTCTGACAGCGGCGAGTCTCCTTCTACCCCCAAGAACTCTGCTATCCAGTGGCCTGCTACTGGTCTAATGCATAATGCCATGGGCAACCAGATGATTCACCGAGCCCAGCCCTATGGCAGCTTTGGCTCGCAGATGCCCACTTACAACATCACCAGTGCCTACACACCCCCTGGCGCTCAACAGCCCCGCGAGTACGATGGTACTCCTAGCCAGCCTGGCGCCGCCATGCACATGGTGCACCGCAGCACAAGCATGCCCTACTATGTTACCGAACAGGCCAACCCTGGCGTCGCCACTATGAACGCTGCCATGCCTCAATACCAGATCCCCCGTGGTCATCCTGTGGATCGCCTCGACATTCCCGCCTACCCCCAGGCAACTGTTATGAGCTCTCCTACCGGCTACATGAGTGCTCCCGTGCGTTCCGCAGGACCGCAGGACCCCGGCTTCTATGGCCACCCAGCCCAGGCCACCTACACTCTGCACGGCGCCTCGCCAGTCGACCCCCAGGCCCACCACCAGCCCGCATACCACACACAGACCATGCCTTCTCCTCAGCCAGTGCCTTCACACGGCTCTCAGCCCCACTCGCCCGTGGCCTCTCAGGAACAGCAGTTTCATCAAAAGCAACAGCAGCAACAACAGCAACAGCAGACCCCTACTCCCCAGCCCGAAGCCGACCACTGGTATCACTTCCAGCAGCCCGTGTCTGTGGAGGTGACTCCCATCGACCAACTCCCATCGTACGGCTCCTCGGTCTACGATGCCTGGGCTCCCAAGATCGAGTTTGCTACGGATCCCTCTCTGCAGATGCCTAGCGAGCGCATTGCCAACATGTGAGAGCAGTGCATATGTAACGACTTTCTTCTCTCATGCCCTTTTTGCTTGCTTGCTTGCTTGATTTCTTTGCTGTTTGTCTGTCTGTATGTCTGTCTGTGCTTGAGCTTGATCAGTACCAAACGATACCCCCCACGTTTCTTGTTTGTTCTTTGGCGTTTCTTCATGTCTCGACTTCTCCATTAGCCATTTGATACGGCTTTGGTGGCACCGGCGTTCTTAGAGAAATTATCCGTGTACCACTACTATGTTAATGTTGGTTCCCTTTTTTTATTGTCTTTCTGTTCCGGAGTTTTCTTTTCCTTGAGCTTCTGGTGGCTACTTTTCTCGTTCTCTCCTACCTTCAACGTTATGGAGGCTTCTTTGCTCTTTGCGTCACACTTCGCATATTCATCATTATTCTTGCTCCTTATTCTCGCTGGCTTTTTAGCTCTTGGGTAGGTGTTTTCTTCTTCTCTCTTTCTCGGTGGTTTTGTTCGTCCTGTTACCCTCCGTTTCTCGTCCGCCCTAATTCCTTTTTCTCGGCGTGTATTTATTCAGGCAGATGCCTTATTATTTTCTTTTTTTTTCTTTGCATTTATTGACTTGGAGAGGCCCTGGAGGACCATCTGAAAGATATACGATTTCATTGTCTGCAATGATGCTATTAGTAAGAGGTGGATTTTGTTTTCTTTTTTGTTGTTGCTGTATTCTGCTGCTGCTCTGTTTTCTTTTCTTACCCTAGTTTTATTTACTCATCGACATGTTTTTACATGTCAAGATAATGCACACATGACATCATAGAATACGCTGCGCACCTTGAAATCGTGATCTTTTGTTTTGATGGGATGTAGTTGTCTGGGAACGGTAGCACAGAGGACTTCTTCTGGCGGTTGTTCGCCCGGTGGACGTTGGACAAACGATGCATAGCTATTGTGATGGTTGCTTGGCACTGTCTTGCCAGCTGGACTTTAACGGCACACACGCCACCAGCTGTCAGCAGTACCTGCTCGCTGTATCACGTGATATGTACACGTGACAGCGGCGTCATCAGCCTTGCCTTGTCGGCTATAGACAGCGAAATCGTGAGTGTGAGCACTATTTGTGTAGGATCAGAACTCCTGAGAAGCCTACAGAACAGTGGCATTTTTTTGCTGCAGTGGCAATTCGCAGTATTTGTTCTTGTTTTTCTATATTCCATTTCCGTCTTTCTTTTGTTCCTCAATTTTTGCCTCATTTTAATTGTTTTCTTACCCCCCTTAGCTAACGTCTAGTTGAAGCACTTCCACTATAAGCTTCTAGACTTCTTGCGGCTGCATTTTTTTCTGCCTCTTTGACTCTATATTGCTTAGTCTTTGGGCCCTGTAACAAGCTTTTATCATCGTGGTGGAGCCTGTGCTTTGTCTGTGATACTGACGCAAGTTCTCCTTCGTCACCTTTCGTCCTTCCTAGGATTCAGCCTCGAGCAAGTTTCTTGTGGGCCTTTTTTTTGCGGTACGCTTTGCCCACCTCTGTATGTATGGATTTGCATTCGCATTTGCATACTTCTATTTCTACGTCTGCTCTATACGCTCCATTCTTCCTCGTGACCGCTGCTCATTGCAACTGTTGCATTCGATTCTGTCCAGTGTACTTTCTTTTTGCTCCATAGAGGTCATCGTCACTAATAGCTCCCCCCCTTGCTACCATAGCCGCAACACGCCATCACGCCGAACCTCCGCTTTGACACTCTCTTCGACGCTCTCTTCGACTTGTATGTCCCAGTCAAACAACGTCTTCTGCCTCTCTCCCCTCCCATACCACGGAAGTTGCGTCGACGGACTACCACCACCATCATGATACGCAATCAAACCCTTGTGGCTACAAACCGGCTTCGGCCCAGTGTGCAGCGCACGATGATGCAGCAGCTGGCTGCCGCCAACTCCAACCTTCCCCTCCGCACTCTTGCCACGGGCGTTGCGTCGCTCTCCACCACCTCTGCTACCATCCCGAACAGCCTCCGCTCGATTTCTTCATTACCGCATGCCTGGCGCTCATCAACCATGTCTTTTCGCCCTCTCCAGCACTTGCGGAATCTTACTTCGGCCTCCGGAGGCATTCCCCGCTCTATGCTGGCCTCACGCGAAGCTGCCGCTAACCGCTCCCCCGGAAGTGCAACCGCACAAAATTCTTTCTACCAGCTGCTACTGAAAGCCAACATGCCTGCTATTGTCATCGAGAGATACCAGTCCGGTCTGTACGCCACCAATGAGGCTGCCGATGAAACTTACGCCAGAGCCCTGCGGATGGTTAAGAACACTGGGGCCTCGGATAACCAATATGCAATGAATGAGACCGCTCAGGCTGTTGGCCAGAGCGTTGCCGCTCGGTCTGTTGGCGGTAGTGTAGCTTCCATCCGCAACGGCGCGGGAACCAAGAGCGGGCCTCTATATGTTGTTGTGGATGAGTCTCGTAGCTCGACGCTCTTCCGCTGGGTCAAGTTCCTCCTCAGCTTTGGACTTAGCACGTATCTCGGCCTGGTTGTTATTAGTCTTGCCGTGTCACTTTTCGATGACATGAACAAACGCCGGCCTGGAAACAAGACTGAGAGCGAGGTCAAGCCTAAGAGTCAAACTACTAGATTCGCCGACGTTCATGGCTGCGAAGAAGCCAAAGACGAACTCCAGGAGCTTGTAGACTTTCTCAAAAACCCCGACAAGTTTTCTACACTTGGCGGAAAGCTGCCCAAGGGTGTGCTGCTAGTTGGCCCCCCTGGCACTGGAAAGACACTTCTGGCCCGTGCCGTTGCCGGCGAAGCGGGTGTGCCCTTCTTTTACATGTCCGGCTCCGAGTTTGACGAGATCTATGTCGGAGTGGGTGCTAAGCGTGTTCGCGAGCTATTCGCTGCTGCTAAATCTAAGTCTCCTGCCATCGTGTTCATCGACGAGTTGGATGCTATCGGTGGCCGTCGCAATGCCCGCGACGCTGCCTATGTCAAGCAAACACTAAACCAACTTCTGACCGAGCTTGATGGCTTCGAGCAGAACAGCGGTGTTATTATTCTTGCTGCCACCAATTTCCCCGAACTCTTGGACAAGGCCCTGACTCGCCCTGGTCGTTTTGATCGCCACGTGACCGTCCCTCTTCCCGATGTTCGTGGCCGCCTTGCCATTCTAAAACATCATGCTACCAAGATCAAGGCTGCTCCTGATGTCAACCTCCAAGCCCTGGCTTCTAGTACCTCTGGTCTTTCAGGTGCAGAGCTGGAGAACATTGTAAATCAAGCTGCCATCCATGCTAGTCGTGCCAAGGCCAAGAACGTCAACATGCTAGACTTTGAATGGGCCAAGGATCGCGTCATTATGGGATCTGAACGTCGCAGCATGGTAATCAGTGCAAAAGAGAAGGAAATGACTGCCTACCACGAGGCTGGCCATGCTTTGGTTCTTCTGTTTGCTGAGAACCCACCGAATGAGCTGTACAAGGTCACGATTCTGCCGCGCGGTCCTACTCTAGGTCATACGGCCTTCCTACCTGAAATGGACAAGCACTCGTATACCCTCTCAGACTACCTAAGCATGATTCGTGTTTCCTTAGGTGGCAAGATGGCAGAAGAACTCCGCTACGGCGTTGACCACGTCACCTCTGGCGTTTCTAGTGTAAGCAACTATATGGCCTAGGACATGAATGTATCGTCTGTTTACTAACAAAGAAAATAGGATCTAGAAAAGGCTACCAAGATTGCCTTTTCTCTAGTATCACAGTTTGGCATGTCGCAGAAGCTGGGCAATATGGACTACTCGGAGAACTACCAAAACCTGTCGTCTGAGACCAAGAGCAGGGTCGAGGGTGAGGTGCAGCGCATGCTGAACGAATCCTACGAGAACGTACGTGAGCTTCTGACCAAACGTCGCAAAGAGCTTGACCTTTTGGCACAAGCCCTCGTCGAGTATGAGACTCTTGATCGCCGCGAGGTTGAACTGGTTATCCGTGGCCAATCCATCCCGGGTCGCCAACCTCTCCCTCCAGGCCCCATGGCCGTACCCTTGCCTCTTGATGGTGCTATGCCGGGCTCCGGTGAGGCTTTTTCTAGCGAGCAATCAAGCTCAACACGGACTCCCCCCCCTGTGCCTCCTGCACCTACTGCCCCGGCGTCCTAAATGTTTTTTCTTTTCTTTTTGATGTTGGCAAAAGCAAGACCTGTACACTTACATACACATATGCCACGAGGAATTACCTAGGCAGTAGTTGTTTGAAAGCAAATATATCACACACACTCTGTGTTTATTTTTGCCTTTTTTTTCTTTTTTTACTTGCCTAGACTTTCCATTGGTTCTTCTTATTTTCTTTTCTTCTTCTTTTTCTTTTCTCGGCTTTCTTTGTTTTCATATTTCGTTTTAGTGATAGGCATGGGGCGTCTTTTTTGCGGTTTATTTGTTTCAATTTCAATTTGAACTTCATCATTCATTAATTTCTTTCGTTGTAGCATAGGAGATGGAGGGAATGAAAGACATGAGAGGGGGAGGAGGAGGAGGAGGAGGAGGAGGAGGAGGAGGAGGAGGAGGAGGAGGACAGGGGGACTAATTTCTTTTCCACATAGGATAGGTTGATGAGCCCAATGAACTGTGGTCCAAGACTATCGTCGAGTTCATGGCAATTTTGTCCTTTTTTTTTTTTTCTTCTCCTTGTTTACTTGGCACACTGCATTGCATATTTTCTAATGTTTGCATCAACTCAATTATTTTCGTTGTAGTATGTGGGGAAAAAAAAAAAAAGAAAAAAGAAAAAGACCGATATAAAAAAGACAAACCCTAAAATAACACATAGACTCCGGATAGTCCACCCATTCATTCCATTTATTCCCTCGCTCTCCTCTTTTTTTTTTTTGTCTGCCGTTTTTCATGCACCGGTTTCCCGGTATCTAACCAAGCAATATAGCCAAACCGCCGTGTTAAGCAGATTCGTCCATGGTGTTCTCATCAGCAACCTTATCACCAGAGGCCGCAGCATCGTTCTCGTAGCCCTCGACCTTCATGTCGTTTAGACCAAGGTCCTCCTCTTCGTCCTCAGTACGGTCATAAAACTCACGCGTGATCTTGGGGTCGGTTGCCGGGGGGTCAACTAGAGTCTGGACGTAACTCGAGGCCAGAGGATCTGATAGAACCAGTGTGAAGGACTTCTCACCACGGATAGCTGCATCTAAGCCCTCAAAGAACTTGGTCCAGGTGGACTTTTGATCATCGGCCATAGAGTCGCCGGCTTCACGCATACGCTCCTCAGCGACTTCCTTCTTCTCGTCCGCCGCCAGCTTCTCCACGGGCGCGGCAGAGCTGGACAGCTGCGTGGGCTTCGAGCCCTGGGCTTCGAAGATCTGGTTGTGCAAATCGTTCCGAACTTGGGTCAAGAGACCCTCGACAGTGGTAAAGCGGCCGCCCAGAGTGCCGGCATTGACCACAAGATTCAGCTCGGGACACTCTAAAGCACAGGATTCGCTCTTGAGGATGTCGCGGGCCAGATCAACTTCGTCCTCGACTTTGAGAGTGATACGCTCGCCCTTGTCGGGGATCTCGCCACCGGTTTTGACGTCGTTGCTGCGGTAGCCGCAGGAATCGCATACAGTGCTCATTAGTACAACCTGCTTAAAGTGGGGGATGTCGACCATCTTCATGTGAGTGACGCAGGCGTGCGTGCAGCCAGGGCATGTGGCTGGGAATGAGTACACCTCGTTCGGGGCGATTTCGCCATCCTCAGTCAGAGAAGGCTGTTTGACAGGATCACCAATAAGAGTACCATCGGCCTGCTCACCAGAAGCAGTTAGGCCAAGTGCTTTGTTTTGTTCGGGAGTGCGCAAGAACTCATGCTTCTCCCACTTGCCAACGCCATCCTTGAGATCAGGCGAGATAAAAGAGTTGCCTGCCGGGTCATCGACATACATGCGGAAAGGGAAAGCTTCGCCAGCCAGCATCTTTTTGCCCTTGGCGATGATTTCTTCAATCTTAGCATACACCTCAGGCTGCTCGGCCTTGCGGGTTTCTTGGCCCATAGACAGGTCATCGATGATGCCTGTGAGAACACCCTCGACGTTGGTTAGCTGACCACGGCCAGAGGGGACCTCGAGATCGAGCTCGATAAACTTGATGGTGGCGGTGTCAGCCTTGATGACCTGGCGTTCGAAGTCGGCAAGAGAAGTCAGACGCAGCTCGTAGTGGGAACCCTTGGGTTGAATGCTACCGGCAGGTTGGATTTCGTTGTTCTGGAATCCACAGTGCTCGCAACTGAAGGACATGATGATGATTTCGCGAAAGTAGGGGATCGAGGTGAGAAGCATGCGAGTCCAGCCCTAGACGACAAGGAATTGTTTAGTTAGTATATGAATAGAAGCGAAACCAAATGCTGCAGGACCCTAGACTTACATTCTTGTGGCAGCTCATGCACAGCGACTCAATCTGCTCAACAGCCTGGACATCGTCGGAAGTAGCAGTCTGTTCGGCATGGGCACCAATAGACTGGAACTCAGTTGGGACAGCCATAATAGGTGTGGGCAGGGGGGGGGGAAAGAGAGTAAAACTTAGGGGTATCAATAAATACACAAACGACGAGGGATCGCGACAAGAGAGGAACAGTTCAAGGGAAAAAAAAAATATGTATAGTAATTTTTAAGTTGTGACTGTGTCAAAGAAAAAGATTATGCGATTCCAGTAAATGACGAAGAGATGGCGGGGTGATCTTTTTTCTTCCCTGTTATATAAAAGAAAACGCGGGGCAGTATTTTTTTTCGCTATGAGTGGGCAGGCGCTGGTCGCTTCTAGAAGCGTCGCCATTCACTCAGTCACCTACATAGGTAGGTCGGTAGTATGCTTGGTAATACAGGCAAGCTAGTCCTAACTGAAGTGCCCTGAAAATTTTCCACAAGCGCTATAAGAGCCCCTGCTCGTCTCTAAATACAGCATACAGCCTACAGCCTACAGCCTACAGCCTACAGCTAGCTAACTGACGTTTGTACTTGCCGCAGGGGGGAGACGACTGACTGATAACTGAAGGGCGTTATAATATTAGGAATAGCAAGTTTAGAGATTATTGATGAAACGCTCAAAAACAAAGACCATAGACTATCAACGTGTGAGTAGAGAAGCAGTGAGAGATGAAAGAAAAAGAAGAAAAAAAAAAAAGAAAAAAAAAAAAAGAAGAAGAAAAAGAAGGAAACCATCATCTCTTCATAAAGTCGGCCAGGCTCAATCCGCCCATTGGCTTTTTCTGCTGTGCCAGCAGAGCCTGCAAACCTCCATTTTTCGTCTTCTTGCGTTTTTTGCCTGGCGCCGTAGATGAAACGGCGTTTTTGTTTCCGGCCGATGGGTTCGTTCCGGTAACTTTGTGCGTTTCGCCTGCCAGCAGCGTTTTTCCAGGGGCAATACCATCTGCTATATTGTCGTTGCTAGCCTTAGGCTTCCCTTTACTCTTCTTCCTCCACTTCGCCGGCTTGAACCGCAATGAGACTGGCGGCAATGCGATCTGCGACTTGGTGAAGCTTGAGCACCTGTGGCACTTGGTGATCTTGCTTGCACCAACTCTTGCAACTTGTGGGCGTTTCTGGCTGGCATTGGAAGCAGTTTTTCTGCATTCCTTGTCTCCTGCCTCGGATCTCACTGTCTTATTTCCGCCCTTGGTCTTGTCTCTAGCCAACGCGCGTTTCTTCTCGAGGGCTTCTGCCCGTCTTTGCGACTTGACATGACGGATGCCTGTTTCAATTCTCACATCCGCTTCCGCCTCTAGAGCCAATACACTGCTACATGCACCACAGACTCGGTGTTTCTCAACCTCCGGTATAGTAATCCCATAATCTGAGAGTAGTTGGTTGCGTTGGCGCATAAAATACGCAGAGGTTTCTGGTGATGATGTCGCCAGCAAGTAACTCGAATCAGTGAGAAGGTCAAGTCGTTCTTGAAGCCCGGGAACCGGCTTTGCAGCCATCATAACTAAATGGCTAATAAATTTTTGTCAATGAGGATGACACGGTATCAAACGTCGTGAAGATGAGACGGTATGAGCTGGGCCTGGAAAAAGTCTCAAACAGCCATGACACTAGGGTTATTGTGATGACTAATTTGAAAGAAAACCCTTGTCATAATTGTTAGGAGAAACAAGGCTAATAAGTGAAATTTTTATCATTATCACGTGACACAATCCAGAGTGAATATACAATGCATCACCAAAGATTCAGGCTGTCCATGTTCGAAGATAATGAATTGTTCTATAAGATATTCCTGTCCTCATGATATTGCTCGTCATTTGTTCGTGATTGCCCTCCTTTTTTTTAATTACATTCTTTTCATTTTGAAAGACATGAAATCACGATAGCGTATGACATGTTACAGCCCAAGAAAGCGCAAGACCAGCCAGCTTGTTGTGTCCAGTTTAGGACACAGCTGTAAGGTTTAGGCAAGCTGCTCCGTTGGCCATGGCCCATAATTACCAAAGAAAGAGAGAAACAAAAGAAGAAGAAGAAGAAGAAAAGGGGGAAAGAGAAATAAAAAAAAAGTTGCGTAGAGTTCTGTGCATCCATAGACTCGTGAGATATAGGAAAGAAAACCAGAGACAAAAATGTCAAGAAGATGAAAAGAAAAGTATAGGTTGCTACAGCTGAGGAAAGCGACAGCATAGAGCCCCGCCCACATATTACCATGAATAAAGAAAGACATAGATTACAGGAAATAATCGCTAGGCCCTTTTCTATTTGTTGGAATGTGGCGCTGATTATTGGGGACAGCAGAAAAGATGCTGAATGTAGGAGTCGCACCTTTGCCGACTGTCATGATTGAGGCAACATTACCGCAGCGGTAGCAATAGTTGGGGGCTGACCAAACCGTTACAACAGACTTTTCGTCAAAGTGATACTAAAAAAAGGCAGAGATTAGTCAACATTTGCAACCAAAAGGGCTCACGGTCATGCAAAAATACCTTGAAGCCTTCGTTGACCAGTTGATGGGCACGCGCTATAGTTGTCAGGCCATTGACATGGTTGAACTCATTCGCTACCCGGTCGCCAAACAGCCAACCCGCTCCTCGAGGGCTCACGGCCCATGTTTCGATGTCGTCGGGATCAGACCACACCAGATCACAGAATGCACCCTCGTGCGGAATTTCTTGGGCACGTGCAACGACTCTGATCTGGTCTATAGTGCGGATTTCGGGACTGAGGCCACCGTGAACACAAAGAATATCACCGTCAACAATAGCAGCAAGCACAAGGAAGTCAAAGACATGGCAGCATGCTTTCCACACGGAAGCATTGCCGTACTTGAGCTGGCATTCTTCGTAGAAACCGTAGACCTGCGTGATTTGACGGGATTCATGATTTCCTCGGACGAGCACGATCTGATCGGGATACCTATAGTTGGGATGTTAGGGCTGGACTGAGAGTTGATTGGGGCTGCTATTTTGGATGGTTGTTGCTTACTTGGCCTTTAAGCACATCAGTAATGTGAAGGTTTCGAGGCTGAAGTAACCTCTATCAACAAAATCACCTAGGAAGATATATTTGTTGACAACTGATTGCGACCCAGTGCTCGTTTCGGCAGGAGTGGCCGTGGGATTTATAGAGGCACCACTGGGTTCGTCGTCCTCGTCAGAGCTAACAGCACCGTTGTTGGCGTCTCCATTACGGATTTGTTTCTTTAGCTTGGGATCTGTTATTTCCGAGGGTGGTTGTAAATCGTAGTCATTGATAATCGTACGAGGTGGCAGGGGATCTTTCTCTCCAGGCATACCACCAGCAACACGGAAGAGCTCGAGAAGATCATAAAACTGGCCGTGAATATCACCGCATATCGTGACAGGGCTAGAGACGGGTTGAATGTTGGATTCTGTAGGGCCATGTTAGCAACTATCGATAAATTTTTCGTTCTTCTTTTTTTTTTCTAGTCTTTCTTGTCCCCATCGGGTTGATGTGAATGGTGATAACTGACCCTCCATAAGAATTTCCTTGACAATCTCGCATAGTTCTTTCATAACACGCTCTGGTAGATAATGGCATTGCTTAGCCTCCTCTAGCCACTCATCAATACCAGCAGAGGGAGTGAGGTTTGCCGGTCCAGGCCTAGGTACAGTTGAGTTTTCTGTAGACATTATAGCAGATGAAAGAAGTGTAAGGTGAATGATAATAACAAAAGAAAGAAAACAAAAAGTGTGTTGTGTATAATAGCGAAAGAGGATATGAGTTAATGAGGCGCAAATAAGAAGAGAAAGCAAGTGATAATATCAGCCAAAGCGGGGTCGCTCTAGAGGCAGTGGACGGAGCGGAGAGCCAGTATCGCGGGTTCCAGCTCGGGCTCGCCTCGGGGGAGTGGATGCAGAGGCAGGAGAGTTATGGCGGGAACGTGGTCTTATGTTGGGCTGAGGGAGGGCAGAAAGAGTATCCTGAGAAATAGACGGTAGTGAGCGTGGGTCGGCGTCAGAAGACGTAGAAGGGGGAAAAGCGGAAGAAAAGGAAAGGGCGGCTAGAGCAGCAGTGTCGTCGTATTCGGGAAAGGGCACGATATCGTCGTCGTGACTATCAGAAGACTCGGAAGAGAAGGAAGGCGTGAGAGAAGAAAAATCAGCACCGTAGGGTAGTTGGAGATGCAACGACTCGTAGGAAGGCCGCTTTTTGGACGGACTGTGTTGAGCGTTGAAGGGCTGTTGGAATGGTGGTTTTTCTAGACGTCGAGGATCAGCACGGAAACGGGCAGGGCCAGTCTGTGCAGCGATAATGGCAGATCGAGGAAGACTGGGCGTAGCTGGCTGGACGGCGGGGAGATTCCGAGGGTCAAAAAAAGGATTTACTCGCGGATTGGTCGAATCTATAGCATTGCGTCGTCGACGACTAGAAGAAGAGGTAGAGGCAGTGTCGTCGTTGGAGCAGAGGGCCAAGGTAGGGGGAGGGAGAGAGGCAGAGGGGGAGATGGCGGATACGGGTGGCGATAGTTGATCAACGCCGACACAATTCAAGCCCTGAGCAACTGCACTACCTGGGATATTAGGAATGGCGGCGTAGCTGGGTGAGCGGCTTCTAGATGAGGGGCGCTGTACGCTTCTCGTGCTGCCTGTGTTTGTGCTGCTTCTCGTGGGGCTGATGTGTCTCTCACTGGTGTAAAAGTTGGGACTCAGGCTATTAGCGCTATCAGGGCTGCAGTCAGCGGCGTCGTTGTAGAGCTCGAAAGTAATGGTATTGATGTTATTGGGACTGTAATTTTCGTAGGCTCGAACAGACTGAGCAGACTGTGACTGTCTTACGCCAACTACTAAGGGTGGTTCTGGCTGTGAGGTCGACATTGACGGCTTGAAACCCTCACCAAGAAACTCCCTACCCTCCATTATTTTTCTGCAGCGGGCTCGAATGGGGAGGGCAGTTCCCCCACAGCTCAACCGGAACTCCAGCCTTAGATTAGCCGGTGGCGGATCACGTGGCTGTGGAAAGAAGGCGAAGGAGAGTATATTATATGCCAGCTGCTGACAGCTGGGTGGTCTGGTATTTCCTTTGTTGTCAGATGCCAGTAAGGACAAGTAAAACCCTTGGCGATTTTGAAACCAAAATAGGAAATGGACAACCTTGGAGTCTTGAGATTTCTGTAATAACTTGTGCTGGCGTTGGTTTTTTGAGGGTTGCGTGAGAGACTGGCTGAAAAGAGAGAGAAGAATAAGAGGGAGATGCTTGGATACTGGGCTAAGCTTCTTTCACACAATGATACATGTAGGGAACCCCGAAACAATGAGGCGCCCCCAGGGTCAACTGGGTTGGACAGTATAGTGAGAAAGTTTGTTGGCTGGTGCGTGCTAATGCAGATGGTGCCATAGAGGGAGGAAAGGAAAAGAAAGAAAAAAAAAAAGAAAAAGAAGACAAAAAAACAACTCTCTTTCTCTCTCTATCTCTCTCTCACCCGCAAGTAATGCAGATTGGGGCTGAGAGAAACAGAAGTTTGACCGAAGCAGCCGCAGCGAATAAACAAAGCCAGTTCCTCCTTCGTTGTAACAGAAAAGGGGGCCAAGAAGAGAAAATATTATGTGAAAATGTTAAGATGCAGATGGATGCGAATGCGGATAGATGCAGGAAATAAAGCTGAGCAGCAGACTGCACTGCCCAAAAGGAATTGCCCAAGAGAAAAGGACGAGGGGAGGATGCAGCAGAGAGGGAGAGAAAAAGAAGAGCCTAGAAGGAAAGAATAACAGGAAAAGTACGCTCCTTGTTATAAGGGCAGCTCAGTCTTGAAGGTCACCAGCCGTAGCTCAAAGCTGGGAAGTGGGAAGAAAGGGAACTCGGACCTTTGTAGATTGAATTTTTTTTCTTTCTCTTCGTATTGCTTCTGGAAGCCGCCTCTGTTGCTATGCTTGTCGCATTTGGTGGTCCGTCGAGTATCTTTGTTTTGGCCCGTCACTTGATACTACCATCTACGGGGGTTGTTCGTTTGATCTGTCCCTCCAATTTACTCTTAATTCCTCTGGAAAGCTCTCTACCTGCAAGCAAGGCCTCAAAAGTTGGGAGCTAATGCGCGTTGTTTGAGCCTCAACTAAGCACCAAAACATCAAGAAGGGAGAACAAACCTTGAGTAAATATAACAATATAGACGAGTTTTGAGCACCAAAGCTCCAACGCGCCCGCCCCAGAAACCGCAAAGGACAACGGCGTAAGTTAGCAGAAGCTGAGTAAGGCTTTGCGGGTACCTTGCTTGCTGTATGTGCACAACACGTCCGTATGCAAGGACATACATACATGGCTCGCTTTTATTGCACACATATACTACTGGCAAATGTGAGCAACAAGTATATGTACATGTACACATACACATATACATACACACGCGTGTAAATAAACATGCGGGCGCATGTCTACATACATACCTGGAGCTCTTGCCTTTTCTAACGGCACGCTTGCCTTGTAGCTTACTAACAATCAATTTACTTGGGCTTGTTGGACGAGCTACGATACCCTAACTAACCCTCTCCTCTCTGGCCACTTCAGCTTTGATTATTCCTTTTCTTCTCTTCTCTTCTCTTCTCTTTCTTCACGAAGGCTTTTCTTTTCAACTTCCGCCCTTGTCTGTTTGCTTTTGTATGTTTTATCAATTTTAATATCTATTTGCCAACGTAGACGTAAAAAATAGAGAACAGGCCGCCAAGAGTTCAGCAGACGATCAAGAACACAATAAAACGAGCAGGGAAGAAAAACCTTGTTATTACTGCTGCATTATATTCAGGGAGGTACCATGGCCAAGATTAGGCGGTGTCAGCTCTGGATGACTACCCGTTTGATGCATACTCGCTTTTATGAATACCAGCTTAGTTGCACAAGTAGCCTGCCCCACAGTGAACCGCTTTGTGGGGTCATACCATTATCATCCATCGTTAATTAGCTAACGGACTTTGCCAGGTGCATCATCACAATCATCATCTAATGAGAACTGGCCTGTGGCTGAGTCAATACTCCGGCCCTAGTAAAGGCATTTGGCGCCTTCTGTGTTCTTTATTTCTGGTTGGATTTACGCGTTTGCACTAACCACTCGGCACCCCATTATCATGACGGCTGCACAAACCAAAGCAGTCCGCCCCGGATCGCTTCCTGCTGGGGCGACGAGCACAAATACCAACCCGCAGTCGTCAAAATCTAGCGGAAGAAATGGGCGGTCTCGGAACCAAGCTTTGGGTGTCATGGTTAAGATACGACTGTTGCCTCCCGCTATGCAAGAGGCCGAGTGCTTGAAGCTCTTACCAGAGGAATGGCATGTCGGCAAGGGAAAGGTGGTCAGCTTTAGATACACTCAAGGAAAAGTATCCAACCGGTAAGGAGTTGGCAACTGAGCTCTTCTGGATAAGAGTATATATGACCTATGTATGCTAACTGAGTCTCGGTTCTATAGGCCCGGTCGACCTTCACACGCGTCAGTTGCTTACTTTCAGCTGTCAAGAGAAGAAGATGTTGTTTCTTTTGGTGAAACCGTGAAACTAATTGTCTGGGAAGACTCTGCCGACACCTTTCATGACTCATGTCTAAAGGCAAAGCCGTATCTAGAAAGATGCGTTTATCGGAAAAATCCCCTGGAAAAAGATCGGGGCGACTCTCTGCAGGGGACTATTGACCAAGACCCCGAGTTCATCCATTTTCTCGAGAATCTTACCCGCGTTGCAGCAAACGAGAAGGAAGAAGACAAGACTGCTGCTCAGACGCCCGAAGTCGAAAAGTCTACCGAGAAGCCAACCTCCACCCCCCTTGTTGAGTACATGCGAGAGAAACGCGAGAAAGATAAAGATGCCGGCGGCGCAGGACGTGGCAGTCGAAGTGCTAAGCAAGAAACTAGACTTACGGCCAAGTCATCAAAACCAAGCGACAAGAAAAGGGCCAGAGATAAGGACCGCGATTCTGCCAAAGACAAAGAAAAGTCAGAAAGAATGACCGACAAAATTAAGATCTTAAAAAAGGCGGCTACGGCTGACGCCCCCGGCTCAAGCAAAAATGCCGCAGTTGCAAGTAACGGCAGCCAGGCGCCAGGAAGCCAATCAAGTTCAAAGACCAAAAGAGCTACTATTGCTGCTGCTGCTCGCGTGCTACAACGGGATCACGGCTTGAGCCCCGGAGCAGCTCACCGGAGAGCGCGAGCTGAAATTGCCAAGGTTGAGATGGAAACCAAAACAGCAGCGGCTGCAGTGGCGACAACATCTGGTGCCTCTACCAGCAAGAAGGACTCCCATAAAGAGCCCTTGCAGACTCCTGCCGAGACATCTAAACCAGCAGAGTCAGCGGCTGGTTCAAGCAAACGCGAATCTGGACGAACTCGGGGCCGTGGAAGAGGAAAGGGCGGCGGCGACACAAACGCCGCCAAGGCACAGCAACAAGAGCCCGTTAAGCCTATTATACTTCTCAAGAAGAAGCCGGAGATTGACGATTCTCCCGCTTCAATACAACCCCCATCTTTGAAAACCAATGAGGCTCCCCGGATAGCCGAAGCTTCAACAAAGGTAGCGCCTGAACCAACAACTCAGCCTTCTGCCTCATCTAGCAAGGGCAAATCGGTCGAGAAAGGCAATAATAATAGCAAAGCCCGCAAGGCCGATAGGCAGGATGCAAAGTCTGGCGCGTCTCCTCCTCCAACAGTTACGCCGGGCGCTACGAAAGCCTTTATTAAGAATGTTAATCCTTCGTGTGGTATTAACGCCTCTTCTCTCCGGACTGCCTTGAGCTGTTTTGGCGCTATCAACGCTATTGACATTGAGCCACGCAAAGGCTTCGCATATGTTGAGTTTTCCCAGCATGAATCTCTCGTTGCGGCGGTCAAGGCTGGCTCAATTTCGATAGGTCAAGGCCAGATACGGGTGGCTGAACGAAAGATGAAGAAGCCAGCCCCCGGGCCAGCTGTCTCTACGGCCCAAGGATCCTCTGGAAATGGCAGTCTAGAGAAGGTAGACGAGAAGGATGCAGAAAAGGCCAAGACTGGCGACCCCAAGGCCACAGGCGAGAAGGCCGAGAAAGCTGAGAAGTCTGAGAAGTCTGAGAAGTCTGAGAAGTCTGAGAAGACTGAGAAGCCCGAAAAGAGCTCTAGCCGACGTAATAGAGGCCGCAGAGGCGGAAGTGGAAAGAAGGAAAAGGATGGTGGCCGAGGTGTTAAAGAAGCTAGTACAGGTAGCGATAAGGGCGCAAAGGGCTCTGGCCCAAGTACAGCCGCTCTGGCCCCGGGCCCTGCTTCTGCTCCAGCATCAACCTGATGGGTCTTGGATTAGGTTAGGAGGAAGAATGCGTGTTGGGACCAAGAGACAAGATAAGTTCCTTTGACGGCATGACACTCCTAGTATTTCCATAATTATGGGCTGCCTAAGACAGACACAAGAAAGACTGCACCGCTAGGGCTCTGAAGGTACACCTGGATGCTCGGAATTAAGTTTTGAGAGGCCGTCAAAGTTGAAGCTAGTCCTGTCGCAACTCAAGATGCAACAATGATACTGTGTGGCTTCGGTCTCAAAGATGTGCGTGCAAGATCGAACTTGCAGGCCGAGGAGCTCGCTGTAGAGCGAGGACGGGCTAAGGCCAACTCGTTGATGGTATAGTGCTTGGCTCATATGCGGAGGGTTGTTGGTTGCCGGCGTAGGTTCTTGATGTATGTATTTCTGGAACAAATAAAAATAGCTGAGAAAATTGTCTATTATCTATCTACTGTTCCCGTTTCCAACGGGATTTCAGCCAACATATGCAAAGGAAAAGAGGATAAAGATTTGATGGTTATTTGCATGTTTAGTAGCAAGTCTTCACTGCCTATTCACCCATCTACCTCACTTCAATCGGACTAGCCTAAGTGAGACATCAGGCAGGTTTCGCCGTCTTCTCCGGTGACGATCTTGCCAATGGTTGAGTCTGTAAACGTGTTCTTGATAGAGTCAAAGAGCATACATTCTGCAAAACTGCACCAGTATCTATCATTCACGAAAATGTAGAGCCGGAAGTAGGTCTATCTTGCTACAAGGTATAGCCGTTCATGGCATTGACTCGGCAGGCAAACAGCAGTCATTACAGCACAAGCAGCCAGCTGAAAATAACACTGGCCTGGGAAAGACCTCAAGATTGTGTGGATAGTCATGGCCATTTCCCCTTTGCTAGCTCTGAGTTCGTCGAGTGGTTTTCTGCCTTGAGGGGGTGACGGTACGAAACTTATTAGCGAGCCCCCCCCCCCCCCCCCGTGCTCATGGTCTTCAAGGATGCTTGCATGTGGTTACCTAATGAGGAGCAGAAAGCAGAGAGGAAGAAAAATAGAGGAGACACATGATTCGTGAGGGGGAGTAGGAGAGAAAGAAACGGCGACGATCGTTCAAGCTGGCTATTGTCCAATCGCGTGAACACATAATCGTCCAAATGGAAAAAGGGCGAAGCCGAAGACATGCATGATTGGGTTTGCAATCAGAAACATGAAGGAGAAGTGGCATGGGCCACCAAAGTCGGGTTTAGCCGACGATTGGGAGGGTTGATTATAGGATGGCCACACAGAAAACATGCCAGACATGTGCTGTTTTAGCATAACCTTGTCAGAGCTTTGACGATTCTGCACCCATGGCATCGAGATTGAGTAATAACCGTTTGGATCGAGACAGGATCGGCGAAAGTTTCTTTCTGCAGAAGAACGCTTAGTTCTATATATGCGCTGTCATATTGTCGGCTTGTGGGATCATGTTCATAGATAGGGCTAGATATGCCGAGTTAGCAGTGTTTCTCTGAAGTTATGCTCATGCAAAGATGATAGATAGTGTGTAGGCGAACTATTCATTGACGGAGGATACAAATGAGACGCACACGGAGCGGAGCTACTCTGGCGCTTAGAAAGAGAGCCAAAATTCAGTAATGAAGGGTCCGACTGTTAGGGAGGGAGCGAGAGAGGAGTGGTCTACGAACTTTCGCCATTCCGGTGTGTCATGTGATTAGTAGGACCGCCAAGGTAATTGCCGCGAAGGTTTCGGATAAGCTCCGGGTAAACCTGTTAGGGTCTATCTAGCCTATAGGAGAAAAGAGGAGGTGGATATCCACCTCCTTCCTGCTAAAAATCACCGCAATTCCATGGTCAAGGAGCCAGGAAAAGCGTCGGTGAGGAATTCAAAGTGTAGAGGTACCACCTTTGCGACCGACACCAGCTCGGCACACGCGCTATTACAGTTCTGCTGAATATGTTTCTACAAGCGCCATACATGGGAATAAGGCGGGCGGCTGGCTCAGGGCGCCCGGATCGCTCTGCATGGCTTCACCGAGCTCATGGGGTGGCATTCAATGAAGCACTGGGCAGTCAGTTTCTGAAATGTTGCAGGCAGCTCTAGAGATAATTCTGGGGTGAGCGCCAGCACAATTCAGTTTTGCTGGCTTTTGCAGATAATTGCTACAAGGATAAGACATTTTGCTGCTGACCGTCGTCGCACGCACGTATAAGCATATGTAAGGAGTAAAGAGAAAGAAGATTGAAAAGTCAGAATTGTAACAGCTGTGCCGAGCTAAAACATATAGACGGAATGCATTCCCAAGACAAAATAGTGGCAAGTCAAGTATAGCAGGAGCGAAAAAGTAACGCCAAGCAGAATTCCCCGAGTCTCTGCAAGAGCGCCTCGAACATGGGTGCATAAAGTAACCCACGCTAGACACTCCCCCATGCTTACTTGGGCCGAGCGCAAGCCTGGAAGGCCATCTAGGCTCCGAAGATTGTTATCAGCTTGGTACTGGAGGGCTGTATTGGAGGCAACCTTTTTGGCCACCCAGTTGTCCAGCGTTGGCCTGTCCGCAAAAACAGACAGCTCATCAGCTAAGCTTTGTGTGGCAGCTTGCCTTTCATCCGAAGTCGCTTCCTGCAACAGCAGCGAGCCATCATATAGTTCGGGCTTGATCATTGGCACTCCATAGCCACAGCTGGTCTGCACTTTAAATATCTGACAGACAACCACGGCACGTGCACCATCAAATACGCTGCGCTTTCCATCGGCCACCTGACGCACAAGGCCCTCAAAGGCAGGCTGATCCCATTCAACCACGCTGCTGGTGCAAAACAGACGCAGGATACGGGGCGCACGGCCAAAGGAGACGAAAAGCAGAGTGAGTCGCGCATTGCATGGTTCGTAGGCATGTGCAATGGTTTCACAGCCAGAGCCGGTACGATCAATATAAGCGACCTTGGTTGGTGAGATGACACGAAAGTGAGCACTGAGCCCTTTGGGAGATACGTTGATGTGGGACCCGTGCAACGGAGCAGAGGCCGTGAAGAACAACGGTTGCTTCTGAGCCCACGCGGCCAAATCGTCAGATATCTCGGAGTAGTACTGGGGCATTGTGGGCAGGATCGCAGGTTCTAGCAAGCACAAGGTACACTGGACGAAAGAGAGCAAGACAAGGAAGGGACGAAACATGGAAAGAAAGCTATAAACCGGAGGCTAATCATACTGATAAGATAAGGACTAAAGTAAAGTGGAGAAATGACGACATAACTGCATATAACGACAACACGAGCGAAAGACGAACGGAGAATAAAACTGGGGAACAAGCAGTTGTTTGTGAAACAGAACGAAAGAAGGAGGATGAAAAGAGAAACGAAAATAGAACTATGAAGGGCAAAAAAGGCAAGTACCTGCAACAAAACGAAAGAGGAAGGAACGCACGACAGAGCAGATAAATAAATAAAAATAATCGTCGGTGGTTCAAGACAAACAACGAGGGAGATGACGCAAAGGTAAGAAGAACGACAAGAAGAATGAAATTTGGGTTACAGCAGAGACACAGCAGAGACACAGCAGGCAAACAAACATCAGCCAAAAACAAACAATCAGAAAAAAAAAAAAGAAAAAAAAAAAAAGAGCAAAATAAAGGATGACAAGGACAGGCAGGTTTCTCATTGCCCGGCCCCCCAACCTTCTTTGAATCTGGGAGGAGCTTGCGGGGGAGGGGGGGAGAAGTGGACATTCCGGGTTGGCGAACGAGACTCGGGGCTTTGTCTGTGGGTGCGGCCTCTGGTGTCCCATCTGTCGTGATACTCATCGCTGGCGGACTCACACGAAGGGGAGTAGGCGCCACCGCGAATGCTAGCCTTCATATTGCAGGAGGACGACCGCGACCGAGAGCGGGATCGAGAGCGGGATCGAGAGCGGGACCGAGAGTGTGATCGAGAGCGCGAGCAGGAGCGGGAGGAGGAGCGAGAGCAAGAGCGAGAGCGAGAGCGAGACTGGGAGATGACACGGTCATACGAAAAGGGCTGATGAACGACAATGTATCTCTCTCTTTTCCTCTGCGTGTCGCATAGTTGCCCCCTAGCGTAGATTTCTTCTTTGTAGAAGCGAGCGTCTTTCTTCAAACGATGGATTTTGCTTTCAAGTTCGCAAACCTTCTGCTTGAGACCCAGAACATACTCGGCCTCCTTTGGGCAAGGCGGGATATAGCACGGGGCTATTTTGTAGGTTCTATCGACAAAAAGGCCGCCGCTGTCTTGTGCTTTGTGTGGCTCTTTCTGGATGTATGCGTTTTCCTTCAAACAGGATTCCAGTTGCCGTTTGAGAGATTCGATTTGGTCTTGGCTTTCCAAGTGGGCTAGCTTTAGTTTGTTGATCTCCTCGACCTTCTTTTTGATGATGTCGGAAAGCTCGAATTCCATGGTGTTGCTCGCAGGAAAGCCGGTGGGTTTGGTTTCCTTGACATCTCTGTTGTACTCGTGGCTCAGGCGCAGCGAGTCTCGGCCACGCTCGTTTCTAGCGTAGTTTGGAGACATCGTGAGGGATGATATTCAAAAAGAGAATGAAGCAGCGGAAGTGCAAGGAAGGCGGGAAAGTGACAACAAGGCGGTAGCTGGATAGTCACAGGAAAGAAAGAGTGTTGGGCTAAGGGAGGGGGGGAGGAGGAGAGAGTAGAGATGAAAGAAACAACGACTATCAGGGTACGGGTCCAAGAGATCTTAAAACGGCTTTGCGACGTAGAAAGGTAGGAAACAGTGTCTTGCAGCAGTCAGTGTATATGAAAAGAAGAAGGGTAGGAGTCAAGGAAACAAGAGGCCGGGACTGAGAGAAAGGACAAGTGCACTTTTATAGAATTTCTTTTTTTTTCCGCAGGCATCAGCCACCTCCCACCTCCCATCGCCCCAAGCTGGGACTCGTAGTCATAGAAAAGACTACAGAGGGCACTTTGGTGCAGTTATTTGGCGGTAACAAATGTATGTACAAGTATCTATATATGACCGCTTACACTACACACTACTACTCTCTTTGGCTATGAACCGGAACAGAAACGGCTTAATGGGTATGGGTGGGTAGCAAACAGCAAGGATTAGCACGTTCTGCCTAGACTGCCTACGAGCTTCCCTGGCTGCAACCTCATTTGACTTTAGGCAGATGCAACAGTATGTCTACGTTGAGTCATCAATGAGATTGTACTAAAGGCACCAAGGAGGCAGAGTGAGAAGCGATCATGGCTCAACATTAGGTTTTCTCAGGCTCAGGCTCAGGCTCAGCGTGAAAGGATGGTCTTTCTCTATTCTGATTGTGTAGTTTGAGGGGGGATCATGTAGTGTACCGATACTCCATGCCCAAAGTCTACAACGAACGATAAGTTCAGTGAGTTGGGTGACCTTCGCCTGGGTCTTATGAAGGACGAAGGACGGGGAGGGGGGGGGGGCGAAAAATGACGAAGAGAAGAAAGGGAAAAAAAAAAAAAAAAAAAAAAAAAGAAAAAAAGAACAGCTGGACTGGACTGTCATATTAGGAGACAAGCCTTATCTGTTACTATGGCGTCTTTGAGAACGCCGCCTATCCATCTCCGCCAGTTGATGTTCAGCGTTGGCCTATACATGGATAAAATGATGCTGTGACTGTGTAACCTTGACCTAATATAAGGCCATGATAAAGTCGGAGAAGAGCAGGGAAAATAATGGAAAATAGCTCATTCTCAGGGCAAGGGGACCAACAAACCAACTGCATTGCTTGCTCAACCATCCACAGTCTAGCCTGACCAGGCAGTAGAACGCCAAAGAGGCTGCTCGGCTGGGGTTGAGCCAAGTACATCCATCCGACTATGCTGCTGTAACTTCCTTCCTGCCACTCGCCCCGCCCCGCCCCGCCCCGTTACTGTACTGTATGTTTTATTTCTAGTGCTCTTGGGCACTGGACATCATACGGACATACGGATATACGGATATACGGATATCTCGATATGTTATGTATGTATGCATGTATGAATGAATGTATGAATGAATGAATGTATGTACATATACGAACGCGTGGAGGCACTAACCAACGCCCTGTTTTCGTTTAGGAGACAAATTAGGATTAAGCAGGCTCTGTGATCTATGTACCATACATATTACCTGCTTGACACACCGCTTGATTTTCTTTTGAGGCCTGACCAGGACCAGGGTATAATGGGCTATTTGTATCTCCCACAAACTGCAGAAATACACTGTAAGCGTCGCAACTAGAATGCTCGAGGCAAGGGAAGGCAAAGGAGAGGGGGAGAGAGGGAGAGAGGGAGAGAGAGAGGAATAGAGGAAGAGAGAGAAAGACAAGGAGATAACCCCTCTTAACCCACCAAAAACAGCATAGCGCTTGGCTGTCTTATACAAGTTACATGCTGTCTTGGGTTACACGCGGTCTTGGTGGTCACATGCGATCGTGCTTCGGCATATGAGCCGTAGCTATACAACAAGATGCACGCCGCTGAGAACAAGGGCTGGCTGGCGTCCTGATAGAGGCTATGCTATGTAGAAAAAGAAAGAATATTTATATATATAAAGGAAAATAAAAACTAAATCAAAGCTGAGCAACAAAGAACTTCGGACAACCGCCTGGTAGGCAATATGCAATAATCTACTCTTCCATCCCCTCCCTCTACTGGCCTCTCAGCTATCTCGAAGGTAACCCTCACGTTTCAGAAGCGGCTCGTACAGGTTGAGGCGATCGACGTAGCCTTGTATCCTGCTGCCACAGTCCTGGACTTTTTCTTGAAGCTCTTGGATCTCCTGCTCCAACTTGTGCTTCTCCACAGACCGGGCTTGGTAGAGGGCTTCGTACCTTGTTTCCCAGGCATTAACTTCGCCACGAAGCCTCGCTATCTCCGATTGGGCCTTCTTCCTCTTTTCATACTCGCGGTGGCCGTTGTCTCGTACCTTGTCTAGCTCGGCTTCAGCGGCTGCTAAACTAGTTGTCACTTTCTCTAGAGAACGTCGAGATGGGGAAGCGGAGGGACACGGAGCTGGCGACCGCAATGATGAGTCTCTTGCTTTTGTCTTTTCCCAGGCACTGTTACTTTCGGCAGTCAGGGCTCTAATCTTCTCGCGTAGCCGTGGTACAACGTCCTTTTTGTAGTGCCGGAGCTCAGAAGACGTAGTCTGAGAAGAGTCAGCACAGGCCGCTAATCTAGTCTGCAAATCCTGGACCTCCCTGGTTAGACTTGTGATGCACCTCTGCAGGTTATCATTTTCGCTTGTTGGGGTATATTGTTTGGAGCCATAATTGCCGTCGCATTTAGAACTGTAGCTCTGGCTAAACTGGCGGCTGCTACTATTGCTGCTTCTGTGATTGCCACCCCTGCGCTTGTGGCTATCATCCTGGGTGTCCTTGCCACTTCGGTACTTGTGCCTACAGCGTTGATCTCTTACCCCCTGGCTTTGGGAGGGTTCATGCTGCCAATATCGGCTGGAGCGTGGATTCTCAGATTCGGAGTCGCATCTCTCTAGGGCTGCGTAGCTGAAGGGAGGTGAGAGGGGCTTTCCATCTTGTTGTAAGCAGGCTTGGAAGGGCTGGTGACCATTTGTCGGCGCTGCCGTACATATTGGTAGCCATTATTGGTCTTTTCGACAGTGTAGTAGGAGAACATGGGTCTTGACTGGAGAGAGAAGCAAAAGAAAAAAAAAAAAAAAAAAATAGCCGCCCTACGTACAAAGAGACTGGGGGAGGAGGAGGACGAGGAGGAGGGGAAAAAGTCTAAAGCACTGTCTGGGAATAGACACATGGAATAGAAACGAAACACCTGGAAAACATACTTCTTCTTATACGATGCCCAAGACCTCAAGACTCAAGCTCGACTTCCAACTTCTGGATATCTCAAACAATTCCCGAAAGACTGCTCATCGGAGAGGCCATAAAACGGTCCAAGAATGAACAGCAGAGAACAAAGGCCTGACTTGTTGTTGCAACGGAAAAGGCAAAAATAGAACGCCCATCCATATAAGAGGGCGAAAGGCAACTACAGAGACAAAGACGCCGCTTCTTGTTCTTTGTAGCCCCAAGAAAAGACGCAGCAGAAAGACATGGCATGGGGGTAAAGGACTGGCCTGACCCAAGTAAGACAAAGAGAGACAAGCAGCAAGGGAGAACAGAAGAAACAGCAGGGTTCAAATCGATGACAAAGAGACTGAAGAGTCTTCTTTGTCTTTCCATAATAGTCATGTCAACTCTCAAACATGGTCCTTGTCCTCTGCCTCTGCGCCCCCCCCCCCATTGTCTACTTACTGCCTGCTCTTTGTTTCTCACCATCTCCCGGACCATTGAGCCCAGCCCTCGCTGGCTGTTTCGTCACCTTTTTTCTCTTGATGCTCTGCACAGTGCTTTCCGTCAGCACCAGATGTCAGGTCTTTGACGTTGCTGCATGTTGCTTGGACGCATTGGGCATGCGCCTTGCATCTTCCCCCAAAAGATTCAGTGTACTGCAAGCAGTCAGGCTGTGCACAACTGTGCTGGCTGCAAAACAGCCCCGAAATAACACCAATGTCAGCTGCGTTGGTTCCGCCCGTGGGACACATCAGATCGTAGGGATATTGGTTTGCACCCTGCATTGGTTGTGGAGGTTGCATCGTCTTTCTGGCTCCGATGCATAATGCAACTAAGCATTTGTGTGCTATGCAGACTGACGCCTTATCGATGGGAACCTCTTGGTTACAGCCAGACTGTGAACACTTATGGTTTAGGCAGAGTCCCGAGTTTGTTGCTTGCTGGGTACAGCGGTTGAAACCGCAAGTTCGGGGCTCATCTAGCAATAGCGACGCAGCAATCAGGAGGTTAGCGTGCACATATCTAAAGCTGCTGATGCACTTGGCTGACTTACGAGTCTCACACAGTGTCCCGCCTGCCTTATGGAATCGGTCGCAGCCCACAACGGTGCACTTTACGTGCTTCTTACAAACACCGCTGCCAACATCAGCCACTGGATCCTCACAACCTAGAATGCGACAGCCGTGTTTGGCGCAGAAACTGCTCGTGCCCGTATATCTGTACTGATGGCAGCCGTCGTACTGGCATTCGTGCGCTTTACACAGATGCCCACTGGCCATGTTAGCCCTTGGCAATCCACATTGGGCATCCATACACACGTGCTGTTTACAGTACTGCTCGCTGCCACCGGGGGCTGCCAAGTCACAGCCTGCCGTATGGCATGAATGCTCGCGACAGAAACGACTCATATCACCTCCGTCCCGGATATCACAGAACCTCGTACAGGCCGCCGCAGAGCAAACCCTATGACGCTCGCAAAACCGCAAAGGATCAGCGGGACTGAGCGAGGTGTCGCCAACGTCGATGAAGGCAATACATGTCGCGGCTGCACAGTGGTGGTTACGACAAAACGTGCTAGGCGGTATTCGGACACCGGAGCAAGTCGGATGGGAGCAGAGATGCTCGGGGCAGTATCCAAGTGTGTTGGAATTGCGCACTACACGCTGGGCCGCACAGCCATCGTTGAGGCAGTTGTCTGCAAAAGACAGCAATACGGTATAACGAGGGGTCAGCAAGACGTGTGTGTGTGTGTGTGCAGGGAAAGGGTGAGTATTCTATACATCCAAGATCCAAGTTCGGGGGCTTACATACGTTTGTCGGAACAGAACTTGAATTTGATCGGATCATCCTGCTTGACTGGATTCATGCACTTGGAACCGTCAACATTATTGGTCTGGCATCTGCCATCTGCGCGCTAGTCAGTAGAGCTCTAGTCTCGTGACCACAGGTGATAAGAGCCGTCGGGGCGTTACTTACGCGCTTGACAAAATGCTGCCGTTGTTCGCTTTGGCCGCTCGCATTGCGCGCCGTTGGTAACTATCGTGCATTGGTGAGCCTGGCAATAGCGACATTCTTTCAGTATGCCGCCTGCAAGGCCTTTGCACTTTTTGTTAGGGCATCGGATTCCGTTCTCGACCTCACATTGAAGGGCTGTTGGAAAGACAGTGGCCACCGGCACAGAGCTATGTTCTTTGTTTCTGGCAACTAGGGCTGGGGGCGTCGAAGACTTGAGTGGTAAGTAGTACCAATGACTGTAGTAGGGATGGAATGGAGGCATGCTGTATGGATCAAGCAAGCCTTGGTGTGATAAGTGAGAATGCGCTTGCCGGACAGAGCCTGCAGAAAGGTTAGCAATTTGCCTCGGTTCGTGTCAAAGTAACAACACAATGTAGATGCAATGAAAAGCCTCCTCGACGAGAAGCAGGGAGAGGGCAGGCCTGTCTTTAAATAGAGACCCTCCCCCAACTCCCCTCATTCTTGTCTCGGGCCGTCTCTCCCTGCCAACTATATCGTACGCCATGACCATAGCGGACTTGTACTCTCTGTACCACACTGACTTGTTATATTTGCCTGCTTGTGCCATGTTAGTAGGGTCCTTGAGTTTTCTTCTGTACTCTCCCGTCGTGTATCGCCCTGTCTTACCCTGTCATATCCATTGAAAGGTTTCTTCCTACTCTCATAATAGGACTCTCTACTTTGCCTGACCTGGTCTCTTTGACTCACACATCCGCTCCCTCAAAGCGAGCACCCGAGCGTGCAACAGTTCCACGCCTGGCTTACTAGCCTTGCGCGGTGTGCAATCCCATCTTTGACCAGCGGGCGTCCAAATGGGAAACTAGGCGGGATATCGCGTAAAGGATGCCACATTGTATCCATATAGCTCGATAGTACGAGGAGGGGGGGAGAAGATAGACCAAAAGAATAGGTTAAGATCGCATGTGGTCTCGATGCTGGTGTTGGGGCAACTTGAGTAGGCGTCGTAGCACCTGTAAACACTCACTTCCAGCAACACATCAACATCAATATCAATACCAAAACCGTAATAATAACAATAATAATAATAATAATAACGTAGGTTAATGATATATAGAATAAACACATGGCTTTTCTTTCCCTCCATACCTATTCCCAACCAAAACCGTAAAAGAAAACCCAACTCTTTTCATAAACAAGACACCTGCCTGCCCATACATGAAGAACAGAAAGCAAAATCAAACTTTTAAAGAAAGAAACGAAACATAAAACCTAAAAGAAGCACAAGGCTGAAATGAATACATGAAGGAAGAAGGAAGATGAAGATAGAAAGCGCGTGGCCCAAGTAAAGCCAGAGCCAATCTGGGAGTACTCTATGCATAGGCGATGAAGGGAAAGAAGAGAGGTAGTGTGGAACAAGTAATGCATGCTGCGCAGAGTCAGTCTGGCTAACTGCAAGGCCGTACGCCTACCGATGCAGTTATATTGAGGATCGCACACGCAATGTGACTAAGAAGACAGCTTCTTTGCTTTGTGCAAGTCCTGCTTACTATAAGCCTACTATACACAGTATAATAAACTTCCCCTGCTTGCTTTCCGATGCTCCTAGCTGATAATATTTCGTTGACATCAAATCCCTTGGTCTCAAGAGGTGGCGGCATCAATAAATGCCTGAAGTCCTTGCAATATAGAGCTCTGCGCTACCTCATCAATCCCAGATGATGAGTCAGCTGGATTTGTGGCAGCACCCTGCGTCTGGCTTTGGGGCTGCCCTTGGGCCTGGCTTTGAGACTCGTCTTGGGCCTGGCTTTGGGATTGGCCCTGAGAAGAGCCGCTTCCAAGCGCTCTTGTAATGATAGAGGCAAAAGGGTTGCTAGTACTAGGTTCCAATCCGACAGCAGCTGATGTTGGATCTTTCTTAGGCGGCGGTTCAGTCAACGTCTCGGCCATGATGTTGGCCGTGGGCAAAAAGGCAGCTGAAACTGGAGCCGGGGCCTCAATGGGAACAGAAGCTGCAACCGTAGTGCATGCTGCGGGTGTTTCGTTCTTAATAAAGGTATCCGTAGGTAAAACTTGAGCTAGTGAGGAGGCCGAGTCAACGATAGGGGTGGAAGTGCGGTCTGAAGCAGGTGCAGAACTAAATATCATCGGGATGAATTCTGGCTTGGGAATTGAAACTGTGTTCTGGTCGGCAGCTTGCGGAGGTATTGAGCTAGACACTGGCAAGGAAAGACTCTGAGTCTGACAGACTTGCGCTTGTGGTGTAGCTATAACCTGTTCGGCATCATCGCCAGGCTGTTGAGCCAGACCCTGCTGCGGCATTTGAGCAGAGGTCTGAACCGTAGCAGTCTGATTTCGAGTGTTAACAAGGTCGGTAGTAGGCGGATGGGGTATTTGCACAGGGCTTCGAGAGACTGCGGCCGGGGCTGAGCCTGAAGTTGAAGCTGGAGCTGGAGCTGGGTCGGAAGTTGGAACGGAAGACGCAACGGGGTCTACAGCAGGAACTGAGGTCGCAGTTAGAGTAGAAACTGGTGCAACAGATGTAGAATTCTCCGTAGTAGTAGCCAAAGCTGGGCTCTGTGAATGTGACAAAGATGGTGATGCCTGGGCAGAAGTAGCGGCAGCCATAGCTAGTGGCCGACTAGTTTCTGGAGCTATGGTAGATTGCACTTGCCCAGGAGTAAATGTGTGGGCAGCGCTGGAGGCCATAACCGGGGCTTGAGTTGTCTGAGGAGATTTTGCAGTAGACGGAGACTCTGAAGCCACAGGCACGAGAGCTGCCTGAGAAGCCTGTGACTGGGATATGGAAGCCGGGGAGGGCTGTTGCTGCTGCTGCTGTTGCGTCTGCTGTTGCGGTTGTTGCGCCGTAAATACAGGAGTTTGACTTGAGGTAGTGCTAGCATGATTCTGAGAGGCCGCAGCTTGCTGAATACCACATGAACTTGCGGCAAATGACTCCTGTCTCGTAGACGCCTGGACTTGAGTTATACTCTGGGCAGCCGGAGTTATCTCACGGGGCTGTATAGAGGGGGCAACAGAAGCTGCTGCTGCTACAGGACTTGAAAGGGCTGTGACTCTAGCTGACTCAGCAGCTGCTACTATGGCTTGCGGCACTGAGATTGGCGACGGAGTTATCTGGGTGGGAGTCTGGGTCTGCGCTGCTTCCAAGGTCTTGGAGGCTACAGCTGGAGAGGCCACGGCAGATTGGGCCTGGGCCTGGGCCTGGGCAGGGGTTGACACTCTGGAAACCGCCGGAACTTGAGTACGGGAAGCAGCAGCCGCCGCAGCAGCCTGTTGAGCTTGCTGAGCTTGCTGCTGTGCCTGGGCAAGAATATGGGCTCGAGCCTGTGCTTGTGCTTGTGCCTGGATTTGTGCTTGTGCCTGTGCCTGGACTTCAGCTTGTGCCTGGGCTGCTGCTTGAGCTGCTGCCTGGGCTTGTTGGATTTTTGCTCTGGCTTGTGCTTCAGCCTGGGCTTGAATCTGAGCTTGAATTGCCGCTTTAGCTTGAGCTGCCTGTTGTTGAGCCTGAGCCTGGAGCTGAGCCTGTGCTAGCGCTTGGTGCTGAGCAATCTGTTGCTGGATTTCGGCCTGAATCTTAGCTTGGTACTCAGCATGTGAAGGTGCCTGGGCTTGGGCTTGAGCAATCTGGGCCTTTGCTTGAGCCTGCGCTTGAGCGATTTGAGCCTTAGCTTGGGCTTCGGCCTCTGCTTGGATTTGTGATACCCTAGCTTGAGCAAGCTGGGCCTGAACCTGAGCCTGAATTTGGGCTAGAATTTGAGCCTGCATGTTGTTCTGGGTAGGGGCTGAAGACCCATTCGAAGATGGGATGGTGGTTGGCAGGTTACCCAAAATAGAAGGCCGGGATTGGCCATTAGCAGAGGCAATCTTTGAGATTTCGGAGATGCGCTGCGATATAGCACTGGCGGAAAGAGGGTCCGTCGTTTTTATAGGCAATACAGGCGTCGACTGTGATCCTTCAGATTTCAAAGCGGGGGCTATGGGAAGTACGGATGGCTTAGGCGGTGATGGTTGAGGCTGGGCTTGCGTTGTAGATGTGGAAGATGAAGTCGCAGCGGCTATAGTAGAACTCTGCACTGGTTGGGGCAATAAAGGCGTAGCAGAGAGGTGTGTCTTTGCAGGGGCTGCAGACGCAGTTGGCTGAGAGGCCATAGAAGGTCGGGCTTGGAGGGGTTGTTGAGGCGGTGGGATACTCGGAGTCGAAGGATTGCTTAGGGCTTGTGGAGGCGTCGGCTGGGGTAACATCAACTGATGAGCAGGAGCTTTAGAGATCTGCTGAGGGGCTTTCGCTAATGTCACAGAAGGTGAGCCAATAGGCGTGGACTGCACATGGCGAGCAGGTTGAGGTTGAGCAGCAGGGGCGGTAACAGGTGTAGGTACAGATGCAGGTGTAGTAGATACAGGTTGCTGGGGAGAGGTAGTCCGAGACAACTGGGCGACATGCTGCTGAATCTGGAGAAGGGTTGCAGCTTGTTGTTGCTGTTGAGTCTGTCGGAGAGCAGCGGCCACTTGGGCTTGGGCTTGAACTTGAGGCTGTGCCGAGGGGGCTTGTAGTTGAGGAGCCTGTGCTGATTGAACCTCTTCCTGCTGGGCTGGTTGCTGCTGTGAGACTTGTGAAGCCTGTGAGTCCTGCGATGCTTGCTGAAGCTGTTGCAATTGCTGGGCAGTTTGCTGTTGGACTTGCTGTTGTAATTGCTGTTGCATCTGCTGTAGCTGTGGCTGTTGAATCTGAGGTTGGGGCTGTGGGGTTTGTTGTGGTTGTGACACTTGCTGCTGTTGTGTTTGAGCAATTTGCTGCGTTGCCTGCTGCAGGGTTTGCATTTGGTTAAACTGCTGTAGCTGATGAAGCTCATGGGGAGCCGCGTGAGCCTCTTGCTTAATTTGTTGCATTCCACCTGGTGTTTGTGTCGCTGCTAGAGCCGCCTGGGCCGGCGTGACGACATTGTGGGCAGCATGTCCCTGAACTTGGCCAAACGAGTTGACTCCGGATTGCTGCTGCAAGTGCCTTTGCTGGCCCTGAAGACTATTCAATGACATGAGTCCATTTATTCCATTCATCCCGTTAACCTTGGCCTTGTCCTCTTCGGCATTAAGACGAGCACGCTCTTCGGCTTCTTTGCGCGCTGCTTGTGTGGGAGCACGGGTTTTAAGCTCGCCTGTAACTGCCTGAAGGTAGTAGGGCATTTCAGAATTCGTCTTGAGAAAAAACAACTTCAAGTTGCGAGCTTTGTCTTTCAGTTGCACCTGCGTCCGGTCCTTGAGGATATCTCCATGAGTACCATTTGCGCCAAATAGGGTCAGAATCTGGCTCCAATGAGGACCCTTGACCAAGTCAAGACCCGTCATAAGAGCCTTTTCTTCTTCTTGGGTCCAGGGGCGACGAGTCGAATGAACGCCCTCCCTTCGAGTATGTGAAGAAGACTTCGAAAGAGCAGCCTGGCGGGCCTTGTCATAAAGCACAGAGCTAGGGCATGTTTGGTTAGGAGGTAAATCGCCGGCAGAAGCCACTCCGGCGGAGGATGGTTGCGTGGCCTCGGCCTGAGAATATTGATAATATGGTTGAGTGGTGGGGGTTTGCGCAGCCGTGCTGTTGGTTCCGGCTATAGTGTTGTTTTGGAGACGAGAAAGAATCATGTTGGCTGACGAATCAGGGGCTAAGACTGCCTCGGTAACATCTTTTTGTAGATTCTGCAAGCCCTGTATGCTAAGAAGCTTAGATGATAAACCTGATGTCGTTGTTGGATAGCTAATGTTGTATGACGTTTTCGAGATTCCGTCCAAGGTTGTGCGAACATAGTTGGAAGTACTTTCAGCTACTATTGCCTCTAGGGCTTTGAAGTCGTTAAAATCAAGCTTGCCGTTGGTAGATACAAGCATGCTCCCAGGCGTGGAGTTTTCTGTTGCTGGTGGCACAGATACTGGTGTGGAAATTTCGGGGTCTGTCATAGACGATGGAATCGGGGTTGGTGCTGGCGCAGCAGGAATTGAAGCATCTGCTATCATTTGATCGACATCCTCCAAAGAATTATGAGAGTCCATGAGATCAGCAAGAACATTCTCAACTAAGCTGCTAGTGGTAGCCTGGAGAAACGTCGAGAGATCTTCATCGGTCAGATCGATATCCAGCGAGTGGTCCCCTTTGGGTACTGGTACAGGAACCTTGATACCGAAAGCCGCTGCGTGGTCTGCAAGCGAGCCCAAAATTCGATGCAAGCACATGTTCAAATTGGCTAGAAAGTCGTCGTACGCGTACTTGAGACGCAGTGATATGAGACTATCCATTGGATTCATGGTGTGATGCTGAATTACAGCAGCTTTGCGAGCATGAGCCGCAGCTATTAAGTCGTTCTCAGTCTGAGTCAGTTCGCAATCGTCTCGTCGGGACTGCAAGATGGGTTCAAACTCGAACATGCTATCAAGAAGAGCGTGAAAGTTTTCGATCGAGATATCTTCCAAGAACATCTGGGTTCTTAGGCCCAGATACAAGTCCGCAATATCGGCAGTCATTTCAGCTTGGTCGGGTAGGAAAAGCTCAAAGAACTTATCGAACATGAGCTGAAGGCCCTGCTTGGCAAATACCCCAGGACATGTACACGCCAGATTTGCCAGTCGCACTGTTTGCTTTGCCGATGTATTGTAGAAACCAATGTCGTCGCATGTCATCATTCTAGTGACGTCGCCGTGGGTGTACAGCTTGAAAGACTGCTCAAATACCATGGAGATATTGAGAAATTCTCGCCTAGCTTCGGACTGGTCGTTTCGTAACTGGGCAATGGTTGATGAAAAAGGCTGCTCGGAGAGAATCATGATTATTTGAATGGCCTAGAACAGAGTTAGAATATGCGCAGATGGAGACATGAAGCTCTACCTGGCTCAGCCAAATTCTCCACTCCTCTTTCAAAAATTGCTAGTAGGGTGAAAAGGGAAGGATGCGTACTGAGTTGGCGAGGAGTGGTGTGCTCATAGCCCGTCGAGCCTGTGATGGGCCTAGAGCAAATGAGGGCACATCGATCATGGGCGCAATAGTGTTATCGTCTTCTAATGGGCCAGTGAGACTTTGGTCGGCATCAAAGATGCCAAGATCATGAGAATCATCTTCTATCCCAGGAATCTGGCCCATGAGGTCATGAACTTCGCCCAAGGTATTGTTGACGAGAGAATCAAAAAGCCCAGAGAAGTCATGGTCATTACCGTCATTAGAGAGTTTGGGGCGCTTCGCATCGCCATGTTCACTGTTGTCTAGTTCATCGAGAGATCGTTTTCGGGAAGGCGACTCTGGCAACTTTGGAGAGGACGGAACATCCATCTGGAGATCTGTGTTGGGAAAGCAGTAAGCAGTTAGATTTACAGAGAGGCAGCCTAAGAAAAGGAGAAATCATGTGCTCCAAGACAGACATACCTTGGATCTCGAATTCCCGCAACAAGGCTTGCGCCAGCGCGTCAGGATCGACGGCCAGGTCTACCATGGATTCGCTAATGGCATCATTAAGCTGGGCCGCCGTCGCCTCAGTGACCACGGAAGCCATCGATGGTATATCAACCTATAGATGGCTGGTAACAATGAAGAATAGGTATTGTGCAGGTTTAGTAAATACGTCGAGGAGCGCTGTCGATTGCAGTAAAACCATGCCCCAGTTAAGCCGTCATAGCTGGAAGCAGACAGTTTCGGGGCGCAACAAGGAAATCACCGCAAGCTAAGCTTTAAAATCAAATATGCAAGCAAGAAGAATCAAGAAGCCAGATCGCAAGAGCCATGAAATCGTTAACGAAAAGTATGTTTGAGGGTTGAGCCGTCTTTTGCAGGGACGTTGATGTTGATTTGCAAATATTTGAGATGGTGTTTTTTTTTTTTTTCCTTGTATAGTTGCGATGGGATTCGAGGTAGCTTATTGGCGACAAATTCAGTCTTAGTGTTCGCCAGCAAACATTCATTATTCAGTACCTTCGTTCAGTGATTAGAGCCAACTTTTTTTTCTTATCGCTCAACTTTTTCTGTGGCTTCCGGGGTGTTATCTTATCTACTGTTAGCGCAATACTTGCTCTATGGTGGGTGGTGATGGGTAATCTGCAGTACCGATGTATTTTTCTTGTGCGCTATCTTATCTTATCAGTTTAATAAGCACCAAATCCACAAACGTTAGTCAGCATCTCTCCTGTTGAACGACGTCATTGGTCCGTCCCTCAGTGGGTGAGTGAGTATGAGTGTGAGTGTGAGTGTCCATCTGTGTGTGTGTCTGCGCTTGTTGCAGCCTTGCAGCCTTGCAGGACAACAAATATCGCGAGCTCAAGAGCAGCCAGCCCAGCTGCTGAGTACTGAGTGCTGTTTCTTACCACCATGTCTCACGATCCGGCAGTCGTTTGTATTGTTGAATAAACTCTTTCTAGACAAATCTAGAATAAGAGTATAGCAACCTTCAATCAGGGCCATTTACATAATCCCTATCTTACCCAGAGTCTTACTGCCACTTAAAATCAAGACGGCATGTGATCCAGACACTACTACTCCAACTTTAATGCTGACAAAGACTACAAAGACATACCGGCCGAATTTCCTCCCCTCTCCCACTTGCTCGTCCTGTACCCCTCTGGCTTGAATGGTGGTGTCAAAATAGACTCCTTCGTGGTTGCGACCTTCATGCACAAGCAGGATTCCGGCTTTGGTGAATGGATATCGTCAGCACATTCCATTTTCGGGCAACAATCCTGATCTTGACAAGACAAAACAAGGATGGAGACTTGTCTACCCCTCAAAGATCAAGGCTAAGCAAGGCCTAGCGCTGAGCCTCAACCCTACCGCAATCCTTGTTTACGGGCGTGCGCAACCTTGGACTTGGCGTTTTGAAAAGCAGTGTGAGATCTCATACTACCAACGGTCCCCTCCCCCCTCTCTGTGCATTTAGCTAGATGCTGTTTTGCATTCTTGCATTAGCCAAACTGCACCTCTCTGATCTGCCTGCCCACGCCTCCTCAGGGGTTTCCGTGATTTTCAGGCAAGGCCAAACCAAAGACTCAGGCCCTAACCGCTTCGTGTTTCCTATATTTCCCAATAAAGCTGTGTAGCCGACAAACCGTGTGAGTGCGCTGGATGTTTTGTAATTTTCAACACTAGACTGTTATACCGTAGCGTCTTGGCATACTGTATGTCAAGGTCTAAAGTATTATTGCATCTGAAAATTTCACACCCCCTCCTTGATATGAAGTTGCCATCTCCAAATAAGAGAGTGGTATAGTGAGATGTTAAGTCTTTTCCAAATGGCTGGCTCCAGAACTGAAGCCGTTGCAACATAAACATGAGCCTCAACTATGGATTGATCTGATCCATGATGGTAAAGGGATTGATGCAAAAGAAGTGCCTCCCCCCCCACAGACGATGAAAGAGAAAAAGCCTCTCGAAATGAGCCATGCAATCGGTTTATTCCATCTGTCCGAAAAAAAAAATTAGTGCAGGCTTCTCTATAGTGGATGTTGGAGAAGCTAGCTCCATGATTCCGGAGCCAGGCTCAACTTTCACGATGGAGAAGAAAAAGACAGGGATATAGTGATAATTCACCAGAAAGAAACTCAACACAACTATTAGACGGCATATAGTGGTAAAAGAAGGCAATACACAAGTTAACGCAGATCTTAAGGAGCAAACATGCACAAACAGCAGACGAAAGTAAATGTGCCTGTTACCCTTTCACGTGACTGGAGTGCGCGTTGCACAACCCTTAATAGAGCAAAGAGAGAGCATTGGAGAATGGGGGGGGGGGGGGGGACTCCAAATCTGCCAGAATGGCAAGCAAGCAAGCAAGCCTGAGGAGCACGCAAGCCTCTGCTAAGAGAAGGTGGAGGGAGGGGTGTGGTCTCTCCAAGCGCTGGGATTTTGAGGCGGCTCAAGTTGTATGTTCAGGGAAGTTTCCTTTCTCCGCTCGTCGTTTCCCCACTCTTCATCAAGCGCCTGAGAAGAATTTAATGTGGAAACGACTTACGTTTCGTTTGGACTGACTGTAATACTGATGGGGAGACACAGAATGACTAGATAGGTAAACAAACAAACCAACAAACAGGATGAGGCATGTTTGAGAAGAAAAAAAGAGAAGGGAGAAAAAGAAAAAAGGAGAGAGAAAAAAAAAGAAAAAGAAAAAGGGAGTTTGCAGCCAAGCCAAGCCCAGCCAAGCCCAGCCAAGCGCTCGCACTCACTCAATAGGGTTGGTTCATGTGCCTGTTCTTGGTATTGCCTCTTTCTATCCATCCTATTCTCATTCCTCTTCCCCAAGCGGCTGACTTTCCCTATTTACTTACTAGACCCAGTTTTCGGCCTTACCCTTTGCGAAACTGTGCCGTTGGACCGAGGCCTTTCAGCGCTAATAACTGGCTCTGAGAATGGAAGGATTAAGAGAAAAAAAAAGAAGGCCCGCATTCAAGCGCACATCAAGTAGTTGCCGTTCCATTCTGTCCTATTTTTCACTTCAACCTACCCCACACTTATCCACATTTGCGTCAAGGTTCTTTCCAAATAATATTTTCATACAGATTTACAGATCATAAATGATAATTATCGCTGCACTGCACAGCAAAGAAAAGAAAAGAAAAAGAAAAAGAAAAAGAAAAAAAAAAGTTTTCATATTGCATCGAGACGGGCTGCAATAAGCTGAATGCGACAATAATAATGTAATACAGCACACAGCCTATTGTAGCCAGACATATAGCCCATAGCCCGTATACTATGAATGCCGTTCCAACTGCCTGCGTGACATCTAAAGACGCAACGTTGACGAGAGAATTGAGGCACGGGTCAAATATTTGATTTGAATATATTTAACGTCTACTGAGGGGTCAAATAAGAACGGGGCTATTCGTTAGGGAAAGCCACAAGGAAAAAATATTGGCTGTAGATAGACAGCCAAGGAGATGAGGAACCTATGGACTACGTACAAGTTTTTGTTGGGTATGAATTCTTGGCATATGTCCTACGTTGCGCTGCAGGGTGTTCCGGACTAGAAGTCATCCCGACTGTCGTTGGCTGTTGACTGCAAAGCAAAGAATTGGAGCTCGGCTCATCCGTTTAAAACCAGGCTTGGTATTTGATGGTTAGCTGAGAACCGAGAGCACCCCTGAGACTTTAGGGGGTGCTTAATCCTGCTCAAGTCCCGTTTTCAACATCCGTAATCGTTGCGGATGCGGGTCCCTGTTCGTCACATGAGCGCTACCCATATATGTTTCCCTGTTTCTTGCCGACTATTCCTCTGTATATACATACATATATAGTGGGCTTGGTGAAGAAAGAGGATAAGAACTGGCCTGAAATGCGGAGCCCCGAAGCCCCGACTGTTGAGCATTGCTCTTGGCAGTCCACATAAATGCGGCTGGAAGCGGATTTACACGGGGTCTCAGACATAAAAGGAGGCGGACAGCGTACAGAGGCAGAAACAGAAGCACAGAAGCCCCAGATGATGAATGGGGCGCCGGAAACTGTGAGCATGGCGCTTAAAAAAGCTGAAATTATACATTTGTAACAGTTTTAATATGCATTCTTCCAATCTTGCTCTACACACTTGGGCGAGTTAGTTCCCCTATTACCGATGGAGCTAGACTTATTAGTGTACTCCCCCCTCTCTCTCCCTCCCTCCCTCCCTCCCTCTCCCCGCATTTTCCATGAGGCCGGGCTCCCGGATTTGTAAGGCGGCAATGTTCTGTTAAGCTTCTGACAATGTTCTGGTGCTCGTTGTCTAAAACCAGACAAAAGGGAGAAGGGGGAAGGGAGTAAGGAAGTGAGGGGGAGAGAGACGAGGGAGGGACAAGGAAGAGAAACAAGGGAGACTGGAAAAAGAGGAGGAAGGGAAGGAAGGCCCTTGGCCTCATGACGCAGCCAGCTCAGGTTTTGGTGCAAATTCATCAAGACTGTATGCCAAATCTGGCCTAGGCGACCACAGCGCACCTTTTCGCAGCCCTTTGTTTTCTCCGTCTCCGCCTACGTCAAGTCAAGGCTTCGGATAGCTGCAACGCACCAACCAAACTGACCCACCCCGGACTTGTAATTTATTGTCTCCTTGTTATCACATTCCATTTTCTCTTCTGTGCAGGAGAGGAGGGAGGGGTGTAGTTAGAATGATGACAAAGGATATGAATAAAGAACAAAAAATGTGAGGAGGAGAAATGGATGACGTTTGGGGTAATTCAAGCCCCTCCTACCAGGGCTGTTTGCAATTGTGGGGAAGAAGGAAGGAGGCAAAGATTCCAAGGCAGTTGCCCTCTGCTGTTTCCTATCTCGCAAGTGACGTGGGCTCTTTCTCAAGTCTATAAAAGGCTTGTTGCCCTCCACGATTAGATGCAGTTGGTCTCCCTTCATCATCACCATCACCATCGACTTCTCCATCTTCTCTCTTATAATCCAATTCTTTCATCCTCTCAAGTCCCTTACTACTGGTAGTTCTAAGCTGTGCTTGTCTATCAGATCTCACCATCCTAGTTCCTCCACAGTCACTGGCTTGGAAATTGTACCTTCTACACTATTTATCTCTACTACCTTTCTATCCCAAGCAACATATCCGCGATGTCTCTGACCGTTACTTTGAAGACGCCTGTTACTGGCGACTACGAGCAACCCACTGGCCTGTAGGTGCAACCGTTCATTGCAATCTCTCTTCCCCCCCCCCCCCCCCCCAAAGCTTCATCTAACCTTAATTCCTGATTCTAACCCTACCGCTTTATTAATAGCTTCATCAACAACGAGTGGGTCAAGTCTAAGAAGAACCAGACCTTCGAGGTCATCAACCCCTCTACTGAGCAGGTCATCTGCAATGTCCACGAAGCCACCGAGGAAGATGTCGACATTGCTGTAAAGGCTGCTCGTGAGGCCTTCAAGACTACTTGGACCAAGACTTCTCCCGGCGATCGCAGCCGAATGCTGCTCAAGCTTGCCGATCTAGTTGAAAAGAACCTGGACCTTCTTGCTGCCGTCGAGTCCATGGACAACGGAAAGTCCATTACCAACGCCCGTGGTGACGTTGGCGCAGTTGCTGGTTGCATCCGTTACTATGGTGGATGGGCTGATAAGATCGAGGGAAAGACTATTGACATTGGCCCCGATATGTTCTGCTACACTCGCCACGAGCCTGTAAGCTTTGTCCAAATACCAACTATCTGTTTCAACGTACTAACCTTCTACCTTTTAACCCACTATAGATTGGCGTGTGCGCCCAGATTATCCCCTGGAACTTCCCTCTTCTGATGCTGGCCTGGAAGATAGGCCCTGCCCTGGCTACTGGTAACACTATTGTTATGAAGACTGCTGAGCAGACTCCTCTGTCCGCCCTGGTTTTTGCCAACTTGGTCAAGGAAGCTGGCTTCCCTGCCGGTGTTTTCAACCTTCTTTCCGGCTTCGGTCGCATTGCTGGTAACGCTCTCTCCCACCACATGGATGTTGACAAGGTCGCTTTCACCGGCTCCACTGGCGTCGGCCGCGCCATCATGAAGGCCGCTGCCGAGTCCAACCTGAAGAAGGTGACTCTAGAGCTTGGCGGCAAGTCTCCCAACATCGTCATGAACGATGCCGACATCGAGGAGACCATCTCTTGGGTCAACTTTGGTATTTACTACAACCATGGACAGTGCTGCTGCGCCGGCACTCGCATCTACGTTCAGGAAGGCATCTACGACAAGTTCCTGGCTGCCTTCAAGAAGCGTGCCGAGGAGAACAAGGTTGGCGATCCCTTCCACGACGAGACCTTCCAGGGTCCTCAGGTTTCGCAGCTGCAGTACGACCGCATCATGGGATATATTGATGCCGGAAAGACCGAGGGTGCTACCCTAGTCACTGGTGGTGGCCGTCATGGTGACACTGGATACTTCATCCAGCCGACAATTTTCTCCGATGTCAAGCCTGACATGAAGATTATGCGTGAGGAAATCTTCGGCCCCGTTTGCGCTATTGCCAAGTTCAAGGACGAGCAGGAGGTCATTGACCTGGGCAACGATTCTGACTATGGTCTGGCTGCTGCTGTCCACACTAAAGACCTGAACACAGCTATCCGCATCAGCAACTCTATGAGGGCCGGTACCGTCTGGGTTAACTGCTACAACCAGCTGCACCACCAGCTGCCTTTTGGTGGCTTCAAGCAGTCTGGCATCGGCCGCGAGCTTGGCGAGGCTGCTCTGGCTATGTACACTGAGAGCAAGACTGTCACCATGCGCATCCCCAAGCACTAAGCGTGTAGCTCTGTTCTTGAGAACTTGGATGCTTTGTACTGTTTATGTGTGTGATGCTAATGCATGGGGCTATATGGGATTGGTTATTCTATTTTGATTATTTAGGCGTTTTCTCTGTGTTTCTTGTTCTTCCCATACCTGGATGTGATATCATCAGTCCATATTTGCCATCTTTTTCTTTGGATCAGTTATCTAGCAATATAGTTACAGTTAATTGCTGTTTGTTTTGACTTTTTTTTCTTCCGCGCTGATCATCCAGGTGAATATTGTGAGCTTGTTAAGATTGGGGTAGATTCTCCAACAATGTTCTGGTCCGCGCTCCCCCATGCCCTGATACTGTTTGTCTCAGTGGAGTATAGGGGCTATAAGAGGTAGAAGAGCCCTGGTTTTACTCGACTTGACTCTACTTGAGGTTTACAAGAGTAACTAACAATGAATGTTTGCTTATTGGCAAAATGAATGCAGTTTTCGTCTGAAGTTGTGTTAGCTTGAGCACCAGTATCTTTGTCTTCCGCTGGAATAACTTGGATTAAACAGAGTCTTTGGTTGCATCTCTCAGCGTCTACTTGCTGTTGCCTCGCAGCAATATGGCGACTATTGTTTATGTATACATATATATGTTTTTTTTTTTTTGGGTTGTTTGACGTCCACCTACTAGATATCCGTAACAATGCCGTAGTATCTACCTACTACCTATTAGGTTTCTACAGCAATATGTCGAATATTACATGGTCTTTTGTTTGTTTGTTTGTTTGTTTATGTCATCTAATCTATACATTCTGAGGCTCCAGTGCAATACAGCGGCATGTTGTGGACGGAAGCGGCGTGGCTGACGTCGTCCCCCACTGCCACTTCCGGGTAGTCAAAGGTAGCAAAGGTCACTTGGTTGCGCAAGAAGCCTGGTCTTGAACTTGAACGTGTTTCACATCTAGGGGAGGTGCAGAGATCAAACGACACCGGACTGGTTACCGGATACAGTCAAGTTTCACCATGTAGGTTTGCCGAGCGAAACACAGTTGTCCCCAAGTGATCATCTTGTTGCTCGTTTCCGCTCTATCGTGGTCGAGGCACAAAATCAAAAAATCATCGCGCGGAAAACAATATCTTATATACCGTGATAAGATGTAAATTTTCAGCGACCGGCCTCGTGGCCTAATGGTTAAGGCGCCAGATTTCGGTACACGAAAACCTCTGGAGATTCGGGGTTCGAATCCTCGCGGGGTCGACACAAATATTATCTTTTTGAATATATCATCTTCATGTCGATTTCTTTTTTATTTTATTTTTTATAATTATCTTACTGGGTGTAGGCAGCGTTTGTGTCGCCAATGGCTTTTAGTTCTGATCTCTATCTACTCTTCTGCGTTGCTGTTGTTACAAGTTGCGAGTTATTTTTTTCTTTGTTGTGGTAGATTGCGGGGAGACGGTTTTGTTTTGGGTCATATTTGTTTGTTCTCCACGCCTGAAATCCTTTCGAGGCTTTCTTGGAGAGTCTCTGTCTCCTTTCCTCTTTGTCGGCAGTTCTTTGTCGTCTCGCCGGTAATTTCACGTTTCCTCCGCTTGTATACGTTTCTCTTATCCTCTTCTTCTATCCCCTTTCATCCCTTTTTGCCGCGTATTGCGTCTTGCTCTCTTGTAATCTGTCGTGTCCGCACACAAAAGGTGTAACAGGCGAATAAAGTGGTCGACATAACGTAAACCTTAAGAACCTCTCCCCCACCTCCTTATACCCCCACTATCGTGCCTAACTCCGCATCAATGGCTTCATCACACACCGGGGGTAGAGAAAAGTCCTTCTTTGAACAGGAGCGGGAAGCCCTGGTCTCAGACATTGCCTTGGTGAGTCTTGACGGTAAACGTACTTCCTGTTATCTCTCTGGTGCCGCTTTGGGAGCTCTTTAGTCGTATAACAATAGAAACTTGCTGGCTAGCTAACCGGACAACACCTATCTCTTCCTTGCCCCCATCCACAGAGTTTCAACAATGTTCTCGCCAATTTGAACAATCTAAACCGCTCTCTTGAGGCAGTCATCGCTGTGAGTTGTCTACAAAACTGTTACAAAGCCCGAATCAGCTTAGACAAAAGGCCTTTTTCCTAACATCGTACTTGGTAGGTTGGGAATGAGTTCTCATCTGTCGAAGCACTCTGGTCTCAGTTTGAAGGAGTTATGGGAAAAGATGATGAGGTAAAGCGCAACGAGAGTGACGAAAGCAGAGTTAAACAGGAAGATACTGGAGAATAAGAAGGTACAAATAGACAGGCTAGGATAAACTAGGTTTACTTGATGTTCAACGGGTTAACCAAGGTATCATGTCATATACAACCATCTCCATCTTTGATATATTTAGGAAAATGCTGTAGACACAGGCTAGCTCCTAACTTACTTCATTAACTTGGTATAATTCTACACTATATCAGGGTCCTATAACATATCTCGAGTTTTGCGGCCATGTCCCTGCTTGCTAGAGATGTTAAACAGAAAGCCATCAGATCAAATAAAAGACTTGGGCATCATGTCGTGTCTTTTCATTCTCGGCCTAGCATCACGACATTTCAAAGGAGACAACAAGACAAAAAAGTGAATAGAGAGAAATCAAGATAAAACTAAGAGCGAGTACAAAAAGAAATCCCAAGTCTTTCCTGTAAAGTGAAGAAAAAGCAATCAAACATTCAAAAAAAAAGAAAAAAAATCAAAGGCATTATTCTTCTCCTCCACTAATCTCCCATTCATCCCATGTCATGCCTCGTCAGGTAAGCGGGCCACTGGCAACGCTACACGTCCCCCTTATGAACATTGAAAAATAAAGAAGAAAATGCAGTCCTACAGGAACTGACACTTTCTTTTCTTTCGCTTGACTTGATTGACAACACCCGGAACTGAGCTGGTGTTGCTGCGGGGAAGCTTGGAGGACTTGCCCGACTTGGCAAGCTCAGCCTCAAGCGTTTTCCGGTCGTTGGCCACCACAGAATTGATGGCCTGTTCAAAGATTTCATCAACTCCAATCATCTCCTTGCTGCTGCACTCAGCATACTGAGCGCCCATTTTCTTGGCCACAGCCATGCCCTGCTCTTGTGTCACGGGCGTTAAGCCCTGTGTTTTCAACATTTCGATGCACGACTTCTTGAAGCGAAGGTCCGATTTCAGACCAACAAGTACTAGTGGCGTATAGGGGCAGAAGTGTAGAACCTCAGGGTACCACTAATCACATGTCAGTCGACTTAGGTTATTTACTGCATTTCGCTATAAATAGCATGAGAACTTTCTTTTCTTACCTTATCAAGAACGTTTTCGAGGGAGTTGGGACAATCAATAGCGAAGCATACGAATATCAGGTCCGTCTCGGGGTAACTTAGCGGCCTCAAGCGGTCGTATTCTTCTTGTCCAGCTGTATCCCAAAGAGCTAATTCGACAGTCTTGCCGGATTCGCTGTGAGTAGGGTAGGTAATGTAGTTTTCGAAGACAGTGGGAACATATTTCTAGAGGCAGGGCACATTAGTTAGTGTACAGGAAGATATTGGAACGACGGAGTTTGTGGTAAAGGTGTACCTCGGGGAAGTATCCCTGACTGTAACTGATCAAAAGACACGTCTTTCCGCATCCACCATCTCCTACGACAACAATTTTCTTGGAAAAGGCTGGACCTTCGGTAACCTGAGTGTTGTCGGATTGGCGATCGCTGGATGAGCTCATAGTGGTACTGACGGTGCCCTCACTGGACCGCGTGCGCTGATCTTGTGAGTTGTTGTAGCTGTGGTGCTGGGAGTGGTGTCGGGATTCCATATACCGCGATTCAGTAGGTTGATAGTAGTGCGAGTTGCGCTGCTGGTACGAGGTCATAGTTGAGTGGTAGCAGCGTAGAAAAACGGCACTCAAAACTTGATGTACTTGTCGAGGTTTTGCAATAAAGGGTCCACAGGGAGACTTTTCCCAAGCGTAAATAAGACGAGAAAAAAAAGGGTAATATTTGCAGTTGGGTTTATATTGTAGCTTGTTCAGACTTCAAGGGTATTTGTTTTTCTTTCTGGCAAATTCAGCCTTGTCGCTACTATGAGGGTTGAAAGTGGCTACTTTCAGATGAAGACGGCTGAAGAAAGTTGCGGAAAGCTGCGCAAAAAGAGTTTATGAGCAGACGAATTGGGTAGAGCAGTAATGGGTTTGTCGTGTTACTAATTGTTGTGTTTGCTTGTGTACTGTGTCGTGTTGTTGTATCTGGAGGAAACAGGACAAGCACTGCACAGTGAATTAGATAGATGGATCTGTTTGGTGAAAGAGCTGGGCGGGATTGGGAATGCAGAACAAGTAAAAAATAGGAAGCGGAAGCGGGAAAGAAATAAACGAAGAGGAGCCACGAGATTGATAGAATTCCAGCGGTTAGGGCGAAGATGTCGAAGGCAAAGGTGCAAAAAAAAAGAAGAAAAAAAAAAGAACAAGATTAGTAGTAGGCGAAATGGAGTTTCGCGGCTGTCGATATCAAATCGAGAAAAGCCAAGAAGAGGATTGATTGGTGACGAGAAAAAAAAAAGAAGAAGCGAGTGATAGAAGCGAAGAGAAAGAAGACTTGAAATGCAAGCCGCAAAACAAGCAGAGAAACTTGATGCAGAGTATGAAGATTGATGGTGAGATATCAAGGAGCAGGAGATGTTAGAGGAGAGAAAAAACCGACCGGGAGAGAAGGAGGGCCATAAAGTATAGGGAGAGGAGGGAAGCAACAGCAGGAAAAAAGGCAGGAAGTTAAAAAAGCCCCAATCAACCTTCCGTTTGTTGTTTGTTTTTGCAGTTACCTGGTACAGCAAGGAAGGGAAAGCACGGAAACAAGAGCAAAGCCAGGGCCGACCACCTTTCAAGTCAGAGAGAAAGGCGAAATAGACCACTTAAAAGGCAGGGCGAGGACTGTGTGGGAGAAAATATAGATTCAATAAGAGATCAGCTGCTATTGAAACACCAGAAAGTTCTGAGGAATTTGAGAAATCAACAGGTGGTAAAGTAAATAGTTGACCAGGCAACCACTGTCTTCAATTAGCGCCCATCCCCACCTATTTGAGCTTCAAAGCTCCTCCCTTTCTCCTTCCCGACAAAACACAGCCTTGTGCAAGCTGAAAAGAAAAGCATAAATTTATAAGAAAAAAGGAGAATAAAAGATACATTATAGTGGGCTACTTGCTCCACAAGTCTGAAGTAGCACGGCTACCCCACCAACAATGTTGCTATGCACACGACAGCTAGTAGTAGTTGGCTGAGAGATTGAGAGATCTCGTAACAAAACGGCTCAGTGGATATATGCGATATGCGCTTCACAGCGATTAGGTAAAAGGTGCCTTTGTAGGGAGAGATAGGTAGGGTCTTGTAGGATGAAGACCAAGACTAAGAATTGTCTTATCTATTCATACAGCACTATAGATAAGGTGCTGCTTGTGCCCCGTTAATAAGGTGTACTATAGTCATACCCTATACCTACATGGTTACCGTTGTGGAGATTCCAGCTCCACTCGGAATAATGCCGGGTAAATACGTATGGAGAGATCTAGAACTTAGTCCTCGATCAACTCGAATAAACAATATATGTTACAACAGCCATCTCACCCAGCCTAGTTAGTTTTTGCTGCCTTGGACAGAACTAGACGAGACGACACCATGTGGCGTCCAGTGTTCAATATATCCAAGTCGAAATAGTTTTCTATGCGAGTCCTTTTTACATAAGCATCCCACTTCTCCAACTACATACGCCTCTTTATTAAAGCCCATGGTCTTGCATAGCTCACTCACTGTAAATGAAAATATACTGACAACACCGGCTCGTAACTTATTATATATCCTCCATTCAATTCATCTCCAGGATGACAACCTCTAACATTTCGCCACACGACTACGTCACTCTCGTCTCTGGGGATGGCTATGAGTTTGTTGTCGCTCGGAAACTAGCTCGGCTCAGCCCCGTGATCAACGGGATGCTAGAGTGTAGCAACTTCCAAGAAGGCATCACTGGTGTTTGCGAGTTCCCTGAAATTAGGTACGCAGATTGAATTTGAAATGTGTCTATCTTCTTAAAGCTTAGGCGACATGTTATCTCGATGCCACTTCTGTTTGCCGAAAAGGCACCTCACCAAGTGTCTATTTACTGACTTTACAATTATAGTGGCATTGTTCTAGATCTTATTGTGGACTACTTCCACTATTGGTTTCGATGGAAAGACTACGACGGCGATGTCCCCAATATGGATATTCCTGTTGAGCTTTGTCTCGAACTGCTGGTAGCTTCTGACTATCTTGGCCTTGACTGTGAGTTGTTATCCTGTATAGCCTTCTGATAGGGAGTCACTACTAACACATCTACCTCGGCCAGCCTCTCGCCAACTAGCCACTAGCCCGAAATAATCAAAACATCAGCGTATCCATCGGCAAGAGGAAGGATAGGAAATGACTACTATGCTTCATCCCCCACACTTCAAGGCGCTGGACAAGTAATACCAAATGACAACTCCATTCTTGCGGGGTATTTGCATGTAGCTATTTCACCAACTCAATGATCAAGTTACTTTCTCACGTCACACTCAACCAATCCTTTCATAGTGGGCTCCTTATCACAATGACCACTACATGGTCACCATCTTCCTCGTCCACGACCACTATCACGGCCTTTGTTTCCACCCCGGTTTCCTCTTCCTCCCCTGCCCCCACCTCTACCTCTAGAACCGCCTGAGAACTTGAAGTCGCTCTGTTTTGGTCCGGCCTGTTGGCGTTGGGCTCTTTCCTCTTCCGATGCATCCCATTGATTTGGGATGCCAAGAAGCTCGCAGAATTTGGATGTTTGTGGGTTAGTATATTCTAGAGGGAGGTCCTTGACAGTTTCCGGTTCTCCATCAATGTGCACCGGAGCTGTAACCTCAAAGTTTTCGGGGATGTCCAAGAGATTCTTATCGACAATTTCAGTCTGTACCCACTCCTTCTCGGCATCAATGAGAGGAATATATGCCTCCTCGCCAAGGTCCGGCGGGTTTTCTGCCGTTGGGTCGCCAACTTTGATATGCTTAGCAAAAACACGGTTGATGGCCAACCATTCTGGGTCATACTGGAGCTTAAAGCGTGAGCCTACAGTACCGTTGACTACTGGCGGATACTTTTCGAGTTGGCTCTTATGGAAGGGGGCGATTTCAAGCAGCTGCAGAAAATGGCGTCCTGGGAGGCACTTATCTAAAGCTAAGAACCGAGTTTCAGTGTTGGGGATCGTCTCAGGAACTGGCTGGCCGGGAGTCTTCCTTCCAGGGGGGGCAGAAGAAACAGAAGGAGGGGCAGCAAATGAAGCTGGGAGCTGGGCCCGAATGTTTTCGTCAACGACGCCTTTACTATTTTGATCAGAAGCCTCGGCAGTAGCCATAGCTTCGGGTGCAGTCACTGGACATTCCGCATCAGAGTCCATATCCAGATCAATCTCATCATTATTGCTCGGAATAACCGCCGTGGTGGCAGAAGACGATGTTGGCTGCTCGTTCTCTTCATGGTCCTCAGGCTTTAGTGCAGGCTCATGGGTCTTCAGGGCCACAAACTTGCAATGCATGTGCGCCGAAAACCAGTGACAAGGGCGGAGCCTGTCCATTACATACGTAGCAGCAGGATTTCCAAGCGTCCCATCTTTAGATTCTGACTCAAAATACGGCTTACAGCGAAACAATTGATTCGCATTGCCACTCCATTCTATGCCCCGTGGCCAGTCATGGCTCAAGCCAACATCGACTTGAGTGCGCATTAGCAGGAGTCGTCGCACGTCGATCTCGCGAACATGATAGAAAGACTTAACGTCGTCGCTATTGAAAGGAAGGCGTTCAAAGTGCGTCTTTTGGTAGTCACGACCTTTCCAAATGCCACTAAGCCCAGCAATACGGATAGGACCCAGGCGAAGGACGTTAGCAGCACCCATGTAGTAGATATTGGGCGCAGCCCATCCACCGTAGAAAAGCTCCCAGAGATAGTTACTGGCTTCATGATTTCCCGCTATGAAGAGCGTGAGATATGGGGCCTTGCGTTTACCGCTATAGTACTCGTGAAAATCACCCAGCTCGCGATATTTAACCGGCACTGACATGGCGTTCAAATCTCTAGGATTGCGAACAGCCTAGACTCAACCATAATGATCAGTATCAGCTTTCGAAAAGCCATATTCATTCCAGCCTACCTGGAAGTCTCCGCCGATAATTAATAAGTCGACGCCATCCCAACAGCGCTTAGAGCATGAGGCTTTCACAGACTCATAGATGGCATTAAGCGTGCCATGGCCCTATCCACAAGGAAATATTAGCATACAGCTGTGTCTTTCGCGTAGATCAGGACTACTCACACAGCCCTCAACGGCAACTCTGACGCCTTGGCTTTTCAGCAGCTTGATGGCCGGGTCAGCCATTTTCGTTTTCCCGAAGACGTTGATAGTATATGGAGAAGATTTGATGCCTCGGTCAAAACAGGCTGCCTGTGTCTTAATAACTGCAAACTATTTACAAGTTCCACATAAGACACATTAAATTATCGCAGTGACACGTACTTTTCTAGTGTTTCTATTCCAATTCTAGAAAAACAGCCCCCAATTTAGTCGGCATATTGACAAAAGACAACGTTTGTCCAGATTATCTGATTTTCCGTCTGTAACCCTAATACTGGCGCAAAAGGCGGTGAGGCCGGGCAGAACAGCCCAGTTTGTAGAAAGCCATTAGAGACAACCCAAAAATCCAGAGCCAAGGCTGTGATCGCGACAAGCTAAAACTTCAGCCTTATCTACCAATTCCCAATCAGTCACAAATATGAGCGTAAGTTCGAAACCTAAGCATTATAGAGAATTCATGGTCAAATAGCTCTAACAATATGTACTAGGTCGCGCCGATAAACCCCCGCCCCATGCTCCAGGAGCTGTACGTTATTCTCTTTTCCACTTCGCTGGACTGAGGCAGACAAGAAGCTGCTGCCTTTGTACACAGGGCGACATATATTGGCAAAACCGTTCGGTCCACACATAGGCCTATAGATTACTAACTTAATTCTGTGAACAGCATCAGCAAGGATATTGTTGTCCGGCTCAAATGGGGGGAGACCGAGTACAAGGGCCGTCTGGTGTCTATTGATTCGTACATGAACATTCAGCTTAGTGGTGCAGAGGAGTTCATTGACCAAAAGAAGACTGGCGATTTAGGCGAGGTTCTGATTCGGTAAGTCTACCTATCCGCCTATGTCCCCAGAAGACTCATTGACTAACCTAACCGACTATGATTGCATAGATGTAACAACGTTCTTTGGATACGTGGTGCCGACCAAGAGTCTTCCAAAGATGTGAAGATGTCAGATTGAACACGCGAAAACGTCGATTACACTCTTGCTTTTTGTCTTGTCTTTGAAACGAAACGATATGGTTTATTTTAGGGCACGAGTTCTGAAGACGGCGAATCAAGTAGCTCCCCATGTTAGGAGTGCACACAACTCAACCCATCTTCTTTCTCCTGCGTCATCTTTCTTGATATCACACGCCATATCTTGCCTGGCTTGTTTTTTATAGACTCTGATTCCTGTATGATTGAATAAGCATGCGTGCCCTTTCCTTCTGTGAACTACGAGATCTAATGTCAGAGAGGCAGGAATTTGTTGGTTATCTTCATCTCTATCTTGAATAAAAAAGACTTCAACCGGGCTGAACTCCTAGTTCATAGGCAAAAAGCGAACGCCAAATACTAACCTCCCCATCTGGGAATCGAACCCAGGTCACCTGCGTGACAAGCAGGTATGATCACCACTACACTAATGAGGATATCAATTGCCGATAGAATGTCCGCATGGCACCGGCTATATAGAATTTCAGTTTGTGCGACAACGGTTGAAGCTCAAGCTCAAGACGAGGATGGACACCAAGTATAGTCATCAAGTAAGGTCTGGCAGGCATTGAAGGCAAAGAGCTATCAGACGCTCAAATAGAATTGGGGCGGTAAAGATCAACAACAACAGCACAGTACAAGGTTTGTAGTAACACTAAGTTGGAGAGGCACAACTACATCTGAAGTTTGAGAAATGGTGGAAAGAGGAAATGGGAACATCATCCACTCGAAACCGACATCTCCACCGAGCCTCCTTTCCGAGTTTTCCAATACAAAGACCTCAATGGAATGGAGCCAAAGTATTTCATGGTGAGCAGAGCTGATCATGGGGACTTCAACAAGTGTCATTAGCGATGAGAACACAGCTAACTACTTGAGTGACAGGCGTCCTGCAACTAACCAAAAGAACGAAGCTACTGATCAGCATGTAGAATGATCCTAAGGCTATGGAGCCAAAGGCTCGGTTGGTATAAGCTTTGGGGATGCTACAGAAAGTACCAGATGTAGAAAAAGTACTTGAATCATCCAAGGTTCGGAGAAGAGCCTTGGGATTAGTCCAGAAAGTCAACTTCTTCCGTGTCGTACTTACGCTTACAGTTAAGAAAGGCAATAATCATCGGGGTATTATATACTACATCTGCCGTACATTGTTCGCCATGCGTTCACCAAAATTGTCAATTTATATTTTAGCAGTAAGACGCCCCCCCCCCCCATCCTTATAAAAATAAAATAAAACTTTTAGCCAACGAATACGCTGGCGAGAGACCCAGATCTTGAGCTTAGTTGTAGGGCAAAAGGCCTTGTCCTTTGTCTCTTTTACCCTTCTATTCCTATCTCATCCACGTCACATCAAGCAAGCCACCGTATAACTGCTGCATAGCTCTGAAGTCCCGATCTTGATTCGTTGGTTTTCACCAATCCAAGTGTATGCTTCCACCTGCCATTCGTACCAAACCTTGGTGTCATTGGTCTGGCGCCACATAAAGACTTCAATTTCGGAATCAGCAGGGAAATCAATTGGTTTCTAGAAACAATAAGTATTAGTATAAAGTGTTATAAGCTAGTTGCGGCTATCAGAGAAACACTTACAGTAAGGGGGAAGTAGATTGGAAACCATGAGGTCATGCCTTTGCTCTTTTTATCGATTTGTTCGGGCAGAATGCTAATCTCAATCTTGGTTGGCTCTCCAATCTGTTTTTGGTACAGCGTAGACTCGAAGTAGCCACCTAAGCCATGGACAACACCCTTGTTTCGTGCAACAAAAGTCAAATGACATTGGCGATAGTTGTGGTCATTAACGCCAGCGGCGCCTGCCATACTGCCGCCGCCACCACCTATAACACCGCCAGACTTGCGAGCTTCAATCAGGGCAAGGGTTTTTTCGGGGATAGGATGAGAAAACTCCCATGTCTGTTGGAAGCGGGCGTGTCCAGGGACGCCACGGTCACAAACAAAATCATGAGAGTATAGTTGCACGACATAGGGCGTGCTGAAAGCATGGGGATCAATGGCCATCTTGTGGTGTAGAATGTCTTGGTGTAGTTTAGGGGTAGAGAGTGGCGTCAAATGCGCAGTGTATGAATGGGGAATGGAAATTCCATGAGGCTGAGCCAAGACATGCTGGATACCATCAAGACACTCTGGCGAAAGCTCGTTATCACCGAAAGATCCTAGAAGCTCTGAAACTAGGATATCGACCTTGCCATATACAGGCTTCTCAGAGGTAGACTCAGAAAGGAGGGGTCCCTTCCAAGCGCGCATATCAGTCTTCACAACGGTGACCTGACGCTCCCAAGTAAGCTCATTCTGGCGAAGTAAATAAACGTAAGCGTTAGGGTTCTTTTCAACAGCCCAAGCCTCAATAGGCACACCGGTAGTTTTACTGGCGTTCAAAGCACGAGTTACTAGTGGGCCACGACCGGAACCAGCGACGGCAACGACGACAGCCCCTGACTTGGAAGAAGTAGGCTTGTTCAGTGTCTTCCACTCAGTCAGGGCCTCTACTAGAGCAGCCTCATACTGGTTGTACTTGACGGGGTCGCCCTCAAAAACTTCATAAGTAGCAGATTCCAAGTTATCTGAAAGGGGCTGGAGAGGAGACTGAAGCCAGTCTTGAAAGCTAATGAAAGTGCTGTTCTCGAGTTTTGAGTAAGGGGTTTGCTGCGATTCCAGCCACTGCATATATGAAATGTAGGAAGAGCCCGACGCGGGTTTTCTTTGATCAGTCTTTTGAACAGAATCCGCCAGAGTAGGAAACTCGTTCTTGGACAAGGCATCACACGAATCTCCCGCAGAAAAGTCAAGATCAATGTCACAGAGCAAAACCCAAGGGGTTGTTTTGAGACGCATGTAGCTAAATATTAATTCTTGATGGTGTTTTGGAAGAGAGGGAAAACCTGCTTTGTTTGCCTGGAAGATTTCAGGGCTCATGGAAATGAAATTCAGCGGCTCCGCGAACCAGCGTGTCTGAAGTTCCTTTTCAGCCATTACCTTCGGCATACGAACACCTAAATTTTGGTCAGTTGGGATGTGCACTCAAAAATGAATGCATAGATCGGCAGTAACTAGCTTACCAACAAACAGACGTGGGTTGTATTCACAGAAGGTACGAACAAAGTGCCATGAGTCCCAGGCACTGAAAAGCTCAATTCCGGAGGACTTCTTAGGTTCGGCCTCAGTCCCATGAACAGTTTCTGTCAGAGACAGGCTGGAATCATCCAAGCCAGGCTCACGGTACATAGGCATATGAATTGTGATATTTTGGCGGCTAGCAACCGTCAACGCCTCGCGAATAGCACGCGCATATTGGGCAAGTCCCTTGTTTGCGTCTCCTCTGGCTGAGTCTTGTCTAGGGCCATGAATTACCACAGATCTCACACCACACCACGTGGCATAAGCAAGCTCGAGATTCAGCACCTGGCGGGAAATGTTGGCAATGACAGGATCAGGTGAGGCGAGATCAATCCATGAACTAGTGCAAGCATTGTAAGTGCTGACACTGAAGCTGGGGAACAAAGAAGTGTCCTTGGTAGTCAGAGGAGGAATAATAGGGTCGGGGATAGCAGCAGTGAGGTCGGCAGTGGCGCTGCTATTGATTTCCTTTAGAGACTGGAGATGATTTTTAACGAGTTCAGTGACTCTCTGGCGAAAGTGAGAGTTTGTGATGGGTGATGTCAAGTACAAAATCTAAGCAATACATTAGCCAAGCATGTCAATAAACCCAACAATGTAGATCAGCAACCCACTCCCTGGTTGACGGCATTGCCATATTGAAGGTCGTTTAGCGGCTGCTCCAAAGACGAGTCATGATAGCCAAGCAGGATCCTAGGCCTGGTAGACTCCTGGGCCTGATTGTAAGCCATCTTTGTAGCGACAATCTTGCGTGGGAAGAGCTTGATAACCAAAAGGTCGTTGAAGACCAACAGTATGTGATTGCTGATCTTGCACTATGACCCATCGCGGGGCAATAAATATGCGAAGGATTTTCTACTAGGGTTATATGTGTAACCTCAGGTGGGTTACAATAGGTAAATGATCCCAAAGCAATAGCACACACATAGACAATAAATACATGGAGATATCAAACACACGCCCATAAAACTATGCTTGGAGTTGAGAAAACTTTATTTAATATTGCACTCATCTCTGCCGCAGAGACATGCAGGCACCTGTATTCCCGATAGAGAACTTAATGTCACAGTGTGTATCAGGGATTACACACTGTGTCTTTATCGATAACCCGATAAGATCATCCCTCTCTTATCTCAAGGCTATTGAACTTTTTTTTCTTCTGATGGTCGTTTGAATTTCATCTTGCCATCAGTCCAGCCTCGCATCTACCTTGCTTGAAATCCCTTCTCGGCAATTGGATGGCCTACTTCTCGCAGCTGCCCTGAACATTTTTCTTGCTTGTCCTTATTTGAAATATTCATCTCTATAATTTCTGTCCTATATCTAGGTCGTGCCCTTCGCATTTCGCAAAAATGGTCAATAAAACGAGACGTTCAATTGATGACGAAGACTCTAACGCCTCCCGTAAAAAGATTCGCATGGCTGGCGAGCTGTCGGAGAAGTCTAATCTTTATCTAAGCCACTTGAATGACGACCTAATTACTTCTGGCACCGCCTTCGAAGGCATCGAGCCTCGAAACACCACTGCGAAACAGGCCGAACAAATCGAGGACCTACCAGAAAATCCGTTCAACGGCGAAGAGCACACCCAACAATATTTTGCTATTCTCGAAAAGCGCCGCGATCTCCCCGTCCATAAACAGCGCCAGGAGTTTCTCAATAAGTACCATTCGACGCAGATCTTAGTATTTGTAGGTGAAACCGGCTCGGGAAAGACAACACAGATTCCCCAGTATGTGGTTTACGATGAGTTGCCACAATTGAACGGAAAGATGGTCGCCTGCACACAGCCCCGTCGTGTTGCTGCTATGAGTGTTGCTTCCCGTGTTGCCGATGAGATGGATGTCAGATTGGGTGAGGAAGTTGGCTACAGCATCCGTTTCGAGGATAAGACCTGCCAATCGACGGTTCTAAAGTATATGACCGACGGTATGCTTCTGCGTGAAGCTATGCACGACCCTGACATGTCACGCTATTGTTGTATCATCCTTGATGAGGCCCACGAGCGCACACTTTCTACCGACATTCTTATGGCCCTTCTCAAGCAAATTTCTATGCGTCGCCGCGACTTGAAGATCATCATCATGTCTGCCACTCTTGACGCCGAAAAGTTCCAGAAATACTTCAATGATGCTCCACTACTCGCTGTTCCGGGTCGTACCCATCCTGTCGAGATCTTCTACACTCCCGAGCCCGAAAGAGACTACGTTGAGGCTGCCATCCGGACCGTTCTCCAAATTCACGCCTCAGAGCCCGAGGGCGACGTTCTTGTGTTTCTCACTGGTGAAGAGGAGATCGAAGATGCCTGCCGTAAAATTACCATTGAGGCGGATCAAATGACTCAAGAAATTGACGCCGGTCCGCTAGCAGTATACCCCTTGTATGGCACTCTGCCTCCCCAGCAACAACAGCGCATCTTTTCCAAAGCTCCTACCCCCTTCAAGCCAGGCGGCAGACCAGGCCGTAAGGTCATTGTGTCAACCAACATTGCCGAGACCTCGCTCACCATTGACGGCATTGTCTACGTGGTAGACCCTGGCTTTAGCAAGCAAAAGATTTACAACCCCCGCAACAGAGTTGAATCATTGCTAGTTTCACCCATCTCTAAAGCCTCTGCACAGCAAAGAGCCGGTCGTGCGGGTCGTACTAAGCCTGGAAAGTGCTTCCGCTTGTACACTGAAAAGGCATACAAGAAGGAGTTGATCGAGCAGACGTATCCTGAGATTCTGCGTTCAAACCTAGCTAACACAGTGCTAGAGTTGTTGAAGCTTGGTGTTGAAGATCTAGTACATTTTGATCTGATGGATCCTCCTGCACCCGAGACTATGATGCGAGCCCTAGAAGAGCTAAACTATCTCGCATGTCTGGACGATGATGGCAAAATCACACCCCTGGGCAGCCTCGCATCAGAGTTCCCTCTAGATCCTTCTCTGGCCGTCATGTTGATCTCGTCTCCCGAGTTCAGCTGCACCAATGAGATTCTTTCAATCACAGCCCTTCTTTCGGTTCCTCAAATCTGGGTGCGTCCTGCCAACCAGCGTAAGCGCGCTGATGAGATGAAGGCGCAATTCACCCACCCTGATGGCGACCACCTCACACTCCTTAACGCATACCACGCTTATCGTGGTGTAGCTATGGACTCATCGGCTGATGTTAAAAAGTGGTGCCACGAACACTTCTTGTCCTACCGCCACTTGATGAGCGCCGACAACGTGCGTACGCAGTTAAAGCGCCTCATGGAGAAGCATGACATTGAATTTGCATCGACGCACTTCGATGACGAATCTTACTACACCAACATTCGCCGCGCCCTACTTGCTGGCTTCTTTATGCAGGTAGCTATGCGCGATTCATCCGGCAAGGTTTACCGTACTGTCAAAGATGACCAGTCGGTGCGCCTGCACCCCTCTACTGGGCTCAAGGTCGAGTACGACTGGGTCTTGTACAACGAGTTTGTTCTCACTTCCCAACAGTATATCAGGACAGTCACTGGCATCAAGCCACAGTGGCTGTTGGAACTGGCACCTGCGTATTACGATTTGGAGGAAATCAGGGCTGGCGATATGCGCCAAGCTTTAGTGCGTGCTAGCCAAAGTATGAAGCGCAAGGAGGATTTGAAGCGTAGAAAGTAGGGCCCGAGTGTTTTGTCATAAGGCCTGCAAGAAGGGATTAACGGTGTGTATGCAGATTTAGTGATGTTCCGTGTTTTACATGAAGGTTTTTTTTTTTTTTGTTCAAGAGCCAAAAATTAGATAAATGATATGAACGCTTTCTACTTGGATAATAGCATATCAGTTCACACATCGTGAGTGAGTAGACTACATACGCTCTTGACAAATGGGTGGTTTAATTTTGTTTGGTTCTCTCATGCATAAGAAAACTCGTGTGGGCAAGATCGAGCATAGCGATACCAAAAGTGAGAGATCTATTCTTTAGTCGAAAGTCTTGAATCATAAAACACATCCAAGCGAAGACAAAGACCAACCAAAAGTCTAACCATCTCGGAACCAAGCCATTCCCTCCTCGAGGTATCTAAAACTCAAACACTATCAAAACAAAAGCCATAACGGTCAAGACGAACATGAGTAAAATAGAAACATGAACTGGGGAATAGGATATCAATGGAAGAAAATTCAACTCAAGAGGAGAGAAATAAACGCAGTTCCTAGATTTCGGCTAGCCTCGTTACTGGTGGCATGCATAATGGCGATGGTGTTATCTATGCTTGAGTAATGTTGGATGTTTCGATTGTAGTACTTGGATCGGATGGCTTCGATGTGGATATTACCATATCACAAAGATAACAGAGAAAGCGGTTAGAGGCGTGTGTAGGCTAATACAGTTGAACTTGATTGGCAAAGTTCAAAAGGAGGAGAGAACTTTATGCTGCTGCGACGCCTAGCTACAATTCTAGAAGTGACAAAGGCCATCGAGGAATTGCAACGAGTACAAACTGGTGAGGATGCGTAACTTCGTAAGCGTGAATTTGAGATAGTTGAAATGGCGACATGCCAAAGTAGCTGACGATGGGAGACTGCTACTTTAAAGGGTCGTGAACTGACGTTGGCCCTTGACAGCCCCATGCTGAGAATATATATCCGCAAGGTGGTTAGGCAGATTATATAGATATCCATCCGGGACCCAAAGACAGTCAGGTCGGACGAAAGGAAGCCGTGACTCAAAATAGATGCAGCAGCAGTCACATCATGGCGTATGAGGCATAGCTACAAATTGGATCAAGCGTCATTAACAGTAGCCCAGTCTCGAAGGGAAGAAAAGAAATAACTAGACACATTCTCCAGGCTGAGAAATCATTCAGTCAACCTTCCAATGACTCGAGCTTTCGCCGCCAAGATACAATTCAAATGAATAAAGCGAGATCACTGCGATGACGTTTACCCAGCGCCAGACACTGCCCTCTGCATCTCCAGCTCTAAGGGTCCACCCATCCGAGTCGTCACTAGCAGAAAAGTGCTGGAGAAGCAAGCTAGTGTAGATGGCAATGAGAAATGAAGGCGAGAACCACGAAAGGAAGCCTAGAGCCCTGTTTGCACCATCAGCTGTATCGTCAAAGGAGTCTTCGTCCAGCATGGCACGAGATCCGCTTTCGCGGAAAGCAGGAATAATGCGAGTAGCACAGTAGAAGATGATGGTGCGGTAAGTCAGTGAGATCACAACCGACGGTGTAATGGTTTGGAAAGCAGCATAAAGTAGCGCAAAAAAAGAGTGTACCGCAGCAGGCAACGAGCCAATAATGTGCAAAAAGGTCGAGTATGACGCCATGATTATGGGGGGCAGTGGTGGGAACTCAGGCTGCAAAGGATGCTCCACAAAGTCCTCGTGTGAGGGCAAATAGTCAGTGAAGATCTGATAGATGCACAGGACAACGTAGGCAAACAGAAGAGAGGCCTCAACCACATTTCCCGTGCCACTAGTTATTCCATAGCCACCCAGGAAGATGGCAGTGGTCATTGTAACACCAATGAAAGAGGCATCAACCGTGGTGATTTGAGGAAAGTTGACCACCCGCCAGAGAAAGTAGCCCGAGCTACCGAGTATCGAGCCCGAGATAACAAGAAGAACAATCTAGGGAATCAGAGCAATTAGAACGAGCAACGATATAATATGGTCAAAGCCCTGGTTTCCATGGGAATACTATGACTTACCATCCAAGTATCACTACGGCCACGGTTGACCAGCCATCTTGTCATCTGGCCAGCCGTTTGGATGACAAGCAAACTGCAAAACCCTTCTAGCAGCTGGAAGACTGGGCTAGAGTATCGTAGCATAGTGTCCCAGCCTCCCAGCGCGACAGTCTCGACAAGCCCGCCTTGTCCAAATACGTAGACAGACCAAGTGTCAGCTTCGCCCCAGGCAAGATTCCGGTCCGTCAAGAAGGCAGAGCCAACGTCGACAGCAAACGTGCTTAAAGCCCAGATGAGCAGCGAGGGAATCGCCAACCACTGCGAGAGACGAATGGCATTGGTGATAGTCCAGCGTACACGCGATTCAGGTGGAGTGATGAGGCGGAAGACGGAGTAGAAGAAGTAGAAGCTGAAAAGCGCAAGACTGTACGCCAATCCACTGTCCTTTCCGCCAACATCAAAGGCTATGGGGATTGACAGCACGATACTCAGTAAAAAAAGCGCGCTGAAAAGAATACGAAAGAACCACAGCATCGTGATGAGAGCGTATCGCAGCAGCTAGCCGCAAAGTGTATGAAGGTCGTCGTCTCTCGGATAGTTGGGATCGTGGGATATGCACAGTATTTTTTTTTTTTTGCTGGGCGCCGGTTTAAAGAAGCAGCCGGGGCTGTATTGAATGCCAGGCTTGTCACCAAATACTTCTGGGAGGCTAGGAAATCAGGGCAAGGCGATTGATTTTTTAGGGCTGGCGAGAGAAATGCTGAAGGTCGGAGGAAGACGGCCAAGGACAAGGGCGAAACGAAACAGTCGCAGGTTCGGGAGCACGAAAAAGCCGGTCGCGGGGTAAAAGATGGCTGTATAAAGTCAAAGAGGTTCAAGGGCCAAACCCGGTGCATATAGAGAAGCTCAATCGATGAGTCGAGGAGCCAAAAGGGTGTCGGAGAAACAGTTTGTAGTCTGGACAGATTTTGCATACACACATGTATATAAAAAGACGCTGGAATTCGAGCTCCCGGCTCGTAGATGGGGGTATTCGTCTTCTGGTTGGTAGAGCAGTAACTCAAATTAACCTTTAAGGGGGGGACAGCAGAGCAGGACTAATCACAAATGCACTGAAATGTCACGGTCTGAGCTGGACGGCCTAAAAGCAAAGCACAAGCTAATTTAGAGGGAGAAAACAGGATCAAGAGACATGTTAAGTTGGATGAGTTTGGCTCGGCAAAAGTCTGGCAGAACTAGTTGGTAACCCTAACGTTGACCTGGAGATTTGCAATAGGACATCACGGGAGAACAGTGATGACGAAAGCAGTACAGATAGTTTATACAAGAACTGATAAGGATGACCGAATAGAACATGTTTGTGGCTACAACAAAAAGGATGATGTAATCATATGTATGCAACCGCCTGTTTACGTCTGACGAATATAATAAACTAAAAAAAAAAAAAAGAAAGAAAAACCCAAGAATATGATAACAAGCCCTACCTCAACATAAAACCTTGACGTGCTCAAACCCGATTCTCCAAAGTCTCTAGCCCGTGAAGTCGGGCGGCATTGAGCTCGCCCATACAGTATTCATATGTGAGCATTGTCACTGTGGCAGCTGGAACTGCTCGCATCATGTTTGTTCCAAGTCCAGCATAAAACGCCCTCCACCCTTCCTCATGCAAAATTGTGCGAAACGTCTTGATTACGCCGCGATACTTGACTGGTGGGCTTTCCGACACAATGCTACCAACTGGCGTCACAGTTGTTGCTACAGCCCTGCGTTGAGTTTGTAGTCTAGTCCTGAGGACTTCGTGGGGATAGGTGACGGTGCTAGCTATAATCTTGGAAATTACAGAGGCAGCAAGCACACCAAGCCAGGTGTTGTGTTCTTGCTCTCTGGTCTCCCTTTCTAAGCCCGAGGCCATGCCAACGCCAGTAAACTTCACCCGTAGATACTCGTAAACTGGAAACTGGACCGCAACATGTGCCAGTCCCAGTAGAGCAGGCGACAAGCCAGAGTAAAATGAACGGATGCCTTCAGTCGTGTACATCTTATAAGCAGCATCGAAGCTTGACCTGTAGTGCCATGGTGTCTGGGATGAAGGGTGAACTGGCGGTAAAGGCCCGCTAGGCTTGGGAGCTTCTGACAGGGCGCTAATGCTTTGCGACATGAGCCGGGTCTTGATGACCCAGATGGGGTTTGTTGCGACGGTACTGCAGCCGCCTGCTATTATGGATGACCAGAAACTGACGAAAATGCCATTATCTAAGCAGTTAGCAGCGATAACGCGAGTTGTGGGTGCGAGTGAGCAAACCTACCAGTGTACTCCTTTAGTCTTGTCTTGCTTTTATTATAGACTGTGAACCATACTGCCCATGTAGGGAGATAGCCAAACACTATGGGGCCGAGACCACGATATAGGCCCCGAACTCCCTCTTCATGTAGGATCACCTTGGCCGTGCCTATTAAGCCATTGTACACCTTTGGCTGTACTGAATGCGGATTTCGTCCTGGGTTTGCTGCGGCTATAAATCCGCCCTGGGCCTGTAGTTTTGTCTTGATAACGTCGAGAGGGCATGTGACTATTCCCGCTGCGAAGCCGCCTATCGCGCCGGAAAGGGCATTGAATTGAGAGTCGGAAGCTTGGAGTGCGAAGCGGTCCAAGATTGAAAGGCTTTTCAGGTGTGCGGTAGTGACAGATGATGACCCTGGGGAACTCATTGCCGAGGGATCAGAAGTCGTAGGTGCGAAATTTTGAGCTTCGTCATGGGCCATTCGGGCGGTGGAAGCAGAGGGAGGGGAGAGGGGAGAGGGGAGAGGAGAAAGAGAGAGGGAAGCTGACTATTGAGTGTAAAGGGGGAGGTGTTGAGGCGACGACACAGGCTATCGCCGGTTATTTTTTCGGTCGGCGATCGAGGGATTAGAGCAAGATTTTGCAGTCGGCGGCTTCAAGAGGGCTGTGAGAATGGTCATGGAGGAACCCGAAGAGGTCCCGCGCGGCCCCGGCACTTTTTGACTATCTTCCAAGCCGCCAGCCGTTCGCCTCGCAGGAGAAGGAAGAGTCTATGAGCGGGTTGGTGGGAACAGGTTCGATAGTTGAGGCTTTAGGTTTACTGGCGGGATAATGCGATGGACGGCGTTTATGCAAAGCTAAACGGTGGTGAATGGCCGGGCAGCGGACAGTTGATAAAGGGCAGATTATATTCGGTACAAGGTAGGTTGCTTCAACGAAGTTGGCTACTATATCTGTTGCGAGCGTTGGCTTTCTTCCAAGCCTGCCCTTCTTGTGCTGTAGCTCTGTGGATTCCGCAAGACCAAAAAGAAAAATCAACAGGCGAAATAGATTTCGTGATTTGAGGGTAGCGTAATAGCAAGTTTTTTTTTGGGGGGGAAAGCTTGGTGAGATGGATTAATAGGCCAAAAAGATGACAAAGAGCTGGGAGTCCGTTCGCTGGTGAGCTTGTATACAACAGCAGTTGGGTTGAGAGAGGATCATAACATAAGCAAGCACTGCTTAGAGACAGATAAAAAAATAAAACTGGAGCGCCTTGTACTTTGTCTTTGGTCTGGAAGTCTTGAGTAAAAGGTCAAAGGAATATCACGAAAACTACTTTGAGTTATAGCATCTTCATGAGATAGGACACTGAGGTAAACGACATGCCTTGCAGCTGGACACAGGGAAACATTAAAGTTATACTAGCCTGGGCGAGTGGAATTCTTGTAACTTTTCTTTGGTCAGCATCACATATGTAGATGGTGAACAACGAGCCTCCCCCTCTCCCTCCCAACTTAGTGTGCTGTGCTACATCATGTACAGATACTAGAATGTACTACAGACGGCGGAGGATGAGGATCAGCTGCCTTCAACCGCCTTTATCATGCGGCTTCACTGACATTTCTGTAACAAACGTGCGGCCAAGATGTGAGGTTCTTCTCAATGCAACGCCACCATCAACCTTCCATGCTTGCTGACGTTGGGAATGGGTTGATAGAGTGAGCCTAGAACCCCTACAGGCTTCAAGATCTCTCGTGTTTGTGGCATCAGGGGCGTTTATCCGCTATAAATTAGACACCATGCCTTGTGTTCTAAGGATGGCCTATAGATAGAAAAAGCATTATTCCGATAAGTCCCGTTGGCTAGAAAACTTGGGATTGTACTTGATTAACGTCTCACTGCTCAAGGCTACACACATATCTATGTGTGTGTATGTGTGTGTAGGCTAGAAGATGACGAGATAAAAGGCTTAACATGAGATCTTTGCAAAAACCATCGGTCTCGTGCATATTTACAGACAGCACGCTATACAGATGCCGCCGCAGTTAATTGTCGTCCTCTTGTGAACCTCAGGCGCGGAAAATTGTGCCAGTATCAGAACAAGAGGAGCAATTTTTCTGTGCTTATGTAATTTCACGTGACATCTATTCCATCCTCTCAACAAATCAGCATCAAGGGAATTCGAGCCACCCACTCCACATTCTTTATTTGGTCCAGTCTACTCGGAGCAAGGCTTGCCTTATCCTAGCGACGAAAAAAGCACTCTTTTCCCTTGGTATCACCACCCCGATCCTCCCGACTTTTCTCTTTCCTTTTCCTCCGCTCTCGTCCCTTATTGTGTCGTGGCTCGCGTCGGTCTTCTCTCCACTTTGGACAATCATTCTTCTTCATTATCCCGAAATCACATCTTCTGCTTGTCCCCAAAATGTCTGTCAGTGCTGCCAAGTTTGTCATCGAACGCCCGTGGTTGCTGCGTGCCCTGACTCCCATTGCTCAGTGGTATGGCAATGCCCAGGGCTACCGCCAGCTCGGCTTGAAGTAAGTTATTTCCGGTTTTGCTAGATCTCGACTATTCAATCCATCTTTTCTGTCCAATTGGTATATCGCCACTCGCTCTCGTCCATGGCGTCTTCATTGGCTGCACGATAGTCATCCCACTTCTAAGCCAATCCACCAAATGAGCATTTCACTCACTTGGACCCCGGCTTTCCTTTGCACGATTTAAATCTTCTTCCGCCGGAGTTCACGGCTGCAAAGTACATCGCCATCCCAATTCTCCACGTTTCAATCGAATCGAAACTCCGAATCTTTACTTGGCAAGGGGACTGTATTGTCCCTCCTGACGCGAACAAGTCGATTTGCCAATACCACCAACCTCCACTTCAATATACAGCTGCGCTGCATTCCGCCATTTTTGCAGACCAATTGCACCAAATCATGTCTCTGGATATCGCCAACGAATCAATCCCAGTATCTTGCTAACTGCTTGCTCTCCAATAATAGGGCCGACGATCTCTGGGAGGAAGAGAACGAGGTTGCTCAGATCGCCCTGAAGCGTCTGTCTGAGAAGGAGCACTACGACCGTATCTACCGTATCCGCCGTGCCGTCCAGTGCAGCTACCAGAACAAGCTGCTGCCCAAGTCCGAGTGGACCAAGCCTGAAGATGTAAGTTTCCCCACAAGTGCCCTTCTATCTTGGCCTCCATTACATTCTGCTTCGCTTTGGCTTGCGCCTCTGCCTTAGAATCAACTAGTCCCCAGCACTGTGCTCTAACAACAACTCTTGCTCGTAGGACATGCCTTACCTAGAGCCTATCATCAACCAGGTCCGTGCCGAGATTGCTGAGCGCAAGGCTCTGGACAGCATGGAGGTTATCAAGAGCCACTAAATGCCCATTTTCGTTTTCTTGCTTGCAACAACCTCTTTCTCTCCCGGCTTACAGCCTTGTTTCACAACATACCACCGACGTTTCTGTATTCCCGCACCTCGTCATACTGATATCTCACACCGTTGGGCACGTAGCTGGTGGTTCATATCTAAACTTCCGCCCATTCCTTTCCTCCGTCCCCGTTCTACTGTAGAAATCACCGCCCTCTTCAAAACTCGCCAACCATCCCACCACGAACGACATATTGTATCTTTCTTATTCTCCTATACAACTCACCTTCAGTTCACGTCTGGGCGAGCAATTGTAATACCATCTTATCTTGCTATAAAAACCTAAGCATTCGGGGAGCCTGGGAGATCAAAAGCAAAGATTTTGCTGTTCATGTAATAAAACAAATGGATTCTGCAAATTTTGAATTATTCAGATCGCTATGCATGTTTGAAAGGGGGGGGGGGGGGGGAAGGAAAGAGGAGTGGTGGGAGGCGTGACATGAAGATTGTCTCCTAGCTCCATGTGACATTGCTGCTTTATACCACGCCTTAATCAAGAATGATAATGTAGCCATTTACAGACTGTTGAAATATAGACACAGTAGATTGGGTATTTGAACAACCAGACACCACCTGTTTTTAGCCGGCAACGGCCAAGCAAATGCGACAATAGTCAACTATATTGTTTGATGTTAGGAGACTGGAAGCGCTGCGAGTAAGTAAGACGCTCAGGCACGAATATCAACACCTAAATCCATAGCGAATTGTAAGAGATGGAATTCGACGATCCATCCGAAAAAGAAAAAATAACAGTACATAAACGAAATAGAAGCGCTCTATAATAAGAAAGGACAAAAAAAAAGTATCAAGGAACGTACACCCAGTAAAAAAGAGAACACAAAGATCCGCCATTAGCGGATAGTAGTAGTCGAAAAGAAAAGAAGAAGAAAAAAAACAAGGGAACAGCCTCGGACTGGGAAAAGGAAGTAAAACCATGGGTGACAAACCGTCAAGATCGAGATGTCAAACCTTATGCGTTGCCCGCCTTCTCTTCGGTGTCGATGTGCCATACGACATAGTTAGGGAGACCCCATACTCCATAGCCCGCACGCTTGGCCATCTTGGCAAAGCCCTCCGTCTCTGCCTGGTTCTCAAATGGATACGCAGGGAAATTGATACCGGCACGGTGGACATCGCCCTTCACGAGGATATTGACACCGCCAATGCCGTCAAGCTCAATCTCCTCGTCTTTGTCCTTCCGCCAATCGCCCATCTTAGCCATGTAGGTGCGGCCGGTCTTGTACTGTTTGTAGCCTGTGGTGGGAAGAGAAAGTTAGTTCACACGCAATGCAATGGCTTATTAAGAGTGGATAGAAAAGCTTACCCTCGGCAAGAACAACACTACGATCCAAACTCAGCGATAGCTTGCGTCCGGTATCAGACTCGATCCAGGAGTTGTAGTCAACTTTTTAAACTTTGTTAGCACCAAGCCTTCTGATACATATAACCTGGCCATGCTCAATAGAAACTTACAGCGGCCCTCGATGTCCTTGCCATCACGGTAGCGGTGGAACCAAATATCTATACAGCCATGTTAGCATATACTGATGTGGTACAATAAGAAAGAGCATTTGAGTAACAGAAATATATACTTACTAGGTACCAGAATGTCGCGGTCGTGGGCAACAAAGTCTTCAATAATGGCTTTAGAGCTCTCGACAATATCGACATCACGCCAGTAGACCCATGAGTGGTCAGCCTTGAGAGTGGCAGACAGGAGGTAGTTCCGGGCCTTGCCCATGGCCATACGGCGAGGGCCCTGGGCTTCAAATGAATGACGCTCCTGGACATCCTGACTGAGAGAAAAGCCAAAGTCCTTCTGGACAATGGTAGCGCTCCGAAAAGGAATGCTCTTGTCGGTTGAAGACTGGACCCGTTCCAGTTCGGTAGCAAGGATAGCGAGTGTTTCATCGGTCGAGTCGGATATCAGGAACCCCAAATCAATCAGATGGTGGGGATACGTTAGAGCGATGATCAACTCAAAGTATTTTTCCAGGTAAGGGCCGGCGTCCTTGAGGGGAGTTAGCAACAGAATGCGCTCCTCGTTCGCGACGGCCTGCTTAGTAGATTTGATAGCATTAAGGTCGATATTGATGATGCTAGTTTGATTGACTTCAATTGGCGCGTGGTGATTGAACACAACGGGTGTCTGCTGGTGAGAGCTCCATGAGGCCTGGTCGTTGGTGGACATCTGGGTAGGCGGAGTAGCAGGGCCCCAGCAGTAGAACCTACGAGAAAAGAGATTGCGTACGATGTTAGTCGAATGGGGGGGGGGATCATAATGGCAATAGCCCGAGATGCACGTGAAAAGACGCAGGCGAAGAAAGAGGAGTAGACAATACTAACCGCTGCATCTCGGCAGCTGACGACTGCACGCCGTGCCATGCTACTATGAAGAAGCAGCCAAGACCTAATAAAAGAAGAGAACGGGGGCGACTGATATAGTGCAACAATGCTTTGCCGGCAGGCACTCTTGCCTGTGCATACTTCCAGCTGATTCCGTCTTTAGGAAGCAGCATCATGGCAGATATGGGAGATGTGGGAGGTAAGACAGGAGGGGGCACAAGATACAAGATATAGCAACCTGCGGATAGGTTTCGGGGGATCAGCCGAAGACGGTTGTCGAGGAAGTGCTTGTTATTGGAGGCCAGGCGACAATCACAAGGTTATCGCAGGCTATTTCGTCAGCACGGGGAGAGAAGAGTAGAACTAGGTGCAAAAGTGAAGTGATATGAATGGCTGTAGTTCGCCTTATTCGCCTTTTCAACTTCAGGGTTAGATTAGGCGACGGCCTCTAAGTCCTTGAAGATACGAAGAAAGACAGATTCGCTGATCGATCGCCTTGATTGTGTAGAGAAAGACGATAAGCTCAAGGGGAAAGTGGACAAGACCAACTTGGTGGGATGCCAAAGGAGGGAAAGAAAAAAAAGAAAAAGAAGAAAAAAGATACTAGCAAGCTAAGAATCTAAAAAGACAAAATAACGATAAAAGAGGCAGAAATATTGCAAAGTGCCATCGGCTGAGAATATTATGTAGCCCAACAGCTCATAAAGATACTCGCTGGATTGAACAGAAGCTAGAAAAAAAAAAAAAAAAAAAAAAAAAGAAAAAAAAATGCAAATTGGAGAACGGAGAATGGCAAATGGCAAATTTGGCACCAAAGGCAAATTAATCTCTAGATAGAATAAGCAAATACCCCACTCGCCTTATTTACAGGCACCTAATCTAGGGGAGCACAACAAGAACAAGAACAACAACAACAACAATAACAATAACAGAAAATGTGCGGAAGGCAAGGAACTTGAGGTTTAATTTTGATCCGTACATAAAATAAGCAGCAGGTCGAGGCCAGTCTATAAACTCTTAAATCCGACGACCCGACATGACCACAAACTTTAGCAAGGCAGTGTGGTGCTATGTACCATCGCAAAAGACGTGTTGTGTTGTTCCCTCCAGTCTAGAAGCTCTTGTTCAGGCGGCCCCTACTCCCAATAGACCTGCCAATAGCGCTCGAGGAACCCTATAAAAGCACGCCAACAACAGCGCCTCTCCTCTCGTCTTGCCCCTATAAAAGCGCTTTCCTATACCCGTTCTCGTTTGCGGGAGCTGCGCTCCTGCTGTCCCGTCCCATCCCATCCACTAAGATTTGGCTGTTCAGGGGGCTCTGAATTTGGCTCTGTGCAAGTACACATACGCACCGTACCACTTGGATGTCGAAATGAATTCCGCACAGGAAAAACACGACAAACAAGAACAGCCAGAACAAGAAACAATCTACGGCTCCTTGGCTTGGCTGGGCTGGGCTGGTCAGTCCTAGGCGCTCTAACCCTGCAATATATCCCTAAGTAAGTGCCCTCCCCTCATATCATCCAAACTCATAACCCTAGTACCCCCTGTCTGCTTAGTCACACATATTTCTGGCCGGCCTTTGTTGTTAGACAGGCGCGTGTGCTGATTGCCTCTGCCAGCTGGTTTATCACCTATCATGGTTGACTGAGCTGGCTGTCTGAAAAGAACTCGAGAATGGCACCATCTGATGACCGTGTAGACAAGCAAGCCTCTGCACAACAAGCCGTTGATATCTTGCACGAGATCTCAACTATTCTGGTGCGTTGGAACCCACCTACTACTACATCACGAACAATGACAGGCCCCCAAGTCTCCTACGACCGAGGTTTCCCCTAGACTTGAAACTGACCATCTCGTTTCCTCTAATATCAAGAACTGCCAGCTTGATAGACGTGGCTTGTCTATTTGCATATCGATGATTGAGAATGGCGTCAATCCAGAAGCGCTAGCTGTACGTATTAAATCACTGAACTGGATGTTCCGCCAAGCCAGTCTTCAACTAACCGCTTGCCTCACACTAAGAATGTTATCAAGGAATTGAGAGAAGAAAAGTACGCTGTTGAGCAACAAATGGCTGCCCGTAGGAGATAAGTGTCGAGCTGGGAGGGTAGTCTATCAGGATAGTAAGAATTCCGAGCGTACACGCAAAATACAGGATACACCCGCTTCCCTTCCTCCCTCCGCTGTAGATAGCGCTCTAGGAAGGGTCAATGTTCGCTTTTTCCCCTTGATTGTCGTAGACTGCGTATATTACTCCTCCCTATGTGCTGGGGCAGCCAACCTAAAACCCTTGGAAACTGCCGCTCCTTCAAACCTTCAAACTACAGCAAAGCCTCAAACTGAGCTCCGAGGCACATTGTCAAGATAAAGTCTGTGTGTAGCCTCCCCTCAAGCAAATAAAGAGCACAACCAAAAATATATATATATAGTGTAAGTTTTGCCAACATTGACGAAAACAAAAAACGATAGGGATGGGATGGGATGCTTGCCATCTACCGATGACCAGGAAGGATAAAGTCATCTTCGGGATCCTCATATGCAAAGAGAGAATCGGCAGTGCTACTAGCGTTGTCCTCACTATCTTCTGCGCTTTCGTCACAATCAGAATCCCCTTCGCCAGGTTCTCTTGGGCCCGACACCAAAACTTCCCCATCGGCGTCGTCATCACTATCGACCACGTTACCATGGAGTGCATGATGCAACAGGGCCAACGTGTTTCTTCTCAGACTTTCATCGTTCCCGGCGCTTTCCAAGTCGTGGTCTAGATTGTTGTCAAGCCTGATTTGTAGGGCCTGTTGGAGGGTATTCAGTGCGTTTCTGGTCATGTTTGCCACACTAGCGACGTCGTTGTTATCAAGCAAGTTGCTATGGATAGCTTGTTGCAGAGTATTCAGTGCGTTTCGCGTTATGGCCCCGACGCCTATTGCAGAGCCTTCGTTCGGGCCAGTGACTTCATTGTTATTGCCATTGTCCCACAAGTGCAGAATATCCTGGTCCAAGTCCTGGTCAAATTGCTGCAGAAACCGTTCAACACTGTCAGCATTAAGCTCTCGGATAGGCGCTTCTAAAGACGGCCCTGCTATTGGAATAGTTGGCTCTGGCTGTTCCAGCCTGGTTGGGTTTTCGAGAAGGATCTCTTCGCACTGTGATGGGGAGACGCGGTCTTCCATGGATCTCATGGCTGCTGTACGCGCGGTTATAGCCTGTTGAACAAGCGCTACTTGGATATTTGGTATTTCCGGCTGCGCTAATATACCAGAATTATCACCTGTTGCTATCTGACTGTTCGTGTCCGCCTGCTGGCCAAGACGAGAAGCCGAGGCCGGCTCAAGCATTGTTTCATCTGCTCGCCCTACGCCGTCAACGCTAGCTAGTGGTGCTGCTACTATTGGTTCTGTAGATCCCTGAGCACCAGTAGGTGGGCTAACGGTTTTGAGGTGAGTGGTGTTAAACGAGTCACAGAGTCCGCACTTGAGTGCTAACCAGTGGAACGGAACTGTGGTCCGGGTCGTGCACTGGTGGCAAAAGACTAAAGCGCGGGTGTTGGAGTATTCCTCGGGCATGGGTTGGTTTTGAATGGCAAGGTCAATAGACCGGAACAGAGCCTCAGTGTTGATTATGGCTTTGCTACAGAGCGGACACTTGTAGCTTCCAGTGGCAAGATACTTATCATGGCAGCTCCTGTGAATGCTATGGCCACATTCCATGAAAACAACAGCCTTGCGAGACGTGAAGAGGTAGTCCTCGCAAATAGGGCAATTGCAATCTGTTGCACGCTCGATGCACTTGTGTGAGTACTGGATTGAGGTGCTAATGCACGCACTGCAAGTCTGGAGACACGAATATGAGCGTTAGCACGTAGTTGCTCGGGAGGGTACATAGGTAGAAGACATGAATCAGGGACGGTAGAAGAGAACACGGGCAAAAGAAAAGAAAACGACAGTCAGTGCTTGGAAGCGGCGAAGAAAAACAAACCTTGCAATGAAAAAAGTCTTTGCCCAGCCCGTGACCTTTACGGCAAATTCCACAGTCATTACAATGATATATGGGCTTAGTTGCGCGGTCTTCCCAGAGTTTGCAGATGTTGCAGTAGTAACTTGCAGCAGAAGTGCCGCAGTTGACACAGGTATCGGAAGCCCTCTGCGGACAGGCGCAGGACATACAAAGCATGTTTTTCGTGTCTCGACGATTCAGTTCGTGATCTTCGTTATGATCATGACACAGCCTACATGTGTACCATTTGCTGCAGGTAGAGCACTGCAGCTTGACATTGCGACGATAGTGTTTGCAGCCGATGTATGGCTCATCTGAGTTTGAGGGGGTATAGAAGGTGGGTGTAATGTCTTGCTCGGTCAGAGTAAAGGTCTCGGCTTCGTCTTCGTGGTTCCAGAACTTGAGACTCGCCAGCGAGGTAGAAAGCGGGCCAACAGACAAAGGAGACCCGACAGCCAGGTTTTTCTGAATCTGCCATGTCTGCGTGCTGTCTGGGATGTCAGAGGCAAACTGCCTAGATTGACATGCCTTGAGAGCAAGATGGCTTTTCATGAGAGTGTGATGCAGGAGCCTGCCCTTTTCTTGGGTAGATACATCCATGCTCTGAATACTACGGATACGCGCACGCATGTCTGTCATTCCATCGTCGTCGGGGAGTTCTCTTTCCCCAAGTTCACAAACTCCCTGAGCGTCCAGAGGAACAAAGAGCTGCGGAGAAGCAGATCTAGAAGACGACTGGGACACATCCTCCAGAGCCGCCCGGGCTTCCTGACGTTGGTTCAAGCCATCAATATGTGCTGACAGCAAAGACATCGGCTGCCGGTTGGTCTGTGGATCAACATGGGGCGGAAGACTTGGAGAAACGTTGCTTGTTGACATGAGGGCTGAAGTCGGTAAGTTATCGGAGAGCGTAGCACTATCAATAGCAGACTCCGGGAAATCTGTTGCGGGCGGGTCTAGAGACGATCCCACCACCTCTTTTTGGGGAAACTCATTTTCGCCACCGGAAAGGTCGACACCTGATGGACGAGAAATCTCAGAAAAGCGACGGGCTTGTCTTAGGACAGGGTTGATGATAAATTCAGACACTAGAGACGCCATTTTGCATGACGGATCAGGCACTGTTTTGGAGGTTGTTAGAGATTAGGAACGCCTGAGATCAAAGGCCAAGCTACTATTGAGTTGGAGGGCCAGCCCAGATATAATAATAGGGAGCGGTACTGCCTTTATGGCGAGCTAGCAGAAGATCGACTTAGATAACGTTTGCAACAAGAAAATGCACACAAGGCCTTAGTACAAGGCTGAGGACACGATCAAAGAACGGTGGACAGAGAACATGGGCGTTAGCATGTAACGACAAAATTGGGGGAGGGGAGGAAAGAAATGCAAAGAGGGCTAGGGAGAAAAGGAAAAGGCAGAAAGGCAGAAAGGCCGGATGCATGTACAATATATAAGACTAGGTCAGAGATTTCCGATGACGGGAAGTAGGTGGCGAGAAGCGACTGGGAGACTTCGTGGGATAGTGCTGCGTGAATTTGAAGACAGGCTCGAAATGGATAAGAAAGGCAAGGTGTGTTTGGATGCTGAAGAGGAAAAAAAGACGAGAAAAAAAATGAAAATGAAAATGAAAAATGAAAATCAATCAAGACACAGAAAGCAGAGCACAGATGGGACGTTCTATTATAGGTATGATGTAGTCTGATGCGGCTTGAGTAGGCTGTTGCTTGGTATATAATACACAATGCAGCCTGAATATCAGGACGATGCTCGTACTATCACGGGCTCTTCCTAACTCGATAAGCCGATGGCTAGCCAAGACAAACAATGGGAGAAACACAAAGGGTTTCCAGGCTTGACATTCCCAGAGTATTCACATGCTGAGCAGGGAGTGTCTCTGTTTACGTCAGTTGGGGCCTATTAGGCGGGGAGGAGGGGAGTGAAGGCCCAGAAGCACGGAACAATCTGGTCGATCCGTGAATCCGCTTGCCAGGTGTCAAGCGGCCCGAGTGCAGCTGGTTTGTGGCCAAGCAATTATAATTCGGGTGTTAGGGTTAGCTGGATGGAAACTCGAGAAAAGTAAGCTCCACAAAACCACGAGGCCACAAGGCTGTCACAGCAGACGAAATCACCCCCTAGCTTGAATCTTCCCCCTAGTCTGGAGTGGCACATGCTAAGACAAGGGTCACAGCTTAGGTGGCATCTCCTAGGTGTATGTATACTGTACTACAGTAAGCTACAGTGAGTCCTACAACTAAAGCCTTAGATCTCTTAGCTGCGAAAGAAAAACCAGTCTCTTCATTGCTAGTGCAATGCAACTGTGGTAAAATGTCTGTTATCGATATTGTTTGGGCGAGTGGCTGCTGGGCCATTCCAGGTCTACTGATTGGGCGACCGTAGCTCCCTTCCTAGTAAGCTACCAAGCTGTTCACATTACTGCTGTACAGCGCTGTACAGGGCTGGGCTAGGTATAGATACGGGCCGCCGTCAGCTCTAAACCCCACTATATCTAGCAACACGAGCATTTGTGGCTGTTCTCATGCTCTCTTGCTCGCTCTACCCACTGCTCTCTGATCGGTCCAACAAAAAGCTTTATATTGTGCTTCTGCTGAAGGCTCAATCAATTACTTGACAGCAGCCTCCCATCCCTCAAGTCATTCGCTCAATTTGCCTTTTTTGTTGATTTTTTTTAGCCCTTCCCCCGTCCTGTAGCTCGGGATTTTGGCGCTGTCTTTTTTTTTGTAGACACCTGTTCTTTGGTGCGTGGCCGGTGTCTCGTAAGCTGAACAGCAATCGAACTAAGAACTTCAGCCGCGTTTTCTTCTTCCTCCTATCCCATCCTCTTTTATCTCCTTTCCAACGCTCCGCCATTGTTCGTTCCTAGAGTTTGATATAGCCCTTGGCAACTCGCTACTCTTCCGACTCTCTTCATCGTCTTGTCGAGACCGTTGGTCGTTCTTTCGTTTCTATCGCCCTCTTCTCTGGCCGGACCGATCAATCTGCTTCGTGCCTCTTTTAAACCACAAATTAACTTCTTTGTCCTTGTTCTACCCAACGCGCTACACATCGCGTCAACTGTCTACACTCGTCATGGCTAGCCAAAAAGCTGCCGTGGCGTCAGGCGCCGACTTGGCTGACGGTCTCAGGAGGAGAACGGCTCAGTCCGGCTACCAGACTGAGACTCCTAGCGCTCCCATTGTTGATGACAAGAAGAAGCTTGCCCCAAAGGTATGGTAAGCCGGCTGTATGGACCGGCCGTACTACGGTCCATGCATCACAGCTATTTGAAAGCTGTCATGGCGATGTATTATGATTCTAACGACGTATGGGTCTTTTTTAGAAGTCTGGCCTTGATGTTCTCTTTCAATGGGAGTGGCTTTGGGGCCCGACTATTCTTTTCGCCCTGGCCTGCTTTACACGCCTATACAAGATTGGCCTCAGCGATATCGTCACTTGGGATGAAGCTCAGTAAGTCATTCTAGATGGTCTTTTTTTTTTTTTTTTCATGGCATAGTAACTGCTGGGAAACCTGCTAACAATTGATGTTCTTATGTAGCTTTGGCAAGTTCGGTTCCTATTATATCAAGAACGAGTACTACTTGTATGTTTTCTGCTCCGCCCGCCAATAATCACGAACGATAAACTGATGCTGCTATTCTCTTTTTTAGCGACGTCCACCCTCCTCTTGGCAAGATGCTTGTTGGTTTGTCTGGCGTCCTTGCAGGCTACAACGGCACCTTCGAGTTCAAGTCTGGCGAAAAGTACCCCGAAGAACTCAACTATACATTTATGCGTGCCTTTAACGCTGCTTTCGGTATTGTCTGTATCCCAATGGCATACTGGACTGCTCGCGAGCTCCACTTCAAGCGTCCCACCGTCTGGCTCATCTCCCTGATGGTTCTTTGCGAAAACTCGTACACCACCATTAGCCGTTTCATTCTGCTTGACTCTATGCTGCTTTGCGGAACTGTGGCAACTGTTCTTTGCTGGGCCAAGTTCCACAATCAGCGCCACCGCAGTTTTGAGCCTGAATGGTTCCTCTGGCTTTTTCTCACTGGCGTGAGCATCGGATGCGTTTGCAGTGTAAAACTGGTTGGTCTTTTTGTCACCTCTATGGTTGGTTTGTACACCATTGAGGATTTGTGGAACAAGTTTGGTAACCACAGAATGCCTGCGCATGTGCTTGGTGCCCATCTTTCTGCTCGAATCATTGGTCTCATCATCGTCCCGTTCCTAATTTACCTGCTCTCGTTCGCCCTACACTTTGCCATTCTGAGCAACTCTGGTCCTGGTGATGCTCAGATGAGTTCTCTCTTCCAGGCTAACCTCAAAGGTACTTCCGTTGGAAAGGGAAGCCCCCTGGAACTTGCCTATGGCTCCCGCGTTACCATCAAGAATATGGGATATGGCGGTGGACTGCTCCACTCTCACATACAGACCTACCCCGAGGGTTCCAAACAGCAGCAGGTTACCTGCTACCACCATAAGGACACCAACAACGACTGGATAATTTACCCTAACCGTGGTGATGTCGAATACAACGAGGATGAGGAACCCCGTTTCATCTCGGACAAATCCGTCATCCGTCTGATTCATGCCCAGACAGGCCGTAACCTACACTCCCATGATATTGCTGCTCCTATCACCAAGGCCGACAAGGAGGTTTCCAGCTACGGAAATATCACTGTTGGCGACGCCAAGGACCACTGGCAGATTGAGGTCGTCAGCGATGTTGCCTCTCGCGATCGCAGCAAAGTTCGGACTCTGACTACCGCCTTTCGCCTTAGACATCCCATTATGGGCTGCTACCTCCGTGCTGGCACTGTTAACCTGCCGCAGTGGGGCTTCAAGCAGATTGAAGTTACTTGCACCAAAACCAACAACCCCAAGGACACTTACACCCACTGGAATGTTGAGGCTCACACCAACGATAAGCGTAAGTATTATATACCGAATCGTTATTTTAACTTGACATCATATGCTTACCTGTTACTACAGTGCCTCCCAGTGATCCCGCCGTCTACACTTCGCCCTTCTTCCACGACTTTATTCACCTCAACGTTGCTATGATGACTTCCAATAACGCCCTGGTTCCCGACCCTGACAAGCAAGATGATTTGGCTTCTCAGTGGTGGGAGTGGCCTATTCTTCACGTCGGCCTTCGCATGTGCAGCTGGGACGACAAGACCGTCAAATACTTTTTGTTGGGCAATCCGCTAGTCTACTGGGGCTCGACTGCATCTCTGGGTGTTGTCGGCCTGGTCGTCGCTTGGTACTTGGTCCGGTGGCAGCGTGGCTATAGAGAGCTTGAACAAGAAGATATTGACAAGATACACTACTCTGGTATCTACCCCATCATTGGCTGGGTTCTTCACTATCTGCCCTTTGTCGTAATGGCGCGTGTGACCTATGTCCACCATTACTACCCCGCACTGTACTTTGCCATTCTTTCTTTTGGCTTTGTGATTGATTGGCTATTTGCTAGTCAGAACAAGGTTATCAAGACTCTGGTGTTTGGCACGCTCTACATTGCTACGATCGGCCTGTACATTTACTTCATACCTTTCTGCTGGGGTATGACGGGCCCCAACCGAGACTATAACTATCTTCGGTGGTTCTCTCGCTGGAAGATGACGGACGCTTAAAACAATGTCCAGGTAACAAATGTGTTTAACATGTGTATGTTTGTGTGCATGTGTTCTACGGACACATGGCTTTTAATTCGAGGCTAGAAGTGGGAGGGACATCGTTTAGTGTTCTGTTGCCGGTCATCTCTTCCGCCTCAAATATTTTCTTTGCGTATTTCACTAGACCTATAAACAGTCGGGGGTGTCTTGGCTGTAAACTTGTTCAATAAATATTTTCTGTATTCTTGGTTCAGTTGGCTCTTTGTATTCCGTTTCTACGTCATCATGGCCTTTTTCTTCATGGTGTATATAAAATAAAGTTGTAACATGTGACGTGCGGCACAGGGATGAACAAAACAGCTTGTGCACCATGCTGCGAATATGTACGTGCTCAATGGTGTGGCAAGCACGAGCATAACTGCCCTAGACATTGGTAATGGAGATTCATGCAACATAGCTGAGAAATCATCCGGGGGTAGTGGAGTAATGCGTTTTTAGTTAGCGAGTATAGGCTGCGAGAAAGTGAAATCAGTGATGAGTCCTCACATCTAGACTGGTAGTAGTGTTGGATGCGGCGGGTATAATATTAAGAGATATCGAAACAGCTGGAAAGCAAGAAGCAACTCTAAGGGAATCAAAGCACAATGTAATTAACAATCAACCAAGGCTTTTTTTTTTCTCAAGACTAGAGTCGAGAAAAGAGGAAATGAAAAGTTATGCTTTGCTAAGAGGCTAGTGGGCAAAGGCGTGTCGTGTCAGCAGCAGCCTCGCTTGACTGCCTTGTCCGCTGTTATCGCCAGGCGCTGCCCAGTAGCACTAGCATGGCCCTTTACGCCGGACCTGCGGTCGTTTAAGTCGTATTTCCCTGCCTGAATATTCATGTGTATTTGCTCAGCTACATGCATGAACGCGCTCTCGACATTTTCGCCGCTCTTGGCACTCGTCTCGACGTATTCCAAGATATCGTTCGCGCGGGCCCATGTTTCGGCTTCAGCACGTGTGACTTCACGCTTACTGTTGCCATTGCCGCCTTCTTCAGCAGTAAGGTCTGCTTTGTTTCCTACGAGAACAACAACGATGTCGGGCTCCGCAATTTGGCGCAGGTCGGAAAGCCAGTCGGTTACATGGTCGAATGTTTGTTTGCGAGTAAGGTCGAAGACGAGCAAAGCGCCAGAGGCACCACGAAAGTAAGAGCGTGTGACTGATTTGTAGGTTTCCTGACCGGCAGTATCCCAAAGCGAAAGCTTCATGTGTTTTTGTTGCGACGGTAGCTCTCTAGCATCTTTTGAGTTGGTCCTGGGTTTCCGCGGTGGTGGAGGTAGGCCGGTTGCTGTTGACGCGGGTGGTGGTGTTGTGGCTGACGAAGATGAGGGCGATGAAGATGCGGTGTTATCCTGAGAACCTTGGGCTAGTGAGGGCGGCGCATAAGTTTCGCTATGGGGAGGCCCAACTGGGACGATGCGCGAGCCGAATTCGACACCGATGGTGACATCGTGATGGGCAGAGAACCGGCCTTCACACAAGCGAATGGTCAAGCTCGACTTTCCGCAGCCCGAGTCGCCTATACAGACTAGCTTGGCGATATAGTCCCATGTTGGAGCGGAGGCCATGGTGAGTGGGTTTGTTATTAGACAAGCTAGAAACGTGGATGTCGTAGTCGTAGTATGCAAACGAAGGGACAGTTGGCATAGGAGTATGTACTGGGAAATATCGGGCTCAAGTTTCGTCAATTCAGATGATGATGAGAATGATGATAAGCCCCAAAAGCTCCCACGCACGAGGGGAGAAACAGTTGAAGGAAGAACCAAGAGAGGAGTTTTTGATTGTTTCTTTTTGGAGAAAACAGAACGGAGCGGCGACTAAGAGCCAAGTTGGATAGCTAAGCCACGGTTGAATGAGCACAGCTACTAGCTAGCTTGGTGATGAGAGAAATGAGAAAACGACGAGGCAAATTAGACAAAGAACGAGGGCCGATAGTAGCAGCAATGCGACGATGGGAACTGCGATAGAAAGATTTCCATGTAGTTCTAGGGGCTTGGATTCGGTATGTTGTTCCTATTATGTAGCTGCAGATGTAATGGCTAAGTGGGAGCTGAAGCGAGAGTACAAGACAATGCAGATAGATGCAACAGAGAAAGAAAGGATTGCAGATGCGCAGTATTTAGAATGAAGAAATAAAGAAGGATTTGTAGGCCTAAGGGCTAACAAAGAAGAAAAAGCGAGAGAAGATAGAGCAAGCTGGCAAATCTACGAGATAAGAACACAGCAAGGGCTGGCTGGCTGGCTGGGTAGCTTTTAGTGGTCAAATGATGATGACACTGTAGTCAAGAGAAAAGCGAGAACGAAAAAGAATGAGCAAGAATCCTATGGAGGATAGGATTGCAAGGACGGCAAGGGATGACGTTGAGGGACGGCTTAGTAAAGTAAAGAATCGTGGAGTGACTGAGGCATATGATGAAGGTGAAGCGCGGCAGGGCAGTAAAAGTAAAGTAGGCTAGCAGGCCATAATAATAATAATGCACGACATGAAGCTACGAAGGCGGTGAACAAAGCTTTGGGAGGTTGCTGCAATAAGCAGGAGGCGGCTGTATTTTATAAGGTAGTGAGTGAGTGGATTAGTGGATTAGTGGATACTGACAGGTGGTGGGTGAGGTGGTGGGTGAGGTGGTGGCATTTCTAGAAGGAGCAACAGACAAGATGAGCAAAGCAGCCTCAAGCACACACCACAGTAGGGGAGGGAGGGGGCAACTACCACAAAATAAGGCGGCGCGGAAGTATATAGAAGTGCACAGAAAGTCACAACACTTCTAGCCAGGCGCGTGCTCCTGTCATCCATACTAAGTACTATACTATAGTATAGCCCTTGGTACTGGCATTTTCTAGACAGCGCCGCTGTAACTTGCTGGCAGAACATCTCTTGTGCCTTATCGGCGATTATGATAAGCGCTCACCAGCAAAGACTAGGCCAAATACGTCAGGAGACAAGCCGGGCCTGTCTCATATGCTATGCTATGCTATTCTATGTATGTACTTGTTTGGAGTCTATCTTGCGGCAGCCTACTCCTGTGGTTTGGCTTGTCTTTGAGACTTTCCGCATTTTACCAAGCCGTGCATGATACAGCGCCTGCTGTGTTTTCCTCTCCGCGCTACGTGAAGTGCAGCCTTGAGTCCATATTTCCCATCTCCGATCAGCCTTTCTCTTCTTTGCCTTGTAGTAGTTGTACTCTCAGCTGTTTGCATCTCACTCTAGATAGGCCTTAGTGTGTACTTGCCTTGCCCTGCCTTGCCTTTAGGGCCCTCAGCCTACAGACATATAGTGTGTGTATTTTTTTCTTCTTTCTTCTTTCTTCTTTCTTCTTTCTTCTTTCTTCTTTCTTCTTTCGCCTTTCTCCTTTCTCCTTATCTCTTTTCTTACTTCTTTCTCTCTCTTCATCTCACGATCACACACTCAACTCTCTCGATTAAGCCCCGAAGCCTAATCCTCGTCCGTCCGTCCGTCCATTCGGTATCCTAGTTCCAAGCCTCTTGTCATCCTTGACCAACTTATCCTCTAGGCCTGCCTCCTATCATCCTATCATTCGTCATACATTTTGCCATCCAATCAAGCGCTTGGCCTCGAGAGCCTGGGATACTTACCGCCTTATTCTAGTACACTGATACCTGATACTAGTACTGTATCAACTCACATGCTCCTCGCTAGCATCATATCAACATCGTTTGCGCAATAACAGTGAATAGGACGTGTGAGACTCTCCAGGCCAGAGGCCGACATATACACCCAGAAATAGTCCTTAAGCTGTACAACGTTTCTGCTCAGAAATCTACTCGCTATATCTAACACAACAACCTTTCTTTGCATCATACTCTAGGCTGCAAAGCGTCATAATCTTTCCTCTGCATAACTTATTCACTATCTGGTGCAAGCTTGTGATAGTCACTTCCCCCCCCCCCCCCCCTCCATTAATCTCTTACCTCTCCCCTGGGTCTGGCCCTGTCTGTCTCTGGCTCATATTATTCTCACCAAACCCTGGTCCTTCCACCGCTTGCTTTCGCTCTTCTCTTCGCTTTGGTTGTCCCTGTTTTGTGTTTTGTTTCGTTTTATTTCTGGCTGGTCGCATGCAGACTAGGACTCGTAAGAAAGGGTTTTATCAGGACGATCGAACCGAGTGAATTTCTCCTCCTATATCTACAATCTACAACTCCCCAGCAGCCTTGTTCACTTTGCTGGGTGTCTGAATCTGCCCTCAGCAATAGTTGGTCTATACTGAAAGAGAAATTGGGGCAGAAACTGCGACAGGGAATTCTACTTTGGAAAATCCCACGATGTTTTCAGAGTGTACGTCATCGATGAGCCTCTCTGCACGTACCCAACCAAACACACAAAGACCAAAATTGATACTCCCTACATCCGTAACATGACCAATAATCTTGGCTATTTGTCGTTGTTACCCACTGCAACCATTTTTTTCCGCATAGCTTTTGCTAACCGTCCGAGATATAGATGCATCTAAATTCCTGGCTCAAAGCCAAATAAAGGCCTCGACTTTTGTTGGCCAAGCAAACGCCGAGCCTGGGCCGTCGCCACGCCCAGGTGCCGATATTGGGCAACCGCCCTCGCGACCCTCTACGAATAGCCGTGCTTTTCTTTCTCCGTATCGCACCACCGGGGCCCCATATCAACAAACAGGAGGAAATACCGCTAGCTCCCGTTTTGGGCCTCTTGCCTTTGGTTCCCGCTTAGCGCAACAGCAAGAAGCACCCCTTTTTCACAGCCACTACAACGACTTTCGAGAAGAGGACGATGACTGCGATGATGATGATGACCGAGGCCGCGACGCTGCCGATTTATATGCTCTTCAGCGTTCTAGAAGAGTGGCTGCCGCCAGCAAACTTGCCGAGAGTATGGGCTCTGAAGGTGAAACCAGCAACATATCACTGGACCACAGTCGGGGCGGCTACTCCTCATTCGCCGACGAAAACAACGAGTCAAGTGAACCAGCCCCCGTATTCCAGAGTTCCTTCCCCAAGGGACTCAAGAGCAGCTGGCACGGAAACCGCCGGAATACATTACCACGGAAAACGAAGCAACGCGGCGCTATTGACGAAGAATCCGAACATAGGACTTCAGATACCGAAGCGTCACCTTCAAAAGGTGGGATGGTTACAGTGGGACTCGACTCTGAACTCATACACGACGATGATCCCCCTGCCTCTTTAATGGGTGATGGGGATGATCTCCTTGATAGCAGTCCGGCGCCATTCCAGGTATTCAACGATGCACATGGACGAGAGCCACATAGCCATGCTGCATTCCGACAACGGCCGATTTTTGGTGAATCGGAGATTGACGAATCTCGTATCCAGGACGTTGTTGTCTTATCCTCACCTACTGAACCGGAGCTCTTCAGACATGACTCGTTCTTTGCCTGGCTCTACCTGATAATGCTTGCTAGCATGCTTTCCACATATTTCCTAGTGTGGCTACATACCTCCACTCCTGATAGCTCACATCCTATTGGCGACACGATCTACACTACCCTTGAAGGCTCCATGTACATGCTTGGTGTCGACACTGTAGTCGCTGTTATGGTAGCACTAGTCTGGCTTGCGGCACTGCAGTCGTTCGTCCGGCCTATGGTGATACTAATCATGGTAGGGATGCCCATGATTTCGGTATCGTTTTTTATGTACCCGTTCATCTCGAGCTTTCACGCCCGCGGTGGGGCGCAAGAAAGAGCCATGCGCTGGGCATCCGCGGTGCCCCTAGCTGCAGCCGCAGCATGGGTTTACTGTGTATATAAAGGGCGTCACTCGATCCGCCAGGCCATTGAGATCCTGGAGTTTTCATCGCGTATTCTGCGCATTAACTCGGCTCTTGTGACGGTTGGCCTTGCCAGTCTGATTGCTATTGTGGTTTGGACGTGGCTCTGGCTCGTCATGTTCACCCGCATCTTTCTCGATGGCCACATGTCTACAACCAAGGCGCAGTGGATCATCGAGGGATCTACATGGTGGCTAGGCGCGTGGTTTATCTTCATGTACATGTGGACAGTATCCGTCATCAACGAGGTGCACCGGGCAACTTCAGCTGCCACCGTGTCACAGTGGTATTTCCATCGCAACGCCATTCCTATGACACCATCGCAAGAGGTGGTCAAGGCTGCAATAAATCATGCTTTGACTACAATATTCGGTACCATAAGTCAGGCAACTCTCCTAGCCCGCATGATTAGAATGCCTATTCTCTTTCTCCCCGCTCGCATGTCTTTTGTTATCCAGCGTATTGCCAATATGATTATGCCTACATCAGTGGTCGCCTTGACCAACCCGCTTACAGTCACCTATGCTGGCATCCACTCGCAAAACCTGACGACCTCAGCCCGCGGCTTATCCTCAATGGAGTTTTTGGGTCCCCAGACACCTACGGCAACACTGACACCGCGCGTCTTTAACGCACTCACCGACGACCCTAGACACAGCGGTCTTGTGCCGTACCGCCTGGCCAAGATGCTCCTCTATGCCTCGCGATTCGTTATGGCTATCGCCATGGGCTTTGCGGGTTGGGTTGTAACTTCAAGACAACTCGCAATCGAGAAGCCCGACGGCTCTGGCGTCATTCGAGGCTCGCTGTATGCATACACTGTTGGCCTGGTAGCTAGCTTCATTGGGTACTCTGTTATGGGCTCAATGGAAAGTGTCTTGGGCAACATCATGGATGCAGTTGTAGTGTGCTATGGCAGCGAAAGGCGCATGCAAAATGGAGTTGGTGCGTACTGCATGGAGGCAGCATACCTGCTTGGTGGTCGCAGACGAGCAGATGGCGAAGCGTACGCATGAGTACAGAGAGACCGAAGTTGGCAATAGCACATGTAAACTTTTCACTTACTTTGTTCCTGTCCTTGTATCTATCACCCCGCGCTCTTTATATCTTATTCCCCATCATGTCTATAGAATGTATGCGTCGTGTTTCTCGTCCTCCTTTCCACCCAGCAGATTGGATTGTGGCCCATGGCCTTTGGTTTTATTACATATACATACATGGGGTTTCCAGGCTTGGGCTTTCTAATAGCTCTGCAATGTTCTCTTTTCATACAACTACGCACAACATTTTACGCTTTTTTACTTTAAATAACACACGATTTATCTTACATAAACGCAAGCACATATCGATAGAAGAATGAAAGGGGCCGGAGAGAGGAAGAAAAATGGCAATATTGTTATGTCTTGTTCTATTGGGCATCGTCCCTTTGGTCATCTTGGTGTTCCCTATGACGAAAGACGTTGGAAGCATGCATACTTCGCAAACAAACAAACGAATAAAAAAAAAAAAAACTTGCATCAGCTTCGAGAATCTCTCAGGACTGTACACACAGTTCGACTTTTTCTGCTTAATCTTTCACTTAACAAACCTTGGTGAACTTCTCCCCCCGTCAATTTACATGACGTCATTTCTGCTAGAAAACGAGGCGGCTAAGGGTTACATGTTAGGGTTAACTCAAATGTACCTAGGCAAAAGAAGGCAAGGTCGGTCAGTTGCGTTCACGTGTGATTAGCCAGACTCAGCCACAACATGATTCGTCTTGCTCTTATGAAGCCGGATCCAATACAGTAATACAGTCCGGGCGATTCAACTGAGAACGCAAAAACTAAACTAGACATTTAAGGCTATGCAACAAAGGGTAGCCTGCGCTGGAAACAGGCCTATTCCTACTAAAGTATGCATGACAAGACCAGTTAAGACGTATAAAAGGGAGCCGGCCATTCCCGCGCAGGACGTTGGGAATCATGTCATAGAGGGCGAGATACAACACAAAGTATTACCTTTCTCTGCTCTTCTTGTCTCGAAAGCTCTTTCATCGACTCTTTTTCTTGTTTCTTACTGTTCTCCTCAGTATAAGTTTCATAGGATTGTTTGGTCAGCCTGCGCCTTCATCTCTGTCTCTGTCAACGTTGCCCAGCTGTATCAAGATTGGCCTGTATATACAGCAAATACCTGATACCCAGATCAAGTGACCAGATCCCTCCCTTTCTCCTACATTTTCTGTATTCAGGTCCTTCTCCTGCTCCCTCCCATCGTTGGAATCTCCTTCTCTGGGAACCATTCTTGCTCGCTTCTTCTTCCATCATCTTAATCGTCTTGTCTTGTCTTGTCTTGTCTTGTCTTGGACTTCATTCTTTGCTCCTCTCCTCTATCCCGGCCTCAGCATCTGCATTTACCACAGCTTTAGCCATGGCTGACTTCGTCCCTCCTCCCGGCCCTCCCCCACCCCAAGAGCCACAGGTCCCCCCTGGGTGGACTGCACGCTGGAATGATCAGTACAAACAGTGGTGAGTCATGAGCGTCCATAGTTGCTACTCTCTTCATCGGTCAGTCTCCTTGCTAATATGACTCTCTGTGCTTTAGGTTTTACGTAAACCTGTATACAAAGCAATCCCAATGGGAGGTTCCTAGAGAGCCTGTCTATCCGCCAAATGAAGCCTCTCCCCCCGGCGCTCCCCCAGGCTATGTACCCGGCCATAATCAGCCTGCACCCAGCGACACTAAAAAGAATCCCTATGACACTGTGCCCTCAAATCAGGAAGAGGATGATGCGGCTCTAGCTCGCCGCCTTCAGGAGGAGGAAAACGCCCGCTTCCACAATGCTGGCAACGCCAACACCAGCGCAAACTCCTACTACAATGATGTTGGCGCCAATGCCAGTTATCACAATGCAAGTAGCAGCAATACCCCCACTCCCTACGATGCCACACCTACATCCAACTCAACGCCTGTAAATGGCGGCGAGGAGAAGCGCGGCTTGATGGGCAAGCTTTTTAACAAGGCATCGGGTAAACACAGTGGTGCTGGTGGCGCAGCTACCGCCGGAGGCTTAGGCGGTCTTCTAGGAAGTCTTGCCGGCCGCCACAACAGCCACAGCAAGCCTAGCTACAACAATGGATATCCTCCTCAGGCCTACGGGCAGCCAGGATATGGCGGATACCCGCCTCAAGGTGGATACTATGGGCAAGCACCGCCGAAGAAGAGCGGCGGTATGGGCAAGATGGGTGGTGCTGCCCTGGGCCTTGGCGCTGGCATGCTGGGTGGCGCAATGATAGCAGGTGCCATTGATCATGAAGAGAATGAAGCCTACGCCGAGGGCTACATGGATGGGCAAAACGACGACTTCGGCGGAGGTGATTTTGGAGGCGGTGACTTTGACTTTTAGTCCTAGGCAGCAGTGTTTGTTTGACTTGGTGCTTCTCAGATGCGCGTGGATAATTGTTCATGAAATTATGAAACTGACATTTCGATCAATATACATTTACTGCTCAATTATTCACTGTAAAACATGCGATAGGCAGGCTTTTGATTGGCGTCAGTATTTGATGACCTAGATAGATCGGGCCAATCCCTATAGCAATAGCACACCATCTAAGGCTGTGGCGCATCATCTCCGTACTCCTTCCGAGTTACCATTCCCAATCGCCCTACCCTTCGCATTTCCAGAGTTAGACGAGCTAGTTCCACTCGACATGGAGCCAAGAAGGCCGCCTTTTTGGCGCTCCTCGATTTCAGCGCGAAGCTCGGGGTCCACTAGAGGAATTATTAGATTTCATGATGTTGTCATATGAAGTAGCAGAAGAGATAAACTTACAGTTATCCATCAGGTAGGGCATGCCCATGAACATGACCAGCGATACCATGGCCATTAGAATCATTGGGTTCTTGAACAGCGATAGGACAGAGACTAATGGCTGTTGTCAGTGCTGCATTGTCTATCATATCAATCTCTCCATAGCACTCACATTTGGGTCTTTCCACAAAGAAGCCTCGCTGGCCCAGCACTCGCATCTCCAGTCTGCCCGTCTGGAAGCCCTGGACGACTTCACCCTTGTTATCCCATTCATTACCCCGATACGTCTCCCACGCACCAATCAGCTGGCCAGCTGCATCAATATCAACACGCAATGGTGCGAATCCATGCGACGCGCAGTACACGTCGACCAAGTACGAGCCGGGCGTTACGTTACGGAAGATGAAGTTGTTGGTTACTGAGAGCGGCGCCGAAAAGCGCTTCCCGGGCGCCGATAGAACAGCATGAGTCGATGGTGGCAGAGTGCTTGGGTTGGCAAGGGCCTGGCTGGCGGGCACCGTGAAGAGGAGGGTAGTCGAGATGGGGCTGTTAGAAACCAGGTGGCTACTGGCATCATCGTTTTTCTCAGAGGTAACCGCCGAGGCTATGCTGGCTAACGCAGCTGTTAGAAAGTATACTGCGCGCATTGTAAGGGTTGTGTGGAACAGTGACAAGTCGGTGGGTTCGCTTAACAGAGTGCTCGAGGACGTCTCAAGGCTGTTGGTTGGCAACACGATAGGTGGCGCTCATGATAAGTAGGGTAGTCTGAACAGTGGGGCTAGGTTTCTAAGAGCTAAGGGTTGTTATAGCTACAATTAGGGTTTGGACGAGGCAGATGGATGGAAGATGCAGCCGAAGATATATTCTACGACATGATACTCACACTCACTTTTGTATTAATTTCGCCTTGCTATTGGTGCATAACTTTGCTTTTTCCTTTCTATCTATTCAGCTTCAAACTCACAGCAAATGACAACTCCTTAAACTCCATCGTGTAAGATATATTCAGACAGGGCCTTCTTGTTTGCCCAAGCAACTGTACTTTTGGATATGCCGCCCTTTGTTAACTATCACTTCTTTACTGAGTCAAGACAGCCTTGAAGGACTGCTCAAAGTCGGCAATAATGTCATCGATGTGCTCGGTGCCAACTGAGATGCGAATCAAGTCTTCAGATACACCAGATGCCACCTTCTCTTCGTCGCTCAGTTGCTCGTGTGTCGTGGTCCATGGATGGATAGCCAGAGTCTTGGAGTCACCGACGTTAGCTAGGTTGGAGACGAGTTTGAAGTTGTCGACAATTGCCGATCCTTGGGCACCACCGCCCTTGACACCAAAACTCAGCACGCCGCCGAAGCCGCGTGGCATGTACTTCTTGGCAGTCTCGTGGGAGCCGTGGCTCTCTAGACCCAGGTATGAGACCCAGCTAACGTATGGCGAACTCTCCAAGTATCTGGCCAGAGCTAGGGCGTTCTGGGCATGGCGCTCGGCACGCAATGATAGTGTCTCAAGACCAAGAATCAGCTGCTGAGCACCAAAGGGGTTCTGGCAGGCGCCCAGGTCACGCATGATCTCGACGCGAGCACGGATTATGAAAGTTATGGGTCCAAAGGCCTCCCAGAACTTGAGGCCATGGTAGCCAGCAGAGGGGTTGACCATGTCGGGGAAGCGGGCAGCGTTGGCACCCCAGTCGAAGCGGCCACTGTCGACAATAACACCACCAATCGTGGTTCCATGACCACCAATCCACTTAGTGGCCGAGTGCACCACTATATCGACACCATGGTCAATGGGGCGGCAGAAATAGCCACCTGCACCAAATGTGTTGTCGGCCTTGTTGCGAGGAGTAGATAGTCAGCAGCTGGCCTTTTGGTAGAATCAAGTGTGCCGTCAGCAACCAGACAGACAAGTCAACTTACAACGACAGGCACGCCCTTGGCATGAGCAGCCTTCACAATGGCCTCGAAGTCGGGCACGTTGTAGCGCGGGTTGCCAATAGACTCGATATACACGGCCTTGGTCTTGTCGTCAATAGCAGCGGCTAGGTCATCGGCGTTGTCGCCCTTGACAAACTTGGTGGTGATGCCAAAACGTGGCAGGAGGACCTTGAGCTGGTTATAAGTGCCTCCGTACAGGTTAGATGTAGAGACAATGTTATCGCCAGCCTGAGCTAGAGTAGTGAGGGCAATGAATTGGGCAGCTTGGCCGGATGAAGTAGCCAGAGCAGCAACACCACCCTCAAGTGCAGCAACGCGCTTCTCAAATACATCAAGTGTAGGCTAGAGGGAAGGGGGGGGGCACGTTTTTTTTTTGAGTGTTAGCGATCGCGGGAACATCTTGGTCTTTCATTGTCTCAATAGGGAATATATATTCCGGGGAAGACTCACGTTCATGATGCGACTATAGATATTCCCAAACTCCTTCAAGCCAAACAGACGTGCGCCATGAGCCGAGTCCTTGAAAACATAACTGCTGGTAGCATAGATGGGCACAGCACGGGAGCCAGTGGTGGGATCAGGCTCCTGGCCAGCATGAAGCTGCAAGGTCTCAAACTTCTGTTCAGACATAGTGAAGAAAGAAAGATCTAGTTCAAGATGAATTAGAAAACGTCGGACAAGGGAAGGCTTTTGCTAGTTTAAAACATGAAAGCATGAAAGGGGAGAAAAAGAAAGTCGGCGAGGAAGATCACTTTATACACCAGCAGGGAGTGCTATGCCGGTAGGTTTATAGCCCATGTTTCTCGTTCTTCTCTTTTCCACTCTGGAGATTTTCTTTTTTTATTTTTCTTTTATTGCTGATGGCGACATCGCCCATCCAAATATCAAAACCGGCCCGTAACCTCAGAAGCTTAATATATCTATTGATATGTGCTAGTTTGTGTCTAGGCTATGCGCTATGTAAGTCAAAGTGGGGGACCCAGTTCCTTGAAAGCACGCCATAGCTCGCACCCACAGCCCCGGCCGCCTGTCAAATTGATCGCAAAAGATGCAAGATCAAGCACGGCCTGCGGATTGAGACAGCGATAGGTATGGGCCAATAGAGCCCCGCCATATGGTTTGGGATGACAAAACAAGGCTAAACCAGAAGGGGATCTTGGTCCTCAACCCGTCGTTCACTTCCTTTTCCGAAGCCTTGACACAAAGAACAGGAAAACAGCCCGATCCCGGCGACCACTAGGCCCAAGAATCTTAGGCTCTGTCCGCCCCCCCCCATCTCCACTCGGTAACCAGCACCTACGCCTGGGTCATTACTGCAACTGATGGTGGCTTCACAGCTAGTCTCTTTCTCTGGGACCTCCATTTCCAGCCAAATGCAGCCTGTGAGGAAACAGCCATTGTGACCGCCCACAGAACAAAGTTAACGCCACCGCATACCGCTGCCATTCGGGCTGTTGTGCAGATAGATCCCAAGCAAAACGATAGCCTCGATATGAACACAGAGAGGGCGATGAATCCGGAAAAGTAAAATACGGCATTCAAGCCTTCGACGGTAAAGGAGATAAAGGGATATAAGACTGTCTCGGGGGTTAGAAGACAAGACTCTCGATTTGTGTAGCTTAAACCAATGGGACTTACGCTGAGGCGCCATCCTCGGCAGTACCTCGAGATACACCAAAGACAGGAAAGAAAAAAGAGGGACGAAAATAAGGAAGTTCACCTGTGAAGGCGCAGAGAACTCTGTGCGCGTATTATAGAACTGAGAAACTAGGGACGTCCACGACGATCGGTTAGTATAAGAGCATTCCAGGCGGTTTAGCACAATGTTCACACAAGGCATGTATCATTCACTATGCTGTAATGTACTATCGCAGGTACGCACCGACCATGGCAAGAATCAGCACTACCAAAGCCAAGACGGCCTGGAGCCCACGAAGGGCCAGAGAAGGGATACTGGGTGCCATCCGAGTCGAAAAAACACAGTGAGGCCGGCTCACTATGTGCAATTGTGGGAGAAAGAACTAGATTTATCTCTTCTATGACAGGATGCCAGAGAATGATAGCCCATATATATATATGCCTCGAAACATAGATAGACTAACCAATGCATGGACGTTACTGAAACACCAACAGTCTATGGAAGAACATCATGATCCCGATACAATTCGTGAGAGGCATCAGGGTAAAATGGCGAGGGGTCACTCAAAGCAGCCCCCCAAAGGGGGGGGGAGGAGGAGAGGGACATGTCTATCAGCTTCCTGAGGCGTCGATCGTACGTTATGAGCCCCAGACTTAAAATCGCTATATCGAGACATGTCGAGTCGGTCTACTTGTTAGAGTAACTTCTTAAACCGGTGGCTTTTCTTGTACAACTTGACAAAAGGTACAGGTCTTCTAGAAACATTCACGGAAAGAAAATGGAAGAACGGGCTGCTACTTCTAACCCTAACTGTGCAGTCAGTCTTGCAATACAACGCGGCATCATGCCATTGAATTCTTTTTTGGCATGTGCACAATCGTAGTGTGGGCTTTGCTGGCATGTTGACCAATCAACGGAGGGCAAAAGACAACCGAGGTTTGTATTGGTTAATTGGGTTATTACCTGCAACCTGGTTGCTTCCTTCCATTTTGTATAAATCAGCTTTCTCCAACTCAGCGAAACGCTGGCGGATGAATTTCTTTTGTGGGGTTGTAATAGAAGCGTTCACACATGTACTGGGGGAAGTCAGAATACCTTGAGAAGCTCCATGAAGCCATGGTAATTCCGTGAAACAAGCTGCTCCACAGTGTACCTTTGCTGGGAAAACTACAAAAAAAAAAAAAAAAAAAAAAAACACCCATCGACTGAACCGAGGACACTAAAAGAAAGGGAAGGAACACCAACCTCGGCCGATTGGCTGTAGCTTGGCAGGTGCTTGGAGTCCAGGAACAAGACATCTGGCATATGCTAAGAGGCGGATGTCATAACTACAGAAGTGGCTGTAGTCAAACTTCCGCGACCACCTCTTCATACAAACAGGGAAGCAAGCCAATCTGCATGCCTCGTCCTTTGCATTGTCTATTTCTTTTTCCAGCCATTTAATTACAGCTCCCTGTCTGCTCCATACGTGGTGCTGCTGCTGCTGCTGCTGCTGCTGCATAGACCCAGAAAACAAGCAACAATTAGCAACTGCCCCAGAAAGCCAATTCCACTTGCGACGTTCAGCTGTCAGACTCCGTAACTACGATTTTTGGACCTGCCTACCTGCCTGGCTTCCACTGTTCTTTCCATTTTCCACTTTCCACTTTCCACTTTGCGCTTCTTGCTCGCCTGATTTGTCAGCCTATTTTGCCTGGGCCTCGGGTGACTTGAGGCTTTTTACTGTGCTATATTCGCCTGCATTTCTCTCTGCTCCCCTTCCAGTGGCCACCGCCCTTGACAACCTTCTATTCCACAGACCCTTGATAAACGCGCATCGTTGTCGTGTACAAAATGAGCAACAGCCCGCAAACCACTATGGTCTCCCGCTCGCAGATGGTTGCCTTGCAGAAGGACCTGGCCCTCACTCCGCCGCCAGGCCAGCCTCACGGAGTCCCAATTCCCGGCTCTCAGCGTGAGAACCGAACTGCCGTGTATCGCCACTGGCGCCTTCGTGAAACTGGATTGCTGGAAACGTACGATGCCGATATCCGAACCACCCACGACCTGTTTGAGGATGTTGCCCGGCGCCAGGCCTCGATGAGCTGTCTCGGCAATCGGCCTTGGAATCGCGACACGCGATCGTGGGAGAACTCCTATGCATGGCTAACCTTTGCCGAGGTTGCCGAACGCCGCAAAAACCTCGGCGCTGGAATTGTCGAGGTGATGAAAGTGGCTGGTGTTGAGCCTAATTCTATTTATGGAGTGGGTTTGTGGTCGCAGAACCGCGTGGAGTGGCAGATTGCCGGTAAGTCAGCTGGCCAGCCAGGCCGGACAATGCTATTCTATTTGCCATTACGAACTCTCATGCTAACGCTTAGGTCCATACAGAACTCGCTATCATCTCCCAGTCTCTCTTCTCTGTGTCGCTTTATGAAACCCTCGGCCCCGAAACTACCGAGTACATCATCAACCATGCCGAACTCCCCGTTCTCATGTGCTCGCTTCCTCACGTGCCGGCTCTCCTAAGCCTGGCTACCCGTATTCCTACACTCAAGACTATCATCTCGCTAGACCCCCTTGATGCCGGCGAACAGACCGATATGACCATGCTTTCGGTACTCAATAATATCGCCGCCTCACATGGTATCAAAATCTACGACATGCGTGATGTTGAGGCCATTGGCGCCCAGTCTGGTCGTCCCATGCGTCCGCCCGGTCCCGACGATCTGATTACCATCAACTATACATCCGGTACTACTGGAACACCTAAGGGCGTTGTCTTGACTCACCGCAATGCTGTTTCCGGCATCACCGGAGCTCGGGCCAGTGACCACGTCAAACCCGGTGACACTCACATTTCTTACCTGCCTTTGGCTCACATTTACGGGCGTATGGTGGACACGACAGCCCTGGCATCAGGAGCCAAGATTGGCTATTTCCATGGTGATGTGACAGCGCTGGTGGATGACATGAAGTTGTTGAAACCGAGTGGCTTTATGAGCGTCCCTCGGTTGTTCAACCGCTTCAACTCCGCCCTGCGCACTGCCACTGTCGAGGCGCCCGGCGTCAAGGGCGCCCTTTCCCGCAAGGTCATTGAAACAAAAAAGGCTAATATGAAACTTACCAATGGCAAGGCCTCCAACAAGCATTTTTTGTTTGACCGGATCTGGACGCCCAAGGTGACGGCTGCTCTTGGTCTTGGCCGCTGCAGCTTCATGGTCAGCGGCAGCGCGCAACTAGACCCCGATGTGCAAATGTTCCTCCGTGCAGCTCTTGGAAACAGATTTGTACAGGGCTATGGCTTGACTGAATCGTACGCCGTTGCTACTGTACAGATGTCCAATGACTTCACCGTAGGCAACATCGGTGCTCCGACATCGTGCGTTGAAATCTGCCTGGAATCTGTTCCGGACATGGAGTACTTGGTCTCAGATAAGCCCAACCCTCGCGGTGAACTTCTTCTTCGAGGCCCCTGTATTTTCAGCGGCTACCACAAAAACCCCGAGGAGACTGCTAAATCTCTTGATGCTGACGGCTGGTTCCACACTGGCGATATTGCTGAAGTTGACTCCCTTGGCCGCTTCAAGATCGTAGATCGTAAGAAGAACGTGCTGAAACTGGCACAGGGCGAGTACATATCGCCCGAGCGTATTGAGAACGTATACATGGGTAGCACAAACCTGATTGTATCGGCCTTTGTACACGGTGATCCTGTGCAGTCATCGCTTGTTGGCATCTTCGGCGTCGACCCCGTCACCTTTGCGCCGTTTGCTTCCAAGCATCTACAACGCCATATCAGCCCCACCGATCTGCCCGCTATACGTGCTGCACTGCATGAACCCGTGGTAAGACGTGAGATGCTCAAGATCTTCGACCATATTGGTCGGAAGGCCAAGTTCAACAGCTTCGAGCGCGTGCGCAGCTGCCATCTGGCACTTGACCCCTTCACGATCGACAATGATCTACTAACCCCCACGTAAGTTCTACTATTCCCACCTACATATCTATCAAACTCCGCCGTATTCTGCTCTGTGCTAACCCCTTATCTTTTCATCGTTTCCCCGTAGGCTCAAGCTAAAACGCCCTCAGGCTGCCAAGGCCTTCCAGAATGAGATTGCGGTCATGTATGAGGAGATCAACAGCACTCCCGAGAAGCCACGTCTCTAGAGACAAGGCAACGCACAATATCAGCCACACCACAGATCCAGGGCCTCATTGTCTGTCTAATAGTTTTATTTTCGAATATCTAGCTTTCACATGTCACTACTCTTATAGCAACAGCAGAGCATTTATTATTTGCAGGATTATTACGTCGTTGTTTTTGTTGTTTGCCTCTACGTTAATTACTCTCTGTATTGGTGTTTCCTGAATTCATGGTTTTGCAGGTAGAAATTCACATATGAAGTTTACTTCATTACTAGACTGTTCAGTTAAGGGGTGCCAATTGCTATGCCAACACGTGACAATCCAATTCCCTATCTACAGGTTACTAACTAACATATTTTGTCACTCACTCTGTTTCCGACTCATACTCAAAATCGTGCTCCAACTCAAGCTGTGCGCCCTCCGCCCTCAATTGAGCCAAGGTCTTCGACTGTAACCGATCAAGGTTGAGATCCCGGTGCAAGTTTTGCAGGTGCATCCGGATCTCATCCGTGTTTGCCACGACATTCCGCGGGTGCCGTACCAGTTCTCCAGGGTGGCTAAATGTGTCGGAGTTTCCCGTAGCAGTAATCTGTGGCGACCCACGCAGAACTTCCTGCTGTTTTGAGGCAAACTCGTCTGTGAGACCCAAAGTGATGTTGCCTTCCAAGTGTGCATCGGGGCGGTACAGGCCTAGAGTTGAATACAACGGGCCTTGAACAGCACCAATGGTTGGATTAGGGTGAAGAGTGATCTGACCTGATAATAACATAGCATGGGCACGTACAACTCCTTCCGTGCTAGATCTCGAAGCAAGATGGCCTTCGGGTACAAGCGGCTCAGCATGTGGTGTGAACGGCTGTGGCCGGCGGATGCGCCGTGTCCTACCATCAGGCATTGTGAGGGTCAATAAATTCGAGGGGCGTGAGTCCATGACGTCATTGGTGAGAAGGAAGACGCGTCCCGACGCGTCGCCAATAACCATACGAGAAAAGTCGGCAGAGAAAGCGCCAGCCATGAGAGGACCAGGAACCTCGATTAGGTTACGGACGAACGGCTTTTTGTTTCTTACATTCCATACTCTTAGCACACCATCAGACCCTCCAGTATACAATCGGTTTGACGTTGAGCCCCAGAGCGTGAAGCGGACGCCTGTATCCAACTCGCTACCATCGGGTATAGGGTCCACAGACCGGCCATGATGTAGGATGTGCATAGGGCTATCCCCTCCTGCTGTATCCCAAACATATACGCGTCCGTCAGTCGTCGCTGCAGTGACATACGAATAATTGTTGCTATTAGGACGGATGGTGATCTCGTTGATGTCAACGGAGTAGCAATCCAGGGTTTGTTGGAGATGGTATGTTCCAGTAGTGATATTCGAGCTATCGGCAGTATACGACCAGATACGGATCTGTGTCTTGATTCTAGATTCAAAATGTACATTCGTCATAGAAGCCGAGGTAGCAACAGCAAATGTGGACTGGTTCGGATGCCAAGCAACCTCGAACACATTTTGGGCGAGTGGGTTATTGAGCATAACCTCATTTCCCGTGATAGCATCCCAAACCCGGACCACTCCCGAATTGCGGCGGTTTTGGGGGATGTCACTTTCGTCCTTGGTAAAAGAGCGAGGCGAATATCCCACTAGCAAGTGATGGCGACATAGGGCACCCTTTCCCCATTGCATGGTAGCAGGGAGGTATCCCCATTTGGGCCTGCCTTCTTCTGTCGAAATCGACATATTAGCAGGCCCAGTTTGATTTCCGAAAGATCTATACCGGCTTTTGCTGATATCGCCGTTGGGGTCCATGGTGTAGACACGTACAGCCTGGTTAGTAGCATCCATTCCTGTGGCCACAAGACTCCCTCGGGGCAGGACAAAGTTAACGTTGCCTGCGTGTTGCCACGTCGCGACACACTTGATAGAGCCCTTGAGATTTGTATCAGGCCGCCAGATCTTAACAGTATGATCAAAGCTTGCAGTGTACGTCAGCCCAGTATCTTCATCAAATGCAGATGATACTACAGAGGAATAAAGCCAAGGATCCTGGCTCTCTCTCATGGCATCTGTCGAGTTCTCACCCTTTTCGACTATGGGTCTAGAAATACGGTGGTCTGGCAGGGCCTTGAGGACCATATCCTTAACAGACCCAATCAAGAGATTTCCAGGCTTGTTATACTGCTGATTGTGGGAGTCTGAATGTGTAATCGTGCCGCAGATGAAGGTGTCGGGAGACAGCCACGAGACCGTAGCAATATCGCCGGCACAATTGGTCCACTCATAGCGCACATCCAAGTTATCTTCGATCAGCGTCAACATATCGTTCTTGGCATGCAGATACCGCCTTGACCTTCCAAAGCCCAACCGTCCTTCAACCTCACGCGAGAATCTCATACTGGAAAGTTTGGCATATCGTTCTTGAGCTCCTTTAGTTTGGTCATGTTCGATTGACAAGGCTTGTGGGTTGCCATGATTGGTTTGGCGATAATTAACGTCCGAGAGGAAATTGTAAATGTCCATGTAGCCCCTTCTTCTGAGGGCGTCCTGACCCTCCAACTTGCTAAGGTCCAAGATTGAACTGGGGCGTTTGTGAATGATACGAGAGAGTTCTCTGATTTTGCTGGACGGTGGCTTTTTGAACGACACAAACATGCGAGCCGCTTGCAGAACATAGTTGATCTCGCTGGGTGTAAAGTCGACATGGAATTTGAGCCCGGGGGGCAAATTCTGCAGATCAGCAGCGGGAACTTTGGTAGTGAGAGTATCCAAGAAGCCTTGACGACTACTATATGGCAAATACGGCCAAGAGCCAGGCTGATGCCAAGTAGACTGTATCGGCACCGCTCGATCAGGGTCCTTAACTATTTCAGGCGGCTTTCGGCGAGGGTCTCGGACGGAAGAATTCGGAAATTGAAAAGAAGGCGGAGGAAACGAGGCCCGCGTCGTCGATGTTTTAGTTTTGGTGTCGATACCAGTATTGGTCGTATGCCCATCATTACGAGATTCGGACTGCAACTGTGGCAATGGGTCGTGAACGAGTAAAGAAGATGGCAGCAGGCAAGAGCTGTATCCAGTCTTTGGAGATTGAAATTGTAGCATGGAGGGAACATGAGGTTCGCGCTTGATAGGGCTTTCAAGATCGTCCAAGGACTGGCCATCGTCAATTGGATCGATGCCGGTTGTTGGGGTCAGTTGAGCAGCTAACAAAGAGCTGCTGCTGGCTTTGTGGATAGGATAGAAGTATTTTGGATGTAGGTTAGAGACGGTCGAAGCGTTATTGATAATTTGTTGGCGGATGATAGGGCCGCCCAAGGAACTATTTTGATGCGATGGCGATGGGTTGATAATCGGACTCTAAATTATCAGGCAAGTGGCGTTAGTAAATTTTCTGATATAGCTGACGACGGGACCAAAACGCGTCGCAGAAAAGGTTGTGTATTTAGGCGCGATTGCATGAATGACACGTGCATACCCATCTAAGGTCAAAATCTTGACGCAATCGTTTACGGGGTCGAGGTGCTGCATCATAATCAGAGTCATCAGAGAGAAGCCCGGGCTGGGAATTTTCTCGCGTGCTTTGGTCCAGAAGAGCGCCTGGTTGGCTGTTAGGGCTGTAGTTTTGAAGGAGGGCTGAGGGCCGTTGTAGTAACCGACGTTGTGATGGCGACAATGATGACGGCGGTTGGTTCTGTTTCTGTCTCTGTAGAGCCTGGCCATAGTGACTTTGGTAATCCTGTTGGTCCTGGCAATATCGGAGTTCGTCCGGTCGACTACTGACCAGTTGTAGGCGCAAGGTATTTGACATACTCGACTTCTCACCTCTTGGCTCTGACGAAAATGAACATGAGCCAGGGCCAGTGCCAGTGTCGCTCTCTGATGACCATTTGCTCTTTGTTTCAGAAGCTGTCAGTGTGGTTAAGCTTTCCACTTCTTCCGGAGGTTCATCAGTCGTCAAATCGATGATTATGGGAGAATGGCTCATACTACATTCTTAGCAATACGCTTGATGTTATGGTCATTCGCCTAGATGTACCTTTATCGCGTTTGGGGTTTAAGATACAGTAGAAGAAACCATTGCCTTCAGGGCTAAGCAGAATGTTCCATCACGTTTGTTTTAGAACCTCCTATTTGGAGACTGCTGACTAATCCGACAAGCATTCAATCCTTCATTATAGGGCGGACCCGGGTATGGGTTATTAACCCTGGTCGCGACTTTAGTATCACGTAGTAAATAACAACACTTTTTCCATTCTCTGGATCACAGTATCTATCGCATCCTGCTACTTGCAGCATTCTAATCTATGGTGAAGCAATCCAACTATCGCGCCCACGAATTTTAGAGATTTTTTATCATGTGATGAGTATTAGACAAGGGGTAGCGTAAGGGAAGATCACTTTTCCAATGGATAGAACTTCGTTCAACGCGTTCAGCTACTAATGAGTTGAGTTAATAATATGTAGAAACTAGGTTAAAAATGAACGTAGCCAACGGCTTCTCAGTGAAAACTATCAAATAGAAGCAAACATAGGAGAAAATAAATACAAAATAAGAAAACTTAGACCCACCACCACCAACGACTAAAAAGACAAATAGAATGCACATAAAATGCATGAGCGCCGCCAGGAATGACAAAAAAGGCCACACAAAGAATAGAAAACTTAACTCCAGGAAGAAAATACCCCAGATGATACTGTAAAGTTCATGAATTCAGGCATGTTTTTCTCCCGCCCTCACCAAATTTTCAACATGCTATGCAACCTTGACAGCGCAAAGATTACGACGCGACATGCATCTAGAAATGTAAGCGAAGTAAGTACGTAGCCTAAGGGCTCTCTCTCTCTCTCTCTCTCTCTCTCTGCTTAATAATTGGCCCCATAGTCAAATCCTTGGCCAAACTGTTGAGGAGTATCAAAATCACGGCGTGGCCTTCCACGATCACGGAAGCCTCCACGACCGCGGCCACCCCGAGCAGGAGGCCCATGATGGCCTGTTCCCTCATGGCCTCCATGCCCGCCTCGGAAGGAATGGCTAGGTCCATGATGATTGTGGCTCTGGGGTTGTGTAGGAGCCTGTAGTTGAGAAGCAGCCGGTGTGGCCTGTTGAGGAGCAGCATCGCCACGCGTACTTCGGGGGCCATAGGAACCACCACGGTCCGTCTGTATACGGCGAGAAATAGCCTTGGAAGATACACCAGCGCCAATCTCAATATCCGGTTCTTCAATGCACATGCCACTCGTAATCTCAACATCGCCACATCCACCGAACTTGGCGGTATGCATCCATTTGACATCGGCTTCAGTCAGAGCGTTGATTGGAATGACAGAGACGCCAGTGTTGTAATCACTGCAGTCGCGAGGACCAAATCCCACACCCCAACGAGTGCGAAGTCCGTAATGCTGATATTCGGGCGACTTCATCTTATCCATAGCGCGTGCAGCCATATCACGATAAAGCATCTTGACAAATGCATGGCGTTTATCCTTGTTGACGATACACGACTGAACCTCGCCAAAGGCTGCAAAAATATTGTGAAGCTCAGCGTCCGAGACGTTTACACCACCAATGAATAGAGTGCGGCTGAGAACTCGGATATGGTTTTCGGGAAGTGTCTTATCGTACTCAATCCACCGGGGCCTTATGGGTTCCGAAACTCTGTTACCCCCAGGACTACGTTCACGGTACTCACTACGGCCACTTTGATGATCATCATAACCGTTACCTGCACCACCACTGCGTTGCCAGCCGCTTCTACCACTAGGTGATCTTGAACGACCTCTTTGATTCGGAGAAGACCGGCCATACTCGCGATCAGCTTGAGGACCGGTAGGAGGCTGGATACCAGGCTTAGCGGCACCATAGGCTCCAAATCCAAATTTATTGTTTTGTTGAGGCTGGGCTGTAGGCTGAGAATTGCCTAACGCCAAGGTCTGGAGTATGGCAGCAATGGCAGGATGAAACGCTCCTCCCAGTGCGCCAGTGGAAAATCTATCCTGGAAAGCAGGAACGTTTCTCATTAAATTAGAAAAAGCTGCAAACTGTTCAGGGCTTAGCGTTTGGCCTGATGCTAAGGGTACTGGAGCAGGGACGAAATTCCGCACAGGATTAAGGTCACTGTTAGAGCTTGCGAAATATTCATTGAAAGCAGGTGTGTGTGCTGTCGTTTGGGGCTGTACAGGGGCTGCTACAGGGACGTGAGTTTGAGCTGGTGCTGGGACTGCGGGCTGAGCTGGGACTGCGGCCTGAGCTGGGACTGCGGTCTGAGCTGGGACTGCGGGCTGGGCAGGGGGGGGAGCAGTAAAGTTATTTGAAGGGGTGGGAGTACTCTTGCTGCTATTGCAAGCAATAGCAGCCAGTCGTCTCAAAATAGAGGTTGCACTGTCGACGGCGGGTTCGGCAGCAGGAGCTAGAGACGGATCTTGGGCCACAGCCGGGGCTGAAACTGGGGGAGTACCAAGAGCCGAAGGCGCGCCACTTGTGGATTGGCTGGGAATACCGTTGACGATATCAGGAGGTGGCGATCCTTGCGGGGTAGTAGAACGGTCTAAATAAACAAAGAGACATATTAGCAAAAGAAAGTATCAAGTAGCTACAGCTAACAGACTAAACTTACCAGGCTCCGAAGGTTGTTGGAGAGTTTTCAAGAATGTAGAAATCATATGGCTAGGAAGAGCACCAGACCGGTCCCAGATGGTTACCAAGCGCTTGATCTTCTCACGCTGATCAGGAGGACATACACGGACGACGTCAAGCACAAGGGGCTCAATCACATCTCTGATGCGAGCAACTCCAGCGGCAAAGGTGCCATGTTCATCTGCACTGCTCACATCGGGTTGGCCTTGGGCTTTCGCCTTTTCTATCCACTTCCGAAGAACTGAGTCAAATATATACACAGCACCAAGCTTGTGAGTGATAGGAGTACGTTTGAGATATCTGACCAAAGCAGATACAACAACAGACTCAGACTATTTCATACAATGAAGTGTTAGATGCAGGTTGACTCTACGCAAAATACGCAATACCAAGCGTAACTTACCTCAATATTGTTTTCAGACAAAGTAGTAATAGCTTCAACCTGACCACGCTGAGAGCCAGGTGGTTTAGAGTTTATAAGAACTCCAAAGTGCTTTTCAAGCTCGGTTGCTACTGAAGACATGGCTGTATATATATGTGTGTTTGTGTGTGTGTGTATAGGAGGATGAAAGAACGGTTACTCAGTTACTACACAGAGCGAAAGTGATTAGAAGCTTGCGTTCACAAGAAACCCAACAGCGTTGATGTTGGGAAAATCAGACCTCCAAGGCCTTTTTTTTCAGTCCAATCGAGTGTAAAATCCTTACTAGGTATCAAGACGTAAATAGAAGAGCTCAAATTTAGCTTCACGTCACGGTCTCAAGTATTTGAGACGAATAGTAGACGGGTTTGGTAGTCTACTTTTTAGATCTAGTAGAACTTTCTCATAAACGTAGTATAGCGCGATTACAAGGGCGGCTGGTGTCTACTCAATCAGGTGGCTGTATGATGCAAGTTGGCGATGGTCGAAATAATCATACAGACTGCCGTTTAAGCATGCGCAAGCCTGATGTACAGATACGTTTCCCGGATGTCGATTATCAACGGGAAGAAACAAGTTTTATCACAAGTTAAACGAAGCCTATTCGCTTAGCTTTTTTTTTTCTTTTTCAGCAGCAAGTGAGATGAAGGAGAGAATGAGAAGCGACGGCCAACTGCAATAATACGATAAATATACCGGCGGGTTGGTCGGATTTGTCGGAAGAGCTCAATGCAAAGGCAAAGGAAACTCTGTAATATACAGTAAACAGGAGACGCAAATCGACTGTTGAACTGCACAGTCGCGATGCTATTGTCTCTGGACTGACAATATCACAGGAAGACGCGATGGATGATGGATGGCTTAGAAGGACAACGCAAGGCTAAGAGCTCGTCCAAGTCTTACTTGTGCTTCTTCACTTGAATCGTATTTCACAGAGTTGACAAGATGCGCAGGCAACTATTTGCACTTGTCTTCTACACGCAGCTCGTACGATAGAAAAAGGAGAAAATACGTGTGTAAAGGTTACGATACGCAGAGGCCAACGCGAATTCCAACTCCAAGGCGCTGAGCTGGGAATCTATCTCTCCCTAGGATGTTATAATCAGAGAAAACCTCGGAATACAGTTTCTCGCAAGAAATGAAGAAAGATATTCAACCCGGGTTACGACAGTCAAATACAAGTTGTTGTCGCGAGGCAAGAATTAACTATCACCAGAAACTGCAAAAAAATGTCGCAACTGGTGAGAGAAGACGGGAGCGTGGGAAGTGTGTGAAAAGGGTATTAGAGACAAATTAAATGGCTTATCCGCGATGAAAGAGTGAAAACCTAAGAGACGTTGCGAAAACGATTGCAACGAAGGGATTCACGTTGTCGATGGGGTTGTTCTCAACGTTGAAGGTCAAGTCAATGTTAAAGAATTTTTGGGAGAAAAAGGAGGAAAACAAAAAGCTCAAATCAGTAACAGGCCAGAAAAGGCCAGCGAAATGAAAGTGTGGGACTGGCTGATTAAAGCTGACTAATATTTATTTGTCTCACTTGTGGATAGCCCTTGTGTTTGTGGCACGGGACCATATTTGTGGCGTTGCACATAGCCAATTAAAACCTCATCTGCTCCCAACAAATTTGTGTGGCTGACACCGTTATTATATACTATCATCATGTAAATACACACTGTGTAAGACAAATCAGCAACTATCATCAGCTGCGTTGAAGCGGATTTTACGTCAGCATTCCTGGCTGACCAAAAGATGCGCACACGTACCCAGTTCATTAACCGAGTTCATCAACCTCGATCAACCAAAGTTCCATGTACAGGGAGCAAATAACCCTTGCCAAGAATAAGGTGGTTGAAGCGGTCATGTGTACCTACCTACCTTTCTTTGGTCTTGTGAGTACGTGGTCAGTTGTTCGGGGTCTTCGGAATTAAGCAAAACGTCAAAATATTGTAAAATGGCCAAAGGACATAGAACATGCACACACGCATCATAACGCCTACGTATTTCTTCCTTTTAACCCGATTTACGGCTAACTTGAGGTCACCGCACATGTACTTTGACTTGTCGGCAAACCCGGTCTTCCCACATCTGAATTCAGAGCAATTGGGGGCTGCTCTCCGGCCAGCCGAACCGAGAGTAAGGCCTTGTAATAAGGGTGTGATCAAGACAAGCATGGTTTACCGTAGTACTCTTCTCCTAGATCAAGAGTATTGTACATACATCAGCACAGACCTTGCCTCAATACCAATATTTCTTTTAATGTGCTGCCATTCACGTCATTCCTGAGATTTTGTGTGTCCATCTACAGTTCTATGAATAGTATTCCGAACTATAATGTAGAAGATCCCAAGCAGCAGCATTGAGTTTCTTCCATGAAGAGGAATAGGAGAAGAACAGAAAAGAATTTGTGCCCTACTTACAGACATCATTTAATTAGTTGTTTCTTTAGAAGGGTCTTTTGTTGGGTATATCTATGCAAACTTGCCCGCGTACGGATACAAAAGCATACTGAGGCTCTGGGGTAAAATCCTTGTGTCCGGTCGGAGACCCCAACTCCCTGGTATGGAAAAGGAAAATCAAAAGCCGTCTCCAGCTCTTGTGCTGCTGTGCATCTTCAATAAAACACTGCAATTCTAGGGTGGACGGGCAAAGCGTGGCAGGTAGAGGGGGATGGAAAGGCTAGTATACTGGAAAAAGGTCGTAACGTTAAATAATGTCCTTCTTAACTACATCACTAATGGCGCAGCCGGCCATTCGGTGGTATTGCAGGCAGGTAACTAGCTGGCTCAGGGTAGAGGGGTAAGGTGCACTGAGCATGGGTTGGCCAGGTCCAGCATTCCAATATACACACGCTCTCATAAACACCTCTCTCGCTGCTGGAAGTGAACAGCTTCGCTCCTTGCCGTAAGACTAGGCCTATTCTAAGTAAAGCAATATAACTGCAAGCTTAAAACAGGTAATCAACAGCAGCATAGTATCATGAATGATATTCACCATCGCCACGATGCTTTCCTTTGGCACTATCCCCATCTTCCTCCCCAAAAGCCCCATTCACCGTGCGTTCAAGAGGAGGAGGAAGAGGCATGACTATAATTCGTTGCTGCGATTTTGATACCTAAGCCACATTGTTTATTTAAGGTGCACATGCTATAGTGTTTTGCATGTTCATAGCCTACAAACTCTCCTATGTTGCGCTTAAACGTCAGTCCGGCCAGATCCAACTTAGCACCAAGCACAGATTCCTTGTTGCTCTGCCCCATAGCCCAGGCACGTATGAAGCGGAGAGGACTAGGCTAGTTGCTGAGAATTCATGGCCTCAGATAGGTCAGTAAGACTTTTCATTAGCCATGGATTCCCGGGTCTTCTCCGGGTGGTGCTATATCACTAGATTGTTCCCTTGTCGCTAAATAAAGAGAACTAAAACCGACAATTGCACAAAGCGTCAGTCACATTTGATGACGTTGGAGAAGTCAAATGTAACTGAAGAAAAAGTTAGATGGCATTCTTTCATGCATCACGCAGCTCGCTACACGTATAGCCGTACAAATAAAAAGCTGTAAATGCCTCTTTGTCTTCCATGGGCAGTACACTACAACTCCGGAGCTCCGTAGGCAAATAAGTCACCAAGATCCCCCTGCCTTGCCTGGTAAGCCGAAGTCGGCAAGCTTGCCTCAGAGCTCTGCTTGAGTTAAGGCGTTCCTCGGCCTGGTATCTCAATAGAAATTACGATTCAAATCCATAAATCAGCCACGCGGCCATTTCCCAGCTGTGAAAAGACGCTGTGACCGATAGATAGTTTTGCAAGGAGCCTTTAAGCACTTGTTCAAAAATCCGGCCGTGTTTCAGCTCTGCAATGCAATCCTGAGTTAAATGGCCCTCAGCACCGCTATTGCCTGGGAGAAGAAGGCATTTTAGAGTGTTGTGGACCTAGTCCTCATTTGCATGAGAGATGCCCTTCATCAACTCGGCTCCGTTGCACCAACACGTTCGTATCATGCCTTCCACTCAGCGACGGCTCCTACTACACAGGCATTTGCTTCATGGCCACGTCTTAGACGTAGTGCACTATGGCAAATACTCTTTGTCCAATCATCTTCTTCCAGGATATCGGGTCAGAAGACTTCCCTGCTGGCATGTAGACCTCTCACATCAAGATGGCCGTGTAAGACCCAGATGTCGATTCCTACTTGTTTCCAGTAGGAGGAGGAATGACGCAATAACCGACATTCACATGATGGAAAATGCTGCCCACTTTAGTTTCTTCTTGACTTCAGGATGACCAAGGGGAGGCCCAGCAGCTCCAATTCCTTAAATTAACTGGCAAGCCCTTATCTCCAACTTGCAGTACAGAAGGTCTGTGGTACTTTTTGGTTGACATCATTATTTCGCGGCGTACGGAAAGCAGTCCACAAAGTTCTGGACGGCTTGTTGCGGTCTCTTCCGTCTTTGTTCGGCCGTTACTCGCTGATGGCGCCCAACCATACTGGCCTGGTTGAGAACAATATTCACGTAGGGTCTAATACAGGCTGCATTATGGGCATAAATAATTGGAAAAGGAACTATCATTAGCCCGGTTGGAACACCATCAGAGGGGCTTGTGAGCCTCCTCGAGAGGGGGGGAGAGGGCGTACGCTTGCGGGGCTGGCGCCGGGTCGGCAGCTCGGATGAGTTTCGCCGTGGGTTTGAGGATGCTCCTGCGGCTGCAAAAGGACCCGATGCATCTCTTAAGCGTGGCAAAGCGGGCGGTGTGTCCAGCAGGAACACAGTCGAGTTTTGACAACCAATATGTGGGGTGGATCAGGAGAATTGGCAGTCCATTATAAAGTTGTTATTTAGTTGGCTGTTCCTCGGTGTTATCACTCCGAATGCCGATATTGAAGATTGCTAGGATGCCAAAGCTGTTACATAATCCTTCTCTCGACCCTACTTCGTGTTGATGTTGAGGGCAGAACGAGGAACAAGGCAGCAACAGGAAAATGGATGATTCCGGTAGAATATAAGGGGTCCGTAGCATTTCTTAGTCTCTTCGAGTATTTTTCTTGTCGGATTCTTGGGACAACTGGTTTCATTAGAAGACCTGATCCTCTAGCTTGTAGCTTGAATTTGTCGGTTTCTCCAGTTGCAAGCAGCCATTATAGTGAGGATGAGATAACAATGGAAATACCATGGCACTGCTGTGACTTTGCTATCATCAGCCACCGGCTGCTCTCATCGTGGTCCAGGCGGTGCAGACGTTACAGTGGATGGTGGGTGGCCAAGGGTAAAAACGGCACGATGAAATTGACCAGATCCGGGGGGGGGGGAAGGGGAGGTTCCAGGAGTGGCCCTCTTGTATATGTATGTACCTGGCCACATCTGGAAATAGAGAGTCAGGCTCTGCGAGTTGCGGGTGACCGACTGACTGAATGCTTGTTGGTTATGGATGATTTGCTGGGGTAGTAAGTTCCTTCCATCCTATAGTCTGTGCGGGCCTTTTTCGTTCCTTATTCCTTGAAGCTTTTTCTCTGCGTGCTTGCTTGCTGAGTTGCAGTGCTATGTACACGCGCTACGGGCTTGTGCCAAGTCTCTAGCTCATAGTCATGCCTTGCGTGCTGTGTGCTGTGTGGAGCTCCAAAATGGGAAGGATTCTGCCCTTTTGCATCTCTTACAGAGGGACTCCCTTCATCCGGCGTCCTTGTAACCTGTGCAGACCCACTGAATCAAGTAACAGAATTGCCAGAATTGCTTGAATTATTTGACAGGGACAACAATCATACCCTACCAGTTACCCAGGCGCAGACTTGTGGAGATCTAATGCAGGTGAACAGAAGAAATAATTTCATGTGAGGATGAGAGGCTTAACTAACTCAGTCGCTGACAGACGCTGCAGCTCACAGATTTGAAAGAACAGAAAAGAAAAGAAAGGAGAAAAAAAAAAAGCTTGTCCAGGTACACGTAACAACGTCGGAATATTGGCCTTGTCTTAGACTAAGCCCTAGCTCAGCATTACCACAATGATCACCGACTTTCTTCCATATTGACGCCACCTTTCCCCCGGACAAGCACAAAATTTCCGTTCGGCTCCTCATGGCTTTAGTTATTGATTGGTAAAAGAATAAGGGGGAGTGGAAATGCCCTCGGGGCTCCGGGTATACTATAGTCTGGAGAGAAGGAACTCAAGGAGAAATTATCCTGTTCTTTTTCTCATCTTAACATAAGCACTTGGAGCTTCAACTGTAACTGACTGCAGCCGGTGTTGGCATGGAAAGGGAGGAAGGAGAAGAGAGAACCAAGAGCACTGAGGTCAGATAGTACGCGAGGGGAAACAGCCAGGGATAGAAATCGAAGGGCCACAGAAGGATTAGTCCGTGTTGTTGAAGTCAAGTGTTGTGATGCAGTGCTTAGTGTAGAGTGGATGTTATTGGCTTCTCACGGAACTAAACCCCGAGTCTTCCCCTTCCAATGGGATGAGCGGCCCCATGGCATTGCCCAGTCCAGTACCTCTGCATGTTATGCCATGCTTGGCTTGGCTGTGCTGTCTGTTTAGGCGACATGACCAACCGCGCCTTCTCCTGCCTTGTCTTTCCGTCCTTTCCTAAAGTATCCTGCGCCTTCTCTTTCAAAATTTCCCCATTTATCTACCTATCCTCGTAACCCCCCGTCCCACCTTGCTTTCCACTTCTTCTTTTTCCTCTTTTCCATTCATCTCCCCACATCATTTTTCATCTTCTCTTTCTACTTTCTTTTTTTTTCTTTTTTTTTTTTTTTTTTGCTTTTGGGTTGCTTGGAGCTATCTTGCAATTTTACATCTTCCATCCTCCTCTTTTTTTTTCTCTCTATATTCCTTTTATAACCCACCTAAATCTTCACAATGGCTTCCGTTGCTCGGTTGAGCTCTGCCGCTCTGCGGACCTCTGTTCGTGGCACCGCTTTCAGAAACTCATCGTTTGCCGCCACCCGTTTCTACTCCGCCAAGGCCCAGGTACGTAAATCTTTCTTTCTACAGTCATTATCCATCTCTTCTGCTTCTTCTTTTGCTAACACAGGCCTCCAATGGCTCATCATAGACCCTGAAGGAGCGTTTCGCTGAGCTTCTCCCTGAGAAGGTCGACCAGATCAAGACCTTGCGCAAGTCAGTCGTCCGCCCCCTCCCACAACCCTGATAAAATCTTTTATCTCTTTATCAATTGAAACCACACACAAGTTCAACAAACTAATTTTCTTTTTCTTCAATTATGTAGAGAGCATGGCAGCAAGGTTGTCGGTGAGGTCACTCTAGACCAGGTTTACGGCGGTGCCCGTGGCATCAAGTGCCTGGTTTGGGAGGGTTCAGTCCTCGATGCCGAGGAGGGTATCCGCTTCCGTGGAAAGACCATCCCTGAGTGCCAGGAACTCCTCCCCAAGGCTCCCGGTGGCAAGGAACCCCTTCCTGAGGGTCTGTTCTGGCTGCTGCTTACCGGTGAGGTTCCCACCGAGCAGCAGGTCCGTGACCTGTCTGCTGACTGGGCTTCGCGTGCCGAGATCCCCAAGTTCGTTGAGGATTTGATTGACCATTGCCCCAATGATCTGCACCCCATGGCCCAGTTCACCATTGCTGTCGCGGCTCTAGAGCAGAACTCTGCCTTTGCCAAGGCTTATGCCAAGGGTGTCCACAAGAAGGAGTACTGGAGCTACACCTACGAAGACTCGATGGACCTGATTGCCAAGCTGCCCACTATTGCTTCTCGCATCTACCAGAATGTTTTCAAGGGCGGCAAGGTCGCCGAGGTCCAGAAGGACAAGGATTACGCTTGGAACTTTGCCAACCAGCTGGGTTTCTCTAGCAACGAAAGCTTCATTGAGCTTCTTCGTCTGTACCTGACCATCCACACCGACCATGAGGGTGGTAACGTCTCTGCCCACACCACCCACCTGGTTGGCTCGGCTCTGTCCTCCCCCTTCCTGTCGGTTTCCGCTGGTCTAAACGGTCTGGCTGGCCCTCTCCACGGTCTGGCCAACCAGGAGGTCCTTCTGTGGCTCACTGAGATGAAGAAGGCCGTCGGTGATGATCTTTCTGACGAGAACATCACCAAGTACCTGTGGTCAACCCTGAACGCCGGTCGTGTTGTCCCCGGATATGGCCACGCTGTGCTGCGCAAGACTGACCCTCGTTACACTGCCCAGCGCACCTTCGCCCAGAAGCATCTGCCTGAGGACCCCATGTTCAAGCTGGTCAGCCAGGTCTACAAGATTGCTCCCGGCGTCTTGACTGAGCACGGCAAGACCAAGAACCCCTTCCCCAACGTCGATGCCCATTCGGGTGTTCTTCTGCAGCACTATGGTCTGACTGAGGCCAGCTACTACACTGTTCTGTTCGGTGTGTCGCGTGCCATTGGTGTTCTTCCCCAGCTCATCATTGACCGCGCTGTCGGCGCCCCCATTGAGCGGTAAGTTTTTAATTTTGACCTCGGCCTCAAGGCTGCTACTTCACGAGGCCTTTGCTAATATTTTCTACTATGTAGCCCCAAGTCTTACTCCACTGACATGTGGTCCAAGATTGTCCAGAAGCTGTAAATAGATACTGCTTCCTTCTTTTTATTACAGTCTTGTTCTACGTTTTTTTGCCCCTTGTCGCATCATCCTACTCTCGATACCATGCACAAAAACCCCCATCAACTACCTAACCCGACCTTCCTCATCGGGGTCCGCCCTGTACTACTAATGTGGATGTCTTTGGTGCGACGGCGGGCGCCTTTTCATACGACCTACTACCACTAAAATTTTCTGTTTCAATACACACTTTAACGTAGATTGATTTGCGCAATCTAGCAATAATCTCTAGACCCGATATCAATCAACGGAGGTATACAAACAACTCTGAGCGCTTTGTTTCCGAATGCTTGTAGCCTATCTTGATTGTCATTTTTGTTATTGTACATTTTACTGTTCTTTCCGTCGGTCCCGTGATAGATCTTGGTCCCCGGGCCTATTTGGATACTTGTCCTCTCGCCATTCTATATTGGATGTTTTATTTGGCGTGTCATCTTGTTCGTCAGTGTGTATGTAACTTTTCATTGGGAAGGAGGTATGGGTTGGTAGCACGTGATCAGACATACCCTATGACACTGTAACAACCCTATATAGACTAGCTATGTGAAATAACGAACTAAAATATCCCATCACACACATTGGACTTGTTTAGGCAAAAATATATGAAGATTGGTGAAATTTTCATAGCATGTGATGCTTCACAAAAATCAGGTAAAGCCGAGGATAAGGGGCTACGGAAACTGGCGGTTGGAACTGCCCAAAATCGGGACAGTAATACGGTTGCACCAATTCAGGCTTGAAAATAGGCTTTGGCCTGTAATACTAATTGAGAAAAAGGACAGCAAGGACTCTTCTAGTTGAACTGTTGAATGAGAGACAAGAAAAAGAGCAGGTAGGTAGGTGGCTTTATCCTGGCAAAGTTTTCCGAACCCCAGAAACAGGAAGGGAAACGAAACAGCAAGGGCACGAACAAATACTAGCACTTGTACGTGAGCCTAGATTATTGCTTGCTATGATTGTTGGTATTTCTTATACTGTTGCGTTTCTCAGAAGAAGCCAAGCCACATTATCATCACCGCCTTGTTGTATCCCTGGGATACGGAAACATGAGAGAGAGAGAAGCTTGCGCAGTACGAAGATGACAAAGAAAAAAAAACACATGATAGTGTGCGGGTCCGTAGAGGGCCAAGGAGCAAGGCCGCAGGGCAGGACAGGGCAGGGCAGAGGGAATCCTGAAATCTAGACGTTGCACGGCTGTCTGTCAGCTTACCGCTTTGGTGTTGATTCCCAACAACTTTTTTTTTTTTTTTTTTTTTTTTTCGGGTTGCTCCCTTTGAAAGGCTGAGTGAGTAAAGAGATGGCCAAGAGCAGGCAATGCCTATGTAAATGCAGTATCTGGTGGGTAGTATTTGTGTATGCGAGCCCTACGCCTTCCTCAGCCTTGGGGAGTCGAGGAAAAAAAAAAGGGAAAGAGCCAAGCTGTCCTGTTTGAGGAGCTCGTAGTTGCCTGAGGCGTATGTGAAATCTCTTCAATTCCTAGAATATACTCTCTCACCCATTCACCCACCTTACTTACTACTTACTACACTTCTCCCGTATCTTCATCCCTACTCAACCCCAAACGTTGTCCGTCCACCCCTGCGATTTTTCCCGTTACCACCCAATGCGGATCCGCTTTCTATTTCCTTTTGAATTCATTGAATCGTCTACCTGAATAAACTCCCAACAATCCACTAGACCCAGCCAACCCATCAGCCACAATCAGCCAGCCTTCCCTCTTCCCTCCTCCCTCCTCCCCGCCGCCGTTGTTCCAGCCACGCCAGCAGCTTGTGTAGCCAGCAGATTGTCGACGAACAAAATCCGACCAACTTCCTTTGCCGTTTGCATTGTTGTGCGGAAGTTAATTTCTCTTTTACTACATTCTTGCCGACTAGCTTCGCATATTTACTCTTCATTATCGCATCAAGTTAACTTAAGCGCCGTTAACCAAAAGTTAGTAAAAAAGAACCCCTCTCCCCAATGCTCCCACCATGCCCTCTCAACAACGTTATCTCTCTGCCTCCTCTCTTCTATTTGGCTGGCGACGACTGGCAGGGTCTTATCCTTTTTTGGCCCTCAATGACTTGGTTGTTTCGTTTGTTCATCCGTCTTGTTTCGCTTTTCCTTGTCCGAGGCACGCTTGTGCTTGTCGGCACCTGATGTCCAGCGTATTGAACTAAGTCTTGGGCCTACTCCCACCCACATGTACTGGCTCGGCTTGGTTTAGCTTGTGATTGGTTCACATATGTATTGCAGTGCAATTCTCTCCTCCTAGCTTTGGCCAGCTTGCTTTAACATAGAGTCTGCGTCACAAGCCAATTAATTGTCTATCCAAGAAGTAGCCTCACTATCCCCCGTTCCCTTTTTATCCGGGCTCCTTTTAGCCTTTCTTCCACCGTCCGTTATACTTTTCTCATCACTGTCACCTATCCTTTCAACTTTTTCCTTTTCCCCTTCTTCTATCGCTTTCTGTTGCAATCGCATTTACCACCATTTTCTTATCATTGCCACCTAGTTATCGCTTTGTGTGGTACTCTCGTTATCACCAATACTACGAAATACGTTGCTCACATCATACGCTGCTGCTGAAATAGGAACACATTCCCCTCTTTTGACTTCTTGTCCTTCCGATTGGACTATCCCTCTTGTTTCCTTTTTATTTAATCTCGGCCGGTCTTTTTAACTCTTTTCTTCTATCTTTCTCGTGTTTATCTTGCTTGCAGGACAGATACGCTCTCCGCCGTTTTCTACGCTTCTCGTCTATATTCCCCTTCTCGCGAATACGCACCCTATTCCCTTGGTCAGGGCCCCTTTCACCCCGAAAACTAGCATATCATGGTCGCCGCTACTACTCAGCCTTCCGCTTCGGCCGTTGCTGTCGCCGCTCCCAAGCTGGAGAAGAAGCCCATCAAGTTCTCGAATCTACTTCTAGGCGCCGGACTAAACCTCTTCGAGGTCACTTCTCTAGGCCAGCCCTTGGAGGTTGTTAAAACTACCATGGCTGCTCATCGTGGTGATGGCTTTGGCGCTTCCCTTGCCCGTATCTGGTCTCGTGGCGGTTTCCTTGGTTGTAAGTATATTTTATTCTATTATCACACTACTTCGTCTTGTGATGTGTTGTTACGCTTTTATTTCACATGCTCGATTTTGTATTTCTTGAAAGAAATTCACCAATCTGAATCCATGCGGACATCAGCGATGCGCAATGAAAACCAACCGACTAAATAGCTTGCCTGCCTGCATGCTATCATTTCCACTTGCTATTCTTTGTGAAGCCCTGCTAGCACTAAGCCTACTTGTTGCCTCGGCTCTCGTCTTCATTCCACAATTGAGTACCTGGCTAACCATTTGATTTTGCGCAAACTAGTCTATCAGGGTCTTATCCCGTGGGCCTGGATCGAAGCCTCCACCAAGGGCGCCGTCCTCCTCTTCGTGGCCTCCGAGGCTGAATACTATGCTCGTGTTGCTGGCGCCTCCAACTTTGGTGCTGGCATCACTGGTGGCATCGCTGGTGGTGTCGTTCAGGCGTATGCCACAATGGGCTTCTGCACCTGCATGAAAACTGTTGAGATCACCAAGCACAAGATGGTTGCTAGCGGTGTGCAGCCCACTAGTACCTTCGCTACATTCATGGATATATGGCGCAAGGAGGGCATAAGAGGCATCAACAAGGGTGTTAATGCTGTTGCCATTCGCCAGATGACCAATTGGGGATCTCGTTTCGGATTCAGCCGTCTGGCTGAGCAGAGCATCCGCAAACTCACTGGCAAAGGCGAAGGTGAAAAGCTTGGTGCTGGTGAGAAGATTCTTGCTTCTGCTATCGGTGGTGGCCTCTCGACTTGGAACCAGCCCATCGAGGTCATTCGCGTTGAAATGCAGAGCAAGAAGGACGATCCCAACCGCCCCAAGAAGATGACGGTGGGCAACACCTTCAAGTACATCTACCAGACGGGAGGTGTGAAGAGTCTTTACCGCGGTGTGACTCCCCGTATTGGTCTGGGTATTTGGCAGACTATTTGCATGGTTGCCGTTGGTGACATGGCCAAGACTTACGTTGAGAAGTTAACTGGTGATAAGGTCACTTCCAAGCACTAGATGGCCATATCATTGATCCCTAGACTCGGGGGCTTTTTATTCCAGGTTTCCTTTTCTTTAAAAATGCTCTGGGAGGAGGGAGGGGAGTTTGTTTATTGAACATCATCTTTCATGGATTTGCTAGAATACACAGGAGAAAGCTTGAAGAGCAGCGTTTACTCCGACTGTAGCGATTTATCAATATGCTCTCGTGTTGAGATAGAGAAGACACATAATGCCGATAATATTTCACCTTGCTTGTCTTGTCGAATACTACGTCCATGCTCTAACATAACAGATAGTCAAAAAGGAAGGATTCGTAATCTGAGGTGCGCGAAGATGATGGCAAGCCAAAGCGGCGGTGGGTAGCGACTTGTCCAATATCTTTCACCTGCCAGCAAAGGTCATGACAGCTGTCAACTGTCAGGTCTCACGGGAAGCCACTAGGGTTTTGTGTGACTATCGCCAACCCTCCCTCTTCTAGGGGAACACAAAGAGTGCAGATAGTGACCAGATAATCAAAATGCCAACAGGAAGAATGACTCTGCCAAGAGTTTGAAGCAATACCTGGACTTTTCAGGAGTTTTGAAAGACAAAGAAGGCGGTATATGAGTGTGAGACCAGGAAGGGGAAATAAAATATAAAAAAATATAAAAGAGAGAGAGAGAGAGAGAGATAGAGTACAGGTACAAGTACAATTGCCCTTGATATGCGTTTTACGCCGCTACAGTCTTGGCTGGAGGCTTTATTGGGATATAGAGCAAGTTTTAGAGCTTGCCAAGTCCAAAATTGAGCACAGTGCTGTGCATTCGGCTGTGTACATGGGGATACTCACTATGTGCAAAATGCAGACCAGGAACTTGGTATGAAGCTGCTGTTGTCTTGGAGAGAGACACAAGACGCGGCCTCGGCAATACTTCACATGACAAGGGAAGAAAGAAGGGAGAGGCAACAAGGTAGAGAAGAAGAATCTGGAACTATGGGGCCGCAAACACAGCAGAAAGGCAAGCCAAGCGTATACAAAGGGAAAAGATGTGTTGGCGGGCTTGGCGGGACTTACGGTGCCGACCGATGGGTCATGTGTATAACAACCGAAAGCAAAACATCCGTGTTTGTCTGGGAAAACGGGGAGGGGGAGAGAGAGCAGTTGGGAATAAAGGGAGGCAAACAGAGCCGCCAAGAAGAGTACGGCCGCCCGCCAAGGAGGCTTTTGCCGTAATGCTAGACAACGAGTGACGATCAGTAGCAGCCAAGATTGGGTGGGATACAGCCCCCCCTCCCCCGCCCTCCCTCGCCTCCGCTGCACATTGATCGAAAGGAAATGAGGCTTAGGATAGAAGGGATATGTATGGCGGTTCAAGAGAGTGAGATTTTTTGCGGCACTCAGCCTACTGGAACGTCTTGGCCTTTATGTGTACTGGATGTGAAGACCTGCCAAGAACAGATGGCGCCAACTGAGGTCAGACCTTGGTACAACATGAATAAGTAATACCATCGCCTGGATGGAGGGGAGGGCAATACCCCAATTTTGATTCCAGCCTCCTTGTGTATTTTCATTTTGCTGCTCTAATTGATGTGCTCAGTGCCACTTCTCTCTTGGCATCATGCATGTCCCAAGTGCACTCATTTGGGCCATGGCCATGGGGGTCAGCTTGGATCTGTACTAGCGAGGCTAACATGCGACCTAGCATAGGTTGAGACTTTGCTGCCAAGGCGGTAGAAGCAAGTTGTGGTCCGTCACAGTGCATGCAAATGCGCAAGGGCCAAGAGCAGTTGTTAACTAGTCAACGTCAACAACCAACGGACTTTGAGAAAGAAGTACCTGGTGCTACCTTTCAGCCATAAGCAGGGAGAGAACAAGTCCGCTCTTCCTGTCTAAGATATGGGCGCCCTAAGAATGCTGCAACTCGATGCTGGCGTATGGGTTCTAGACTGCTATAGCTGCACGCACCGTATCCACTCCGCAGCAACTCCGGTCTTGTTTGTGGCTAGCGGAGACTATAGGACGGGCTTGTAGGTGTAGAACCAAATCCACTTACCACCCCTTGCCAACCGCCTAGGCAGCAAGGGTGAAGCCGACGATTTGCACATCCCGCGAGATCGCGGTTCTGATAGCCCCCCTCCCCCCATGAGAAAACACCACTTGATAGGGGCCATTCCCCTCCCCTTGGTGGTCTGGGAACAAGGTCATCTGGAATTCCTGGTAGATCAACAAGTGATACCTGTCACTCTTAATGAGCCCGTCTATGCCTGAGATGGCGACTGGGTATTTTTAACGAGGCCTACTGGGGTACTTTGGGAACTTCATGGCCCGGAACCCAAGAGTTTCTTGTGACCTACGGTGACTTGGCAGACTTCAAGGCCAAAAGTGTGGTCAATACCACCGCCAGAGACACACACAGCATCGTTCTGGATACCAGCCAAGAGAGGGGGGGGGGGGCAATGCCATACAGTGTAACTACGAACATAGGAAACAGCACTTTCCATGAGACAGGACGGCAAGCAAGCAAGCCAGGCTTGGTGTTTGATATCAACTCAGGGAGAAGAAACACCTACAGCCAGGCCGTTTGGGCAGTTCCTATTTGTTCAAATATGAAAAGCCAAGAACGACGGGCCGCAAGCACGCGCGGCTTTCTGCATATAACCGGCATATTGCACGACATTTCCTTTGGTTTCAAAAGCAGGATATCAAATCATAGGACGGTGATTGGAAGGGGTAAAGTAAAGACTGGGCAGTCAGAAGCCAAAAGACAGTGACTAGTTTTGGGTTAGAGTATGTGGGAGAATGTGTAGTACAGCGCAGCACCAAGAGGCTGCGGTTGCACACATCAAGGAAGGGCAGTAACTTGGGTGTACTCACAACGCCATGGGGAAAGGCAACCACAGCTGCACAAGTGAGATGGGTATGCTTGGTGCTTGGACAGCCCCTTATTCTAATATGCAGCGTAGCCTATGCACGCGCCGCAAAAGGCCTGTAAAAGACCGACTACTACTTGGATTCATGGCGAAGACAGCACATACATACCACTATCCAGGTCTTTCCTCACCGCCAATACAGAGCCAGCATGGCTGCAGAGCAGGGCAGGGCTCCGGGCTCGCTAGAAGAGGCTGTCCTTGGAGGGGCAAAGAAGGATATGGAACAGACGGAGCAAGTTGTGGGTTGTTTGGTAAGGGGGGAACCCTATTTAGATAGGTGTCGGCACGATGGGAGGAAAATAGAGAGGGGGGTGTGCGGGGAGTGATGAGCTGCGTGGGTGGAGTGGCACAAGTGGACAGGACTAGTATCTAGTGTGTATGATTGTATGTATACATAAGGGTATGTAGGCGTATGTGCCAGTGCCTACTGGGCCATGTCGTGTAAGTCAGAACTGCAGCAGGGTGTGACTATAATACACGGTTGTTGTCTATAGAGGGCATAGGGTCGCGTGTGTAAGCTGCATAATGGCAATACATATCAGGTAAAACGGGGAGGAGGGGTTCCAGAGTGTGGTTGCTGACAGACACTTGTGGAAATATCAAGGTGTTGGTCCGGAACAGTGGTGAAGCAAATACCAAGAACTATGTACGTATTCCAGCAACCGCCTCCTCCCTTACGTATAGCGAGGCCATATGATGTCAGCTGGGCCAACACAGCTACTCACTCGGACATAAACACGCTTGCACCGGACTTTCCAGAGTCAGCTATTTGCTCATGAAAGACACTTCCTCCTTCGGTTTTGACCGTGAGGGAAAGAGAGAAGAAAGACTAGTCGCAGCATAGGCAAGTTACACGTCTCCAGCGCTATCAAGAGATAGTAGAGGGAAACTTGAGACACCCACGGCAGGATTGTACCACCAGGATGAACGAGTTGACGTACTTTTTCCCAAGTGTCTACGGACAGATTTCGGTATGTGGTTACGGCATATGGAGGGGGAGGGGGGAGGGGGGGGATCAGCAGCTGTATACTACGTACATCAGGATGAAGCAACGTACACACATGCTACATGCTTGCATGTCTACACCAAGCATACATACAACTTACAAGATTTGCTTTCAATTCACAAGTAGGGAAGAACCTCCCCGTCAGATAACACTAGCACCAACCACATCGAGGCTAGAGAGTGCCACACCACTCTTCTTATTTCTCCTTGTAGCCATGCACACCCGCCTCCCCCCTACTTCTCTGTCCCGAATGAGATAGCACTCCTCCTCCATCCATAGTGCCTTGCCCTGTTTAAGAGTTTAGCTGCATTTGTGAAATCTCTGCTCTCGTTTTCTTGGGGCGGACTAGGCCCGGACCCAAGTTTGAACTCTGATTATTTTTTTTTTTTTTTTTTCCACCAGGATTTCGGGACGCCTCGGTAACTTGTTATCTTAGCCATACAAGAGACGGCCCCATTCAAAGCAAGCAGCTAGCCATAGAGAAGAGAGAGGGAAATCAAGGCTAACAGACAGGCCTGGACTTGTGGGCTTTTTGGTGACAACATAAAACACGTCAGGGCCAAGCAATTGTGAATCGCTCCGTTCCTTTTTTTTTTTTTTTTTTTTTTCTTTTGGATTGGAAGCACCCCACATAAAAGCCGGCCCGAAATCGAAATCGAAGCTAGGGAAAGGCCAGAGATTAAGGGAATAATAGCAGAGAGGTAACGAAATAAAAGAGAGGAGACGGATTCATCCTTTGCAGTCCTCTTCCCCTTCTTTGCTTCTGGCTTGCTGATCCGGGGGCGGATTTGAGTTCTTTTTTTTTTGGGGGGGGTTTTCTTTTTCTTCTTCTTCTTCTCCTCCTCCTATTGGATTCATTGAGCCTTCTCCATTCCTTTCGCTCTCTACCTCTCTTTGTCTCTGTATTCGGGCCAACTTTTCGCTCTTCTATAAGACAGCAGCTAACAAACAATAACACTTATCTGGTTGTATCTGATTGGTCCGTTGCTGTGACACCAATGCCTTTTGGCAACTACCCGCAAAAAACTGGTACTGCCTCTCTTGTTCTCCCTTCCCTTCCCCATGTTGCAGTCGGCGTCTTGTAAGGCCGTAGACAAGCAAGCAATGTGTTGTCCAAAACGGAAGGCGCTTGCATTTTTTTTTTTTTTCGTGGCAAGTGCGTTTTTTTTTTCTTCTTCTTCTTCTTCTTCCAGTCCAATAAACTGAGCGAATGAGGCAACTGTGCGCTGGGATTGGGGTTGGAGAAGGAACGCAGCAAGTGACAATTTTTGGCGGTGTCGAGTCCGGTTGAGATGAATAGAGTAGTTGCTCCATTCCTATCTCCGCGTTAAAGGATGGGCGGGGAAGATCGGGCACACCCATACCAAGTCTTTTTGTCGCCATATAGCATGCTTTCATACTTAGACGCTTGCAAAGAAGGCTGGCTTCTGAGTGGGGGGGGGGGGGAGAGGGGGATTTGTCTTGGTTCTTTAGGAGGGGGGTGGGGGGGTTTCTTTCTTTTTGGTTCTTGACCCTGTCGTCGTCTTCTTGAGCGTGGGATAAAGCGGTGCCAAGTTCAAGTAAGCAGGCAATAAAGAATGCAGAAGTGTTCGCCTTACTTGTCCAGAAAATACCGCTCAAGATCATCCTGAGGAGAGGCTCCCACAAGCAGCAGAAGCAGCAGAAGCAGCAGTAGCAACAGAGTTATCTGGTCTCCTTCTCGGCATCGATCTCTGTCCTGCCGTATACCATGAAAAGTTGAGACATGTCGTCATCAATCAGCTAGCCGTAAGCCACCCCTTCCTCAAACCTCATCTTACTCTTATCCCCAGATATGAGCCGGTGCACAGAAAGCGGCACACTTGGTATAGAAAAGCTGGGGTAGGCAAAGTCAAAACATAGAGAACTACCAAGTCGACTTTCTTCATGGCTATTGCCAAGACTTTTTGTTGGGTACTGGTTTTGTGTTTACCTTTCCGTCGTAGAAAAGGAAAAAAAAAAAAAAAAAAAAGGAGGGGGGGGGGGTTAGTCTTGAGCAAAATGATACTCTAAACCGCCTCTACCCATAATCTGAGAAATCCAGGTCGTATAGCATGATATCACACAACGCAGGCCAAGAAGGCCACGTCCCAGCCTCGCTCGCCAAATCTGGAGGGGAAAATAGCGCGTCCTCGAAAGCTGAAGAGGAGGAGGAGCCCACCTACTGGCGTGACCACAGTAGCGAGACTTTTTTTTTTTTTTCTTCTTGTTCTGTGATGAGCGAGCCATTATGACATCGTCCATCGACCAACAACGTCATGAGATTTGTTTTTCTGCCTGTCTCTGGCCTCCTTCCGTCTGTGATTGTGAAAATCTTGATAATTTTCATGATACGATCACGTTTATCAAAGCACTCTGACCGTCTTTTGCGCCTTCATAGAAGAGTTTTCTTTTTTTTTTTTTTTTTCTCCTTGTAGGCAGTGCCCTCAACTGGCGTACTTGGACCAAGTCAGGTGTTCCCCTTTGTCTACATCAGGATATTGATATATCGAGACAGGAAATATATAGAAGGAGGCGAGAAAAGAAAGAATTAAAAAAAAAAAAGAAAAAAAAAAAGGAAAACAGGGCTTATGCATGTAGTCTTCCTGCATATCACCACACATGGACAGCAAATAACCTGACAAAAAGAACCTCCTTGTGCTCGTGCTGCACCACGAAAATATCCTTCGACAAAGGAAGCGAGAACGAGAAGAGCTTCGATATGTGGTTCAAAAGTAGAAGGCGGTCAAGTCGGCGGATCCCAGTAACAATGTAACTGTAAACTGTAAACTGTAAACTGCAACTGCAACAACAGCTGCAAGCTGCAAGCTGCAGACTGCAAACCGTAACTGCATAATTCCCATCGGCGACAGCGACAGCGACTCTGACATGAAATCCGGATAAGCGTTTCCGCTCTTACGCGCAATTTCCCACGAGGTCAAACTATCAGGGTCATCATCAAAGTTACCATTGTCCACGTCCAATTGATTATAAAGGGCCAGACCAGACGGGGAAATAAAGAGAGACAGACATACGAGCAAAACGAGAGCTTTTGTCGGTCTTTTTTTTTTTTTTTTTTTTTGTTTTGTTTTTTATCGCTGAAACTAGATGGCGTTCGGCAATTGCTCCTTGTATGGAGTTGGAAGTAACACCAAAACTGGGCGAATAGGAAGGAACCAACAATCTTGAAGGCCCCATAATCCAGGTTCCGAGTCCTACTGTGCCATTTCTTAGTTCACACTGAACAAATTTGCCGCACGTTAGCGAATACCACACTGTGCACATACGACGCCATTAGATCTGTTACTGAAAATGAAAGGCCTAAGCTAACCAGTCCGACCTAAAACACCAACACATGGGAACCCAGCAAGTAGGATTAATGTGTGTTTTCGAGAGAAGAAGAGGGGAAGAGGGAAGAAAGAAAAAGAAAAAAAAAAAAAGATGAGGCTGGCTGGCTGGCTTGCCGTTCAGGGTGTGTGCAAAGGACTCTCTGTAACCGCTAATATCCCGATTCTTAGCCGCCTATGGCTTGTTGACTTGCACATCAAGAGACTGCGCGTATATTCACTCAGTAACATAGCATGTTACCACCCCAGCCATGATCCCATCACGGGGGGGGGGGGGAGGGGGGGCCAAACAGACATGCTTGTTTGTTCTTCCCACCCTAGGGACGCGGCGTCCTTTTCAAAAAGAAAAAAAAGAAAAAAAAGAAAAAAAAGAAAAAAAAGAAAAAAAAGAAAAAAAAAAAAAAAAAAAAAAAAAAAAAGTAAGAAAGATCCTTTGCGGGGTACATACTACAAATCGAGACAAGCCTCCTGACGGGGTTGAACAATGTCAATGTGGGCGCCCGCGAAGATCCAGGAAGCTAGCCATAAGCGAAGGCGCTCAATGTTGTGAGGAAGCCACGATAGGACAGAGGCTTCAGGGGAAAAAAAAAGAAAAAAAGAAAAAAAAAAAAGAAAACTCGTGTGCGTGCCATGGGCTCCCAGTGCGTCGTTGCCTTCTTCCTATGCGGCGAACTGAGCCACCAAGACCGATCCGATCGGCAGGCAATACGCGGCCTTTGTTCTCAACACATGTTACAATACACAGGCAAAACCGATGCTAGGGCTATGATGATAGCGTCAGCCTTCAGAGCCTCACTTTGCTTACCACCATGCTATTCATTCGACGCTGCAAGTTCTTTGCCCTACTGAGACTTGATAGTGCTGGTTCTTGTTACCTAATATCGAAGGCAAAAACCCAGGGGTTCTTAGCGATCAAAGAGGCGTGGGGCAATGCTTCACTTCTGATAGATAGAAGGATGTATCAAGTTGCGAGAAAAAAAAAGCAAAGAAAAATCACAGCATGCCGTCACTAGGATTACGTGAAAGCGAGTATACGGCCGAAAGCGAAGCTGCTCAATGAAATCATGACCGTAGATGTGCAGTAGCGCCTTACCCCGTCCAAAGGCCAGAAATCAAAGAAGAAAAGAGAAAAGACTTCAGGTCCCTGTAAATCACGCAAGCTGTGAGGTCAAATCCCAGAGAGATAAAGACCTCCGAGTAGCGAGTAGCCCCACTTCCTCCTCTCTTCTAGCTGCTGTTTGCCTGCCAGTAACCTCCTCCTCCTCCTCTTCCTCCTCCTCCTCTTCCTCCTCCTCCTCCTTTGGTCAAACGGCCAGAATAACAATCTTCTTCTCTCTCTCTCTCTCCCTCTCCCTCGATAGCCTCCACAGCCTCTTGCATGATAGGAGGCCCGGGCCCTTATTTCCTTACGCTGCCTTTCTTGCCTCCCCATTCATCCATCCTATTACCCATTATCAAGCGTGGGGCCAAGCCATTCAACACAGTCCAAGCTTTCTTCTCTTGCTGCTTCTAGTTCTTCTCCATGAATAGACTATTCCGGTGGCCAATCGTGTCTCTGTGCCATGTCATATGGCCTATGGCCTGAACGCTGGCCGGGCCTTCAAGGTGCTCGCTCCTATTTGTCCATGTTTCGACCAACTTGCTCGATGTTATGCTGCGCTGCGTCAGGATGGCTGCTAGTATGGCCTTGCTTATTTCTGTGCTGACTTAGTCTTCTTTGCTCTTATTTTCTCCTGCTGCCTGCTGTCTTCTGCCTCTTGGCTTGTTCTTGGCTTCGTGAACAATCGTTGCCTAGCATAAAAAGATCAAAACTTTAGAGCATCCTTGGGCGGTTGTACTAGACAATGCGAGCCTGATATCTGCATAGGGTTATTATAGTCGACGAGATGAGCACGATGGATTTTGACACCCTCAGACTAAGTTGATGGTGCCGTCCCGGCTTTTACCATATCGAAAGTGAGACAGACTAAGCCAAGATTAGGAGGGGCCAGGCCTAGTGACATTGAAGACAGCCAAGGCAGCGAGCGACACGGACAGTTGTGTCTCGAAGCCAGCGAACAGAGATGGATTTATTGGCCGAGAAAAGGCCATGTGAGAATACAAGGTTCTAGAGTCCTACGACGCTGAAAAGCCCAAGACAACACAACACGTAGCCAAACGCAAATGAAAGAAGAAAGAGGGGGGGGGGGGGGGGAGAGAGAAGAAGAAGAAGAAGAGAGAGAGAGAGAGAGGCAGAAGGGGGCTGGGCTGTTCGTTGCTGGATGCTCTACATTGGTTGGTCTTTTGGGGACCCTCGGCAGGAATATATGCATGAACCTTGGCCGTCGCTCATGGGGGATATGGCTAGATGCAAATGGAGAAAGATTGAATTGAGAGAATACAAGAGAAACGTTTGCCTCGCGTCCTCCCCCCCTTCTCGGACGAGATCTCGCACGAAATTAAAAGGAAGCAAAGGCAAAGCAAATGGTCACGTCGTATGTGCATAGTAGAGTGTAAGAAAAGATACCCACTGCTATCTCTTCGTATCTAACTACGACTAAAGCTGCCCAGATCTATGACATCTTTGGAAGAAATCAGGATTGTTTCTCATCACGTACAGTGCAAGGACCACATACTAAGTGTCCGTCATGACGCTCCAGCGATTAAGTCGCCAGAATCTAATATCCAAACAATATCCAGAACACCATAGCTTCAGCTGTCAGGGCAGATGGTGAGCGTTGTTGACCTTCTATTTTGGAGATGCGAGAGGACGTAAAAAGCAAAGGAAAAATAAGCTACAAACTAGGGCTAACTGCTCTGCTCCCTCTAGGTAGACGAGCAGAGAAGGGAAGAGTAGAGAGAAAAGAAGAAGGAGAAGAAGAAGAGGAAGAAGAAGAAATCCATGTCTATCTATGTCTGTCTATGTCTCCTATCTACCAGCCAGCATCAATGCACAAAGACGAGGGAAGGGAAGACCAAGAATAACTCTCATTTTCCAGGCGTTTTCTTTTTTAAAACACATGTCCCCTGTATAACTCTACCTTAACTTTACTGCGATTAACAATAAAGTGAGAAAACAAAGCATAGAGATGCGTGATGGACAGGGAACAGAAAACAGAGGGAGGGAGGGAAGCAGAAGAAGGGGGAGACGAGCGATTTACGCGCATTACCCATCAACTGTTTATGTTTCTTATTCTTGCTCATTTCTTTTCTAGGTCTAGGCAGTACAACAAATTGTGCATTTGTCTTCTGTCTACACAGGTCCTTTCATAAAACACCGGTGCGTCGTGTATGTAAGACGCGCAATCCTATATCCAGAGCGACTGCAGCTGCAGCTGCACATCACAGTCTACTGCATGTTGCGCGCTGCATATGCATGCTGTATGTCAGAGTGAGCGAATATTGATTCACGCGGAGTCTATTTCATTCTTCTCAATGCTACTACTGATTGTGCTTTTCCCGGTAGGTGTGGCTTGCATGCTAGTTAGTGTAGAGTGTAAGTCAGTCAGTAGCATCAACGATGTGCGTGGGGGGGCAGGCGACGGACTTAACGACAGCACGCGTCTGCACACAGACAATATACATACATCCCTTGAGCCTTGAGGTCTCCAGATCTTCAGAACTTGCCTATGCCTATGTATGTGTAGAGCCCTCTCGGAGCCAGTTTCGGCATAGACAGTCCACGACGGCTAGAACGTTATGCAGCGAACGAAGATGCCCGCCGAATCCATCTGTGCAGCAGCAAATAAGCAAATACACAGCACAGCACAGCACAGCACAGGCTCGCGGCCCAAAGCCTCTCTCGTTTGTTTATATCCATGCATGTCCGTGTTTGTTTACTTATGCTCCTAATTTTGTTGTCAGCGTCTCTAATTAGCACCATCCCGGCTTATCGTCGTCGTGGGCTAGCATGGTCAAACTCGGAGCTCTTGTTGATCTGATCCTTTGATATTTCAGAAACAGAAAGATATAAACAGGCCGACCTAAAGCTAAGCAATCAAATCAGCAAAGGCGCGCGCGGACTAAGAGAAAGAATGGGAATCCTGGATAAGACAAGACAAGAGAGATAGATAGGTAGGTAGTGCAATGTGTGCGTCGTCGTAGCTTATTCTCCGTAGTGTATCTATCGTGCTATATTTCTTTCTTTCTTTCTATCTATCTTGCTCGCTTTATCTTACGCAAGACATCAGCCATGCATTACATTAGCTATGAAATAATCAAGCAGATGAAGGGTGATTGTACGTTTGCTGCGCTGGGATCGTCGTCGTCTTCGATAAAATGGCCGAATGGCAGGAATTTATTGTATGTAGGGCAATTGCCTCAGTTGGCAGACATTTCGTCATAGCAAGCCAACACCGCCTTTTTTTTTTCTTTTTTTTTTTTTCTTTTTTTTTTTTTTCTTTTTTTTTAAAATATTTTCTTTTCTTTCTTCTCCCCTTCCTCGAGTCCTTCTGCGTCCACTCCAGGCAACAACAATACAATGGAAATCCCTTCCCCGTTTCTCCAAATCCCTTCATCTCCATCTGTCTGTCTGTCTGTCTGTCTGTCTGTCTGTCTCTGGCCCGGTCTCTACGCCGACGTCTGTCCTGGGTTGGGATGTGTGAAACGGCCTTCTTTCTTTTCTTCCTTCTCTTTCCTCAAAGCCGAGCTTGTTCGTACTCGTCCTTCCTTTCTCTTCTCCCTCTCCTTCTTTTTCTTGTCCTTTGTCTTCTCTATCTCGCACAGCTTTTGAGAAAGCCCAGGTCACTAGTCGTCCAGGTTGGCATGAGAACTGACAATGCAAGTCAATCGCATGGACCAAAACATACAACACAGCCATTGGGTGGTGAATTGAAACAGCTTTGAACGTGGGGCTGCACAGACAGCGATGCTAGTTGCTAGTTAGAGCCAATCCCGGCCGAAAGAAAGGTGAGATATACGGGTTGGCCCCTGTCTATAGTGGCAGTATCTTTGCCCCGGTTCAAAACGAAACGGGGGCCACGACCAAAGACGGCGCACATGTGTACACAGAGCATGGTCCTTGGTGAGCGAAAATACCAGCATATGAATGTGTGAATTGTACATGTGTGAGCTGAGGACAAGGAACTGCCGCATTTAGACTTGCTTGCTTGCTTACTTGCTTGCATCCATGCCATGCCGTCTACAGAGCCATATGCATATCCTCAGTAACCTTGGGCCTAGGAGAGAACTTGATGTGCTGTCCTTTCTTTGTAGGAGTCTGTCGGTGCTTTGTTTTCACACACACATACACACACAGTGTCTCTCTTTCTCTCTCTCTCTTCCTGTGCTGCGTTGCGTGTCAACCGGGCTGGATATGGCTTTTGGCTAAATCTGCCCGCACACAAAAACCAAAGGCAAAACTCGGGGCCGTACACCATCCTCATGCTTCTCCACAATCAATAAGATGAGCATCTATTCGATTGGCAGAAGATGGTAGGAACACAAGGGAAGACCGTAGACGGGACCCTGCTGGGTCCTTTGACTTGAGCAACAGGAGACGAAGTTTGAAGATGTCAGCCAACAGTCCTACTACAGACACCTGCATATGCCAAACCCTCTACGGGCAGCCAGCCTCTCCTCCCTTTGTGCATTTTTCTTTTCTCTTCTGCTGCGTGCCTCCCTTAATTTCTTGCCTTTTAGTTGCTTGGCAAGTCGATAGTCGCCGTTTTCTTGTCCTATGGAATCTTCTATAAACAGAGGGTTGTTAAGCCATTGCTGCTTGGCGTGCATAGACTGCTAGTCCCTAAGCTGCAATATTGTAGGCGGCGGTGGGCTTGCTTCTCTGCATAATAGTACTGCAAACTGGCCTATTTCCGCGTCCTTTTTTTTGTGTGTGTTCTTTGTTTGTTTGTTTGTTTTTTTCTTCTTCTTCTTCTTCTTCCTCCTCTCCTCTTCTCCTCTCGTCTGTTCATCCGTACTAGCTGCTATTCATTTGCGTGATTGTCAGGAAGGATTAGGGCCAATCTAGCTCCTTTCTCTTCCTCTGCTATCTTTGCCTCGGACTTTTCTCTTTGCCCTGCTCTGCCCTGCCCTTCTGCTTAATGTTCTTTTGTTGGCCAAGTCAAGGAACGGACAGCATACTTCAGCGCTGTTATAATAGTCCTTATCCGAATCCTGATCGTGGAGCACACACACCACCAGTAGGGAAATAGGATTAAAGCCATAGCTTTAGCTACGTGCAACTGGGTATGAACTTGATATAGACACCAAGGGAATTGCACCGTTTTGTGTGTGAGCCTGCGCACATCGATATGGATGCAAACGAGAAATAAAGGCAATCTGTTATTATGCTCCAAGTCAAATCAAATCAAATCAACCCAACCCAAAATCTCCCTGCATACGGAGGGCAAGGTTTTGGGGCGGGCTACTTGGGATGCCACCACGGCGTTGTTGGCTTATGAAATAACGAAGGAGCCGAGGAAATGAAGGGCTCTGCTTCTGACAAAATAAAAGAAGAAAAAAAAAAAAAACGTGATAATGTTGTGGTCTCTATGCCGAATTGGGAACCCCCCCCCCCACCGCTTACCGTCACGATGTCGTGTTGTTTTGTTACTGTCTGAATTTTGCTTTTGTCAGCCCACACACGTCTCTTACGGTACGGTACGTCTATTTGGCCTCCTCTCCTTCAGACTGACTTGACTGTACGGGAATACGCGCTTGGGGCCAATATCCGAGTATCTCAAGAGCAATAAAGAAAATAAAGGGGCCTGGAAGGACTGTCTGTGGTATTGAATCAAAGTTCAGTGTTTAATCCTTTTTTTTTCATCTGAACCAAAGAATGTCCCGTAATGTTAGCAGCTAGTCTTGGGACTTGCCGAGTAATGGCCTTGATTTTACCGAACGTCCTGATGCCTCAAAGAACGAGTACTAGGGATGAGAGACACGGTATGGCAAGACACGAACAGCGCGCGAGAGAGAGAGAGAGAGAGAGGGAGGGAGAGAGCGTTAGATGGCAGCACACGGGGCAAGCAGCAAAGAAGATACAGCCAATCACGCCACATCCAAAACTCTCCTCCCAATGTAGACACCAATTTCCGTATCAACTACTTCTCAACGCTGCAAGTCGGAGAATGCAGAGAGTCGGGGATAGCAAAACGAATGGGGCTACTAGGCCTGAAGGGGTAGGAAAAACTAGCTGACGCTTTAGAAACAATTCGGCTTGGCGTCAAAACCGGTGGTCATCTTTTATTCCTTCTTTTTTTTTAATTCTTTTTTTGATAGCTTGGCATGTCTACAAGCACTGCCAAAGTTGAAGGCTGTCTCTTAGCCTCCGTGCTTGCTCTAGTGACTTGACCTTTTTGGTGGTCGGACTTGTCTTGGCTTGGGGCCTTGGCCTCGGCTGGAGCTGAAGACATGCTGTTTGTTACTGGATAAACAATTATTAGATGATGAAATCCGCCGTGTACAGTCGTTGTAGTGTCGCTGTCGTCATTTTATCTTACGAAATTCTTTCTCTGTCGTAGGGTTTTCCTTTGTACAGGCCCCAGTCGCGCCCTTGTCTGACGTTTGTTGTCTCCGAGGCGAACTTGACAGAAAGACCGTGACCTGCTTGCTGTCCTATGCCTCGGAAAGGAGAGCATGTGTTTGTTTGTGTGTGTGTGGAAGGAAAGGAGAGGCTGATAACTCCTTCAGAGACTATCCACTGGAACTATCCTCAGCCATGCCTGGTTTTCTTCTCTTCTCCGCCGTTAGTCTCTTGACTATATTGCTACTGCGGCTAGGGTAGCATATTTGCCCCCTCTGGTGTGTTCTTTGCCGGTCCCTTTCCGCTTTGTTGGAGGATATGGGCATACAGCAAGCGATCTGCTTAACACGACAGACTTGTTGACTCTTCAATCATCTCTCAGACTTTCCCAAGTCCCTTGTTTCCTCCTTCCCATCATCGGCTCTGACTAGGTTGCACCTGGGAGAAGCATTTCAGGGGTCAATGGGGATAATAAGAGACAAGAAGAAAGAATAACAACATCCAGAAAGGAATCTCGTCTGGTTTCGCACTGGGTTAGCATGGATATATTCACGCCCATGATATATATCTCAAGCGCACACGCCCTTTGCTTGGAAAGTGGCCACCCACTCCTCTCTCAAGAGTTATTATGTCTATGGATGAAGGCTTCGTTCTTGTTGTCGTAGTTGGGTGATACCCTTCCCGCCCAGAAGAGAGACCCAGCTAGAAGCCGACAAAGCTGGCTTGGTTGGTCGAGACAGGCAGGGCCGGGAAAATCGCGCATTGTTGGCAGCAAGCAAGCAAGATCGTTGACACTGTTCTGCGGTCTGTTTTTCCCTGGGACTAGAGTTTCTTCTTTTTTTTTTTCATGGAGTTCTGCTTCGTTACACATACGTCTGTCTGTCTGGCTTTCCTCTCGTTATTTTATTTTCTTTTTAGTGCTTATTGGAGCGCCGCCAGATGGTGGGTGATGAGGTGGCTGGATTGGCTTGTCTTGGCTTGGTGTGTTAATTAGCCTTGCCGTTCTTTTTATCTTTTCGCCGGGAAGAATAATACTCGGGTTAAGGAGAGAGAAGAGGGGATTTGTGGTCTACCCGTGGGCTTGCTTCAACAAAGAAGAACCTACGGTTTTTGCTAGCTGCAATGCGGGATTTCCTGGTTGAAATTAGAAGACGAAGAAGAGGGAAAAAAAAAAAAAAAAAAAAAAAAAAAAAGAAAAGGTGACAATAACGGGGCCTGGCACAAGGCTACGTCATTGCAACATGTCACGTCATGCACTTTGTCCACGGATTACTAGCCCTGTCAGATAATCCAGCAGCAAAGTAAGCCTTACCTTTGGGGGGGGGGAAGCAGGCCTGGCTGTTTTCCACTTACCAGAAGGGCAACAATTTCGCCGGCTCGCTTTTAGATTATCGGACCGGCCGCGCTCGTCTTTTTTTTTTTTTTTTTACTCCCTTCTTCTTGTCATGGGCAGTGGTCTTCATTTGGTGTCAATCCTTGGATTTGTGTGGGATGGGATGAGGACAAAAGATAAGATAGTGGAAACGGATGAAAAAAAAAAAAAAAAAAAAAAAACAAGAATAAAAATAAAATAAGCCAAACGCCGCTGTCCGATCTGATTTTTTGTTACTGGTCATTATTAGTCCCCCAGAAATGCCCAAGAGAAACCAGCCAATAACAGATCAGCGATTATGCCCCACTGACAAGCTTTTTTTTCTTTTTTCTGTTGCTGTTTTCGGTTGTTTCCGGGCAAAAGTAGGTGAATAATGTTTTTTTTTTTTCTCTCTTTTCCCTTTCGCCTGCCACTGGCTGCACAGCGAACTAGACTTAGCTAGCTTCTCTCACCCCCCCGCGTAGCCGCTGGCGTCTCCTGATTTCTTTTCCTTTCACTTTCCAGTCTACGGCTTGTCTCGGCATCTTATCCCTCCAGATTCCGCCGCCGTCTCTGAAATGCCTTCGTATATCCTGAATGCCGAACTCGTCCTTTGCTTTTGCTGTCTTTGTGACTCCGTTTCTCCTGCTCGATTCTAGATTTTAGGCTCTCTTCTGCTGTCAGAAACCCCCTCTCCCAAATCGACAAAACCAGAAGACAGTCAAACAAGGGGTATCTCTCAGCACCAGCACCAGCACCAGTCCGGAACGTGTTACCTTTTCTCTTGTCTTGTCCTCTCTTCTTTCTTTCTCCCATTCCCATTCACTCAATCTCTCTGTCTCTCTCGGCTTGTGCACAGGCTCTTGCTTGGGGGTGAGGCATGGGCATTCTGTAGCAGGATTAGAAATGTAAAAGCTCTTGTCTATGTGTGTTGTATACCTCGCATTTGCCCTCCTGTGATTTGTCCTTGTGACGCAGTAGTCTTCAGCTGAAATCGACGTAGTTGGAATCAATCTTGAATCCGGGTTAGGCTTGGCTTTGCCACTGCGGGAACGGGGTTCTCAAAGGCATGTCTCTGGCCTTCTTGGCTGCTTTGCTGGGCTGTCTCTCCTGGACAGATACTACACTAGAGCCTGCATCGGAAAGCCGATCAATTATCCTCGCAATTGTTATATATCGGATTTCGGATTCTCGCAAGCGTGGACGGCAAGTTGGCCGCTATCAATTGCAATAATGCAGACTCTTCATTGTCTCGCAGCAGCATGTCTTGAGACTTGCAGGTGAAAACTACACAACCCCTCCAAGAACATAGCAGCTTATGATGAGGGCAGTGGCCGGCCTGACATCCTGTCCCCGGAAACAATGTGTGCTGTGTGCTTTTCTGTATGCGCAGATATATCAACATGTAGTTCGCAAGGGGCAGCATGACCTGAGCTTTACGCCCTATGGCCCTTTCTGCCCTCGGCATCAGCCTCCCACATTCCCACTTTTGACGCCCACTCTTGCTCCCTTCCACTCAGTCGTCCAGAGCGCGAGCCCCCAAGGCCAAGGCCTTTAGATATCATGTCAATCGCCATCGTAACAGCTTCAAACCATCCCGTGTCCCAGTCTTCTGAATGATGACCCCCAAGAACACAAGAATAACGCCCAAGCCATGCCTGCTATCTTGGGAACTGGCCTGTGTGTCTTTCTGTACATATTCTATAATTCTATGACAAACATAACATGTTGGTGCTGGCTTTGTTTCTGGGTTTTTTTTTTCTTCCTTTTTTATTTGGAGTTCACCAACAAAAGCTTGGACATGGTATAGCAGGAACGCTGTATAACACCAAGGCTACGCACATTGACCAACTTTCACCATGGCAACATGACGTTCCAGAAGTATATGCCGTGGGAAATGATTCTTTGTTGGAGAAGACGCTTTCTGCTACGCTTTTTTTTTGTTTTTTTTTGGTATCTTTTCTCTTCCTCTTTTGCCATCATCCTGCGATGGTTTGTCAGTCTTGCGTTTGGTGGTTCGAGCGCCGAGTTAGTTGGAGAGGGTAGAGATAGGCAGGAGGAGGTGCAGCGGAGGGGATAAGACAGCAAAGGACAGGACACAGAGAGGAAGAAGCAGACAGAATTTGACTGATATTCAAGCTTTGGACTAGGCGTTGCATGATGTGAGGATTTTGCTGCTCATGTACTAGGGTTGATGGTTATTAAGGGTTAATACATGGATCCATGTTCTCTCCCAAGCTGAAGACCCTTTGCCTTGGAGCAAGCGTTAATATTGTTGTTTAGAGCATATTCTTGGTTCTCTTCTTCTCTAAAAGCATACATACATAGCAGGAAACATTCCCGTGAGACGATTCCTAGACTGCGCCGGGATTTTCTTTATCCCAAGCAGACGGAAATTGGACCCTGTCAACAGGCTTGTGAGGGAGAGGGAGAGAGAGAGAGGAAGAACGAGAGGAAGGAGGGAATCACAGGCAGACGGCAAGACAGGATAGGACGAGCAGAGAGACACAGAGGAGACACAGAAAGCAATAAAAAGAAGAGGGCTGGCTTGGCTCTGCTTGCACTGTAGTCACACATTGCTCTTTGTGGGGGCTGGCTAGTGTGGTGGTCTACCTACAGTGGTAATTTGGAGGAACTGAGCGCTATGGCGCGAAGAAAACAAGACGAGCGAAAAAGAAAAAAAAACAAAAATAAAAAGCAAGCGAGAACGGGAGAGAGAGAGAGAGAGAGAGAGAAAACAGCCAAGTGGGAGCAAAGAAACAGCCAAGCCAAGCCAAACCCCAGGCCAGCCAGCCAGCAGCAGATAGCCAAGATATGGAGACACCCCCTTCAAATCATCCATCATGGCACGCCGTACGCACGCCCCTCCTGGCTCACAGTACATGATTTTTAAGTATCTTTAGTACGGGATTGTGCGCAAGAGCCTCCGTACGCTACGTGCGGTCTGGGTACTCCGTACCCGGCACTGTAATCTTGTCTTGATTCCTCATTTTGAAGTTGTCTCTTTGCTCTTTTAGGAGGAAGGCCAACCCTGGTCTCTCTAACAGTTGGTACCTTTATCTTTTGGGAACAGTCTTTTTCTTTTTCTTTTTTTTTTTCTTTAATTTTATTTTATTTTTGTGTTTAATCGGCAATTAAGCGCGAGAAGAAGCAGTAAGAAGTGTGTGTGTGTGTGTATGAGTTAGTGGGTGAGTGAGTGCGTGAGGTGTTTATTTGGCACTTTTTTCTTTTTTTTTTTTTTTAAAAATCCATTTTAATTTATTCCTCTTTTCTTTTTTCTTTCTCCCGCCGCCCTGCTATTGTTTTGCTTGCTTGCTTTCTCGCTGCTTTCTCTCTCCCCTCCTGTATTCTTGGCCTACTAGAGCCCTGTGGCTTGGCTTGGCTTTGGCCTGAATGTGGCCTGTAGCAGTGGCAGTGGCAGAGTTCTAGTTTTAGTTCTCTCTCCTATGCCATCTGTTCTGCTGCCCTGTTTGCTTTGCTGTAAACAAAATCACCACCACCACCCATACACACACACACCTCTAGCGCTGGCCTGTATTGCATGCTTGCTGTTCTTTGCCCTCCTGTCGTGTGCTGGAGTTATACCGGATGCAGCAGGCTATTGTGCGCTCTGGAACACGCTTCCCAGTGGGAATTGGTTTAGACCCTTCTGAAGTCTCTGGAAACAGACTCATTTTTAGTAATAATACCAATGTGGCTTTCACTGACCGCTAATTCTTGCGACTTCTCGATGCTTCAGCGTTGGATGAGTCAAGCTAGTTTGCCGGCGACGAAGACGTGCTAAGGGTTGGCTTGATAGGCGGCGGCCATAGAGCCGGTAGTAGCATTAGCAGGGCTTATTGGTTGCGGCCGACTTAGACTAAAGAAGGGTTGGCTTCAGTAGATCAGCAGGCCCAAGCCGTGGTATAGCAGATATTAGATGGCCGTTCTCATAGCATTGGCACAAAAGAGAGAAAGAAGAGCATAGCAAACAGGGGAAAAAAAAGAAAAAAAAAAAAAAAAAGAAGAAAATAGGTGCTAACAAGCGTAGTAAAGTCCGCTGGCAGAGAGATAGTGTGAGCTAGGCCAGGTAATGCCCAAGTAACCAGAAAACGAGGCGGCGGAAGGACTTGGACTTGGACTTGGACCCCCTCCTCTCTCTCTCTCTCTTCCCCCCCCCCCCCCCCCCAGTTTCTGGTCTCTAACAACGGAGCGGGAAAACTGTTAGCTTGATCAAGGAAGGAAAAAAAAAAAAATAATCAGTGAGCCCGCCTTACACGAAAGGTTTAAAAGGCAGCCTCTCCCCTTCCCTCAACTCATCTTCTCTTTTCCTTTCCTCCTCACCCACGAAAGGTTTAACGATCAAGACTTTACTGTCCCGTTCTTTCGGCCCTCACTTTTCGTGCGGTGGTGTGAGTGAGTATTATCCCTCTTCTGCCCGCTTGCTTTTGTTCACTATCACGTCGTTGTCCCTCCATCTGCCCTCTACGCAGCTGTCTTGTTGGCTGGCATCTTTCTTCTCCCCTCCCTCTCCCCCTCCCAAATACGCCTCTTTTATATCCTTTTATATCCTTTTTCTTCCCCATACGGCTTTGCTCTGTTCCCTCTCTCCCTTCTACATATCATCCTGCACTGGCGCTCCCTTCAACATCTACTATCACTGCATCCTCGTTCCTGTCAGCATTCCGGCCAAGACAGCAGCAGGTCAACAGGACTCAGCACGCAACGGACTCTCCAGTCGGCAGATAAAACAGTCGCCTCCTGCTGCTCTTTAGCTGCCCGCTTGGGACTTGCATCTCGCCTCTTGTCTTAACACACCAAGTGCTCTCCCCAGAGGCTTGTCATTCATTACCCTCTTCTCTTTCCGCTGTTATTCACAGGCTCACACATATATACTAACATCGCACGCTGCAGTATTTTTACTTCTAATTTCTTTTAAAAATTCGACTTGACTGTCGATTCGACATAATTCTTTCGACCAAGAATTAATAACCCTCCCCCCAAAATAATACAACAAACAAAACTTTAAAATGGCCGACACTACGTCCGCGGCCCAGCCGCAGTACGAGGAGAAGCCTCCTGCCATCGTCCCTGCTGCCAAGGGCGGTGATGATGAAGGCGAAGATGAGGATATTGATGCCCTTATCGAGGAGCTAGAGTCCCAGGATGGACACCAGGACGAGGAAGAGGAGGAGGACGAGGCCGGCCTTGGTGGCCGTGTCGTCCCCGAAGACCAGCTTCAGACTTCGACCCTGACTGGTCTGACCAGCGAAGAGGTTTTGGCCCGCCGCAAGAAGTGTACGTTTTGAAATTGATGACCCAATACTTGTCTGCATGCTCAACATCTACTAACACGCATTTCCGTCTACAGGGGGTCCCAACCAGATGAAGGAGGAGAAGGAGAACTTGATCCTCAAGTTTTTCGGTTTCTTCGTCGGTCCCATTCAGTTTGTCATGGAGGCTGCTGCCATTCTTGCGTACGTATTCTCTGTCTCCCGTTCCCGTCTTTCGAGCTTGCCCAGACCAAGCTATCCGCAATTGGTCTATACACCTTGCTGGCTAGTGTCGTTCGCGGTCAATCAGCAAGTTTGCTGGTCAGCTCATCAATCACCCGGTTGAATCGTTTTTTTCCCACCATCGCTGAATGCGACAAGCGGTATCAAAGCTTTGAAAGCCCCGCTTTTATTCCTTTTTAACCGAGTGTCGCCGCTTCGCTTTGATTGGACCGTTTGCAATCGCAATGCATTCGATCAAAGTGGAGACCGATACTTAGTTAAGCGGAAAATCTGCACTAGGCCCACAAATATTTGGTCGCTGATGGGAAATGCGAACGGCAAGACGAGCAGCCAGTATAGAGCATGCGGTGGTGCTTGTGCTTGCTTTCGATCAAAAGCTCTCTCGACTTGATACACTTGCTAACATACTTCTTTTTACAGTGCCGGTCTTCAGGACTGTAAGTCATTTCCACATCCGGTTGTGGATCTTGTGAAGCAGACAGAGTGGTCTTTGCCAATCCCATGTTGCGCCTCGTTTTCATCCCTCCCTTGTCGCGTCAAAATCCGCACCTAGCGCGAATTGGCGAGCCAACTGGAAGGAGCGTGTCGCAATGGACAGCTATACATCCCATGGCTGGCAAGGTCCACTCTCTGCAATCTAGTACCCGCTTTTTTCTTCTCCCAACCGCCCGCCCCTGACCCTTGTCAATGCGAAATTACGGTCTTGCTAACGCTTAGTTTTTCTCCACTTCCAGGGGTTGATTTCGGTGTCATTTGCGGTAAGTACCCCTGCCAATGCCCCCCACCAACAATCACCGCTCCTTCTGCATGGACCTCTTGTGCAACAGTCACTTGTCTCCACGTGCATCCGCCGCCGCCCATTCATGTTCTTTTCGTGGGAAATTTGCTGACTTATCTGTCTCTCTCATAGCCCTTCTGCTGCTTAACGCTCTGGTTGGTTTCATCCAGGAGTTCCAGGCCGGCTCCATTGTGGAGGAGCTGAAGAAGACTCTCGCTCTTAAGGCTGTTGTTCTCCGTGACGGTGCCCTCAAGGAGGTTGAGGCTCCCGATGTTGTCCCCGGTGATATCCTCGAGATTGAGGAGGGTACCATCATTCCTGCCGACGGCCGTGTTGTGACCGAAGATGCTTTCCTGCAGATCGATCAGTCCGCCATCACTGGTGAGTCGCTGGCCGTTGACAAGCGCCACAACGACGCCACCTTTGCTTCTTCGTCCGTCAAGCGTGGTAAGGCCTTCATGGTTGTTACCGCTACCGGTGACAACACCTACGTCGGTCGTGCTGCTGCTCTGGTCAACCGCGCTTCTGGCGGCTCCGGTCACTTCACTGAGGTTCTGAACGGTATTGGTACTATTCTCCTGGTCCTGGTCATCCTCACTCTGCTGGTTGCCTGGGTCTCGTCCTTCTACCGCTCCAACCCCATTGTCGACATCCTGCGCTTCACCCTTGCTATTACCATTATTGGTGTCCCCGTCGGTCTTCCCGCCGTCGTCACCACCACCATGGCTGTCGGTGCTGCCTACCTGGCCAAGAAGAAGGCTATCGTCCAGAAGCTGTCTGCTATTGAGTCCCTGGCTGGTGTCGAGATCCTGTGCTCTGACAAGACCGGTACCCTGACCAAGAACAAGCTGTCTCTGTCCGAGCCCTACACTGTCGCCGGTGTCGAGCCCGATGACCTGATGCTGACTGCCTGCCTGGCTGCTTCCCGCAAGAAGAAGGGTATTGACGCCATTGACAAGGCTTTCCTCAAGTCTCTGCGCTACTACCCCCGTGCCAAGTCTGTCCTGTCCAAGTACCAGGTTGAGGAGTTCACCCCCTTCGACCCCGTCTCCAAGAAGGTCACTGCTATTGTCGTTTCTCCCCAGGGTGAGCGCATTACCTGCGTCAAGGGTGCTCCTCTCTTCGTTCTGTCTACCGTTTCCGCCGACCACCCTATCCCTGAGGACATTGAGACCGACTACAAGAACAAGGTCGCTGAGTTCGCTACCCGTGGTTTCCGTTCGCTCGGTGTCGCTCGCAAGCGTGAGGGTGGCTCTTGGGAGATTCTCGGTATTATGCCCTGCATGGACCCTCCCCGTCACGACACTGCTCGCACTATCAACGAGGCTAAGCGCATGGGTCTGTCCATTAAGATGCTTACTGGTGACGCCGTCGGTATCGCTCGCGAGACTTCTCGCCAGCTGGGTCTGGGCACTAACGTCTACAACGCTGAGCGTCTGGGTCTTGGTGGTGGCGGTGACATGTCTGGTTCCGACATCTACGATTTCGTTGAAGCTGCCGATGGTTTCGCCGAGGTTTTCCCCCAGCACAAGTACAACGTCGTTGAGATTCTGCAGCAGCGTGGCTACCTGGTCGGTATGACTGGTGATGGTGTCAACGACGCCCCCTCGCTGAAGAAGGCTGATACTGGTATTGCCGTCGAGGGTGCCTCTGATGCTGCCCGCTCTGCTGCCGACATTGTTTTCCTTGCTCCTGGTCTGGGTGCCATCATTGATGCCCTGAAGACTTCTCGCCAGATTTTCCACCGCATGTACGCCTACGTTGTCTACCGTATTGCTCTGTCTATCCACCTGGAGATCTACCTGGGTCTGTGGATTGCCATCATGAACCGCTCGCTCAACATTGAGCTGGTCGTCTTCATTGCCATCTTTGCTGATATCGCCACCCTGGCCATTGCCTACGACAACGCTCCCTACTCCATGTCTCCCGTCAAGTGGAACCTGCCCAAGCTTTGGGGTATGTCCGTCCTGCTTGGTATTGTTCTGGCTGTCGGTACCTGGATCACTGTTACCACTATGTACGCTCAGGGCGAGGATGGTGGTATCGTCCAGAACTTTGGTAACATGGACGAGGTTCTGTTCCTGCAGATCTCCCTGACTGAGAACTGGCTGATCTTCATCACCCGTGCCAACGGTCCCTTCTGGTCTTCCATTCCCTCGTGGCAGCTGTCTGGTGCTATCCTGATTGTCGACATTGTCGCTACCTGCTTCTGTATCTGGGGTTGGTTCGAGCACGGCGAGCAGACCTCCATTGTCGCCGTTGTCCGTATCTGGGTCTTCTCCTTCGGTGTCTTCTGCATCATGGGTGGTGTCTACTACATGCTCCAGGACTCAGTTGGCTTCGACAACCTCATGCACGGCAAGTCCATCAAGGGCTCGCAGAAGCAGCGTTCGCTCGAAGACTTTGTCGTCTCCCTGCAGCGTGTGTCTACCCAGCACGAGAAGTCTGCTTAAACGCGATTCTTGCGCCGGGTTTCAAGACCACATTTTGCATGCAACAGAAGAATTAGCCCAAGTCTCGTGTTGAGGCCATCGTCCTGAGCGCTTCCTCCTCATCCTCCTTTTATCCACAAACACAAACCTTCATCCCTTCTCTCTTTTTTTTTTTTTCTTGGTTTCGTGCTGGTTCGTCGCGGCTGCCATGTGTTGTGCCGTTGATTATTTCCTTGAATACCCTTGTTGTCTATGTCTTGTCTACATGGCAGATGTACCAGCACGGGACGTGATGGCCTGAGGCTTGGGTACTGGCTTCTGATTGTTCTTTTGTTTTGTTAACCATCGAATTACACCCCTAATAGAAGTGAAAAAAAATTTCCGCGCAAATATGTATGGTTACTGTCTCGACGTGTATGAGTGTGTGTGTGTACATGTGTGTGTAAATGTGTGACTCTTGACTTTCTTTGTGCGTCATCTGTCTTGGGCTGTTTTATCATTGTCTGGTCTTAACCTGTTCGCATCTCTGGTTTCCCTTTGCCCTCACCTGATTTCGTTTTTCTCCCAGTTTCTTTCTGACTCGCTGGTCTCGTCGTTCTCTTCCCATGGTCTGTCTTGTTGGTTAGCAGGAGATATCCGGTGATTGTTGTCCTAATAAGTCATGTCTCGATCACTCGTAAATGGAAGGCTTTTTCTTTTTTCTTCTTCTTCTTCTTTTTTTTTTTCCAATTTATTTTTTAATCCTGCTTTAATTCATCCCTCGTAGCTATCCCAAGCGGCCAATATTCTGGATACTCATTTATTTGGATATCTCTCTTGTTTGGGTGCTGAGCCTTGGCGTTGAGAAAATTTGCTTGCCGTGTCTTTGCTGCCTAAACCCCAAAAGGTTGGGCGCTGGTGAAAACTCTGACACCAAGTCTACCCCGCTAATTTGTGTTTGTGGCTTTCTATCTTCAATGTTGAATATGTGGCGCTGATGTGGCTGAGATACGGTGTCGGCCAGTTCTAAAGTTTGTATACCTTTGTAGTGAAAATCGCCATGTTGTCGAGGTATTGAATCTACAGCTTAACAGAATGCCAAACGAACTTCCGTAGTACCATCTTAATAGAATCCCGGACTAGGCGATCCCAGAATAGCTTGACATAAACTCAGATTGTGAACTTTAGCTTCGGGCTACAACACCTGCATATCAATCCCCTAAGCGACAATAGATACGTACCATTTTGTCACCTGTTGCCTTTGAAAGAACATGCCTGCGCCCAACTTGCCGGGATACTTCTATGGTGAGTAGCCTCTCTCTCAGTATCGCCATTCTAAGCTAACTTCCCCGGGTAGATGCCGAAAAGAAGCGATACTTCAAGATCGAAAAGAGTTCCAACGCTACCTCATCGGCCAAATGGACCACATCTGCTGTACGCAAGCGTGAGGAAGAAGAAGAAGCTGCCGCCGAAGTCCAGCGCAAACGGTTAGCTGTTGCGCGCCACGTGAAACGCTCTCCAGTGCTTTCTAATAGCCTACGCGGTGCATGGCTCGCACGGGAGTTCGGCCCTGACTTGGGCGAATGTAGTGCGACAGGCGCCGGCTGGAATCAGAGGCAGAGGGCCGCGCGCAACCTTAGCGATGCTGTAGGCCGTATATGGGCGAGTAGTATTCGTGTGATGGACAGGCTGCAGTTTAACCCGAGTCCACATGTAGGTGCCGGAGGCCGTGTAGATGCAGGGTACGGTCGGCATAGACAGATGAACTTGCCATGCTTGTGGATTGGAAGTTGCGGGAGTTCATGCACAGGGCTGGCATACACATGTGAGTTGAATTGTTTCGGTTCTATCTTCCTGAGCCTTGCTAACGTGAATGGTCGTGCACAATAGCCTCAAACCAAGTATTAATCAATGCCTACATACCACTGAGAGCCGGGAGAATTTGCCAGACTGGCGACACGTCTGACTTCCGCTATATCTCGGGCTTGCCAGCACATATTCAACTTCCCTTTGTTAACTCTATCAGCGCGATAGAGCGAAGTGCAGACACCGAAACAATGTTTTTTGCCTCGGCTCAACCAACAAAAAACCCCTCGCTTGCGGTCTCGCGCTGTCCATCATCAGTCGACGATGGATATACACGATACAAAACAGCGCCTATAGTGCAGCCAGTAGAAGGTAAGGATTTTGCTACTGCCGGCAGTATTTAATGACACTCGTATCACGAAAAAAGATATAAAAAAGAACATGCTGTATGCTAACATGTTCTTTGATGCGAGAGTAGTGCAAGACTTTAGTTTGGTAGAAGCACCTAGACAGTACCACAGTCACGATATCTGGACCACATATTCCCTCAAGGCCGGACCACGCAATTCCGAAATCGCCGCTTCGATAGGCGGAAGTCGCGGTGTTTTGCAGCTGACCAACAGCGGTCAACTCATCGAACTGTACGGCCCACATCCACGGACTTGCAGCCCAGAAGAAGCTGGTAAATACCCACGCAACGTCTTTGCCCACGACTTTCTGCACGAGTCGCCCAACGTGACTGTCGCTGGCGGCAGTACTGGTAACCTGTGGACGCTAGATACGCGCGTTAAGGATATCGTCAACGTTTTCAGCCATGGCGCTGGCGTGACCAATCTGTCTGTGATTGGCAATCATCAAGTGCTTGTTGCTGGCCTCAAGAGTCGTATGTGCATATACGATCTGCGATACACCCGAGACTCTGCGGCGCCTGCCAGCACGAATACACATAATAACGCCAACAGCCCACGGGCCAACCGTGACGCAGCTGAGTCGCGACGAGGCCACGGCATAGATTCTGCAGCGACGCCACACACGGTATTTCCGGGATACATTAACAATGCGCGACTCGGGATGGGCTTCGCAGTGAGCACAGAACTTGGCGTGGTATGCACGGCAACAGACGGGGGAAAGGTGACGCTACACTCGCTAGGCTCCGGACGACAGCTTAAAGTGCCCATACTAGACGGTGTGGATGGGGGCGGCGCGCCGATTGTCAGCATGCGGTTTGCCGAACTTCCAGATGGCACACGACATCCAAGTCTATACATGGGCGTGGGCTCCAGCATCTACAAGTTTTCGTCGCTAGGCGAGGAGGACGTAGAAATGCTAGCGGAGCGGGAGATCGAGCTAGAAAGGCGACGTAGAATGGAAGTAGAATGACTTGATGTCGATAATATTTTGAGAACTATCAGCAAGAGGCCAATTTCTTTTTTGCGAGAACCAGACAATAATAAATTAGATTGACAAGAGAAAGGATTATCGGAAGAAAAGAAATAGGAGGATATTCACGATACAGAAAAAAAAAAAAAAAAAGAACTATCGATGGGAAGGCGAAACTAGATAAAGAGAGCAAATGCGCAGTGATGCATGATGTTGAAGCCAAATATCACGACAATTGTGGTGGTACCAGAGCCTCATTTCCACTGCGTCGAATTAAATAGAAGATCATGTTGAAATGCAACGAAGCTCAACCAAATTGAGCGATGGGTGGTAAAGGAAGGCAAAAGCCATACGTACATGCACAAAAAGAAAAAGAAAGAAAAAGAAAAAAAAAAGACACCAAGAGAAAAGATACAAAAGACCGATTGCTGTCGGGTTGGTGACGACGAGTCATGAAGGCGAAAAAAAATTACAAAGGCGGTGTTGAGATACTACAGAGCCAATAATTACGTAGGCTGACGGCACAAAAAAAAAGGGCATGACAACATCGTGTATATATACACACGCATATATATATTGTGCCGCCACTGGGATCAACGAGAGACAAGCTGGCGGGGGAACAACAGGAGAGAAAGGCTAGATAAATCAAAGCGAAAATGCGGAGGAAAAGACAGACACAAAGTAGAGAACAAAAGATAAAAACAACACAAAAAGGACGAAAAACATAGTGGAACAAAAAAGAATGGAGGAGGAAATAAAATAGAGAATAAAAGAGGAACGGAACAGTCAGCAGATTATTTGTCTGTCCTGAGCTTGATCTGGCCTGACCTACCTTGTCCCTCAGTTCTTTTGGAGATTGATCAGATGTTCAAACTCTGGAAAGGTATCCAGAAAATCAAGGCTCACACTCCAATTTTCCAGCTTCCGAATGTGCGCCTCAAACACTGGATTGATCATCAGCTCGCGACTACCCGCATCGCTACCATTGGCCACAAGCAGCACGTCGCTATCCTGGTATGGCCAGTTAATACTCAGGCAGGCAAAATACTTGAGGAAAAAGGGCTTTGGGGATTCTGCCCCTCTCGCACTACTGCTGTTGTCATCGCTAGTCGTTCGGCCTTCGTCGCCATTCCCATTGCCGCCGCCTTCGTTACCGACGCCTTCTCTGCTGCTGTCGGCAATGAGCTTGATGCGGGCATGGGGGAAAGGGATAAAGTCAATCCAGACAGCATGAGTCCGCTCCAGCTGGTCTTCCAACGGCTTTAGAAACTCAGGAACGCACCCAAAGTTTTCAGTCGTGGCGTTGACCATGTATCTAATCAATAGGAAAGCTGTGTACATCACTGCAACTCGCTCGGGCACTCGCTCACCGGCCGGCGGCTCAGCCAACAACATAATCTCTGCCAGCGCTGTAGAAAACGGATCTAGCTTGGCCCGCAGCGGATTATAGGAGACTATAGACGGGGCCAGCAAGGCCGCAATCTCGATTTGCGTGGGCTGGCACTGGTCTGACATGCTGAGCAGAGGCAGAAGAAGCGAGTCTATTTCACAAGTTGGAGGCGCATGGAGAAGTGGCAGTTTAATATGTGGAGAGTTGCTGTACAGCGACCTGCCTTTGCGGACTGCACGGTTTTCCGTACTGCCATTTTCGCTGTTGCCCATATCGATGTCGTTGATGATGTCATTGTTATACTTCTTACCTTTACCATTCCAACTACTATTGCCCTTGTCGTTGCCATAGAAGTTCTCTAGTGCTTCCATCATCGCTACACTAGGCTTTCCAAAGTCTCCTACAGATGGTGACATGTTTGGCAAGTCTTCAAGGCTGATGCGAGCTGACAACATAAAACGCGACGTTTCCCGGTTTAGAGCTTGACAATATGGTGGTGATGGCGACGACGAAGACGAGTAGCTATATTGCTGTGGCTTCTGGTGCTGGTGACTATGCTGGTGACTATGCTGGTGCTGATGGCGGTGCTGGTATTGATGCCGATGTTGATGTCGATGTTGGTCCACTGATTGGTACGAAGGTTGGCGGTGGTCCATGAAGCTATTCCGCTCAAAACTTTCTCGCTGATGGACCGCGTTAGACTCGTATTTTGACAAAGAACCACCACTATACGACGACCCTGAGCCTCTACTTGCATCGTGGAACGGCTGTCGAGTCATTTCCTCAATGCTAGGCAGTACCATATTGCTATTTCCCGGGCTGCAACAGTTGGGGTAGTCGCTGGAGCTCGTGCTTTCTCCAGAATTATCACCATGAAATGACTGGTCAGACGACTCTCCAGTCCCCGTCGATGACTTTACGGCGTTACGGGAATATTCTTGGGTAATCCTTTGGTCCCGATGCCGATAGTGCGAGCCTCGATGGTTGTGGTGATGGTGGTGATGCTCATGGTGGTGTTGGTGATGTTGCAAGGATGACTGCTGACTAGTGTTCTGCGAGTCTAACTGGTGTACTAGCTGAGCCATGGCTTGTTTCATTGCCGTGTTTTCAGCCTGGAGAGCACTGTTTTCCTGCAGTATATGCTGAAGTTGGGCCTGATCATTCTTCAACACCGAGACTTCATCCTGCAATTCACGTATCTGCGCTTTAGTACGCTCTCTAACCGCTCGTTGGGCCTCACGGTCATTTGCCCTCTTACGGGCTAACCGATCTGGTGTCATGGTAGCTACGCCACGAGATGCCTGTACAACTCGCTTCTTGGGAGCAGATAAAGTCCCAGCAGCCCCGGGGTGTGCCAAGTCAGATCCGACACCGGAAGCACGGTCAGACGGTCGGGGGGCTAGAGCTCGAGAGTTTTGGGTTTGGGTTTGGGAGGGCTGTGACCCCGGAGTGGTGACGGCCGAGAGGCCATCGGAATTCGAACAGTCATCCATCTTGGATAGTCTGTTATTTTGATTTCTCTTGCTAGGAAGGGAGCAGAGCAGGGGATGGAAAAGACAAAATGGGTCGAGATTGCAAACTACCCCGCCGGCTCACTGATGACGCGGAGTGGGCGATGTGGCCGGCCAAAGTTCTCGGGCGAGTCAGCCTACGATGAAAACCACGAGCCACACAAGCACAAGTGAGGAGAAGAAATCACAAAAAGCGGGGATGAATAACGGATGAAGCAAAACCAAGGGGAAGGGGGAATAAAACGTTTTGTTAAACTGAAAGCAAGTCTGGTGTTGGGGAACGAGATTTTCACCAGCTAGACGAGTTTTTAACGAAAGCTGTTGATGTTCAGGGTTTTATCTTTTTTTTTTTTTTTTTTTTTTTTCTGATGACGAAAACCTCTCTCTTCAGTCGTGCGCGGAGCTGAATAACTCAGAAAAGCGAGAGAGATTTACCTGGGCGTTGAAGACAAAATGAAAATGAAAGGGAAAAGGTGGCCAGCTGAAGGACGGGAGAAGAAAATCCAAGAAAAAAGAGAGGGAAAAAAAGAGAAAAAAAAAAAAAAAGGAAAATCAAGCTGTCAACCCAAAATCTACGGTCTGTGGGGAGGGGAAACCGAATCGTTTCCAACAGGTGAACAGGGCACTGCTTTCGCAAGCAAGTAAGAAAATAATAGTCGGTCCACATCGCAGGACTCCAAGTCCTCACTGGCAATTCTCAACAGTTACTTCTAGCAACAACCAGCGACTAGATAACAGATGTATCTATTACTCTGTCAACCTGTTGTTATTCCCGTTGTGTCAACTTGACAACTACCATGCGACGACGCCCTTCGCCATAGAAGGCTAATAGGTATTGGGGTCAAGGCAGCAAACTGGATAGAAGGGGAAAGAAGATGGGCGACAAGCAAGAGTAGACAGAGCTTCAGGCTTCCAAGGGAGTCAATAGGTAGTGGTAGTGGTAGATAAAGCGTCAATTTGAAACTATTTCTAGTTCTATGCAGCTTCACCACCGAGTGTGGGCCTTCCGGGAATACTGTGCAGAATGAGGGAGGCGGGGAGAGCGGAGAGAGAGGGAGAGAGGGAGAGAGGCTATATAATGTTGGTGTTGATGCTGATACTTTGTTGTCTCGGAGAAGGAGAAAAAGGAAAAGAAAACACCAAATAGAAAAGCACGAAGACAATAAACGCAAAACGAAACAAACGGAAGCAAGCCTGTTTCTTGGATAGAGTAAAATAGGATCAAAGAAGTCAACGATGGCTATAGCACCACTACACGTGCGGTAATAGAAAATGAAGACTTGAAAAGGTGACGAGAGGAAATACCCAGCTAGGATATTCCGCAAAAGCACGACCCGGAAACGATATCGTTCAACGGACGATAAAAAGTCAGAGTCATGTGTTGAAAATAGAGAAGGGCGACTGCTGTGGTTGAGGTGTTGCGGGAACGTAGGTAGTGTAGGGAAAGGGGGGGAGGTTAACTCCAAGAACAGACCGCCAGAAGTTTTAGGTGATATGGCTTGATCTGTCTGCAACCAAGACCGACCTTTGCTAGCGATAAATGTCGAACACTATAGAAAATGGAATCTAGCTTAATGTCCCTTATTCTGTTTTCTACACCTATGATGAGTTTTTGTGGGATAGGCGGTGGGGGAATTCCATCATGCCAGGAATAGGGCACATATTGGTGGTGTTCTGGTGGTACGGCTTGATTTTCGCCTTCAAGCACTGGCTGGGAAAATCAGCGTCAAGGGACCTAGTTGCTAATGCATGAAGACTTATGATTGTAATGATGAAAGGCAGGTGACAAATAGATGAAAGGTGGTGCGCAGGATGATGGATGGAAAGACCAGACGTGTGTTTGGCAGTATAGAACAAGCGACAATCAAATCCAGATACCGATTCAAGAGCCAAGTGGCATGATTGAATAGCCTGGGGTTATTTTTATCGGTATCGGTGCGAGTGTCGAGGATGGATGGATGGCCAAGCGACTGGTAACAAGTTGTCTAGAGTGATAGGAATAGAGGTAAAACCGAGATCGAAAGATGCCTAACCAGCGAGGGCACATGAACCCTGGAGGTCTGGCAAAAGACATTAATTAGCATGGCGTGTATAGAAGAACAAAGCGAGCTTTGCCAAACTGGTCAATTTCTTTTTGAATAAGAGCAGACGCGCAAACCAAGATGAAAACCCGAAAAATGACCGTCGAGAATATATGGTGCGTGCAAAAGTGGGCTAGCTATTTAGACTCTGTGGCCGCCTTAGAATATCATCGAATTACTGAGCTGGCGATGTCGCGGACACTTGTCATTCCGATATAATTGGCATGGGCTGGCTAGTCGGCGGCAACTATTAGATCTGACCTGTAAACACTCTAGCAGAAGGTGACGATTGAGTGTAGCGAACGAAGGTGAGGACAAACAGGAGCAAAACAAAAACCCTCCACAATAGAGGTGGTCACAGCTAGGAACAGACTAAGCAGTCATGGTAATGGACGGATAGGATAAATAAAGCGAACTGAAATCAAATATACAAGCCAACAAACAGTTCAAGAATGAAAGAAAGAAGCTAGAAACAAAAAGAAATGGGAAAAGGGAAAAAGAAAAAGAAAGAAAAATGGGTTTGCAGCTTATTGCCAGCAAAGCGTCAAGGCTGATGGGGAGAAAGCAAACCAGCCTGACTCCGTGCGATAGAAAGAGTGGAAGCAGGCGCGTAAGTGTTAATCAAAAGAATACAAAGATTGTGCCAGGCAACAAGAATATTGAAGTGCGGACTCAAAATATAGATAAAGCAACTACCCACGTGCTTCTGGGTAAGTGGAACTCGCCTATATAAACACCAAAAGTACAAATATCCAATTTACATGCCTAGTATCCAAATTCGCAGTTGAAAATAGTCTGTATAGCTCCTTGAAAGATCATGTTTGAAGATATTGCATCTACTAGGCAGTATACGACCCGGGGGGGACGTGACGTGCAAGAGATTTATCGAAACTTGGGTGCTCTTACGAGCCTACCCTCTAACGTCACCAAGGATACAGCCAATCAATGCCCTTTATTCTGTGACCGAGTCAGTCGATCCACAAATTTCATCAGCGTTCCTTACTTCCCCAATTTAGAGCCAACAACTATATAAAAGTGGAAAAATAGTCAAGGCCACTTTTTCCCTATTCACGCCACAAATAATGCGCTTTATTGGCAATGATGGTAATAACCTTCATTGAGAAACTTCGTTGATTTTGTAATCTTTAGAAATATCATGATATTCAGGAGTTGAAGGAGGAGTTTTGGTGGAAAACAGCAAAAATTATCATACGAAAAATGCAAATTTAAGGTTAGGGTATAGCCTGTAACTCGAGTCATGAGTTTTTCAAGGTCTGATTGTCTACTCTACAGCTTATGTAAGTTTTTCAGAATTGATCTCTAAAACTTTGGGGCGACAGGTCATGGTTTTCTTTTTCTTTTTTTTTTATTGGCGGACGAAGAATTTGATGGAAGAAAAAGGAATCTGTTTTATATATTTGACCGGCAAAAAGAATTTGAACATCCTCCTTCCCCCCCCCCCCCACCACCCCAAAAGCGACTCATAATCATGAGATAATATGGTACAGCCCTAACCCTTGTGCTGTACGCAGACCAGCACCTGATTTGTGTGCCAGGACCCACAAATACCACATCCTTCATGACGTGTAATAGACCATGTGAGAAAAGATGTGTTGGAATAGTTAAAGATCATTTAGTAATATTAATCCTCTAAAAACCGCACCTTGCTGGTTCCTACACTACCCGAAATTGTTCCGAAACAGGAACAGCCTATTTAAAATCACGTGATCGCGCGCATAGACACCCGTCTACCAGGCGTCAGTCGCGCCCAGATTTAGGATGTATACAGGATCGTTTACTTGAATAATCAATATCGAATATATTCAACCGTCTATTTTGTCAACCCCCGTGCAAATACTTGAAAGGGCCCCGGTAATTAAATACCGTGATATCAAGCGACATGGAAACAGGCGGAAGACGTGTAACTCGGGCTACAGCACGGGGGGCAAACGGCCGACATAACAACAACACCGACAGCACTAGCAGTGGCAACAACAGTCTGAATGATCTCGGCGGCAGGACATCGCGTAATACTGCCAACCATGCCCCGCCAATCGCTACCCGGGGCTCGTTTATTTCTCGTCTGGCAGCGGCTCAATCTCTAGATCAGGAAGACGTGGGATACGACCACGCTGGGCTGTTTTCTAATGTACGAACAGGGGCTACTCAACGTCTAGACTCGGACGAAGATTCGGAACTGGCGACAGTGCAAGATCGGGCATCATTAGCGACCGGACCAGCAACGCGACGCTTATTTCATCAGTTTCGGGGTGAGTGCCTGCCTGTATGTGAATATTGAGAAACCTATCTGTGTGATGATGTTTGGGATGTAATCAAACAAGTACCTGGTACAGCTTGTGTATATGCCCTGATTTGACGGCTACTTTTTTTTTTTTTCTTATGATTCTGATATTATCTATTGGCGTTACCTGGCTTTGAAGATGCACTCGATGGCTAGGCTCTCGTCTAGATGTATTCCATCTTTGTCCTTGAAACTAACATTCAACCCGGATTTCCTTAGAGCCTAGACACGGCGGGAGCCATCAAATGAATGGGGGACATGGTGGAAATCACACAGATTCAGAGGAATCCGATATCAGTGCAGAAGAGTCATATCTAGCGACACATGCAATAGCAATGGCCCAGCATCACAATGCTTTCACATCACCATCCATGTCGCTCTCTACTTCAGCTGCCGCCACTCTTAATAGCGTTGGGAGACACATGAGTATCCAAGAGATCCACGAAATGCAGGATGAAGAGATTGAAGATATCGAAGAGGAGTACGAAGAGAATAGTGTCGATGGCAATGGCGTTGATATTCAGGTGGAAGACGACATGCACCACGAAGAAAAAGAAGAAGAAGAAGAAGAGGAGGAGGGGGATGAGGATGAATTTGACCAAGAAGCATTGCGGGACCCAGCTTCCCATGGCCTGAAGGAGATCTCAAACCTAGGACGTTTTACGGTGAGCAGCCAAAAACAAGGCAATGGCGTCGAGGAACTTCGCAGCGATGATTTAAAGCTTTATTGGCAGTAAGAGTACCCCTTCCTCTGTTTTTGTGCATACTCTTCTTCTTTGCTAACATCGCCGCTTGTATCAACAGATCAGATGGCCCGCAGCCACATAAACTTACTGTTTATTTTATTAAACGGGTCTCGATCAGGACAATCCGATTCTACGTCAACTACAAAGAGGACGAATCCTATACACCGACTAAAATTGTTTTCAAGTCTGGCACTGGCGAAAACACGCTTATTGAGTTTGCGTCAGTTGAGCTGTCAACGCCTGTAGGCTGGCAGGATGTGCCGGTATTTGGGTGTGGAGGAGGACTTGATGGCAATACTCTCGTGTCCTACGTGTTCCAGATGGTGATTTTAGAAAACCATCAAAACGGAAAGGATACCCACCTCCGCGGCATCAAGATCTACGCCCAGGAGCACGAGGAGCGGGCCTTGGGTGGAGATGGCCTTCCAGCTATCGATATGGAGCATATGGATCTCACTCCTGGTTTTGACTCACGAGGCAGACCAGCTACTGCCACGACAAATTCCTGGACACCTATGGCTGTTATAGCCACGACCAACTGTGAGACAGACGAGCCGAAAACAGAAGCTGAGCTGGCAAAGAGAAAGAAGGTGGCACAAGACGCTGCATTGGATGAGTGGATTTCCGACTCGTTGATACGAGGGCCTAATTCAATCACTTCCTTGTCCTTACGCTGAATTTGGAGAGAGGTTAAAAGGAGGGAAGAGAGGGAAGAACTGGATTTTCCTACATTGAAAACGGCTATTTAGCCGGGCTTGATGAATGCGCTTATGACATCATTATCATCACCTGCATGAGCCATCGGGCGTAATATAGATACAACGGAAAGGAATGTCTCATAGGCTCATTAATCTATCCATACTCGCAGCTTGCTTGCTGAATCCCTTTGAGGCCACCCTAGTGTCACATTCTGAGAATCATGTGGAAGCTTGTTGAAAAAAGATACCCCAAAACTCTATGAAATAGGTATAACAGTACAGCAGGGTACATGTGGTCGAAACAGCGAATCTAGCTGAATGCAAAAGCTATAACGCCTTAGCAAGCAAGGCAGATTTGGAGTAATGAGCGACCATGAAATTCCTCACCAAGACAAGGAAGATTAGCACACAGCATCTCAAATGCGATGTATATCCATGTAAAGAACATGTGAGCTAGCCAAGGCTGACTTTAGCTTTGGTATGAGACAATGTTTTCTGTCCAACAACCTTTAGATACATAAAGATGCTGGGACTTCTTGGAATATTGGTTAGCATGGGCGGCAAGCAAACTCTGTAACCTACCCTTATATGATCATCACTGATCCAATACAACAGTGTACGAAAGTCTAGAAACCCGGCCATAATGACATCGCCTACGCAAAAACAAACCCTCCCCGTGCCGCCATCCCAGGTATCAGGCTCCGAAGAGGCCCCGCTCACGGTCGGATTCCGCCCCCAGCAGCCCATGGAAGTCCAGCTTCCCCGGATTCAAGACCTTCAACAAAGCTATGCCACCATTGTTGCAAGCGATACCAAACCAAAAGGCTGGTATGGCTACATGAGTAAGTTCCTATCCTTGGCCCGTCCCAACCACAACCTCAACCCATATATACCGCCCCGTGTTTCATCGCTCACTTGTTGACAAATAACACTCTATAGTTGATTCATGCGGTTCCTTCATTGGTACTTGCGGCGCTTTTCCATGCTGCATTGTTTGCCCCAACCCGTACAAGAACGTAGTGCAGGGTAATGTTGGGCTAGTCACCAAGTTTGGCAAGTTACACAGGGCGGTTGATCCAGGGCTGGTGAAGATCAACCCTTTGAGTGAAAAGCTTATTCAAGTTGATGTCAAGATCCAGATTGTTGAGGTTCCAAAACAGACTTGCATGACCAAGGACAACGTCACATTAACCCTAACTTCTGTCATTTACTATCATGTGGTTGCTCCTCACAAGGCTGCCTTTGGCATCACCGACGTCCGCCAGGCCCTAATCGAGCGTACACAAACTACATTGCGCCATGTGGTTGGTGCTCGCGTGCTACAGGATGTCATTGAGCGCCGGGAAGAGATTGCTCAGAGCATTGGAGAGATCATCGAAGAGGTAGCAACTGGCTGGGGTGTCCAGGTGGAAAGCATGCTCATCAAGGACATTCTCTTCAGCCAAGAACTGCAAAAGTCTTTGTCTATGGCAGCACAGAGCAAGCGTATTGGCGAGAGCAAGATCATAGCTGCCAAAGCAGAAGTTGAGTCTGCCAAGCTGATGCGCCAGGCCGCAGACATTCTGTCATCAGCTCCAGCTATGCAGATACGGTACCTGGAGGCTATGCAGGCTATGGCCAAATCGGCGAACAGTAAGGTAATCTTTTTGCCGGCTGTGAACCAGACCATACCGCATGTTCAAAACGAGTTGACTCGGAAAGAGGGTGAATCCAGTGTTCAAGGGTATGAGGCTGGATTTTCCGAGTTTACAGGTTCATCAGATGGTCTTCAGAGTGCAGTAAACTCGCGTATTATAGAACACATGTAGGAAGGGGGAAGGGAAGCAAGAAGGAGACAAGCGGGAAGAAGAGGAGGATCGAGCTACTCATATGTTGGGGGTGAGGGCGTTGGAGGGGATTATCATCAGTTGAAGTTTAGACTTCCTATTCTCTGAATCCTCGTCACACTGGACTGTTTCATTTAGTTAGGCATATGCCAAAGGACAATAATATCATGACAACGAAAAAAAAAAAACCATTTTGATAAAAGAAAAGAAAGATCTCTTTAGATAGAAGCAAACTTGCAAGCAACCAACCCTGCGCCAGAACGAAAGACAGAAAATAACCAGATCAAGCCAAAACACCGTGGGAAGGCAGTCTTTGGTAAAATATGAGAGTAGGGAAAGCAACTCCCCTCCTTCCCACCCCAGTGATGGCTGACGGCTTCGCTCTAATTTTTGAAGAGACATGCTACAACACCATACTCGCAAACCATACGGTGTCCGTGATAGTGTCTCATAGGAAACAGAAAATAAGAAACCCCATCTATTAGCCAATCGTGACCTCTGCCGGGCAATATGCAGAAATGAGGGCATGGCTCAAAGACAGAAAAGTATCACGCCTTCTATGCATACTGTCTCCTAGAATGATTGGCACGCATGGCCTATCTTTGTCGAAGAAAAATGGACTAGAAGCATGCAATACGATACATACTTCGCAGTCGCAGAGAATTGGAGAAGCGAAGGGGGCTAAAAAAATAACAGAGTCGCAGGAGGGAGGGGAGTAACGCCGAGACGAGAGAGGTATGAAGGCACAGAAACCCAGTAACAAACACCAGTACGAACAAGACAAGAAAACAAACCCATAACAAGCCCGAAATATGCAGATGAAACCAAAAACAAGAAGTTGGTACATGTAACGTGGAAAAAAAGCAACAACGTACGAGAAAAGGAATAAAACAAAAGATTTGACTGGGCAGATCGACCCATTTTACTCCTTTGCCGTCTTCTTCTTCTTGTGTTTCTTCTCGGTCTTGGTGGGCGTCGCGTTATCATCGCGCTTGCGCTTAGAAGATTCACCCTCCTTCTTCTCCTTCTTCTTGTCTTTCTTGCTGGCAACCTTGATGCTACCATCGGCGTTAAGCTCAACATCGCCACGCTCGTACTTGCGCTTAAACTTGGACACTGAGATGCCGGCCTGCTCGGCCAGGCGCTCGTACTCCTCATCACTGAGCTTCTTGGGCTTGTCCTCGGATTCGGAGCTCGAGTCATCATCCATAGGAGTATCCTCAACCTCCTGGATGAGAGGCTTCTTGGGAGTCTCGGCAACAGCATCGACGTCCATGTTGTATGCGCGCTTCTCACGAATGGTGAACTCGCCCGGCTGCAGAACTTGGCCATCAGGGCCGACGTTGACGCCCTTGGGAAGAAGGGGCTTGCCCTCCAGACTGCGCAGTTTGTTCTCCAGCTTGGTGCGCAAGTTGAGGCCGAAGAAGGCACGCTCCTCCTCGTCTAGTTCGTACTCCTCATCAATGACTTCCTCGCCATCCTCGTTCATTTTAGTGGCCTTCATAGCGTCTACACGCAGACCCAGGGCGGTCTTGGCTGCAAGCATACGGGCGATCTTGCCCTTGTACTTCATAGAAGCCTGACCAACTAGCGAAGAGTTGTAAAGCAGACCGTACTTGGGAGTGTTGTGCTTAGTCTTGAGGGCACGGAACAAGGCTTTCTCAGCACCCAGAATCTGGATGGTAGAGGCAGCAGACTTGGACAGGTTCATCAGAGAACCAGTGTGGGCGATCAGCTTGGCACCGACCAGGTAGCCAACCAGGGCAGTTAGGTTGGGAGCAATGGCACGCATGCGGTTCTCGACGTAAGTGGCGAGCTCAGTGCGGTGTTCAGAGTAGGTGACAACCTGGCGAGCCAACAGCTTGATGTCTGAGAGGGTAAAATTGCGTTAGCGGGGTTGCCTTTATTGAATAATGCCGCCTATGGCAATTTTATTTTGGGTATTGGATGGTTGGTACTTACTCTCCATGTCATCCTTGTCAATGTCAGTACCCATGGAAATTTCGGCAGCGGCCTTGACAGCGTCGGCCATGGGTTCAGGCAGAACGGTGGTCAGATCGGCCGTGGCAAAGGTATCACGAGTTCCAGTCTCAATGATGACACGGGCGTAGGCAACATTGTCGGCAATGTGGCGAGACATTTCGGGGAAGTGCCAACCGTACCACTCCTTGGTGCGCATGGCCATGACGTTTAGGGACTGATCGAGATCCTCCAGATGCTTGACAGCATGGATGATCATGGAATCTACCTTATCTTCAGTGAACTTGAGTTTGTGGCGATCGATAGAGTGCGATAGACCCAGAGCAACGCGCTCAAAAGTAGAAGAGGTTTCGGGCATTAGTGCGTTCATGTTTTCTCTAATGGCACGGAAGATTTCCTCAACACCGCGGCCAGCAGCAGAGTCGGAGGCGGCAACAATGTCCAGCTTTTCGAAGCCAGGCAGCTCCTTGAGCTTTTGGCCTAGAGCCTTGTCGGCTAGGGCCAGAGAAGCGTGCTTCTCGTCCTTAACTTCTTGCAGGAAGTCAGCTAGCAGCTGAGGGACCTTGACGTTGCGGGAAGACATTGACGCAACTTCTTCTAGAGCCATAGAAGTACTCTCGTACTTGCGGAAGTCCTTCAGCTTGAACCTATATACCAGAGACAAAATAAGAAGGTTAGTAGGGCCAGATGCAATATTGAGTTCGGCTCGCAACGGAGGACATCTGAGAGATAGCGAGTGTTGGTCGGAAAACCCAAAAAAACAACGTAGGCGTCTTACATCTCGGACACGGCCTCGAGAGAAGCCAGCTTGGCGGACACATCGTCGCGAGTGTGCAGTTTCTTGTCGGCAGACTTGAACAAGCCATAACTAGAAGAGAGGTAAGTCAGTATGCTGTGTCAATTTGTTGCAAGGCAAAAAAGCACAAGAAGAATGGCTATAAATCTGGTATAGTAGGCAATACGCACCCCGCTGGCGTCTCGGACAGAACGTAGAGAGGCATTATGAACAGAAACGACTCGAATACAACAAATTCAGATTAAAGAGGGGAGACAAAAAAGCAAAACAAGACGGCCCCTTTGTACTCGTCTTTCCAACTAAGTCGATCTTGTTGGTGGGTGGGTTGGATGAGGCGTTGCTGGCTCTGAATGAGGAAGAAAAGTAGGTGCACGAAGAAGGCCAGAGAGGATAAAAATGCCAATCAAAAAATTTTATCGCAGGGAAAACCTCCAATTGTCCAAAATTTTCGTTATCGGCCCCGTTGTATGGTTATCAAAAATGGGATCCATGTATGCTTATGTCAGCCAGGCCAGGCCAGGCCAGGCCAGGCAAGGCCAGGCAAGGCAAGCTACGGCGGTGAAGGCCGGCATATGAAGGATTTGTTAGGAAAAAGGCTGAGGGGACGAACAGGGAAGAAAGGGTTTTGGACAAGTGGTAATGGAAGTTGGGCAAGGCAGAGATAGATATGGCCAATTTTGAGGTTGGTGGAAGTTCGGAAACTTCAAGATTCAAGGAATTGTTGATTCATGTGTTGCAAGTATAGAGTGTGTAGAGTGTGTAGTGAGTGTTGATGTGTATAGAGAACTCGTGGTAAAATTGGGGCTGTATTGTAGGCTGAGCAAAGTGGCGGGACAACTTCCCCAGGTGGCGTACGAACAGGATATTGAGACTGTGTAAACGGCATCATTACGCGCTATTAATACAGTGCCTTCACAGTGTTCCCACCTCGCGCTGTGCCGAGAATGTCCCTTGCGCATTTTCAGGAAAAGCCAGTGCTAACCTTGGATTATTATCTATTATCTTGGGAATAAGCCTCCAAAGTTAAAGCTGCCTTTTAAGTCCTTCAATTCGCTCATCAGCTGCTAATATCCATCAATTTCTCCTACTATACATACTACTTAGCTGCCACCCGCGCAATTGTCGGCCTGCTATTATTTTACCATCTCGATACCCCTTGTTTCGTCAATACTCAAGGCCTATTTTGTTTTATTTCTAGTCTTGCGACCTTGCTCGGCTTACTTAGCCTTTGTTCTGTGATATTTGTGTGGCGCAAGCATCGATTGATTTCACGGCGATCCTATAAGCTACCGCGACTATGGAGGGCTTATTTTTCAACGTCAATAACGGGTATTGTTGTCTACGCTCTGCCGATCTACCCTAAAGACCGTCTGGTCGTGTAAAAGGTCTAACATGACGTCTTCTGCAGGTATCTTGAGGGCATAATAAGAGGCTATCGTAACAGTCTACTGACTAGCTCAAACTATGTGCGCCAATGCCCTTCTTGTATATACTACTAGCTCTCGTTCGACGATATACTGACTCTTTTCTAGGCCAACTTGACCCAGTGCGAAACTCTTGATGGCAAGTTCAGCCTCGTGATAGATCACACTTTCGTTTTCTATTTCCTGTGTGCGCATATCATGCTAACTATTCCGCACTTGCAGATTTGAAGCTCCAACTCGGCCCCGCTTACGGCGATTTTCTCTCGTCACTTCCCCCGAACCCGTCGACTTCCAGCCTTGCCGCTAGAACAACCGATAAACTCGTCAATGAGTTCAAGTATGTGCGCGCCAACTCTGTCGGCGTCATGTCCAAGTTTCTCGATTATCTCACCTACGGCTACATGATTGATAATGTTGCTCTTCTCATTACCGGGACCCTGCACGAGCGTGATACACGCGACCTTCTAGAGCGTTGCCATCCTCTTGGCTGGTTTGACACCATGCCCGTGCTATGCGTGGCTACCAATATTGAAGACCTATACAATTCTGTACTCATTGAGACTCCACTCGCGCCTTACTTCAAGGGCAGTCTAAGTGTGCGTAATATATCGATACGATGGGATGGTTACCAAGTAAACATGTCCATGTACTAACCCAAAATTACCCCTTCTTAGCACCAAGATCTAGATGAGCTAAATATCGAAATTGTCCGCAACACTCTCTACAAGAACTACCTCGAAGACTTTTACGATTTTTGCAAGAAGAACGTTGACGTCACTTCTGAAGTCATGCTTCAGATTCTAGAGTTTGAAGCCGATCGTCGAGCCATCAACATCACCCTTAATTCCTTTGGTACTGAACTCAACAAAGCCGACCGCAGCAAGTTATACCCGAGCTTCGGTAGTTTATACCCGAAGGAACCTTAATGCTGTCGCGCGCAGATGACTTTGAGGGTGTCCGTCTTGCCGTCGAAGCCGTGCATGACTATAAGAGCTTTTTTGATGCTGCCGGTTTGGGCGGTGGTCTTTCGGGCCCTGGAAACATGGGCGGCGGTGGCACTGAAGGCAAGAGTTTGGAAGATATGTTTTACCAGAAGGAGATGGAAATCTCCAAAAGTGCCTTTACTCGACAATTCACTCTTTCTATTGTGTATGCGTGGGTAAAGCTACGTGAACAGGTGGGTCAATGTCTCTGGTCTCCTCTACCAAGAAATACACATTTTCTAACATCAAAACTAGGAAATCCGCAACATAACATGGATTGCCGAGTGCATTGCACAAAACCAGAAGGATCGCATCGGCAACTATATCAGTGTCTTCTGAGTTGACGGTTAGTGTGAACGTCATGGCCACATTTATCTCTTTTCTGTTTAACCATTACTACCGATTTCTATGTTGTCTTTCGATGCGAGTTATTCTTATATACATGATATCTTCCTCTCTCCCGGCGGAGGTATTGCCTCAGTTGGCTGTTTTAAACATCGTTAAACACTTCTATATCATCTTGGATGTGACTGCTTCCCCCAAATCCATATGGATATGACATGAAATGAGCGTTGGCGTACAAGGATTTCTTCTCGAAACCATAATTTTATTTTGGATAGGTTCCTCTTGTATCGTACATATAGAAATGTCAAACATGTCTACTTCGCAATCGCTAGGCAAAGTAATCCCTTTTCCGTGCGATATTTGGACTCCTACATCCCACTTCGTATCCATCTCTCCAGCAAACGTTTATAAATACAGGTGCTATGAAGTTGTGCCCTCAAAATACTCCCAACGGGTTAGAAAAATCATGTATAGGCCTAACTTATAAAGTAATTTGGTTCTTCCAGGTAGCCGGGGTTAGTCCTAGAGTGGCGAGCATGTTTGTCCATCTTTCGCTTCCGCGCTCCTTGCGCTCCATATACTTGAGAAGCTTTTGTCTTTTGTGCACAAGGAGGCGTAGATTTCGTTTGTTGTGCTTGTCACGGTTGGCGTGGGGCTGCTCTAATGCTTGTGCTAGAGCGCGGATCTTTGCGGTCAGGATGCCGATTTGGACCTCTGAGCTACCGGTATCGGGACCAGCACGGCCAGGCATTTCTACCGTATTAGGATGGATTGAAAGAGGCTTTGGCTTGAGAGTTTTGTCAGTGTTGTGACGGCCAAAGGTATCAACAACCCGGCGAATATTGGCATGAAGGCGGACAATAGAATTGGTATTCTCCAGCTTTAGAATGCGGTTGATAGCCTCAGTAGCACGCTGGTGGTTCTCCTTGTGAACTATTTGCGCCGTTTCATAGGCCTGAGGGTCGGACAGCTCGCGGTGTTTGTTAGGAACAGGCTTAGTCATCTCAAAGCCGTGTGCAAGTGCTTCATCAACCGCCTGCTGAGTGAGGCCATAAGCCAAATAACCTTCAGCCACAGGGAGCTCGTGACCCTCCTCTATGACTACACCATTTTCGTCCAGCTTTGGCTTCGTCATGGGCTCTTGACCAGCAGAGTCCAAAGATTCAACAAAAGGAGTAGGTTTGCCCCAGACAGGATCACCATACTCCTCTGCGCGAATAGCGCTGAGCTCAGCTTGACGCTTGACATTGGCATCTTTACGCTGCTGTATTTGAGCCCATCGGTAAGGATCACGTTTTGCAAGCTGTTTCTTCTCCCATTTTGTCATCAAGGTCGCGGTTTGAATAGCTGGGGGAATCAAATTCGCAGTCGAAGTTGTGGGCCGGATGGTAGGTCGGAGGCTCGCTATATTTATAGCGTCAGCAAAAGTCCAACAGAAAAATGAAGATATATGAACCTACAGCCTAGAGAGCTAAGCCTCGTTGCTCTGGGTAGTCTTAGAGGCATTGTGTAGGTACTATAATTCTAAGAATCTAGTCACTGTACATTGTGTGATGGCAATCTCGACATCGTCGTCACAAAATTTCCCGCTTCCACCGCGATCATGGACCCACTTGCAAGGCTGAAAAGGTGGGACAATTTCTATAATATTTATATAGCCTTGCTTCAGCCACAATAAGCTTTCTGCCACATCTCTGGACTGGTGTGGCTGTATCCATCATATGAGTTAGCGTGATAAGGGCTATCAGTTCCCACAAATCCACATAATATTGGGGAAAAATATTCCACGGCGGGGCCTGAATTTTGATAGTAGTGGAACTTTTCGTACGAGCTGGGCGCCTCATTGAACCTGTTTCTGATTTTCTTTCCTTGATTGTTTGCTCAACTATCGTCAACAAAACAGTCAAGATGGCCCCTTCTAACCTGCCCTCGATCTTCGATGCCACCCCTGAGGACATCCAGATGCTCCTCGCTGCCCAGTGCCACCTGGGTAGCAAGAACTTGCAGGTTCAGATGGAGCCCTATCTCTGGAAGACCCGTGCCGATGGTGTCAACGTCCTGAACATTGGCAAGACTTGGTGAGTATTTTTACTAAAGCTTGACTCGTAAGAGTTTAATTAGTACAAGATGCAAAAGTGCTAATTGTTTTATAGGGAAAAGATTGTTCTGGCTGCCCGTATCATTGCTGCTATCGACAACCCGGCCGATATTTGCGTCATATCTGCCCGTCCCTTTGGTCAGCGTGCCGTCCTTAAGTTTGCTGCCCACACCGGCTCCGTTGCCATTGCTGGTCGTTTCACCCCCGGTTCATTCACCAACTACATCACCCGTGAATTCAAGGAGCCCCGCCTGATCATTGTTACCGATCCCCGCACCGACGCCCAGGCTATCAAGGAGGCCAGCTACGTTAACATTCCCGTCATTGCTCTTTGCGACACTGACTCGCCCATTGAGTATGTTGATGTTGCCATCCCTACCAACAACAAGGGTCGCCACGCCATTGGTCTGGTTTGGTGGATGCTTGCCCGCGAAGTCCTACGTCTGCGCGGCACCATTGCCAACCGCGAGGCCCCCTGGGATGTCATGGTTGATCTGTACTTCTGTAAGTCACTCTTGTGTCTTGATAGACACTACACCATAATATGTGCAGTAGATCAAGGCATAATACTAACCATGTGTAATAGACCGTGACCCCGAGACTGAGGCTGAGGACAAGGTCGAGGAGGAGAAGCTCATTGCTGCTCCTGAGGAGGAGCCTGTTGTCGCTACTGAGGCTGTTTACCAGGCTGACTGGGAGGCTACTGCCCCTCCCGCTAACGGTGAGGACTGGGCTACCACTGCTCCTACTGACTGGGCTGCCGAGACTACCAGCAAGGATGCCCAGTGGTAAGCGGAGTGCTCTACCGAATCGTTACGACAAAAAAAATACAAAAGTAAAAGTCAAAACAAAAATAACGGAGAGCAATAGCGGTGAAACACGATGATCCATCCTTGACATCTACTGTCCTCACTTTATTTCTTACTACCGCTCTTTTTTCCGAGCTTTGTTTATTCTTTTTTCAGCGCAAAAATGTCACCAACCATGACGTATGGAATCAAAATCTTTATGGGTTGTTACGGCGAGCACTTATGAGGGAAAGATACTCTGTTTTTTGTTTTCGCGTTATCCTTAACAACGAAGAATAGAGGGAATGCCCTGTGCAGCTGTCGGAGTGTACTTAACCGTTACTTCGCCCTAGAGACGTTAGATTGAGGTATAGTCTATGGTTTGTGAGGAGGCAACTGTGAAAAGCATATAACAACTTTCGTTTTTTTTTACCAATGGCCAGGGTATACAGGAAATGGAAACAATGAATAAGAAACGGATAAATCAGTTTCTCTTTCAAAATACTGCTACCAATTTATGATGTTGTAAGCCACGTATATTTTGGATGATGAATATGCTCTCGTCTCAAGGATTGTGCTGTGACAGGCACCATGCATCCGAAGGAATGAGCCTGTAGTGAAATCATACTTTGAGTATCTCCTTGAGTGATCCAAAGGATGCATCCCCAAGGGAGTAGAGATGCAGGTGTAATCACACCTGAATACCATCACTGCCTTCTATTCTTTTGAAGCTTTGACCAACATGCGCCTACCATTATGTACAGCCACTAGCCGCATAAACAATATTGGATCAAACGCCTCTTATTCTACACTAAAGCTTTTCAAACGGCAGCTTGAATTTGGCTGAACGAGAGTTTTTGGAGACAATTGCCATCATGAATATCGTGGATGTATTGTAGAGCAAGCCCTTGGATCAGAAGGGAGTAAAACACGTTCCAAGAGATGGCATTCTGATAGGGCAAGGGTGTGGCTTCAGTGGAGATGAATACAACAAGACGTCAGGAGCACCCTAGCTTAGTGAAGCTCTGCACTATGACAGGCAATGGGGGCTTGGGCTGTGCAAAGATTTTATTGCTTAAACGGGACGTTGCGTAGCGCTTGAACACCGCTAGTGCCAAAAACGCGATCTGACTATATATGCTAGGCTGGGTAACTTTCTATGTTGACTATTTGCATGCTGAATTGCCTCACTGAACCTGTTCCTGTCTATTTAAAATTTTTATCCTCATCATCGGAATAAACCAGCTGCATCCTCAGCGTTTTTTTTTGTGTGTCTGTTTGACGTCGTTCTCCGTGGGAAATATTAACTTAGCTGACGGTCATTCAACCCGTGTTATCACGACCAATTCCACCGCCCATCATCCACGAATCTTACCAACACTCTCCCTCATTATGCGGTTTGGAAAAACCCTCCAAGAAGCCCAGCATGGCCCATGGAAGGATATGTACATTGACTATGCCAAGCTGAAAAGCCTTTTACGCGAAGACAAGTATGACGACGATGAGGTGCCTTGGACCGAGACGGACGAGAACAAGTTTTGCGACGAGATTTTCAACAATCAACTCGAAAAGGTGGCAAAGTTTCAGGAGGACACTTTCAACAGTCTAAAAGATCGTGTAGAGGTGACTTACAACAAACTCAAAGGCCTAGCGACCGAGGGTGAGGGTGCGGGTGAGAGCAAGGGCGAGGACGATGGGCCCTCGGTTTCCATGAGCAAGGAATATGCCAAGCAGGTTGAATCCGAGCTAGACGATCTAACTGAGGAGCTGCGCCAGCTCAAGAAGTACAGTTCCATCAACTACACGGGTTTCCTCAAAATCGTCAAGAAGCATGATCGCAAACGTGGTGACCATTACAAAGTCCGACCTATGATGCAACTCAGCTTGAGCAAACGACCATTCAACAGCGAGAAAAGCTATACTCCACTGATCAATAAGCTTTCTGTAATGTACTACATCGTGCGCCAGCACTCGGAGAGAGGTGAAGGCTTGAACATCCACCCTGAACTCGACATTGGTGGTGTGCAAGAGGATGGAAAGCACACTGCTCACAAATGTAAGAACAGTTTGACCCCACGACATGTAACCAATCGTTATTACTATCTATTAACACTTAAATGTAGTTTGGGTGCATCCTGACAACCTTCTCGAGGTCAAGACATACATTCTCCGTCGCCTCCCCGCTCTCGTATACGCCGAACAAGCAGCATCCGTAGATGATGCTTCGAATGACCCAACCATTACCTCTCTTTATTTCGATGGCCCCAAGTTTTCTCTTTACAGCAAGAAAGTTGAACGTAACGCTAAAGCCTCTTCTCTACGTCTGCGTTGGTATGGAGACTTGAACTCTGTTCCTGAACTGAAAATGGAGGAAAAGACAGTACATGCTAGTGGCAGTGCTGAGGAGCACAAGTTTGACATAAAGCAGAAGTGGATCAAGCCGTATTTGGATGGCCAATACAAGATGGAAAGATCTATTGCCAAGATGGAGAGACAGGGCCAGCAGGCTACTGAGATTGATGCTTTTAAGGCCACCACCTCTCGCATCCAAGAGTCTATCCTCAGTCAGAAGCTGGCGCCCGTGTTGCGCGCCACCTATGTCAGAACCGCCTTTCAGCAGCTTTCTGATGACCGTGTGCGTATCAGCATTGACACTGATGTTGCTTTTATTCGTGAAGATACTCTGGACCTTAGTCGTCCCTGCCGTGACCCTGCATCATGGCACCGTACCGATATTGACAACAGCAACATGAAGTACCCCTTTTCTAACATTAACCAAAGCGAAATCTCGAAATTCCCCTACGCAATTTTAGAGATCAAGCTCCAGGAAGGTCGCAAGCGCCCCGAGTGGGTAGAGGATCTGATGGGCTCTCATTTGGTCTATCCAGCCCCTGGCTTCTCCAAGTTCGTACACGGCGTCGCTTCTTTGTTTGAAGACTATGTCAACGCACTACCTTTCTGGATTAGCGAGCTAGAGGGTGATATACGCAAAGATCCCAAAGAGGCCTTTGATGAGGAAGTGCAGCGTCGCATTCAAAAGGCTGAGGATGAGCAGATCGTGGGCAGCCTGCTTGGCGCAAAGGTCGGCTCCTCATTCAAGCCCACCACTAGCTCGCCTGTTGCAGAGGGTATTTTGACTCAGCGCGCACAGGCTGAGATGAGCGGCGTCCAGCCCTCGAACCTTTCCCCATCTTCAAGAACCAACACCGAAGACGAGGTTCCTGCTCGCACGGGGATTTCATCCGTCCTGCCAAGCTTCTCAATGTCACGATATGCCCAGAACCGTCGGGCCAAACAGTCGGCTAATTCTCAAGAACTTCCGGAGGGTGTCGTTGAGCCCGAAGTTTGGATCAAGAACTCGGGCGAGCTTAAGATTGAGCCCAAGGTTTGGTTGGCAAACGAGCGTACATTCCTCAAGTGGCAACATATCAGTATTTTACTAGGAGGTCTGGCTGTTGCGCTGTACTCTGCGGCCGGCAAGGACACTGTTGCTGAAATCATGGGCATTACTTACATTATTATAGCCATATTTGCCGGTGGGTGGGGTTACACCATGATGAATGTACGGAGACGCATGATTCATGAGCGCAGCGGCCGCGATTTTGACAACGTTGTTGGCCCGCTCATTATAGCGGTTGCCATGGCTGGCGCGCTGGTAATCAACTTCTTTTTAGAATTCCGGAAGGCTTTCTACAGCGTGCAGATGCCGCATAACGGTACAAGTTCAAGTTCGTACCTTGGGAATGAGTTGTAAGACATGAATAAAGTCTAGGGCTAGCTAGTCAGATACATTGCGGCGATAGGTTTATAGTCATCGAACAGGTTTTCTTTATTTCTTTTCTTGAGCTGAGCTGAGCTTGGGTTGTTCTGTTTCTTTCTCGGATATGATGCAATAATAAGTTGTCTCTGTTAACGGCCATTTCCTTGGGTTACCCAGACGGTTATTTATATGACAAGGCCATGATATTTGCCTTTGAACTCGCTAGTAATAGCGCATTATTACTCCACCAGGACTTGATGCCTTTTCTATTCAAGGCTGGTCACATGCCTATGGTTACGTGGAATTCAGATAGCGACTCAGCTAAGGTTGTCCATGGAAGCGTTTACATTTTTCTTGAATTTCTGTAACATTGTAACAGTACCAACTTAGGGAGGCTTATCAGCCATAGCATCATACTAGCACGTATCACAGATGAAGACACTTCATACATGGACACTGTCCATATAACCAGTATTATTATATCATGCCGAGCTGGGTAGGATAACCTGTTAAATGAGGCCTCTTCTCCAATGTACCACCCACAACACCACGTGAGAAAAGAAAAAACCTCAGTTCAGTATATAGTTGGTTGTGAAGTAGAGCTAGAGGGTGTAGACGCCCACAACAACGTTCTATCAGACAGCCCAAACAATAGCGTAGCATACACTTTCTCATACATAGCAAGAGATTTCAAGATAAAATTTTGCGTCTCACAGTTTTTTGCGCTGACTACACAAGTCACAGGTGAAAGGCAGAAGAAGGCAACTACCTATTACTTGCGACCACAAAAACTTTTTACCCTTTCTCTTTCTGCGACAAATGCAGAAGTTGCGGTTTCTAAGCGCACACAGAAATCAATTTGCGACAAGTCTTGACCAGTTCCATTTTAAATTCCAACAAGGCTGTGTTATCAATATATTCTAACCATCATTCTAGTCCATTCTTTGGCTAGGTATGCGTCCTGGTTTGTTTTGTTTGCTACTCCTCGACACCCTTTTTCCCCTCCAGAAGCCTGCCGGGCTGGACAAACAGGCTCCATTTTTGAGAGGAGGCTGGGAAATCCCCGACGTCATGATCTGGTGTTCCTTTTCTCCCCCGATCATCCTATGCAAGTAAGCTGTCAATACACAGCTAGTCTAGTCTGGCGATTTTCACAAGGCCAGGCCATATTCCGATCTCAACTACTTGAATCTCTAGAAAGGCGATACAATATATTCCTCTCTAGCTATAGTGCGGCGTACATCATACACCTACCTACCTACCTTCTTGAACGCCACAAAATAAATCACAACGAAACAAGGACACGAACAAGGGTATCGAGCAGGCCTGCGCGTTAAGTGATTCCTCTCTTTCTTGCGCTCGCGCCTTCTTGATCCATCATTTCACACCATTCTGGCTTGAAAATTACTGTTGATTATTCGCCCAGACTAATCTTTTCACGAGAGTACCATACAAATCAGCAACCAAAAAATAGCACACCCATCCACAATGACAGAACGTGAAGACCGACGGGGTCGAGGCTTCTGGGGCATGTTACGCAGTGTTAGTTTGACGCGTAAAATGACCAAATCCGTAAGTTTACGACTTTCTTGCACGGAACTTGGAATATTTGCGAATAAATGCGTAGTTTATGTCACTAACATGCTACTAGGTTAAGGATAATAGAAGGGCTAGCTCCACGGATGTTTCCAGTAGTCGACATGCTTCAACTACTGTCCGTCACGAGGGCTTTCAAGATGGCCCGCGTCGGCGTTCTTATCATCCGGAGCCATTTAATCCATCACAGTCGCGCACCAGCAGAGCCAAGAACAAAGAAAAGGCCCACGGTCTCCGTGATTCATCTAGCCGCCAGCCTCGCTGGCCTCCATCCGGTGTCTCTAAAGATGAAGCTTTAAGTGAGCGACGGGCCATTTCCCTTATTGCGCGAGGTGCATCTACACATCGCGGGTTCAAAAAGAGTATTCCCAATGCGGACAAGACCTTTTACCGCTGCTATTCCGCAAGCTCCTGTAAGAATAATAGTCTGACAGGGAGAGCGAACAACCAGAAGATCATGGCAGACATGCAGACGATGGTCCTCCAAGGCGTCGATCCCGAAAGCCGCTGGTCTCCGTGGGAAACAGTTGAGCAGCCCAGCTACACTTTTTATCATGGCCATCTCCCCGGAACCATCACTCTAAACCAATGGGCTTGGTCTGCTAGCGTGGTGCCAGAGGCGATACGACACCGCAAATCATCTATTGAGCTTCGCGATGTTGATCTCGTTGATATCTTTCAGCGCATTCATGAACTACAAGACTGTACTGTCTTCGATGTTGATGATGAAGATGTGATGTACAAGCGCTTTCTTCGAGACCCTGAACCTAAAATGCGATTTCATGGCCCTAATGCGACGCGGCCCCTTGAACGCCAGATTACCGACTTGATCCATGTATTGTCACGAAATGATTGGATCGACTTTTCACAGCGCAAAAACCAACTTGTTACTCAGTTCATCGCTAGCAACTCTCCTGATAAAGAAGAAGATATTCATAGGTTTTACCATCAGTTGGTTCTTACACTTGAACTGCTCTTCCGGCTAACCCATCGCCGGTTCCCCGCCGATCAACGCAAACGTATGACTACAGAGATTCCACCAATGATACAATGGAGTTTGGCCTTGGCCAGAAGATGGAAAGAAGGCGTTCGGATCGATAGCTTCGGCCACTATCTTGACGACTGTAAGTTTTCTCCGTTTTCGATAGCTATAATGGTACCTTTTCTTTTCTAATTCTCTTTTAGTAATATTGTCGTTCCCGAACAAAAAAACGCAAATGAGATGTCTGCGCCGATTTGCCCGAGAGCTCAAATGGCCTAACCTACGTGAAGTGCTCGATGAAATGAAGGACCTTGAAATGGAAGGCGCTCTCACTGATTTGAGTGAAGATTCCATGGCATTTTTTAGCGGTCTTATTCTCCCAGGCGTATGTTTTATATATCCTCATATGGATGTCGTATACTGATGTACTAACCTAATTTTCAAGGACTCCTTCCCTTACATCGTGATGAATACCCTGACGGACATTGATCCAGACCCTGCAAGTAATAAACTTGAACATCTTCTGATGGACTATCCGGATTGTGGGTTCCAATACCGAAACAGTTACACGTACTGGCCCGTTACCTGCATAGTCGGCAAAGTCCTATCACCTATATGCAATACAATTGGTGGCTGGGTTGGACCAGCACGTCCTACACACGATCTTGAACGCACACAGCTTGCACGACTTTTGGTCAACCGGCCAAAAAGGCGCATACATGCACAGGATGTCGAAGACATGCGATATGGCTCTAGCCCCCTTGGACCAGAAACCGATGATTATGTCGTGGAAGAGTACACTCTACCTTTGCCCAATCAGCAAGAGATAGTTGATACTGTGCGCATCGAGCAAATTAAATTAGAGAAACAGGTCCACCCGACCAAAAAGAATGGCGTAGATGACGGCGGACATTCTGGCCACAGAAACATCGATACAGTTCTATCCGCCACTGGAAATAATAACGCCGAAAACATGCCACAGCTGTACCAAGCTCTAGTGGTATTTGCAATTGACGGCACATCTTGGCCGTTAAAGCTGCAGTTCGACGTATCCTTTGTTGCAGCTTGGCCATGTTCAGATTCCCCGCATCCACTGTGGACTGGCTACACTTTTGAGCGTGTGGCAGTTGACAAGATTGTGCGTGTCCACAACTGGGGCAATATATACCGAGGGTCACAACAATATCAAGCGGCATCGGTCGTCAATGATGATGGTGATGACATGAAGGTTCTCTTGATAGAGTCTTTTGGTGTCCGAGACAACGAGGTTCTAGCCCGTGCTTGGTGCGCTCATTGGGGCTTGAGTGCAGTTGTTACAGATATAGCCTCCACTTGGTAAGTTCTGACTAAATTTTACATTTGGCCCAACAGAAGCGCTTAATTAATGAGCTAGGTCACTAACATCAATGATGCAGTATCTCATGCGCAATCAGGGAAGCATATGCCGCAGCCATAACAGTTGTGATCATGATTGACTCACAACTGTATGAAGAAGACGACGATATTTGACATGGCTATGTGAAAAAAAAAAAAAACAGTGAAGAGCAAGTCTCCCGCCCATGGCGAATTTTCGGTGTATTGTGTTTGTGTATCGTGTTAGGCCTGCTAGAGTGCCTAAGGCTTTTTCTTACTCCACGGTAATGTTGGTATTTGTGGCCTTGGTATGTTTGGGTGTTTGCGATAGATGACCTATCCCTCCCCCTCCCTTGGCAGTTTCAATTGCTGCATGCTTGCGAGACTATTTTGGCTTTCTTTTAGGTTGTATTTGTTGATTTGCTTGTTGGGCGGATAGGATGGACTGAATTGAGACAAGCTTTTGTTATGTTATGCGTGAGGTATTACATTTAGAATAAAATACGGCTGATGGGGTTGTCCCGATCGACCCGATTGCACTCATTAGCTTTGTGATACTCTTGATGCCGCAGTGGATAGACAGGGTTAGGGTTTACAGTTTCTGGGATTTCTATTTTGTAAGGGCTAAATCTACTAGAACTCTCTCTGCTGATGGAGAGAATAGCCTATATTTTGCATTTCTTGCGAGGTAGCAATGTAGTTTCTGCTGTGACTGAGGAGGGAGGTGGCAAAGACTTTATATTGATTACTTTATAAGTGACCACCGGCGCATCTCTTATGTTCTATTTAATTTTTTTTTTTTTTTCTTCCTTCATTCCTGGTCTTTCCCCATTTTGCATTAGGTGTACTAACTAAACTAGCTTCTCCACCTTTTACACTGCTATCTATCTATCTACACACAAGGCAGCGCGCAATAACAACAAACTTCATCGTGCTCTCTTTTCAAGAACTGGACGAATTAATTGGTGGTTTAAGGCATTCGATGAGGTAAATAAAATGATGCTATAAATCTAACTAAACGAGTCGGTGCTTGCGTCAAGTCTATTTTACTAACGTGTATAGCTAGTTTTACAGCGGTTAGTCCCAATATATACAACTTCCTCGAGTCGGCATCAACTAGCCCAAACTACCTAAAGCTAACATCTATATCTATCTTTCTTCTGTATTCATAGAAGAAATACATCGGCATTGATGTCGGCACCGGCAGTGCTCGGGCCTGTCTCATTGATGAAGATGGAGTTATTTTATCTTCATTTTCACAGGAAATCAGAATGTGGAAACCGCAGCCTGGGTACTATGAGCAATCAACTACGGACATCTGGAAGGCAATATGCTCCTGTGTAAAGCATATTATGGCCAAGACGCAGACTGACCCGTCTGATATCAAGGGAATCGGTTTTGATGCTACATGCTCGTTGGCTGTATTCACTCACGATACTGATGAGCCTGTATCCGTCACTGGCCCGCACTTCAAAAGGGATTCCGACGAGCGTAATGTCATTCTATGGTTGGATCACCGTCCAGAGCAGGAGACAAAAACAATCAATTCTACAAATCATCCCCTGCTCAAGTATGTCGGTGGGCGCATGAGCATCGAGATGGAGATCCCTAAGGTTCTGTGGCTCAAAAACAACATGCCGCCTGAACTGTTCAAGCGCAGCAAGTTTTACGACTTAGCAGATGCACTAACTCATATAGCTACAGGACTAGAGACACGAAGTTTCTGTAGTGCTGTATGCAAACAAGGCTATGTTCCAGTCGGTGTAGATGGGAGCGTCAAAGGCTGGCAAGATGACTTTTACAAAACCATTGGCCTAGAAGAGCTTACACACGATGATTATCTACGGGTTGGCGGCGTTCATGGAAAGGTAGGAACACAGCCCACTGCTTTAGAATATAAAGTTGCCATGTTGACCTAACGCTATCACAGAACGGTACATTCAGGAGTGCTGGCGAACTTGTCGGGCGGCTTTGTGAGAAGGCCGCAAAAAGTCTTGGGCTTCTACCTGGAGTTGCTATTGGCAGCGGTGTCATTGACGCATACGCCGGCTGGATCGGAACCGTTGGTGCGTCGCTCGAAGTCCCTCTTACGGAAGCTGAAGCTGGGGAAAGGGGTGCCGATGACCTCACTACAGCCTTTACGCGTCTTGCGGCTGTTGCAGGCACATCTACCTGTCACCTTGCCATGTCTAAGAAGCCCATCTTTGTCGATGGTATCTGGGGTCCATATCGCGACGTGGTAATCCCCGGCTACTGGATGGCTGAGGGAGGCCAATCCGCTACAGGTGAGCTTCTGAAGCACATGGTTGAAATCCATCCTGCTTATAGCGAAGCAAAGGAAATGGCGGGTGAAATCAACATCTACGACTTCCTCAATGCTTGGCTGGACCATTTGGAAGATGAGGAGGGTGCACCCTCTGTTTCGTATCTGGCCCGACACATTTTCTTTTATGGCGACTTGTGGGGGAATAGATCGCCGATTGCCGATTCAACCATGCGTGGAGCATATGTTGGCATGAATAGCGACAAAAGTATTGACAATCTGGCTCTTCAGTATTATGCAGCGATGGAGTTCATTGCGATGCAAACACGCCAGATCATTACGACCATGAACAAGTCGGGGCACCAGATCCATAGCATTTTCATGTCTGGCAGCCAGTGTCTTAATCCCAAGCTGATGTCGCTGCTAGCAACAGTTTGTGGTGTTCCTGTCGTTATTCCCGAGTACGCTAACTCAGCAGTTGTACATGGAGCAGCAATGTTGGGTGCTAAGGCAGCCAGTGCTGACGAGAGGGGAGAGACAGAGTCCTTGTGGAGCATCATGAAGAGAATGAGCAGGCCAGCACGAACGGTGAAGCCAGATGATGATGAGGGGCAAAAGCTACTTCTGGATACCAAGTATGCTATATTTTTGGACTTGGCCTATAGACAGCAAAGTTACAGAAATCAGGTGGATGCCTCAGTAGAGGTTTGGCTGACAGAATACGGCAAATGAAGGGGTGGTGCATCACGAAGCATCGCGAAGCATCTTGATATTATTAGTCTACTAGGGTTCGAGGTTCAATGGGATATACTATAATCAGTCTACGGAATGTCATCTCGAGCGCCATCATGCTGAAATTGTATGCAATAATGGTATCGTTCGAGGCGAAGAAATTAGAAATTACAACGGCCTCACTTGATATTGCAAAGAATAGCAAGTATTTTGATGAGGACTGTGCATTGTATACCTGGAAAATCCTCGGTAGATTTGCAAAATCTCTGCTAAATGATTGGCTGAAGCTCCATATCAGCTAAGAGATCGAATAGGAAAACAGTTACCAGGCGCGTTTCTAGGGAAGGCTCTTTTGTTTGTTGTAGGACAGGAATTTTTGTAGGCAAAAATCTATGTTGGGTATTGAGCCGAAGTAGCAACTACTGTATTTGTTTTCTCCTCTTGCTGATTTTTTCTCTTCTATAATTTTTTTTTTTTCCATTCGCCTCTGATTGAAACTTCCCCTCAATCGTGATACATTGAAGTTGAAGACAAATCTAAGCTTGGGTTAGCGTCTCTATTTTTCTTCGCTTCCTTGTTTTTTTTTGGGTTTTTTTTTCCTTTTTCGCTCAACTTTCTTTGTCACTAACAAGCTTGTATGGCTTCGTTGCTAGGGCAGGTTAACAAGAAGAAGGCCTAAAATCCAAAAAAGTTTGCGATTCCTTGTTTCTTTTGAACCTTTTACTGTATCTACAGCCTTGCCTTTCAGCCTTGCTGCTCCGACACGACGATACGCCCTTCGCTTCTTCCCAATTGCTTCACGACTAATAATTGGCGCTTCGATCCGCAATAAACATTCTTATCATAATTCACAATGTTTGGAGGAACACAGGCTAAGCCTAGCTTTGGCAGCCTGTTTGCCTCAAGCACAGCAAGCAGCACTGGCGCCCCCCCTGGGAATAGCCTTTTTGGCAACACGACTGCCTCGACCCAGCCCTCTAATAGCCTTTTTGGCGCATCCACTTCGACACCAGCGGCTGGCACCTCAAACGCTCCGTCTGGAAACAGTCTATTCAACTCAACAGCGACGGCTCCCAACTCACTTGGTGGCAGCGGTCTTTTCGGGGCATCCACTGCCACTGTGACGCCGGGGAATGCCACCACACAAACTGGGGGCTCGCTCTTTGGCAACACACTTGGAGGGAACTCGGGCGGACTGTCTTCAACTACGCCTGCCGGTTCTCTATTTGGGGGCGGTACTACTGCCCAGCAGACTGCTAGTACTGCGCCTACAGCCGGTAAATCTTTGTTTGGCGCTGCCGCGCCTGCAGGTACAACGACAACAGCTACCAATACCTTTGGTGGTGGCGGTAGTCTATTTGGCAGTACCTTGGCCCCTTCTAACACTGCTACAACCGGACTGGGAATTGGTGCTAGTGTGGCCCCTACTAGCCTTGGTCTTTCTGCTCTAGCCGCTGGCAATGCTGCTACTGTTAAGCCTGCTGTCCAGCCTGATAACCAGGCGGGCGATGGTAAGTCTGCAGGCGCTTATTTCGACAGTCTGTTGGCTTCTACCCGCAATCAGCAAGCTCTAGCTGGAGAAAATGCTATTGACAACTTGCCCTCTTTGCAGCTTGGGCTTGGTGACATCCGCCAGCACTTAAAGAAGCTTGGTGCTTCAGATGCCCAGACTACTATTGATGGCCGTGCTATATATTTGCTTAACGCGTCCGGCGTAGACCCTAATGCTGCTGAAAAGGACCTTGGTGCTCTGGGCCCTGCGACTAACACTCGTACTGCCGGAAACACTATTGGATCTGGAGGCGTCAGTGATGTTGATGTCGAGACTTATTTGTCTAACCTGCAGAGCAAGACTACTCTTGGTATGATCCGCGACGGTCTTGACCGATCGGCACGTGCCTTTGACGAGTTCCTGGAGGATAACATGGCTCTTGAATGGACATCCCAGCGCAAAAAGATTTATGAGCACTTTGGCATCCGTCTCCGCGAGGAGGCTACTGGCAGTGACGCAGCGGCTGGAAAAGATACCCAAGGCCGCTTTGGCCGCTCCCGCCGCAGCAAGATGGCCGGAGACGGTACTCCACGTGACTCTACTGCTGCAAACCGCGCCTCAGTGTTGGGCGGTCCCAGCCTTGGTAGATCGATTATTGGGACCCCTTCACGTATCGGATCTCACAGAACAGAGTTTTCTGATGTGGGAGGAAACAAAGAGGCATCCGCAGAACTGGGCGGCGGATACATTGGCGACATGCGCTCATTGAGGGAAAGACAAGGCAGATTAGCCAAACAAATCACTATGCTCAATGTCTATCGCCTGTCAGATCGGCCGTTCCCTATCTTCACGCAACTCGGCTCCCTCCAAACCAAGTCAGTAGAGCCACACGCGAACCACGTGGCCGAGGCGTATCGTGCAATGGTAGATGTCGTGGGTGAGGATGCCGAGGCTGAGTCTTGGCTAAATGGCGCTACAGCTACGGAAAGACAATTCGCCAAGATGTATCTGAACGAGAACAACAACTCACCTGAAGCTATAGAAATGCGGAAGCGTATTCTCGCTGGCGCAAACTGCTTTCTGGAACGGCAGTTTCTGCGGGAAATTGAAAACCTTATTGCTAAACATCCTCACGAGGCAAACCTTGGCGGTAGACCAGACATTGTTAGCAAGATCCGTGCCTATATCCGCCTACGCAGTGCGCGGAAAGATCTGGTTCCGGATAACACAGAACTGCAGCAGGTGCAGGGCGAGTATGTCTGGGCTATTGTGTTCTATCTGTTACGTAGTGGCCATGTGATTGAGGCAGCCAAGTATGTCAATGATAATCTGGGACATTTCCGTGGCATCGACCGCATGTTTTCGACATATCTCAACGGGTATGCCTCTAGCGAAGATCGCCGCCTCAAAAGACAGCTTCAAGAACGATGTGTGAGCGAGTATACGCAAAGGGCCCGAAATGCCCCAGAACACTCAATCGACCCATTCCGCATGGCCTGCTACAAGATCATTGGCCGTTGCGAATTGGGCAACCGTAGCCTAGATGGCCTCAATACAGACGTCCATGACTGGGTCTGGTTGCAGTTCAATCTAGCACGTGAGGTCGAGCGGTCTACTGAACTAGCTTCCGAGACTTTTGGTCTTGCTGAGGTTCAGGCTAGCATTCGCGACATTGGTTCAAAGCATTTCCCCAAGACACCCTCGGATGAGGCAGCCTCCAATGGCAGCTTTGGCATGTTCTTTTATCTGCAGATTCTCTGTGGCCTATATGAAGATGCTATTGCTTACTTGTACTCTTTTGCCTACGTTGATGCTGTGCACTTTGCTATTGCGCTGTCGTTCTATGGCCTGCTGCGTCCTAGTGATCCTTTGACAGCCGACAACGAGCTGCGCAGTACTAACACGCGCGGCTTGCCTTTGATCAACTTTGGCCGCATGGTTGGTTACTATACTCGTGATTTCCGTGCCGCCAACGTTGAAGCTGCTGTGGACTATCTGACTCTTCTTGGTCTCAACATTGATCTTGCTGGGGAGGCTGGTCGTCGCCATGCAAACATGTGTCACGAGGCCCTCCGGGAGCTTGTTTTGGAGACAAGAGAGTTCTCGTCGCTGATTGGCGACATCCACCCTGATGGTCGTCGCATGCAGGGCATGATCGAGGTTCGTGGTAACTTGATTGGTCTAAGCGATGAGGACGACTTTATCACTGCTGTCACGCTCCAGGCTGCTGCATATGCCGATGAATCGGGCCGCATCACAGACTCTGTTCTTCTTTACCATCTAGCCGGCGAGTATGATACAGTAGTTGCCATCATAGCTCGTGCGCTGTCTGAAGCAGTCGCTCTGGATATTGGTGAAACCCCGGTTTCTTTGGCACCTGTCAAGGCACGTGTGGCTGGTGATGCACAGAGTGGCGATCCTGGTGCTAGCATGAGTTTGGCCTCTATCGATGAGCCTATAGAGTTGGCACGAGCTATGATGGGAATGTATGAGCGCGATGCCATGTTCCATCGCCACATCCAAGAGACGAACCTGTCAGCGTGCCAGCTGCTGCTTGAGATGAGTGAGATTAAGACGCTGGTTGAGCATAGCCAATGGGCCGAGTCCCTTGATGTAAGTATCTTTGTTACCTCCCCCTTCCCCTCTGTTTTAAGCATTCTCCATTACTTGGTCGCACGACTAACCCTTCCATTCTCTCTCTCTCTCTCTCAATTTGCAGCGTATACGTGGCCTCGATCTCCTGCCACTTGAAGCTCGCGGTGACCCCTCTAAAATTCGCCATTTTGCTACCAAGTTCGCCGCACTGCCACAAACCGTGGCAGCCAACGTACCTGGACTAATCACATGGGCGGTCATGTGCTGCACACGGCAGCGTGACATGCTGCTTCATGGTGAATTCAGTGGTAATGAGGGCACTCGACTCATGGTTGTCGAGCAACTGCGTTCGATGACTCTAGATTTAACGACGTATACAAGCCAGCTGAAGTATCGCTTCCCCCCACATTTGCACGAGGCCTTAGCACGGGCTGCTGCTGAGTAGACGAGGCGGAACGATGATTAGTAAGAGCTTGATAGATGAAGCGACATTAGGGAGTGTAGAAATTGATAATCAATAATATGGATGGCATGTTCATTATTGCAGAATAACGGTGATCAAGATGGTGTGAATAGTTTGGTAGTACAAGAGAAAACTTTGAAATTTTAGAATTTCGCATCTGAGAAACTGAAAAGATATAAACAAAAAAAAAACAAATTTGGGGGGGGGAGAGGCATTCAGATTGGTGGCTTTTAAGAAAACAAAAGCAGCTGAATCCAGCCCAAAAAAAAAAATTTTGAAAATGAAAGAAAATGTCACAAAAAAACATAGAAAAAGAAAGAGGAAAACGCAATAGAACACGATGGTTTAGAGAGCCATGAAGAGGACAAAGGAAAGGACAACACCATGCAAAGAAAGGCAAGTGGTGCGTTAGATGCTGCGTGCGTGCATGATAACAAGTTGGTTGTTGACCACAAAGTGTTGGAGAGAAGACAGTCACGACCATAGCAATTCTAGCGCTCAACACGCTCGGGACAGACGAGACGGATCGCTTTGCTCCCTCCCTCCCTCCCTCTATTTGGATAGACCTATCTCCCGTCAAGTACCATCTCCATTATGGGCCATTATACCCTCTTGGAGCTCCCCGTTGATCATAGCCTCTTGGCATTTGTTGCGGCTGTTGCTGCTGCTGCTGCGACATCATCTGTTGCTCACGGGGATCCCGCGGGTCATATGGCAAGCGCTCCCCATACGGGGCACCAGCGGGAGGGCCCTGTTGAGGAGGTCCAGGAATACCCCGATCATAGACGCTGGGAGTCTGTGAGTAGGCTCTGCTAGGTGGAAGAACATCACGATCCCGGGGGTCACGCGACGGCTGGGGGGGAGGCACGGCATAGCCAGCATGGTGGCTATAAGGACCAGCAGATGGCGGGCCAGCAGAAGCTGCAGAGTAGACAGGAGCGATTGGGTAACGTTCATCCCGGTACTGTGAAGCAGATGTAGGGGCAGAGTTGGTAGGAGCTCCGCCTCCCCCAGAGATTTGTGGTGGAGGAGGCCCAGAAGGTTCAGGCGAGTCTCCTGTGTTGCTCATCCAGGAACCAGTCACGGGGCTCCAGCCAGTTGTCATGCGCTTACCTCCCCAAGCCTCCTTACCACGGGCTTGAGGTGGGGGCGGTTGCCGTGTTGACGACGAAGCCGGAGCCGGAGCCGAGCCCTGCTGGACTGGAGGCTGCTGTGCGGACGGAGCCTGTGAAGGAGGGGGTTGTTGAGATGGAGCAGACGCAGAGCCAGGACCTGGTTGTCCATATCCAGGATGTTGGGCGGAGGAAGAAGTGCCTTGGCCCGGATGGGGGGATGGCACAGTTGACCAATTCTCTCGGGGTGGTACAGGCTGTGGTTGAATAGATTCACGAGCACGAGGGTGAATGGCATACTGGGAAGGCGGGGAAGCATGACCTGGCGGCTGCTGAGTCATGTATGAAGATGGGTAGCCTTGCTGCTGTTGCGACTGCTGCTGTTGCTGTTGTTGAGAGTATGCTACGGAGGCTGGTGGCTGGTGGCTATGGCCGTGACTATGGCTATGGCTATGGCCATAGGGGTGTGCATTTTGTTGGGGAGGCATTGCATAATGAGGCTGCTGCTGCTGTGGCTGCTGCTGGGAGTATGGTTGCGAGTAGGACTGCGAGTGAGAATGAGAGTGGGAGTGCGAATGAGTGTGTGGATGGCCATGGGAGTGATATATCTGGGACTGATGCTGAGCATGTTGAGGATGCTGGGCGTGAAGAGAGTGGCCTTGATGTTGTTGTTGATGCTGCTGATGCTGCTGCTGCTGGTGCTGCTGCTGGTGCTGCTGCTGATGCTGAGAATGCTGCTGGTGGGCATGTTGCTGTGAATGCTGCTGTGAATGCTGCTGTGAATGCTGCTGTGAATGCTGCTGTGAATGCTGCTGTGAATGCTGCTGTGAATGCTGCTGTGAATGTTGCTGCGATGTAGGGGGTGCCATGTGCTGTGGTTGAGAGGGACCATGTTGAGGGGCTCCAGCAGGAGGATAAGCCCGATTGCCAGTGTAATAGTCTCTCTCCAGGGCGGAGGCGGCCTCCATCACTGAGGACTGTCTAGGTACTGATGGAGCGTGCTGAGACTGAGGAGAATAGGGTGCCTGTTTGAGATGTTGCATAGACGAAGAAGAGCCAGGCGGTGGCTGGATGGCAGCACTCTGATGCGGTGGATAGTAGCCAACAGGCTCAGCTTCACGCCGCAGCTGAGAGGGAATATGCACAGGAGCCGAGCCAGCAGATGGCGGTGCCATACTGTTACGGCCAGAAACAGTCTGCGGAGCAGGGCTGTGAGACTGGAGACGCAAACTACTTCCAGCAACTGCAGTAGCCACAGGAGCAGGTTTTGGAGGCGACACAGGACCATCATCATTGAGAAGAGACATCAAACTAGATGTCTTTTTGGCAGGGACAGGAGTCGGCTTTGGTGAGTTAACATACGCGTCTGACGGCCGTTGGGAGAGAGTTGAGACAGGACGAGGCGGTCCGGACATAGATACACCAACAACTGGGGGGGGAGTATTGGCGCTTTCGCGTAGAATATTACGCATTTGTGGCTGCTGGTGACTCGCATAGACATTAGGGCCAGGACCAGGAGTGGGGTTAGAGCTAGAAGGCACCGAGGATCGGGAAAGCTCAGCAGGAGGACGAGCAAGTCCAGTGGGCTCCAGACGGGACGGCTGTGCCTGTTGGGTAGATTGATGATGAGGGGGAGGGGGGGGTTGATGAGGGGTTTGGTGAGAAGAAGCTTGTTGAACAGATGGGATAACCACTTGGTGTGTATGCTGTTGTTGCATAGGATTTTGCACATGTGATTGTTGTGATTGCTGTGGGTGGCCACGCATTGTAGAGGCTTGCTGCTGATGTTGCTGATGTTGCTGATGTTGGGCGGCTCCTGGCATGGCTGCATGAGAATGAGACACTGGATACAGCTCATGACGACTACCAGATGACGGAAGCGGATCAGGGTCGGGTTTCATGCTCATGCGATTACCACCAGCCGAAGGATGCTCAACAGGCCGGCTTCCTGCGCTGTCAAAACTACGCATATCTGTGTCAACAGACTGCATATCCAACAAGGCTACAGAGCCATGTGACCTAGAACCAACAACACTGCCCTCACCGGGGCCTTGACGCGACTGTGAAGGTGTTGGAGGACGCTGCTGTGATTGCTGCTGCTGACCATAAACCATTTCACGTTCCCATTCTCTATCACGCATGGGCTTTGTATCCGAACGCAGCGGCGAGACCTGCGACAGTTGCGTGCGGCCTTGATGAAGTGGCGAAGCCGGGACTTGGGTCGAAACTGGGAGCGGAGCTGGCACCGGCACCAAAGGAGCTACGGGTCGAATCTGTTGAGTCGCCTTTGGTGATGCCTTAATCAAATTGGAATCTGCAATGATTGTCGAATGTGAGCCATGTCTTTGGTGGGAAGGTCCAGATGACGGAGACAGAACAGAAGGCCCGGGTGTTACTGGCTGGCTCGAAGTCATCTTTGGGGCTAAAGGTATGGGCACAATGGGACGCCCAGGACCAGAAGAGGCATGCGATGGCATCAAAGCAGCAGGTTCCTTAACAGGCGAGGGTGCCGGTGAAGGCTCTGCAGTCGGAGGCTCCGGCTGGCTAAGTTTCGGCGTGCCAAGGCTGGGAGTGCCGATACTCGGGGCATTAGGGACTACAGGAGAGCCAGCTGCTGATGCCGTGGTCGAGGCCGAGGCTGAGGCTACACCTATGCTACCACCAGCACCGCCACCACGAGGACCACTTCGCCGAGCTGTCAACTGTATGGCCGGAGGGTCTGGCCGAGGCTCACCATTGGCCCGCTGCTCATCAGCCTTCCTAGCAATAGCTTCCCAATGCGTCTTCCGGCCAGATTTGTCCTTGTCTCGGGCATACATATTTTTGACCATGGTTGGTGTCTTGCTAGTCATAAACGTAGCCATGGCAGACCAATCAGTACCAAAATGAGCCAGAAGGCCGGGGAAAGCCTCCATTTCAGGTACACTCCAATAGCTACTTGGCTGGTTGCCCTGGCGGCGCTCATTAGCTGTAGATGACAATGAGGCGGGTGTATGGACTGTGGAATTGGCAGCAGTGAGTGGGACAGGAGCTAGGCTTTGGACTTGGGGTTGTGGAGTACCCCCTGGCGTGTCTATGGGAGTCCTTCCCGAAGCACTAGTGGTAGTAGTTCCCGCAGCCGTGAAGTTGGGTGGTGGAGGTGTTGGCCGGAGGGACACGCTTGCGGAGAAGGATGTGCTAGGGACAACAGGCGTTATGACAGTGGGCGTAGAAGCTAGGAACGATAACTGGGAAGATTGCTGTAATGGCACAGTTGGCAAGGGAATTGGCGTATGAACAGGAGCCTGAGTAGCAGAAGACCGTTCAATGCCAAGTGCATGAGCTTGAGGAGTGCCCGGAGCCGAAGCCCGTGCTTCATTGTGTTGTGCATGTGAGCTAGACCGCGATCTAGCAGCTTTGCCCGAGTTCTTGGTAGCGCCCAAAACAGGTGTTGGAGGAGCAGGAGTCGAAGGAACAGAGAAGGGTTCCGGCTGAGCTGTGCTAGAGCTCGACTGACCTTCAGTTTGGTCAGGCTGAGCCTGCGGTTGTGGTGTTGAGGTCCCGGCCTTACTTGCAGCCTTGGCCTCTCTCTGTTGTTGCTTTTCCTTTTCGCGCTCTTTGGCAGTCTTGCGTTTCCTTCTAACGTCCGTCTTCTCTGAAGCCACAGCACCCTCAGCTCGTGCTTTTTCCTCAGCTGCTTGCTTAGCCTGTTCACCAAACGTCGGCGCAGCAGCACGGCGGGGACGCCTTCGTTCGCCGTTCTCATTAGTGTCCTGGTTCTCGTCGTTTTCAGCGTCATCTTGGAGAGGTGCCGTTTTGGCTTTCTTAACAGCCTTTCTGCGGCGACGTGGCTGCTTCTTGAGTTTCGTCTTCAGGTCTAGCTCACGCTTTTTAATATAGTAGTACTGAATGCACGATCTAAAGTCACGCTTGGGAATCGCTTCCGCAATCATCCCCCACTGCTTTGGACGCTCCAAGTACGCCTTGACAAACAAGTCGGACTCCATCTCAGTGAAATTAGGAATAGGGGGCAGACATTGCCAAATCGCAACAGTATCGCGGACAGGAATAAAGCCAGAGTTATCGAGAAAACGCATGTTCTCGCGTCTTTCATGGCCCCAAATCATGTCAGGAACCACAGCCTCCTTTTCGTCGTTCCGACACTGATCCTTCTTAAGCTGCTCAGCACGCTCCTTGCGCTCTTCGTCTTCCTTTATTGACGCAGCCAGTATCCGCTGGAGATCTCGTTCACTAGCAAATCTCCTCGTACGACCTTCTGGCTTGCGAGACGAGCCTGAAGACGAGGGCTCGTTGTCGTCAAGGCCGCCGTTAATAGAAAACTTGCCTCTACTGCGGATTGCTGCGGGATCTTCGGAGCGCGTGAAATCAAAGTAATTGATTAAGCGATCACGGAACTCTAAGCTGGCATCTTGCATGTTGGAGCACAAGCCAGCCTCCTGTTTTGAGAGATGTTGAAAGACGTATTTTGTCGAATGAGGGTCTTCCTTCAGGGAATCCAACACTAGTTCGTCTTCAAACCATGGAACTGTCACATTGAAATCCGGAAGACTATCAAGTGGAGGCGTCTTCATACCCATTTTTGTGGAAGGCGTTGAAGCCGTGCCGGTATCAGCCCCGTTAATCAGTCCATCAATTTCCATATCAGGCTCCGTCTCTGTCTCATTGCCATCTACCGACTCTGCTGGCGGTGTAAGTTTGAGCTCGGTACCCAACGATCCGGAAGCAATTGAGATGAGCTCGGGACGTGAGGGCATAGAGACAGAGTTATTTACCGGTGAGCTGAGGGAGCCTGTATGAAGTAATGGTACCAGAACAGGAGTTTGCGCAGGAGCAGGGATAGAAGACACACTCGTAGATATCAACTCGTCTTTCAAGGGTAATGGCTGAGAGACTACAAGTCCAGTACTTGAAAAGGTAGATACGGGCGCGGCAGAGATAGTGGGTTTCGGGTCTGAACTAGATTTCTCAACAGTGTTGGTCTCTGGAGAATCTACAGTCATTTCAAAATCGGCGTTTTCTTCAGACAAAGTCCTGGAGGTTTTCGGTACATCTGTTGACTTTTCACGAATAGACTTATTTTCCATTACTCGGTCTTTGTCGGCGTGGGTTTCAGCTTTGCTGATAGCCTCATTAGCCTCCTTCATTTCCGTGTCATGTGAGTCTTTTGAAGCATTGTCGGCTCCGGCTTTCGTTGCGTTAGAAGGCATAGCAATTGAAGCCTTGTCTTCTTCATCATCAGTCGAGATGGCCTGCTGGAAGGGAGTGAAAGAATTCTCTGGCCGATCATTGGCGTGGACATGTATTTTTATCTCAGCCTTTGGCATATTTTGCGCTAGTACGCTCTTTTCCGTAGTGCTATTAGTACCCTTCGTAATATCAGGAACCTTGTCAGGCACTTGGGTATGAAGGTAGGGCAAGTCAGGCTCGTAGGTAACAATCTCATGAAGAGCCTCATGGCTGAGATAGGAAAATAGCCTGATAACCTCCCATAGAGCTTCCTGATTAGTCAAGCCGCGCATCGATGCCTCTGCCTTGGTGATTTCGTCAGTAACGTAATCACCAATGTCCGGATCTTCGTCCTCATCCTCAATAGAGCCTGCTTCTGCTTCAAAAATCGGAGGCGGTGGCGGTGGCTCAGTCGGGGGTAACTGGAAGCGAACTACTGGTGCACGAATGATTCGAGGCAGCTCCTCAACAACGGGTGTTAACCCAGTATAGGTACTGACACTAGATCCCAATGTGACTGCGGGTTTAATGTCGTGAGAAATCGGCATTGAGGTTGGTGCAATTGTCGTCGGAGATGTGAGATTTAGGTCGGTTGCTAAAGAGCGAGAGTCTATGCTATCTAGTGGTCTTGAGTAACTCGGTTCATGTGAGGGTGTGTCGGATTTAGCATCGCTACTTCTAGGGCGTCTGTCATCTCCAGCTGGATATGATCCGGGGAAGGGTCGTGGGGGTAATCTTGCGCCAGGAGATTCGGGAATCTTTTTGCTTGAAGGCACAGGATTTCCCCATCCAGATGTTGTGAACCCTCTAGAGTTCTTGGGACCAGGAGGAAGGGTTGGACTTCCACTTGCCATTGATATGTCGGACACGCTGCCATGGCCAGCAGACCCGGGTCTTTCAGGCAGTGTTTTGGGGGGGTGGGGAAGAGAAGATCTATTACCGTCAGTACCCCTTGGATTGCGTGGCACAAAATGTGGCAGACCAGCGCCGGGTGTTAACGGAGGCGGCGAAGTAGTTTCTTTAGGATTAATGGGGGAGTTATCGTGGGAATGAATGGGGCGATCTAGGCGTGGGCGCACGGGTTCGCGTTCTCTGAAATCGCGGTCATCGCGGTCGCGGAAGTCGGGAAATCGGTCATCTCGTTCGCGATCACGGTTATTCCAGCGGGCTTCCTGAGAGCGACTTCGATTAAAGCGATGATCATCATTAAAATAGCGACCACGCGGGCGATTGTCCCAATCGCCACGTCCGCCTCGGCCGCGGCCACGACTATTAAAGCCGCCACGCTGGGAGGAGTAAGATGGAGGACCAAACTGTGAGTCGGAGGTGGCAGACCCGGCAGAAGGAGGGCCGCCATCACGAGCACCTCTAGCGCGATCAAGATTAAGGCTGAGCTGGCTGTCACGATCGTGAAACGTTGCTCGACCCGGAGGGGAGCGACCCCGGGTAGGCGGGGAAGGGCGTCGATTGCGGAATGCACGTTCGTGATGTTCTCTCCAATCTCTATCTCGGTCTAGGCGGTCACGGTCTCTTTCTCTGTCGCGACTCAGTTCCTCTCCTCGGTAAGTGGCTCGGTCTCTGAAGTCCATTTCGCGGCCTCGTTCTCGGCTATCGTCACGTGGCCACACTCGACCTCCTCTTAGTCTACCACGGCCCCGGCTGAAATCGCTCCCGTATCCACCACGAGGGGCGTTGGGAAGCGAGTCTGGGGGTTGAAGAGCCTTAGGTCCACGAGGCACGTCTCTGGATATATCGGAGCGCATGGATGGAAAAGGCGGGCCACCTCCACGTTGGTCGATGGCTAATGAACGACGACGATCCTCGTTGCCGTAAGGGAGTATGCGATCGTACCTTTCGGACCGATCAGGGGAGCGGGATCGCGAGCGTCTGGGATCACCGCCCTCGTAGCGCGGATATCGTGATGACCTGGTAAAGCGTAGATAAGATATTGTCAGTAGAGAGGCTTAAGCAAGAAAAGAAAAAAAAAAAAAGAAGAGAAAAGAAAAGAAAAGTCTGGATTTGCATTTGGGGAGGGTGACAGTCCCTAGATTCAAGCACAAGCAACACAGAAGTATCTATATGCAACAAGAGAAAGAAAGGGCCAGACATGTACAGTAAGTACAGGAGAGCGAAAGCAAGATTCCGTCCTATTCGCTGCACTCCTGAAGACCAAGACCCAATAACAACCATGCAGCAAACCGCAAGGCCAAGGTACAGGCTAGAGACATGCGACAGCATAACATGGCTTGTGTCTAGTAAGTCTGAAGGGAGAGAGAAAAAGACGATTGGAATGCGAGATTAAGGCTATAAAAAACGTACATGGCTGGCTACAGGGCTGAAAAGCCAGGCTAAAACAGCCAGGAGGGTAACGAAGTATGACGCGGGAAAGGAAAGGAAATAAGGCCACCAAAGTAGCAAAATTCGAATGTAACCACGACGAGATTGATATCGGAATATAGAGAGGAAGGATGGGAAGAAAAGAATACACAAGAAAGGACGTTGGCTACGCGATCATCGAATCACGAATTGAAGCGAGGCAAAGCGAAATAGCAGTGGCGAATATGGGAACGGTGACAGTTGCAAACAAAGAAGGCTACAGCGAATGAGAAGATTCGAGAGAAAGCCGAAACCAAATTGAGAGGAAGAATTGATACAACAAAGGCGCGTAGTAGCTGAAGAATTCGCTAGACTAGCTGGCGAAGAGGCAAAAGAGAGCCAGCCAGGATAAAAGCACCAACCAGCCAGGTTAACAACAATACAAGCGCAACGAACGATGAAGACCGGCGAAGAAGACAAGAGGGAAGGGCGGCGCCAAGTCGGGGACGGACGACGATTAGGACAGCAAAAAAGAAAGAAGAGGAGGTGCGGACGTATAAACTTGAGGCCTCTGCTGCTTTAGAATTGTTGATTTGGAAGGAAACTGGAAGATTGAACGCAGAAACAGAGAGTCACAAGAGTGATGGATGAAGACATGGTCTGGTTCTGGTTTTGTTTGGTTTAGTTTAATTTTGAGCCTTTTGCCCTTGGCATTGGCTCTTGGCTGTTGGGTTGTGCGGTGCAGCAGCTGCTTGCTAGTTGAAGAAATAAAAAGAATAAAAAAAAAAAAGAAACCATCCAAAAATTCAAGGAGTTGTTCCCTAGCGAACTAATGTGGGGGTACCTGATACAAGCAGGGAAGTTTCCTCTCTTTTCTCTAGACTCCCTGCCTTTCTGGCCTTGCCCCCTGCCTTCTAGTATTTAGTGCCTTCCAAAACAAATGTCTTCGAAAATCGTGCTACATACGCTAATCTACAGGGGGGCACGTAACACTATAACGCCGCTGTACGCTCTACGCTCTACGCTCTACACAGGCCGAGACCCCTCACCAACAAACAAAAAATTCATATCATTCTTCACATCGCGGCCATCTAACCGTAAACCCAGCACCCTTCGACGAACATCACTCTTGCTCTAGCTCCCACGTTGGTTCCTGGTCCAAATGACTGACAAGCCCGAAGACCGCCCCAGCGGTGCTGCTGCTGCCGTCCTCGTGCAGTCAGATGAAATGCCTGTCGATGCCCAGAAGGTCGAAGAGCTGGATTTCAACAAAATCAAGGGTCCCATTACTGCCGAAGACCTCCTCAATGGTATGACTAACATGGGCTTTCAGGCCTCCGCCATTGCTGAAGCAGTGCGCATTATCAACGGAATGGTGAGCCCACACACATCTACACATCTACACATCTACACATCTACACATCTACACATCTACACATCTACACATCTACACATCTACACATCTACACATCTACACATCTACACATCTAGCGCGCCAGTTTCGACGTCTCTTACACTCCCATTACTAACCCGCTCCATGTGCGCAGAGAGTTTGGCGTGACCCCGAAACTGGAGACAAGACTACCATCTTTCTGGGCTACACCTCCAATCTCATCTCATCTGGCCTCCGCGGCGTCTTGCGCTGGCTTGTAGAGCACAGCCATGTCAGTGCTATTGTCACTACGGCTGGCGGCATTGAGGAAGATTTCATCAAGTGCCTTGGCGACACCTACATGGGCTCGTTCTCCCACGATGGCGCCACTCTGCGCAAGAAGGGCCTGAACCGCATTGGGAATCTGATCGTACCCAACGCCAATTACTGTGCTTTCGAAGACTGGGTTGTCCCAATTCTTGACAAAATGCTTGAAGAACAGGAGGCCAGCAAGGGTACAGAAAACGAAATCAACTGGACCCCCAGCAAGATCATCCATCGCCTTGGGAAGGAGATAAATGACGAACGCTCTGTATACTACTGGGCATGGAAAAATAACATTCCTGTATTCTGCCCGGCTCTGACAGACGGTAGTCTGGGCGATATGCTGTATTTCCACACCTTCAAAACCTCCCCTCAACAACTCAGGGTTGATATTGTCGAGGATATTCGCAAGGTCAACACCATGTCAGTTCGCGCCAAGAGGGCAGGCATGATTGTTCTCGGTGGTGGTATTGTCAAGCACCACATTGCCAAGTAAGTTGCAACAAGAAATTCCCGATTGGCCCAACACTAACCAATTGTCCGCAAAGTGCCTGTCTGATGCGCAACGGCGCCGAGTCAGCTGTCTACATTAACACCGCTCAAGAGTTCGATGGCAGCGACGCAGGTGCCCGTCCTGACGAGGCAGTTTCTTGGGGCAAGATCAAGATAGGTGGTGATTCTGTAAAGGTATGTATGACTCTAATAATGATTTCTCCCAGCACTCTCACCTCTTAAACCTACCATCGAGTCAATGACTAAAAGTACATGTCTACAGGTGTATCTTGAAGCAACCGCATGCTTCCCTCTGATCGTCGCAAACACATTTGCTAAAGATCGCCAAATATAGCATTTACAATGCCAAAAGCAGCACCAAAGAGACGAACGCGCACAGAAAGCTAACTGCTTGCAGTGCACTACCAAACACCAAAAAGGAATACCAAAAATTAAAATGCCGCGGAAGACACTTGACAGATACCCTAAAGTACGGCTTAACAATTAATACTTGTGTGCAACAACTAGGGAAATGTTTGTCTCAAAAGAAAAAAAAAAAAAAAAAAAAAAAAAGAAAGCATATATGATTTACATCGCGTTGGATGTATGTCGTCACCAATTTATGTAGGGTTGTTAGGGTTAGCACACCCTTAAAAAGAACCTTCGATCTAATTCATCAGGCTTTTCATTCCTAGTCAACAAGGAGCTCACGTTTTGTTTGCCAAGTTGTTGAATATACAATATCTCATGATCCGAACAGGCGCACTCTAGGATGTCGGAAATATACAATCTTGAACCCCAACCGACGGCATCGGCTATTATTCATACAACCCAAGGCGAAATATCTATTGAGCTCTGGGCCAAACAAGCGCCTTTGACGTGTCGAAACTTCCTACAACTTTGCATTGATGGCTACTACGACAACACCATCTTCCACCGTTTAGTACCTAACTTCATTCTCCAAGGTGGCGACCCCAGCGGCACTGGGAATGGCGGCGAATCCATATATGATAATGGCGAGTTGAGCGGCGAATTCGATGTGTGGCCGATGGATCAGCGTACCGGGCGCAATGCCGGCTCGATGGGTGTTGGGTTCAAGGACGAGTTCCACTCCCGTCTGAAGTTTACACGACGCGGTCTTCTAGCTATGGCGAACGAGGGCGAACCCAACACTAACGGCAGCCAGTTCTTTTTCACGTTAAATCAGACAGATGAGCTCAACGGAAAGAACACGTTATTTGGCAGAGTGGTTGGTGATACCATGTATAACCTCATCAAGATGGGCGAAGCTGAGCTTATTGAGGGCTCTGAGCGGCCAATGTATCCCGTTAAGATCAACAAGATCGAGATTCTCGTGAACCCATTCGAGGGAATGATCAAGCGCGTTAAGGCCGCAGCGCCACTACAAAAAACAGTTGTGGTAGAGCGTAAAAAAAAGCGCAAGGGCGGCAAACAACTACTGAGCTTTGGCGATGAGGAAGGTGATGGCAATGAGGACATTCACCTGCCAAAGAAAAAGAAGTTTGATTCGCGTATTGTGATGGACATTGATGATGACAACTCCGTATCGCCAGCTCCTACGAAAAGTACAAAGAGGATAAAGCACGACAAACTCATCAAACCAACAACCGAGGAACTTCCGAAAGCTAAACTGAAGGCTGTAAAAGAGACCATACGACCAGCCGACCCAGATTCCACAGCTGAGAAGCCCCTCAAAAACACATCCTCGTGTTTGGAGACCGACGAGCCAGATGCACTTGCAGAACCCGAACCAAAGAGGAAAAGCGCATTGGAAAAGATGCGCGATGAAATCGCTGCTGTCAAAGCCTCAATAAAACAGGCACATGACACGAGTGTCACGGAAGAAAAGGAGATCAAGAAGTCTGCCCTAGAGAAAATGATTCCCGAAAATTCAGTCAAAGGCCGTAGGAGAAGGCCTGGGGGGGAGGGCATTTCTGAAAAAGAAGAGCGACACGCTATGAGTTTTCTGAAAAACTTTCAGATTAAACTGGGATCCATTCCCGGTGAAGCCAAGACCGTGTCTCAGAACACGCCCCAAGAAGAGTCTATCGCCAGTGCCGCCACGGAAGACGCCGATGAAGAGGCAGCAGCGTGTGATTTACACTACATCCCAAACTGTGAGAGTTGCAGGGCGTGGGACAAGCAAGGAAAAACGGAGGATAGCGATGACGAAGGCTGGATGGGCCATGTATTGAGCTTTGCAGCAGACAAGTTAGGCAAGGATTTGAGCTATCGCAAAAAGGCAGAGGAAGAGATGGTTGTGATAGATCCGCTAGCCAAGGCGCGTAGCCTGAAGGAGGAGAAGCGGAACGAGAGGGGGATGAGAGGCGAAGGCAAGTCAAGCAGAGCGTGGGACCAGCAACGCAATGCGCAAATGGCTCGGAACGCAGGTTTGGCGGGCCGGGGTGCTAAATAAGACGGAGAGCAAATGGAAAGGGCATTAGATACCCTCATGTATACAAATGAACCATGATGTAATTGGTGCAATAGGCACGAACATAGATGCAAGACACAAGGTCTTTTGACTACCAGGACTAGGGAGCTGCTGCTGTTCGCCATTGCATGTGATCTTAGAGTCTCATATAACTAATTTCTGCTAGACTTTATCGTTTTAACAGACAATTATGCACATTTTGTTAGCCTTTGGCCTACTAGTTATGATAGTCTGTTTATACGTAGGAGAGGACTAGTGTGATGAGACGAACTAAAGAACGGTATCTAATTAAACCGACGCCCTCGTAAAATCGCCGGTCTTGTCCTTCTGTCACGTACTCTACCATAACTTTAGTCTGAGACTTGCAGCAGGCGGGCCGGCGATTCCGATCATGAGACACCAGACATAGAACAGGACCAGCGAGCAACTTGGGAGGAGAAAAGGCTTATGCAACTATTGACATTCCATTACTCGCTTCCTCTTTAAGATGGCTGGTCAGGATGATAAGCTCAAGTCCCCCCCCCCCCCCCCAAAGCTTTGCACACGTTTAGTTGGTCCAGCAAGGAAGGAGAGCGCGGACCTTATAGTAGCTTTCCATGGGCTTCGATTTGCTTCTGTAGAGCTCCATGATGTTCCACGGATATGTGGGGAGAAGGGGCCAAGGCAGTTGGGGTGGTCAAGGCTCCACGAGAGACACAAGGGCGAACTATCACAATCTCAGTGTGAGACGGGGACGAGCTGCTATGAACGGGACAGGTTCAGGTTCACGCAGCATTGAATATTGCAGGTTTTGGGGGGTCTTCGGCGCTCGCCTTCTGGAACATCGCTGGTACGCACCAAAACACGTCTAGCCTAACAATGGAGGAGGGAATCAAAAGATCAGACTTCAGACTTGCTAGAATCTCCACTATTTGATGAGGCACATGAGATGAGTCCGTCGTGCTTGTTGCACAAGGAGATGTCAAAACCTTTTGACAATGATGCTATGGCTTAAGCAATCTGAAGGAGTTGCTTGGAGCTCATCTCTTTACAAATCCTGGCAAGACTAAATATGGCCGCCCCACTAAAGCCTCAAAAGCTGAAATCCTCCTACTGCAAACCTTAATCTTGCAGCCTTGCGCATGAATGTCCTATCATGTGCAAGTTTTTCCTTCAAAGCTCAGCCTTGCGTGCTGTTCACCTATGTGGCTGCTGTTTATGTTTACGCGAGAAAAAAAAAAAAAAAAAAAAAACCATTGACTGTTTGGTTTTTCACCGCCTCGTTTCTTCTTCTTCCCGTTGCTTTTTTTTTTTCTTTCATTCATTCTTTCTTTCTCTTTCCTTTCTTCTACTTCTTTTTCTTCACGACGGCCCTTTTTTTTCCATCTCTATAGCCTCCCGGCTTGATTTTTCTGTCTCATCCTAAATTGCCCAAAGCTTTTTTTCACTTTAGCTGAGGAACCCAGAACTATTCAGCATTTGAATTATTTTCCCTGAAGCAAGACATGCTTTTGACCCTAAGCCTAGACCCTTTCTGAACTTAACCTGATCCTGAACCTGAACCTTTCTTCGACAGGTTGTCTCAATAACTTTGACTGATCATTGTTCTCCCCCCCACCAAAGCAAGAAAAGTAAAAGCTTAGAGAGTTTAGCTGATATCTCGCACCGGCCTGCTGTCTACACATAAATACGACAAACCCCCCAACCATTTTTTTTTTCTTCTGTACCTTTGTTCCTTCCAGTTTAAAAAAACGGCATAAAACTTCGCTTTCAGAAAAGCCTTACACCGCCTTTCGTCATTTCAACCTATGACTATTGCTTGATCCGATTCAATCAAACAATCATCTGAAATTCAACTTCGTCCAACACAAACTCGCAAACTTCAATTCAGAGCTCAAAGTAAAGCGTCAAAGAAAAAAAGAAAAAGAAAAAAAAAACCTGCACGCCCGCTCGTCTCCAATTCTCCTTCATTCGGGGTCTAGGCTTTACCGTTGTTATCTTGCTCCTTGCATTACATTCGGTCTGCTTAGTTTTATACTTGGCTTTAGCTCTTTTGATTGGCTAGCTGAAGCCTCACTTGCGTTGACGCTGCATTAAACCTACATACTCTTCTCTACTTCTATTGCCGCCATGGTCTTCTTTTCCCATTAGTTTCGCCTCCGTCCTCGCTTTATTACGACCGTCGCTGAATTTTCTTCTTCGAAATCACTGCTACCAACCACCCCTCTCGTCGGCTTTTGAGTGTCAGGGCGCCGATTGACCTGCAGCGACTTCCTATCACCTATTTTCTGCTTCAGACCTCTGTTCTCTGTTACTGGCCATCCTTGGTCGTTGGAGTATCTTGGGCACCGGATCGTTTTATTTGTGTGCATCCATTGTAAAACACGTTCCCCCCTCTTTATTTCTTATTCTCTACGGACCGGGTCTTCCCTGTGGGAGATTCCGCATCCGCGTTTCTCGCATCTCGAGACTTCGCCACAGTCGAGACCTTCCCATCGCTTTTCTTCGCTTCTGTCACGTTTTTTAGCCCTTCCATCTCTGATTGTCGCTATCATCATTTTCCGCCATTTACCAGTAACCTGGTCGTGATCGCCTGCGAAATTAAATACAGAAAATCACAAAAAACTATGTCGTCGCCGAATGCTCGCAAGCGCCCCGCGCCCGATACCATCGCTGCTTTGCAACAAATGCAACAACAACAGCAGCAGCAGCAGCAGCAACAACAACAACAACAACAACAGCAAATCCTCTCTGCTCAAAACCAATCTCATCAATCTACTTCTGTCTCGACTAATATTGCTGCCACTGCTCCTCAGGGGTTTCCCTCAGCCAATGATCATCTAGCTCGCTGGCCCAATGCCATGGGTGATAACACGCTGCTGATGGATGCTGCAGGCAATACTGTCAACCTTGGCTCTATGTCCACTCAAGCTCAGTTTGTGTCTCCTACTATAGCCCCTGCTAATAGCACTGCACTCACTCGGCGCCCTACAGGCCGTGCTTTGATGCCTACAAACGCCCGTCAAGGCTTTGAGTCAAATCCGGCCCAGTGGTCGGCTATGATGGCTGCAAACCCGGCAGGTGCTATTGGCACTCTGAGTGCCATCGCACCCGCAGCGCCAAATGCTGAAATTCTAGAGCAAAACCACATTGCCAAGCTAGAGCTTATTGCCCGCGATGCTAAGAAAGAGGCTTTGGCGGCCAAGAAACAAATCCCGCCTTTCGTACAGAAGCTTAGCAGGTAAGTGGAAGCCCCTTGTCTTCGCCTTGTGTCCACTTGAATCTAACATTTGTATAGCTTTCTCGATGATGAAACTGGTAAATATCGTGATCTTATTCGCTGGTCTGCCAAGGGTGATTCTTTTTTTGTAATGAACGAAGACGAGTTTGCAAAAAAGTTGATACCTGACCTGTTCAAACACAACAACTACGCCTCGTTTGTTCGACAGCTCAATATGTATGGTTTCCACAAACGCGTGGGCCTTTCCGACAATTCCATGAGAGCCAGTGAACGCAAAAGCAAGAATCCCAGCGAATATTACAACGACTACTTTCGTCGTGGCCACCCTGACCTTCTTTGGCTCATTAGTAAACCCAAAAACAACAAGTCGAAAAGTCGCCAGCTTCAGAAGAATGATAGTGATGGCGATAGCGGTGATGAGGTGCCTGCAGTCGAGGATATTTCCACCAAGGGTGTCCTGGGTCAAGGGCAAAAGGCCCTTCCTTCAACGGACTATTCATTGACGCGCAAGGAGTTTGTTGCACTGAAAGATGAGCTTCGCAAAGTTCGGGACAATCAAACGGTTATCCAACAAAGCTTGCAGCAATATCAGGACCAAAACCGAGAGCTTTTCCGTGTGCATAAGAAACACGAGCAACATATTCGTGCCATCCTCAACTTTCTAGCCATGCATTTCCGAAAGTCTCTTGAAGATCATAGCAGTAACGCTAACATTGGTGATTTGATGGCCACGTTCATGCCCCAGTCTCAGATGCATCAGCAAGGAAATGTGTTTGATATTGGCGAGCTTGTAGCTTCGGGCCAGCCAAGCCAGAGCCCTATGGGTCCGCCCAAGCGCGTTAGACACTTGCTTGAAGCACCTCCTGCTCGCCCCACCCAACAGGGCATGCCTCAATCAACATCTGCATCTGCTTCTGCCGCTGGCCCTGCATCTGCCTCGGATTATGTGCGACCTGAAATGGGCTCTGTCACTGAGATTCTTGACGGGCATTCGCCTGATAATAGCAACATTCCCTTGGACTTCCAGTCCCTTGCAGATTCGGTGGCCGCCGCCGCCATGTATCCACCTAGTCCTTCGGTTGCTATGGCCGGAACGTCTGTTTCACCTGCCACCATACCTGCTACTACTACACCTGCTACTTCTATTTCAGCAGCGGAAATGTCTGGAAGTCGGCTGGCACCAACCGCTCCGCAACGGGCTTCTGTTTCAACCGTACCTACGCCTCCTCTGCCTGCTACTGCCACTAGTGTTTCGCCTGTCGCAGCGCCTGCACCATTGGCTTCTACACCACCATCTCAACATGCTGTTCCCCAGGAATCTGTTCCGATCAGTACCATGCCTCCTTCTGTCCCACCAGTGGCAGGCTCTTCGGTACCAGGCACCGCACCCCCTGTCTCTGCACCCACACTTTCGCCCATCCTCCGCTCCATCCAATCTCCCTCTGTGCTGATTGAGCCCGACCCGAACGAGTTCATTCGCGTGCAGAGGATGGTTCAAGATCAGGACAGCTCTATCCAAGAATTAACTAATCGCATCGGCCCTCTAAGCCCCAATGGGCGGCTCCCCTTTGATCTCGGTGATCCCAGTGCAGTGAACTATTTTGGAAATGACACGTCCTTCGATATCAACGAGTTCCTTGATGCTTCAGCATACACTGGTGAAACCGATGACTTTAACCTCGGTGCTGCTTTTGATAACCCTACAGCACCCACCTTACCGCATCCGCAAACTTCGACACCTCCCGTCACTAATTCTATTCCCGTGTCGCTTGAAGCTATGGCCAATACTATTGGTATGACTTCTGGTACAGACCTGTCGGAACTGAGCATGACTAGTCCCATAGCGGAAAGCAGGCTGGCAGCCGCCCAGGCGCAGGCTCATGCCCAGCAAGTACAGGCGCATGGGATGCAGATTCCCAATGGCTTGATGGAGAGTGCGCCGCATGATCTTAAGAGACGCCGCATGAACTAGCACTTCTGAGGCACATCAAAAATTCCGATCAAAAGCTTTCTCTTTGAAAGAATTATGCATGCTGTAGGCACTGGTTACAGATATATTGCATTTTCCCTCCATACTCATTTCCCTTTGATCTTTGCCCTTCCCTCCCCTCCCCTTCCATTTTCCTACTGGAAACGACCATCCACTCATACCTTTTTCTTTTTCGTTTTCTGTCGATACCCTTACTCCCCTCTTCCTCTCTCCCGTTTTCTCCTTCCTATGTAATGATACCTGCACCTACTGTTACCGTACTACTTGCTCTCTCTCTACCTAACCATCATGTTTCTACGCTTGAGCTTTCCTTTCTATTTTCATATGTGCCATGGCAATACGTACAATCATAACATCAAACCCCAAAATCCAACCCACCAACCAATACACGATAGAATCATACTTGTCAGACTATGCAGAGCTCCCAAACGTAACCTCTGCTGTTTCTTGTTCCTTTCGCTTTTCTTGCTCGCTGTTCCTTCTGATTTACATTTCACTTATCATATTGGATCTCATTGACCGGCGTTTTCTTTTTTTTTTTTAGTTTTTATTTCTTTTTATTTCTTTCATTTTCATTTCTACAGTTAAATAAAACCTCAACCTTCCTCCTCTCCGCTTTCCAAGGAAAAAAAAAAAAAAAAAAAAAAAACTGCATTTTGTTATCTACTCTGCCCTTTATTTCCAGGGAAACTCTGGTTCTCCCGTTTCGCCTTGTCTCAAAAATTAAACTTAGATACGGTTTATCCATCTGGTCTACGTTAACAGAGTATTTAAAAGAATGACCAAGAAAATAGAGATGAAGAAGAAGAAGAAGGAAAAAGAAAAAAAAAAAAGAAAAGAAAGAAAGAAACAAGTGTGGACATTCAAGTCACTATTTTGGCGTGAATAATTGGAGGGATATATTGAAACTGAATTATTCAAGACAATCCACAAAACGTCCATTCATCAAAAAGCAAGAGGAAAAACGAGAAACGCCAAAAAAAAAATGGAAGGAAAAAAAAACATCGCGATGGGGAATCTTGAGAATCAGAAAAATAAACAAGAAAACAAATAACTGCACAAAAAGATGAACCGAAAACAGAGTAACTTGTGCTATGATATAAATGCATGTTGTCATGATCATACGCTCAGGAGGGATAAGAGAATAGGGCGCAGAGATAGAGGAGAACCATTATATCCCAAAGAGAGTCGGTGTATTGTATGACAAGTTTTAAAGGAAGAAAAGGATACGAGGTTAAAGATCGGGAGGAGGGGGGGGGGGGGGTTAGGTTAGGTTAGGTTAGGTCAGACCGGGTTACATACACAGCAAAGGCAGGGAAAGCGAGCAGGTAATTAGACTGGATTAGTCAATGAGGGGCTTCTTCTGATCGCCGACAAGACACAGACCTAGAGCCGAAAGTGAGTTTGGTTGGTTGGCGTAAACAACATGTGGAGAAGGAAGCCGTGGGCTGTGCTTGTCTATGTGCGAGGCATCTCGTGCAGCCTGTTCTATGGCTTCCATTTCTTGCTTGCATGATTCACTGTCGAACGGGCAGACAATGATGGGTTCTCGGATTATAATATCTCTAGCGGAGCTGAGTGTTGCCTGCAAAGCCTTTGGTTAGCTAGCTGTAGATTTAAAGAGCCTGGGGCTTCTTGGCCTACCTTGATGGTCAAGAAAAATTCAATCCTATAAAGGTATGACGAGGTTGTAAATGAAGTGACCTCGTATTGTGGGAAGCCAGGCTTTGGCGGTTTTATGACACCTTCTGAGTCGCGAAGTTCTCGCGCGGGAAATATTAAGCCTAGACTCGTCATATAGCCGGCCTCGGGAAGCCTCTCGCGGATGGACTCCGTCTTTTTGGCCAGTTTATTCACCTTTTTGGTGGATTCGTCCCCCTCGGGATTGTATGTGATTTCCTCTTCAACCTGGAGAGTAATTTTTTCTATAGTGACTTTGCGAGCCTTTTTCATAAATTCTGGGTTTGGTGTGATTCGAATATAAACATTGATGGGATCGAGAGGGCCGTAACTGCGTTTTGGTAGCGATATCTCGAGATAGGCGAGGCTATCGGCGTTAGCTCGGTTTGGCTTGGGCGTGTTGTACATGCCAAAAGTACTTAGGGTATCGTATCGTAATAATGGAATGGGAAATTGGTATTTATGTTGTACGCTGGGCCCCTGCTGGACAGTGACGACAAGCTCGTAGAAGGTTTCTGCCGTGCCGCTCGGTAGTTGAAGCGTGGCTGGTGGTATCAGACGGCTAACTTCGTTGCCTCCGCGGCCGTAAGGAATGAATATCATGAATGGAAGGTCCATGACCACAACACTGTCAGACTCTCGACCGGCCGTACAGGTGTATAGAACGTATTCCTTCCCAATAACGTCGACATTTTCTCGGGGGGCAGTGAGGTGGCGACGTGCCATGTTTTCGGCGGCGGGGTGAATGAATTCTCGCCGTTGAAGGCATATGCGGACAAGACTGACGGAAACGGGAGCTGAATAGCCAACAGACGGCCGGATTTCAACAGTGCCCTGAATACGGGGCTAATCAATGCAAAGACAGTTAGTAAGATTCGACGACAGACGGGCAGAAGTTTAGGGAAATCAAGCAACTTGGGACTGATACATACCACTGTAGCCGATATTCCAGTGTATCCCACCAGGAAATTTCTGTTTGGTAGGCCTGAAACCCTGACCAAGGCAGCCATGGTGGACTGACTTAATCAAGATTGGCTCCAAGCTTTCGGAGGTAACTGAGCGTCCGTATTGGAGAAGGAAGCCTTGGTGGCTGACACTAAACTTTCTGGGGAGGTGGAATGTTGGCCGAGTTGACACGGGATATTTCGTCTAGCCGACTTTTGCGTTATCAGAGATGGGGGATAGAAGAAGAAACTGGTGGGCTTTTTGTCCTCTTCGAGAAGCGCAAGATATGGGTAATGGCCTCAATAATGGTATGCGAATTAAGAGATTATTATGGCCTTGGCTCTAGTAAGGTGCGGGAGTTTTATGAAAAAGAGGCGGTGGTTGTTTGGTGGTCAGACTAGTTACTAATCACTGAAGTCGAGCAAATTGAGCTTTCGTAATTTCGACAAATTTATGGCGTCGTTGGAGTTGACAGCAAGTGCAGCAAGGTAGTAGTATCTTAGGGCGGAAACGAAGAAGGCTAGGCTATGCGTTATGCGTCTGGCTACCCGTATGTCTATTTTGAAAGGTTCGCTTCGTGGGGTCGTTGTTGAGACGGAATCCAGGATGATTCGATGGCTAAGAATGCTAGCCAAGGAGCGGGGGGGGGGGGGGGGGGATCTCAGTAATGACAGAAAGGCAGCCGCCAATATCAAGACTACATGCGACACGGGGACAGAAAGGCCTGGACCAGGGCACAGCTATTCGGGAAGGGGTTTACAGAGGCCTGCACCAGAGTGACAGCAAAAAAAAAAAAAAAAAAAAAAAAAGGACCCAAGTTAAGGGGAAAGACTGGACCAAAAGAAACGAGTGAGGGAGAAAAAAGAAACAGGAGAGTTTACAGCAAATGAACAGCGAAACAACCGAAGCGCAAAGTAAGGAGAGAGAAGAAAACAAGAAAAGGGAAAGGAAAAAGAGAAAGAGAGGAAAAAAATTTGGTCGCGATGAATTTGTTGGTGGTTGTTTAAAGAGGAAAAAATAAGGAAGGAACCTAAGATGGAGGTTACCTTGAGGTTTTGTGTACAAGGAAGGAAGAAATCACAAAAACAAGGCAGTTGCTCGCAGCAACCAATAAACCTTGCCAGCGCTGGACCAATACCATGATGAAGTTGTTAAAGGACCGCCCTAAAGAGTGTGATAACGAGAATTTAGATGTAAAAAAAAGACAGGACTCAGCATATCCCAGCCTGGCTTTTAGCTCATGTTGCAGTTGAGCACACGTACTTGTGGTGATCTATGATCATCATGGAAGAAGCCAAAGCTCATTCTTAAGGAGGGGATTTCCATCCTGTTCCAAGAGGGCAAGTGGTATTTGTAGGCGATTCTTAGAATGGAAACTTCCGCTTTTGCCTTGATTCCTCATCTCCACTCCCCGGCCGCGCGCTCGCTTTTGACCGTGATTCGTTAAAGCACGACGATCGGCTGATCAGACAATTGATTATTGGGCAACTTGAATCTTCATTGGAAGTAGCCCATTTGATGCAACGTTGTCCGTCTAAACATGTGGCACTTGCTACCGCTGAGATTCGTGGTCCTACTATATAAGAAGCAGCAGCCAATGGCCGTACAGAGTGAAAGATGGCAGTAGTATTTGGGCAAGTGTGATCAGCCATGTTAAGCTTCAAGCACATTAACGGCAATCTTTTCTATACTTGCGGACGTGGAGACCAACAGCCATTAACACAAGACTTTTGGAGAACAAACAGGGAGACATGGCATGGAAACTTGGTGAAGGAAATGAAGACTAGAGTCTCAGCTAGAAGGCAAGGCCAATGGTGTGTGAAATAAAAAAAGAAAGTACAGCCTTACTCAACTTGCAACGAAAGGTTAGAAAAGCCTCTTATATCGGACTTTACTGTGTATATATCGAATGCTCTCTATTGGCGACGAAAGAGCTTACGGCAGATAATCCATGAGGAGCAAGGCGAGAAACTAAGCTTGTGTCCTCTCCTCTCCCTTCTTCCACTCATACAGCTAACTCGGGCGTCTGGAGACAAATCTGGGTTCCTCGCTTGGATAAATTATGCTTCGCCCTGACGTCACAAGCATAACCTAGCAGCAGGGGAGGGGGATGGAGGGGCTAGCGGTTTAGATACAAAGACAGCTTGCCGCAAGGGTCGCATGGCTACTATACAATTTGCATTCTAGGGATATGGGCTAGCATGTAGACCGACATAGGCCTGGACTACTGGGCAGAAGCAGAGAGGCAGACCCCGGACGAACAGTGGCCAGTTTGTTGATTCGACAGGATATTTTGTAATTCGGGAGTTTTTATGTAAAGTCCCGAAACCCTTAGCACCAGGGGCGAGTTTAGAAGGCTGTTTTCACGAGGCTGAAAGGATGTGCGTGAACGTGAAAGGCTGGATGCCAGATCACGTACCACACAGGCGAGACATTGACCAAGTTTGGTGGCTAAACTAAAACAGGTCAAACAAACCAACAAACCAGATCAAGCTGAAGGAATGTTGAACGTTGTCGTGCTTTCACTTTCCCTGCTAACGCTACACAAGAACAGATCCTGCAAGCAGCAAGCTTCAAGCTTAACAAACCCTGGGCAGTAAACCCTAAAATCTGACAATGCCATTGATGATTGGCTAAAGCAGCATGTGGGTGGAGCCCTAGCAAACATGGGTCAAGTGGTGAGCATGAGAGCGACACACTGAGCTCAGGCTCTGTGATTGGCGCTATTTGCACATTTCGCAAAGTTTGCAGGCGATATACAACAATACGAAGATCGAAGGTCGAATCCAATATACTAGAGGCACTGAGGATTTATCTTATCGACAATGTCAGTTACACTACACACTACCCACGGCGATATCAAGATCGAAGTGTTTTGCGAAAGTGTCCCCAAGACAGCTGAAGTAAGTTGTGATAATATAATATCCTGCGTGAACACGAACTCTGACCTCTTGGGATTTCTCGCTGCAGAACTTTCTCGCTCTTTGTGCCTCTAATTACTACGACGGCTCACCCTTCCATCGACTGATTCCAGGCTTCATGGTACAGACTGGCGGGCCTGCGAACCCGACACCCGAAAACCCAAAAGGCGGACGATCGATCTGGGGCGAGCCGTTTGCCGACGAGATCCGAAGTGGGCTCAAACACACGGGACGCGGCATTGTATCGATGGCGAATCGCGGGCCGGGTACCAACGCGTCACAGTTTTTCCTCCTGCTAGACAAGGCGCCACATCTTGATGGGTTAAACACAGTGTTTGGCAAGGTGTTAGGAGACGCTGGCCTAGACACTTTGACGAGAATTGAGGCGGTTGAGGTGGACAAAAAGAACCGGCCAAAGGAAGTGGTCAAGATTGAACGGGTGACGATTCATGCGAACCCATTAGCGCATTGAACTAAACCGCGCACTATATATGGATAACACAGCTACGATAGAGGTCCAACAGCACTCTAACGTGATGAGGCAGAAGAAGAGAAGAAATGGCAGCAAGACAAGTATGAAATGTGCTAGAGTCACTACAGCACCAATACATGTCCCTGCAACACACTGGGTGCGAGGCTCTTCAGATTCGCCTGGTTTTCTGCTTCGTACCAATGGATGTAGTCTAGATTTGGTTGATAGCCAAGCATAGTCAAGCCTTTTAATATGCAAGATTGTGCCTACGTCCCTGCAAGTGTACCTAAACATTCACCAAGAGCCAGGAGGGGTAAGGGCTACGAAGCTTTCCTATGCTGCAGATAATAAACGTCAAGGCTAGTGCAGCTGCTGGCTCACAGTAAGCATTAGTTGAGTTGAAGCTGATAAGTGCAGTGCATGCAAAGACCCGCCGCGCTTCCCACGCAGGTCAACGTGAGTGATGTATGTAGCGGCGGCTCTTTATTCCCGAGGTGGTTCACAGAACTAGAACTACACATACAAATAAGTAGACTTGTATATCTAGACTGGCTCAGGTCTATCAACACCACATTGAGGTAGGCTAAGCTTACATTGGCACAGGTACTTTGTGATTCTAGCACTGTTTGTAGCTTCCTGAATATATATGGGAACAATGGGAAGCTATGGCCAGATTGAGGCATGGTAAGTAAGTATCTGATGACGGGATAAGACAAATGGAAGGCCAATCCCACACAAGCGTCCAAAGATTGTGTACAGCAGCCAGTAGAGGTGGCCTGCGGTGGAGACGGTAAAAGAAGATGAACGAAACGAGATGGTTACCGTGTACTCCCACCAGCGGCTATTCCATTATTGCAGCCTGAACCGGGGCTTTTTGTTGATCAGTTTCCCTCAGGTCTCGTCCTCCCTTGAGCATTCCCCATCCTTTCGGTAACCCGAAAGGCCTATTTTGTGCAGCTGCATATGGCCTATAGCTGTAGTGCGCGTAGTGTGCATGTTACGTTTGTGTCTATGTATGCAGTTATCTAGGGATGATAACAAGTTCTGGGTAGTGAGGGAGGGCCAGCTTTGTCTAGAGGAGCCCAAGGACACAAGTCCGCAATGGGCGGCATGCGTTGTTGGGCCGGAAGTGGAGGACATGGGGGGGGGGGGGTATCTGCACATGAATGCACGCAGTCGAGTATGATACATTTGATTGAGTTTTTCCCATGCTGCTAGTTCTTTATGCGGCAACAATGAAACAAAGAAAAGAAAGGCTGACAAGGGCATTGGCTGACGATGTGCTTTGTGCGAGGGCGGCCAAGGATGAAGGGCTTACAGGGCTCCAGTGCACATGATTGAAGCACTTCCTGGTATCAGTACGTGTACATGTGTGTAATTATTTTATAAATGAATACTATATGGCATGGTATACACAGTATGCCGATGCCGGTATGGGTGCTATCTATTTGCATGTAGGAGGCAGATTTGGGAGACTTGTCCCGCCTTGCATGGCATGCGGCTTGACTGCATAGTGGCGGATTGTCTGCAGCGTAGATAGCTGGGCTGGAACCATGGTAGACAGTTCTCAAGTGGATGGATGACCTTTCGCGTACTTTGAGCGAAGTGGCTGTCTTCCACTCCCTTCTCTCTCATTTGAGCCAGGATATGACAACTCATCAACATCGCTGGGTCTCATCTGTACGTGGGTGTACATTCGTTCGTGCATGTCCTGTGCGTAGTTTGATATGTCCGTAATGTGCGCGTTTCTGTCATATATTTGCTTGCCTAAGAAAATGAAATATTCCCGTGCTGCGTCGCGCGGCGGCTTGTAGACTCTGTTTTCCCTATCCTTTAGCCTTGGGCTCTCATTGTTGCCCCTCCTCCTCCTCCTCCTCCCCCCCCGCCCACCCCTTCCACCACGCTCGATATCATACGCTAAGCCTAGATAGATAGCATGCTAAGCTAGAAGCTAGGCACGTTTGAGCCTGTGCCCATATCCGTTTCTAAGATAATGGCTGACCCGAAGAAATAGAGTATATAGAGTATCTAAACCGTAGACCACCCTGTTCTTGCCCTCCCTCCTTCTCCCTTTCTCGCTCGTTTTGTTCTTCATGCTCGTCTTATCCCGTTGATCAATCATTCGGGCCTCCCTTTTTCTGTGCAGCCCTTCCTTTCCTTTTGCTTTTATCAAGCCCCTTCAGTCCCTCCCAAGGTCCCTATAATCCAATCGCCTTGGCCAAACTGCACAAAGCACGAAGTCGCCACCATTTCCTGATCCTTTATCTTTCTTATTTTAATTCTCGTGTCTCCCCTCCGCCTTCTTTTCCTTCCTTCTCGTTTCTCATTTCTTTCTCTCCCAACAAAAGACAAGTTGCCCTTCTCTTTGGCCCTCATCATGGTCATCATCGAATCTTGGAACCGGGCCTCCGAAGAGGAGCTTCGCTTGCGTGAAGACCGAGAAAAGGTCAAGTACTGGAAGCGCTGGGGTCCCTATGTTTCTGAGCGCCAGTGGGCTACAGGTGAGCGCAATTGCGATGCTAATTGAATACCAAGTTCCAGGACTCTTAGCTAACATTCCTCAATTGCAGTGCGTGAGGATTACAGTGCAGATGGTGATGCTTGGAGCTGTAAGTAGCTTGTTTCCCCGCCAATTTCGCAGCACAATACACAAGTGTAGGGTTAAAAACCCTATAGAAGAAGAGGAAGAGATACACACATGATCTCATCTTAATGTCCATCTTCTAACATTTTCTCTCTCTCTCCTCATCTAGATTTTACACATGACGATGCCCGCTCCAGGACATACCGCTGGGGCGAAGACGGCATTGCCGGTGTTTGCGATAGCCATGGACGACAAAACATTGCCTTCGCATTCTGGAATGGCAAAGAGTAAGCAGAATACTACTAGCCTTGGCGTGCCCCCCCTCCCCCCGTGACCGTGACCAGCATCCGCCATCGGATATCGACAACTAACCCAATGACTATAGCAAATTTCTAAAAGAAAGACTGTTTGGATTGTCGAATCCACAGGGAAACCATGGTGAGAGCATCAAAGAAGCACATTTCCATGTGGACAATACGCCAGTGAGTTTGGGAGAGCAATGCTGTACACACCACGCTATCAAGGCTAACACGTCTGCTCCAGACCCATTCGTACATGAAGTTCCTGTACAAGTATCCCCAAAATGAATTTCCTTATGAGGATCTCATTGCAGAAAATGCTCGTCGCGGCAAACAGGAGCCCGAGTACCAACTCCTCGACACAGGCATATTCGAGAACAACAACTACTGGGACATTGAAATCGAGTTTGCCAAGGACACTGACGACCCCGAAGAAATGGTCTTTCGGGTGATCGCCCACAACCGCGGTAATGAGCCCGCTGAACTTCATATCCTACCGCACGTGTGGTTCCGTAATACGTGGTCGTGGGGTATTACTGAAGAGAGCAATAAACCCAAACCCAACACTAGATATTGCCAGGAAGATATTGCTGAAACGACCTGCGAGGATATTGGCCGACGATACGTCTTGTTTTCTCCATCCCCCGGCGTTACTCAAAAGACACAGGAAGAACCCGGTTTCCAAAACGGCAGCGAGGAATCTGAAAGTCTAAGCACCGAAGAAAATGACGATGTGGTCCCTAAACTGCTGTTCACCGAAAACGAAACCAACACCCATCTGTTGTACAACTCTGAAAATAAGCAGCCCTATGTTAAGGATGCTTTCCATCGCTATGTTGTCAACGGCGAGGAAGAAGCGGTCAATCCTGCTCAAGAGGGCACCAAGCTTGCTGCCTGGTATCGGTTTACAGAGGATGGTGGTGTGCGACCAGGAGAGTACGCCAGTAAGTTGCACTCCTTGCTGATTTTACTCAGACTCTTGTTACATATTAACACCTGATTGTTGACTCTAGTTGTTCGTTTCCGCTTGAGCAAGAACGGCGATTTCAGAGAAAATGAGGAAGGAGAAATCGATAAGCTCATTTCCTTGCGCCTGGATGAAGCCAACAAGTTCTACGATTCCTTAACCCCTTCTAGCATGCCTTATGAAATGCGACAAATCCAGCGCAAGGCCTTTTCGGGCATGATGTGGACCAAGCAACACTATCACTTTGTCTGGAAAGAATGGGCTAATGGCGATGCTACCAACCCGCCGCCACCCGAGAGCCGAAAGAATATCCGCAACCAGAACTGGCGCCACATGCATTGCGATGACATCCTGTCTATGCCGGATTCATGGGAGTACCCGTTCTTTGCTGCCTGGGATAGTGCTTTTCATTGCATCGTTTTAGCCATGATTGACCCCGAGTTTGCTAAGAAGCAGCTCGACCTGTTCACACGTGAATGGTACTGTCACCCTAATGGCCAGATCCCAGCATACGAATGGAATTTTAGCGACGTCAACCCCCCCGTTCATGCCTGGGCTACTTTCCGAGTGTTCAAGATTGAACGGAAAATGTACGATCGGCAGGATCTCGATTTCCTCGAACGAGTCTTCCAGAAGCTGTTGCTTAACTTCACTTGGTGGGTTAACCGCAAAGATGTTGACGGCAAGAACGTGTTCGAAGGAGGCTTCCTGGGCCTCGATAACATTGGCTTATTCAACCGGTCTGAACCCCTGCCTACCGGTGGTGTTCTAGAGCAGGCTGATAGCTCAGGTTGGATGGCGTTTTACTGCTTGTCCATGCTCAACATTGCGCTAGAACTGGCAAAGCACCGCACTATCTACGAAGACATCGCCAACAAGTTCTTTGAGCATTTCATTATGATTAGCGATGCCATGACCTTCCGCGCTGGGCAGGATGGTGAAACCTCGCTGTGGAACGATGAGGACGGCTTCTACTATGATGCTATCTCTTGGGGTGCCCCGTGGGTTAAGCAGCTTCCTGTTCGATCGCTTGTTGGCTTGATCCCGCTCTATGCCACTCTAACCCTCGAGCCGGAGCTAATCGAAAAGCTCCCGGCTTTCAAGAAACGTATTGAGTGGTTCACTAAAAACCGCTGCGATTTGGCTGAGCGCAACATGGCTAGCATAGCAAAGCGCGGCAACCAAAATCGCATACTACTATCAATTGTCAGCAAGGACCGCTTGTCCAAAATTCTCAAGCGCATGCTGGATGAAGATGAGTTCTTTTCGGATCATGGCATTCGTTCTCTGAGCAAGTTTCACCAAGCCAATCCTGTGACAATGGAAGTCAATGGCCAGACCTTTGGCGTATCATATGTTCCTGGAGATTCAGATTCTGGCCTCTTTGGAGGTAATAGCAATTGGCGTGGCCCTATCTGGCTCTGTGTCAATTTCCTGCTTATTGAATCGTTGCAGCGCTTCCACCTGTTCTACGGATCTGATTTCCGCGTTGACTGCGTTAGCACTAAAGATGGACGCCAGAACAAAACTGTCGAAAGTATGCACTTGGGCCAAGTTGCTGACGAGCTGCGGCGCAGATTACTCAGTATCTTTTTGCGTGATGAAAATGACCGCCGAAGCACCAATGGCGGCAACCATACTTTGGACTTTGACCCGTACTGGTCCGAACATATCTGGTTCTACGAATTTTTCGACGGTGATACGGGACGTGGCCTGGGTGCTTGCCACCAGACAGGCTGGACAGGCTTGGTTGCCCGCCTGATTCATGATAGCTGGTAAGACTACGACTCAAGACGTTTTAAGATTTCAAGACTGCTAACGCATATGTTCTACAATAGCCTCAGTGCAGCATTGCCCATGACACCTAAGACTACCGACCACGCCATGTCTCACTACTTTGACGATATAGTACATCGCCACTTGTCTAAAAGCCACACCGAGCTCCGGCGAATATCATCGTCGCGTTCCATTGGCGCCCGAAGTGACTTTGACAATGAGCCTTTGTCGGATTTGGGAATGGGGGAGGACCAGAATAGTCGTATCAGCGTGTCCAAGACCATCAAGAACGCAGTCCCCCGTGAACCACCCTCTAATGATGCGGAGGAGAATCTGGATGGAAACACTTTCTCCAATCACACTGCTAACGGGAACGGCATATATGATGCCAACTCTTCAGGACCTTGTGCTGGCGACTCTACCACTACTAACACATATGCCAATGGATCTACTGCCAATGGTAATGATGCTGTTACGGCAACAGACGAAGTGGTTGTTGGAGGGCATAGTTCTTCCCCCTTTTCTGGAGCTGGAATTTCCACCAACGGAAACTTTACTATTGCTGATAGGATTGGGCTTAATCAGCAGACCGCTGGCCTCAGCATCAACACGACCAAGAAAGCCAGCATGTTTGAGGTGGGCCCTGAAGACTGAGACGGGGATCCACGGATATACACATTCAATGGGCGGGTTTAGGTACATTAGGACGGATGTTTCTCGTTCCTTTGTTCCCTGCCAGCATTGCTTGATCTTCTTTCGCATTTTCTTTTATGCCGGGTTCTCTTTTTAGAAAAATCTTGAACATCTTGTAGTTATTGCTAATATTCAACTTCATTCTTTGGTTTGATATGCCTCTCTCTACGCGCAAGCCTCAACTATACCAAGGAAAAGCTATATTTCTTTTTCCGTGGGCAGAGAGTAATGACAAACAAAACGTCGATGCACTGTTGCAAAAAAGAAAAAAAAAAAAAAAAAAAAAAGTCAAGCGTCGTCTACTGATATGTGTGTGATCAGGCCAAGACAAAGCAATAGTAGTAACAGTAGTATGGAAGGTTAGGGGTAGCAGAGTTAAGTTAACACAACTAAGTAAATACAACAAGTTTTAAGCCTCATTCAGCAATTCTCGAGTTACAGAGACTCAGTGAGGAGCTTGTTCATCTTGGCAACCTTGGACGATACACTCAGATCAATGGTCTTGTCACCAATCTCAACGATCAGACCACCCAGGATGTCGGGGTTAACCTGCGGATAGATTTGTTAACACAGGCACAAGGTTTTGGAGATAAAACAAGCGCTCGTCAATGTGCAGCTTGGGACCTCTATGGACACGTACCTCGTTCTTGACCTTCAAAGTCTGGCCCTTGCTGACGTACGCTGACTTGGTAACAGCAGACTCCAGACGGTTCAGCAGCTTGTTCTCCAGGGGCTGGGCAGAAGTAACAGTCATTTCGACCTCGCCGCGGGCAGCAGCCATAAGAATAGAGAACTTGGAGAGTGCGCCCTCGAGCAGGTTCAGGCGGTTGTTCTCAGCCAGCGCATCCAGGAAGTTCTTGGTGGTAACGTCCGAGGTACCGGCAGCCTTAAGAAGCTCGGTAATGATGGAGGACTTGTCAGAGTCGCTCAGGGTAGGCGCAGACAGGACAGTGCCCAGCTTGCTATCCTTGGCAAACAAGGAATCCAGAGAAGCAACGGCCTTGGCGGTGGCATCGAGAGACGAAGTCTTAACGGCAGCGGTGTACTAAAAATTATGATCGAAAACGTAGAGTTAGCGTCTGAGACTTGCAAGTTCTTAATAAATTGACAAGCTATGGTATGGCTAATGAGACGAATGGTCGTTGAAAGCAAAGTTTCGTTTGTCATATGCTTTCTTCCTTGCCCGATTGGCATATACAGAGCTCGAAACGACCTGCCAGTAATCCCGTTCAACCGGACTTGGCGTCAACAGGGCGATGTCAGGCTATGGATAGCGGGCTCGTGCCTTAATTGAGAGTCTTGGTTTATCGGAAATGAAAATGATAATTGGACTTGGCGATTTGGCAGCTTGATGCTACGGTTTTTCGTATTTTTTCGGTATTTCTTTTTCTCTCTTTTTTCTCGTGAAGATTGTGCGAATTTCAGTCCCTGCCGTCTATAGGGGAATTGTGGGAGATGCAATTAAGTGTCGAATATCGAATTGAATTGCCTGTAGCAGAATTGAGATTGCTATCGCGGTGAAACTTTTTGCACCTTAATTGACTCCATACACCAAGCTCAAAGTCATTATCTCGCTTCCCCCCCGTTTGGGGGAGGCTTTAAACCAATCTCAACACCAACCAACGCCACTTATGTGTAGGGAAGGAAAAGGAAATCCGTACCAGAGCAGAGGCATATGTGCCATCGAGGCCGAACACGGCAACAGGGGGCTTGGAATCGGCCACAGCAGCAGCGGCATAGGTGCGAACCTGAGTCCGGGCGGGGGCAGCCACACGGGCAACACGGAGGGCCTGTCTCGACAACATCTTGGCTGAAAACTCGGAGAGAGAGAAAGAGCAAGGATAGAAACAGGGAGAAGAAGAAGAGTGAAGTAAATCTAAGGTCTTCGTCGTCGTCGTCGTCGTCTCGTGAGAGGATGGGTGGTGAAGAGATCCTTGAAGCCCGGAATCACTTTAGGAAGTCTTCGGAATTTTGAGTGGATACCTTGCTAGTAAGGCATCCATCCAATCACAAAGTCGACAAGGCTGTGGCTGACATAATACAGGCTGAATTACCTTCAATCATCACAGCGTCATTAGTTCGATTCCTATGTTTGATCTCACTTTAACATTTCATACTCGATTCCATGATAATTATATTTATGTACCATTTCCTAAGCTGTCAATTGTGAAGTAGCCGGATCTTACACCCGAACCAACAGTCAGTCAAGACTAAAAGAGACACGAAAAAAAAAGGAAGATCCAATGGCCCATTCGAAAGAAACCCCGTTGAACGCCTATGCCTGTGCATCCCACCCAATTACCAAACTCATGCATGTCCTTCTCACCACTTCATGAAGATAGCTTGATGACCCCAGCTTCTGCACGAATCCAATTTTCAGTCGTCCTCAGCCATCTTCAGTCACTGCGCAGCATGCTCTCCACCAAATCGCCTAGTGGACCCCAGTAATCACGTCCGCTAGCCAGGTGATGCTCGTCGATGAAGAGCACATACTGCTTGAAGCTAGTGTTGAGATGCGGCTCTAGGCCTAGCTCACGAATAACAGGGTAATGGTGACAATATATGTGCGCATAAACACGGTACATGCGCTTGAATATCTGGCGCACAAGAGATGGGAACGACTTGGGAAAAGGAACACCTGTGTGGTATTCAGTTAGCCATAATTGCCATCACATAGTCGATTCAAATTTGAAATGGAAGCATACCAATACGACTGGGCAGGATTTGCTCGTTATCAATGTTACTCTGAACCCACCCCATCATTTGCTCGATATATGCGGGTGCCGACATCTTGGTAGGACGCTTGTAGTTTTCATTGTCTTGCCAAAGATACTCGAACTCGTCTGTAGCTTTCATTTCGGGGCAGGACTGAGGGGAGCAGAACTCGGTAATGGCACCGTACAACAGGTTGATTTGGTTGTAAAAGTCGACCACTTGTTAGAGCGTTAGCTTCATCAAGAAGTAGTAGCGAAAATCTGGGTGGACTCACTATTTACAGCCAACCATTCGTTTTCATCTTCGCCTTCGGGAAGTTTTACGATCTTGCGAAGACTGCCGCCACCCAGGGTTGCTTCGGCATACTGGCGCAGCTGATGACTGGTGCCGCCGCCTTTTCCAGCACGGGGCCGAAATTGCTGGCGGGTACGTTGGTTACTACAGCTGGGTGTGAGTTGAGAGGGCCATCAATAGAGATACAAATATTTGCTTGCACGGCCTCTTTACAGTCGGTGTAGTGATCGTTGGGAGTCCACCACCGATCTTGCAACAAGTCCACACCCATGGCCAGAGCTGAGAGAAGCGCAATAGAGGGGCACTGACACTGTAGTGAGAAAAGAAGCCATTATGTAAGTCCGAGTCGGCGGGCGAATAGCAGGTTAAATGATGATGTGATTTGGACGAATATACAGCGCAAAACTATAAAAAGAAACGAGCGTTAGATTGCATATTAAACTTGACAATGATGCGCTTAGAGCTGGGCGTGGTACTACACCACTGGTCGGCACTGTCGTCAGAGCCAGCACATGACGGGCAATCAAAGATAAGACAGCGGTGAGGTAAGGCCATGGCAACACGAAGACATACCAAGGTATCAATGAGGAGGGATAATAAGGACTGGAAAGAAGACCGAGCGACAGGACAAATCGGAGCACAAGAGAGTAAATAGAGTAAGGGAGGCTTCAAAAGCTCAGATATTACTGCCAAACAAATCACTGAGAGTTGTATAGATGCATGCTCGTGTGTATTTGTGTATCGTGTATTGTGTATTATGTAACTACGTACTCTGTGGATTTCATGAGAAGGCGGAGAGTGCCTAAGGCTGGGGCATGTTTACCAAATGCCAGCCAGATTTGGAGCTATTGCTGTAGTTTTTGGGTTTCGGGTTTGGGGTTTCGGGTTTGGGGTTTGGGGTTGAGGGGTTTTATGGAGCTGGGTGTTTGGAAGGGCTGAATGGCTAGCGAAAAAAAGTTCAAAAGCAAGAAAAAGTAGTGGGGTGGGGTAGCTTAGTCAGCGGCCAAAGCTGCGGCTCAAGAGTGCACTTGACGTACCATATACTTACAGGACACAGCATAGTCCACCCCTTACTCACTGTCCACCGCCTACTGGCCAACACCTAGGGGCCGGAAAAACCCGCCTAGGAGATAGAGGGTTGATTGACCATAGCCTGACATATTTTGGCAGACGAATCACAATGAGAGCCTACGGGAGAGAGGAAACGGCAGAACAGGAAGCGAGGAAGAAAGCAGGAAGCAACAACAGAGCGTGGTATCAGCGGCACGGTAGCACAAAAAGCCGAGTAAAAGATGGCAATACTAGAGAAAAAAAAAGCCATAGAACCGAAGGATGGAAGGAGAGCAACGGCAAGAAGGCAATTCCCAAACATGCATTTGCCTAGGGAACCTGTGCAGTTTGTATGTGGTCGTGTAGATAGTCCCAGTAGTAGGAAGGCAAAGAAGGCCCGGCTAGAAGAAAGATTAAGCTGTGAGGTGGTTCCAGTTAATAAAACCAGGCAGTTGCCTTCAATATTCACTTGCCAAAGTTGCTTCCTTCCTAGTTTACTGGTCTGTTGGTGGTTCTTCCGTACATCCACTTTCTTCTCTATTCCTCCCGAATTTTATCGCCTTTTTTTCCTTCCTTATTTTTTTCTTCTCTTTTTTTTTTGTCCCTTCGCGCGAATCGCATTTGCACATTGTGATCTTTTCCTCTCATCAGTTCATTTTTTTTTCTATTTGTTGGTTGCACTTCTTTTTTGTTTTTCAAAATGTTCTATAGCCGTGTCGCATCCGCTCTTAGAACTTCGCAGGTACGAGTGGAAAATTCAGCAACTGCCGCCGCAGTTTAATCTTGGTGACGCCGCCATTGAGAATAGCCGTTTTGCCGGCTAAAGAGAATGGAGGGTCATCTCGGTCTCGGGGACAGGACATCGCGAAGCTGAGCGAGCCTCGGCTTTATGTGGATGGCTCTCGGAGTAGCTTTTGCTAACAATTTGCCAACTGGTACTATACTATAGTTCGCCGCTCGCTCGGCTATCAGACTTCCCGGTGCTTCTCAGCAGCGCCGCGCTCTGTCTATCCACGAGTATCTCTCGGCCGACCTTCTTCGCCAGGTATGCTAAGCCACCCCTACCGCCTAATACAGCCATCTGGCCTTCAATTGCTCGCAATTGGCTCTATATCTATCTTTTAAACTCCCGAGCAGCGTCCCCACAACACAACGAAGTAAAACAGAAAGTCCTAATAACTGACCTGCGTCTCTTGTTACCCGCTATTAGTATGGAATCTCGGTCCCCAAGGGCTCTGTTGCCAAGACTGCCTCTGAGGCTAAGGCTGTTGCCCAGGATATCGGCAGCGGCGATCTCGTCATCAAGGCCCAGGTCCTAGCCGGTGGCCGTGGTAAGGGTACCTTTGATAACGGCCTGAAGGGCGGTGTCCGCATCATCTACTCTCCTACTGAGGCTGAGATGTTTGCTGGCCAGATGATTGGCCACAAACTGGTCACTAAGCAGACCGGCGCCCAGGGTCGTCTGTGCAACGCTGTCTACATCTGCGAGCGCAAGTTTGCTCGTCGTGAGTTCTACCTGGCAATCCTCATGGACCGTGCCACCCAGAAGCCCGTTATTGTCTCTTCATCGCAGGGTGGTATGGACATCGAGACCGTTGCCAAGGAGACCCCTGAGGCCATCAACACCAACTTCATCGACATCAATGTTGGCGTTACCGACGAGATTGCCCGTGACATTGCCACCAAGCTGGGTTTCTCTACTCAGTGCATTGAGCAGGCTAAGGATACCATTCAGAAGCTGTACAAGATCTTCCTCGAGAAGGACTCCACCCAAATCGAGATCAACCCTCTCTCTGAGACCTCAGACCACGAAGTCATGTGCATGGATGCCAAGTTCGGCTTTGACGACAATGCTGACTTCCGCCAGAAGGAGGTCTTTGAGTGGCGTGACACCACCCAGGAGGACCCCGATGAGGTTCGTGCCGCTGCTTCCGGCCTGAACTTCATTAAGCTTGACGGCGACATTGGCTGCCTGGTCAACGGTGCTGGTCTGGCCATGGCCACCATGGATATCATCAAGCTAAACGGTGGTTCGCCTGCCAACTTCCTGGATGTTGGTGGTGGTGCCACTCCCGCTGCTATCAAGGAGGCTTTTGAGCTCATCACCAGCGACCCTAAGGTCACCGCCATCTTCGTCAACATCTTTGGTGGTATCGTCCGCTGCGATGCCATTGCCAACGGTCTGATTCAGACTGTCCAGGAACTGGACCTGAAGATCCCTATCATTGCCCGCCTGAACGGTACCAACATGGAGGCTGCCCGCAAGTTGATCAACGATTCTGGCCTCAAGATCTTCTCTATCGACGATCTTCAGAACGCGGCCGAGAAGGCCGTACAGCTATCCAAGGTTGTCAAAATGGGTAAGTAAATCATGTAACAGCTGATTGCTGTACAGTTATGCCACCCGAGAATTTCCCCAGCTGCTAACTCTTGTAATTCTTTTAGCTCGTGAGATTGATGTCGGTGTTGAGTTCACCTTGGGCATCTAAACAACCACTTAAAAAGCTGCAACGACCTGCACTTGCTCTGTTGGCCTCAAGACATGTGGGAATCGTTGAACTGTAATTCTTTGTTCTCTCAACATCCCTTCCGTTACTTGTATTACAACTTCTCTTGGACTCTTTCTACTGTCAACAAACCTTCACTTTCATCTCTTTGATTCCCTTTGACCATTCTCTCTTCTTCCTCATTGTTCAACTTGCCATGTCTTCAGCTAAGACTCTTCTACATACTACCTCCTTGGTCTTTTTTTGGCAGCTAAAAACTCCAACTTGTACTGCTTTCACCTGGTCTTGTCCGAAACATGATATGCATGCTTATATCTACTTTAACTTTAACTTGACTCCAGTATTTATGATTATGCTCTATGTTGATTCTATGCCAGTTCTATTCTTGCATGCCACGCACTCCCTCATCGCTGTTCACCGACTGACCATAAGCGCTCTTCTGAAACACGCACATAGCTAAAACCCCAGTCCTTGAACACCTCCGCCCTATTCGGAGCTGTCCTAGCTATTGTCGATGGGGAGACATCCAGCCACTTTAGTAGCACTACTACCGTAGCCCAGACTCCCACCGCAATTAGGAAGTCCTGGACTTGGTGCTGTTCAAGCCACTGACGAATTGCTTTCATAGCCTCGAGAGCATCGTCCCGCCGATCAGCCCGCATGAACATTGCGGCACGCTTAACAGTGTGAAAAACAACCCGGCGACTTAATTTGGCCATGGAGACAGCGCGGTTGGTGGGGTTTGCAGTAGTGGCAGCGTGTAGAGTCCGAGGAGGTGTCTGGGGGCTATAACGGCGCTTATAAGATGGATTGAAGCGGGAGCCGTACAACCTAGTGTCGGAGTCATCCATAAGATGCGCGGGGTTATGCCTAGTAGAGGCGTGTTGGCCTGGGCTAGGATTATTTTCTGCCGGGAGTTGAGACAGGAACTGGGGCTGGGGAGGCGATGGGGCTGTAGAGCTGTTAGACTCGATATTAAAGGGAGTAACCGCTGTTGCTTCTTGGAGCTTCCTGGGGGTGGAATGGGATAATGAGGCAGATTTCTGCACATTAGTGTCGACTCCCATACGGCCAAGGCCAGGATACACAGGCCGTATACAATTGTCCTCTGGGAGGCATACATTCCTTGTCGCATTAGCTCTCATGCTTTTAGTCTGGCAAGCCTTTTTTTGCTTCTGCCGACGCTCCGGACGCCCAGACTGCCTCTTGTTTTGTCTTCTGGACTGTCTTGGGTATTTAGGAGGCGGAAGCGCTTGCTTTGGGCTCCTCCAAAATGACGACAGCATCTTCTGCAAGTCTCCAAAAAATGTGCGCGGAGCTTGCTCTTCCTGCTGCCGCAAAAGCTCCTCCCTAGTGTATACTGGGCTCCATGCGTTTCTGACTGGGCTCCGTAATGCATGAAGCGCGCCACCCATTGAAGATACCAGCATACTTGGCGACCATGCGGGGGAAGTCGGGACATTGCGTTCTGGATGGTCAGACATGGAACAGGCTAGTCCGGCGCCATACCAAGTCTCGGGTGGAATGTGCAACTGAAGTATCTCACGGGTGACTCTGCGCCGACGGGGCTCGGCAAACGGGTTGATAAGTGACCGCTGCATAGACGTCTGACGGACCATGTTCCAGTCAATAGGCGTATCGTAAAGCCGAGGCGGAAGACTTTCCGTTAGCCACGAGTCAGGCGGCATCTGGCTGTGAGGGGAGAGTCTTGGCGGACTCAAAGCGGTGGGGTCTTGCTTATATGGGTTGTACGGTAGCTTTGGTGGACGAAGGTGGGGAGGCGTACCTGGTGAAGGGACTACCGAGCGAGCAGACGGAAGGTCTGTCACCATATTCAGGACTGGTTGCGGCTTGATACTATAGTTCCGTTCTTGGGTACCGGGATGCTTCCGCGGCAAGCTGCCTGTATGTTTCATCTGGCTTTCTAGATTGCCCTGACGACTGCACTCAGGAACGTTAAAGCAAGGGCGGACATAAGGTAGCTTAGAGTGAGAACCCAAAATATCTTGAGATTGTGAACTGGATTGAGGCGGCATATGGCTACTTGGTGGATGCATAGACTGCATCAGTCTCTCAGCCGAAGCTAGGTTTGATCGAGCGGTAGGGACGATTGAAACAAATTGAGAATTTCAACACGAGGGCTTCGACAATGAGAGGATATTTGATCACCGGAAAGGGAGTAAGTACAGAGTAATGATATTGGTAAAGAATGTAGTTCATAGGAAACAAGAGAGTACTGGGCCTGACAAGCTCTTGTCGCGAGGCACACAGGTCCTTGATATATCACCAGTGCATAATTCAAGTGCCCAGATCTTGACTCAAGAACTTGCACTACGATCCTCTCAAAATCCAAGAAGTTTCTGGGCCATGAAAAGCTTCTTTGATATTCTGACTACGTGCGTCTTTAGTCTCTTTGACTCCACGTCATGCGAATTCTAAGGTTTTCCTTGTTCTTAGACACCGATACTCACCCTCACTTTTCTTTGTCTAGCAGCATGGTTTTTGGTGTCTTTGTCTTGGCCCTGCTTTAGAGTTCCAGAATTTCTCAAAGCAGACAAAAAGAAGGAAACTTGTTATATTTAGAAGAAAACAAACGAGAGACAAAGATGACGATCGTTTGTTGTACAAAGATCTGCAGTATTAATCTTGCCATTGACTGACAGATACTTCGTAGCACATTCAAGTGGTTAGAGTTCACTTACCCCAGTTGGCCCTATTATATATAGTATAGAAAAGGAGTATATTGGACATTTTGTGTCATGCCAGTCAGTCTAAGATGTATTCAGATATTTAAGAAGAAAAAGAAAAAAAAAAAAAAAAGAAAGAAAAATTACAATCAACCTTGGCCTTTACCCAAGTGCTTCGCATTTCATGCACTATGCATTAGCGCTAGCCAGCTCCTCGGTGACCTGCTTCCGCACAATGTCGCGGACAACAGTCCAGCTGTTCTCTACGTCCGTGACTCTCTTCTCGCGGGTCTCCAGGCCAATGAACTCCTGGGGGAGTACCTTGGTAGCAAAGTCGAAGTTCTCGGTGTTCTTGAGCGCATCTTCGACAGCCCCGGCGAACTTGGCGGGGTGAGCAGTGGACAGCGAGATGTGGGGTACATCTTTGGCATCAGCCAGCGAGTGCTCAGCCACAGTCACACCGACAGCGGTGTGAGGGTCCAAGACGTAGCCAACGGCGTCGTACATGCTCTTAATAGTGGCAGAGGTCTGGGCATCATTGACGCGCTCAGAGCTAAAGTCACGGCGGGCAAATCCTAGTAGGTCGTCGTAGACAGGACCAAAGCCACCCTTGGTCTTCAAGTCGGAGAGCCACTTGGAAACCTCTTGACCGGCCTGCTTACGATTCCATTCCTCATCCATGCCAGCAGCGGCAGCATACTCATAGGCAAGGAAGTACATCAGACGTTCAAAGTTAGAAGAAACCAAGATGTCCATAGCGGGTGAAAGAGTTTCCTTGACTCCGCTGGCGTCCTGCTTAGCATCGGAGGAAGCGGCAGAGGGGCTTGAGTCCTGCTTCTCGTAGCGGCCAGTCTTCCAGAAGCGGTCTAGAATATCGTTCTCGTTGGTGGCAATGACCAGCTTTTCGACCGGCAGGCCCATACGGAAAGCAAAGTAGCCGGCCAGGATATCACCAAAGTTGCCGGTGGGAACGACATAGCGCACCTTGTCGCCCAGCTTAAACGTATCAGACTGCTTGGCAAGAGCAAAGTAGGAGTGGAAGTAGTATACAATCTGGGCAAGAATGCGAGCCCAGTTGATGGAGTTGACGGCGCCCAGGTTCAAGGTAGCGTTGATCTCAGGGTCATTGAACAAGGCCTTGACGGTGTCCTGACAATCATCAAACGTGCCAGCCACAGCCAGGTTATGCACATTGGCATCTAGAACAGTGGTCATCTGGGCTTCCTGAATGGGACTGACACGACCCTTGGGATGGAGGATGAAAACAGAAACGTCCTTCTTACCGCGCAAGCCGTAGATGGCAGCTGAGCCAGTATCACCACTGGTGGCACCAACGACAGTCAAGTGGTGGCGATCGGCGCCAGTCTTGCCCTCGTTCCTCCGCACCAGGAAGTACTCGAACAGATTGCCTAGAAACTGGAGGGCGACGTCCTTGAAGGCAAATGTGGGCCCATGGAACAGCTCCAGTAGGTGGAGGTTGCCCTTCAGGTGAACCAGAGGGGTGGTGTCGGGGTGGCGGAAAGTATTGTATGAGCGATTGATGATGCCCTTCAGATCTGCGGCAGGGATTTCAGATGACGAGATGTAGAGCGACAGAATCTCGTAGGCCAGATCAGAGAAAGAGAGATCTTTCCAAGACTCCCAGTTGCTAGCAGCCGGGATAGTCTCGGGGATGTAAAGGCCACCGTCAGTGGCCAGACCCTTGAGGACGACTTCCTCGAAGGACAGCTATATAGAAGCGCATACAGAGTTGTTAGCAAAGCTCTACTAGCATGTAGCAAAAGAAGTAAAAGAGAATGAACTGGGAGCCGCCCACGCACGTCGGTGTCCTCGCCGCGAGTGCTAAGATAGCGCTGCGAGCGTGTGTGTGTTGAACCGTTGGCTGCCATTATCGGAAGAGGAGGACAGAGAGATGCTGCAAAGATCAGAACGGAAAAACGGCAAGTAGCAAGACGGGTAGACGGATGCGTTTGGTGAAGGGATGATCGTCAAGTCATGGAAGAATAATTAAAAAAAAATATAAAAAAATAAAAAAGAGAAATAATGAGTGTGAATATCAAAAACTAATCCCTTCCGAGATTCGGCCCTTCAATACTGACAATGCCGCTAGACTAATTTCAAGCATGCCTTAAATAGGCGGCTATGACCCCCTAAGTATGGTGTGACCTAACTATGCAGCTGGCTTAGAGGCCTGTCAATTCATAAAGACCCCTCTATAAGCCCCGTGAAAACAGCGGGTGTTTTTCCCCTCCACCCCGCACCCCCATCAATTTATTCCCCACTTAAAAAAAAAAAAAAAAAAAACATGTGAACGGGATTTATTCAAGCAGAGAAAATCAAATAAAAGAGTCATACGAAAATAATGACCTGACTTTTTGATGGTAGAGATTTTCCCCATTCAATGGTTGTCTTCTATCCAGAGGCAGTGAGATCCGGCTAAGCAATCTCCTAGCTTCTAGCGCTAGTATAGGCCTCTCTCACGTCTTGCGCACAATCTTGAGCAGCGGCGCAATACGGCTTCTCCGGCTCAGTCCCACACGATACACCGGCTTCGAGACCGACATAGATATTACTGGCTTGGCCTGGCTGGCTTCTGTATGAGGTTTGCCCACCATAAGCGTATCTTGTCTACCGTTAGGTGTTGGTACTGAGTCCGTTGATTTTGTCGTGGGCGTTGAGATGGCTGGCTCTGAGCGGCCTTGCACCGGAGCAGATTCAGCGGGTTCTCGTGGTGTAGGGTTAGATGGTGGTATTTGTATATCCCCGCTCGGTGCAACTGTTCCCGATGTTTCTGGCTTAGACAAAGGAATCTCAACAATTGGTGGAGGATCCGGAGTAGCAGACTTCTTTGATTTGGCAGTGCCCTTTTTCGAATTGGCCTTTTTGATAGGAGGCTTTTTGGCGATCGATTTCTTGGTTTTACTCTTCGCTGTCTTGGCCGGCAATTCAACTTGCGGCGGCTCTGAATTTAGTTGAGGTTTCGGTTCCGGCTTTACCCCCGGCTCTAGCTCTGGTTCCCGTGTCGAGACTGGCGCAGATATTGGTGCAGGGCTATTATCATCATCAGTTGATTCATCATCAGATATCGCAATGATATCTGGCAACTTGGGTATCTTCCTCTGTGGCTCTTCTGTTGCGGCTGCTGTGGCAGTTTCGTGTTTCTTGCCAGGAAGTCCCTTGGATGTAGCCTTTTGTTTCCTACTAGGAGCCTTCTTTTTTGTAGCCTTTCCTTTTGCCTCGGGAGCTGCTTGCTCGGCTTGTATTTTCTCTGCAATTTTGTAACCCATCTCCTCTCCTAATACCAATGACACCGATGTATGCTGCGAAAACGATTGGGTATCTGGGACCTCTGCCTCCTTCTCCTTTGGAACTTTTCCCTTGCCTGTGTCTGGAGCAAGTCGCACTAGCGGGGGATCACCCTCATCTTCGTCCTCAGAGTCTGCAATCTGATCATGCACTGATCGGCCAGACCGTGGTGGTTCCTCTAATCTCTGTTCCATCCCCCCCGATTGTTCTGCTATGACGGACGGCTCGACCTGGGCCCTATCAGATGTGATTTTCGCATTCAAGGCCAAGGCTCCCTGCGTGCTACGAGAGACTTCCATAACGGCCATCGGAGCAGGGACAGGCTGCCATTTGTTTGCATCATTGTTTTGTTCTAATTCTGGCCTTTGCATAGACCGCCTCAAGGGCGTAAGATTTTGTGGAGGGCCAACGTAAGGCTGCGCAAGTTCATCGACTTCTTCAGTGCGAGGCGCAATCCTCCGTTGCTTCTTAGCTGAGGCTGGTGGTGGTGGTGGTGGTGGTGAGGAGTCAAATGCATACAAGTCTATATCGCCATGTTGTGCCAGAGGCTTGTTTGTGCGGGCACTTGTAGAGTAACCTGGTGTCAGAGCCTGAGCTTCGGTGACAAGTATGATATCCGGGGAAGAATCTCGCCGTCGGTCTAGTTTCCGTTTCTTAGTCAAAGGTGTAGAAGCCGCAAGCTTCGATACACCCTTGGGCTTTTCTGGCGTGAATTCTTGTGTGGGTAGGATCTCGCCCTGCACATTGCTGCTTCCTTGACCTTGACCTGTATAGCCCTTTGCTGTCGTCATTTGATGCAGTGGTGATAGCTCTAATGTATTTTCTATGGGTGGGCTATGTCGCGGCGATGCGAACTCTGATGGTGTTGAAAACTGCACTGTCGGTGCATAACTTGACGGAACAGTATTCAAATGTATGCCCAAGGTTCTCTGGTTTAGATTCACAGAAAGACCTCCAGGATCTTCAAAGCTGATATCCGCATCGCTGCCGGTTTTCGGTGATGGTGCGATTGATACTTCTCGATATTGATTTCGCTGGGAAGCGGTAAGGACTGAGGGCGCTACGTATATCTGGCGAGAAAGAGGTGTATACGACGCGGTTGATGGAATATTAGGTTGGAGGGCACTAATATCCGGTACGACGCCCAGATTGTTATTTTCTAGCCCAGCACTACTTGTTGATAGCTCATCTGCCATACTATTGACATTGCGTCTTGGATTGTTTATCCTGAGATGTGGGTGGACACTATCTGATGCACCAAGGAGCCCTTCTGGAGTGTTTGGGTTTTGACTCCTTTTTTGCGTCGAGATTGTCATTCTTGGCGGTTTTATCATTTTCTCTCCAGAACACATCCATCCATCGGTATCGGGAACCGCCCAGGGATCCATTGTGGCTTTTGCTGTGTCAGTCTCTGACAAGATAGTTGATTTGATAGATGCCGGCATGGAAATATTCTGCGGCTTTTGGGCGTCGGGGCCATCAGAAGTGCTATTAAGACGCTGTTGATTTGGCACAGAGCAAGATTGCTGCGATGACAAACTGTTCAACGCGACAGAACCCTTGACAACACTGTTTAACCCCTGGGGCGAAACAGTCAAATCGGATATGCAACTAAATTGGCGCTGCTGTAAGCCCTGATTAACAGCTACTGTAGCGGTCGTGGGTGCTCCAAGTGCCGATGCTAAAGATGAGTCTTGACCAAGAGCAGCGCGTTGTTCCCGGCTATACAATGCGGCGAAATAGGCCGGGTCGGTTGAATTACTCCTTGCAGAAGCTAACCTTGTCGCGTCCTGACTTAGAGTGGAAACGCCAGCAACGACGACAGGAGTATCCTGAATACCAGGAGTACATAACCCTGGTGTTGGACTTGGGCTGGCTACATGTGTAAACATGTGAGCAGCTTGCATTGCTGGAGGGGGCCCAGAACAAGTGCTCAGTGCCTCGCTGGTAAGTTGATCTTCTTCATCGTCTGAGTCCGCTATTATTCGGCTAATTGACATGGAAAAAAAGAAGCAAACAAAAGAAAAAACATATATTTAAAGGCACGTAAACAAAATCGTGTAGATAATTAAAGACCATTATTGGTTATTGGGTGTTTGGTGGTTGTTATCTCACATATTACCAAGTCCTTTGTGTTGTTCCTGCATAGTACGATGTGACAAAACGCGAGATCACGTGACCCATTTTTGAACCACAGAACCAGCTACCTACAGCTTCGTTTCTTCAACGAGAGCATATTCAAGCCATCTTGATTTGATACCATCACAGGCCAGAAACGCACTAACCTCTATTCCACTTCCTCAATCCGTGGCCTGCCCTCCAACGTGGTGTTTTTGCTAGTTTGGAGCGCCATCTCAATCGGGTTTCCTGCAATGCCAGCGAGGCCACCAAAATTATTATGCTCCTCATCCTTAGCCTCGGGCAATAAACTGATCATTTGCCAACTCTCCAAGCTTTCAATCGCATCGCGTGCATGCTCTCTGACCAGCCCATCATTATCTGAACCTTCAACATACTTCAAGGCCCTCATAATGTCGTCTCGGCTTTGTTCCGTCAGGCTAAAACCCAAGGACGTGGTGCGCCGTTGCTTCTTTGCAGTATCCAGAGCTTTAATGAAAGCCACGACCACAACAATGGAAGCTCTACGCAGGATGGCCTTTTCGGGCTCTGGCTCAAATGTTAGTGCGCCAATGCACAGGTCAATCGCTATTTCCACAATGGTCGGCCTAATGCCGACCAGGTTCGTGTCCATGGCTGCAGCAAAAAGCGACAATGCTGATGTACGGATCCGCACATCTTCACTGCCACGTTTGCTTTCCCAACCACATACAATCTGGGTCAAGATTTCGTTGTTTATGCGCTCAGCTTCAGGAATGTCGTCACTCATGTCCAACACCTCACCACCCCACGCATCAGCAGCTTCTTTGTTCTTCATCGCACGTTTGCGCTCCTCACGAGCCTGGCGCTGCTCTGTCTTGCGACGTACACCGCGTCGACTGGCAATTGAAAGCAGGGTCTCGCTAACTTCGGTTGCCGTAGGGCCAGTAAACATCTCGCCTAACCGCTGAATAACCTGGAGAAGGGCTTCTCCAAAGCGCAGCCGAGTATCCGTGCTGGCCATCTCCTTAGAGTCTAAATAATGATCGAGGATCTCGCGGCAAACTGTTTTAGGGTGCCTTTCTGATAACAGGGCCAGCATCTTGATTGCCCGTAGGTTGAGGAAATCCTCATTGTCGGATATTATTCTTGACAGAAGCACCAGTACAGCTGGAACATCGATTATTGGACTAGCTTTGTGTATCAGCCTCGAAATCATGTTTAACCCCTCGGACTTGACAGGTGGTGGCGATTCTCCATCAGTGATATATGACATAGCAAGGCTGTAGGTTTTGCGGTCTTCTATCTGCTCGTCTGTAGCCGGTTTCGATTCTTCTTCACCATCAAGTTCGTCTCGGTACTGCAGAAGAAGTAAAAGGTTCCGGGCCGTTTGTGCTGTCGACTCTGTAGATGTGCTTGACTGCCTGGAAAAACGTGTAAGAGCCTCCCTCAAGGAGGCCATGGTCTGATCTGTCAATGTGCTAGACTGGAAAGTAGGCGCCGTTATTATTTGATTGAGAAGGCTCAGTACAATAGATATGACTTCGTCGCCTTGAGGTCGTGTTTTGTCAGCAGCTAACACTTGCTCGACAACGTCAAGCACTTGGCTTGTCTTGCTAACAAGCTTTCCGGAAGACTTTTCCATAAGCTTTTGGATCACCATGACCTCTAATAGCCCCCTCATTAAAGCGTCAGGATCCTGCCCATGGTCGTTCCGCTCCTCGATAAGCGTGATTTTTGGCGCTTGGGTTTCTGGCATATTCTTAGAGTTTAGCCATTTCCCGAATAGATCCAGAAAGATACCAGACACTTCATCATCTGTGCAAGCTTCCATAACCAAGGAACTCAAAAAGCTGGCTTTGAATTCAGCCACACTCCAGTCCCTGTTTAATACGTCCAGTACGTGGGTCTGATGAGATTTGGTCTTGCACGACACTATCGAAACAGAAGATGAACTGATTTTGAACTCCCATGGGGAAGAACAGTGCACAGTATCTCCGCTGTACAGTAGGTTCTCAATTATCTTGCTGACCGCATCTTTTGAGTTAGCAACCTGTATAAACATTGTAAGCAGTTTTCTTGCCATCTTAGAGCAGTCATAAGATGCAGAGTACTCAGTTTTAGCCTCGGGGATGGATGCTATAGCCCAAATCTCTAGAAGAACATGGGAAACAACTCGTTTGCACAGGCCTGGCGAAGGGCTAGAGTACAGTAGCGAGGATAGTCGCTTTAGAGCAAGTGCAATATCAGATTCACTACTCAAGATCTCGGCTTGTCGCAAGTCTATCACATCATCAGGCTCTTCTTTTATCTCAACGTTGGCTTGTGCGATTTTCGAGTAGATAGAAGGCTTAAGAATGTGAAGAATTGGAGCAATGAATACTTCCCAGCCAGGCGCCCCTACAATGTGTTAGCACTTTTTATCCAGATAAAACAATCCAAGAACGCGTTGCATACCTGGTGCGCCATATGCCTTTCTTCCCAATACCCCAAAGGAGATAACATGTCCCGCTACCTTGACAAGTTCTTCACCCGCCGTGCCATCTAGGAGCTCCATTAGCTGTGGCCGGATACCAGCAAACCATTCAAAAGGTGGAATTTTTGCAGGAACCGAAGAAAGCAATCTTGTAGCAGCAGACAAGGCCTCCGTCGTGATATTAGCACCCTGTTTCTGGGGCTGTGCCGACTCTTCAGCGGTCACAGTAGCACTGGGATGTACTGCAAAGATAAACTCCAAAGTACTACGAACACCATTAGGTCGAAGTGGTAGAGAAGTCAATATTTCTAGGAGCTGTACACGCAGAAAGTCCGGGACTGCACCAGGCTGAATTGCAGCGTTCAAGATTGGAAGTAGAGACCAAGGACTTGATCTAATTGGGGATAGATGTATAAGTCAGAATATTATTATGAAAGACATACAGATTGGAATGTCATTGAGTGGATATCTAATGCCTTACTTGTCGATCAAGTCCTGAAACTCTTTCAGAGCTTGAGCTTGTGTGGAAGCTTCAATGTTAGGGCCAAAGGCCACTTTACCGCTTTCAATAACTTTCTGCTTAAGATCTTCGCGATCTAAAGTTCCCTGGTAGCCCTCCATCACTTGGGAGTTAGAAGTTCCTCAAACATTCAATATTGTTTAACGAAGTGACTGATCTGCGTCCGTATTACAAATGACGTTGTCATGGTGAAGTTAACCCATATTTATTGTTAAGAGAACTTCCGCGGTTGTTCCGGATAAGCCTCGGTTAAATGGATTAGGGCTTGGCTTATCGGAAGGAAGAGGAGGTGTACATAAAAGGAAAAATCACGAATAGTTATTGATTTGATTTGAATATATTTAACGTCTACTGGAATCACTGAGATCAAACGACGCCAAGTACAGACAAATACTTATTTTTCAGGAAAAAACTTAATAACTTAAGGCCCCAATTTTTACAGGTTATGAGCCCGGTTGAATTACCTTCAGAGAACAGTATAATGTTCTCGGGAAAAGCCTAAAGATATGCTTTTCGTGTTCTAGAAGAACGATTTATTTTTCTCTATTTATTTTCATCCTCATACGATTTCACAACCATGTCGGTAAAACGGGGAGCTTATGAGAAGCTGAAGAAAGCATCTCCTTCAGATACGACGGACATGGCCTTTGATGAAATGGCAAGCATACGACAGTCTCCTGTGAGAAAAGGGATGACCATATTGCAGAGCTGGATGTACTACGAGACGATATACATCAAGCACAACGAGGACATCAAGGCAACCGAAAAGGCAATCTTCAAGGATTTCTCGTTTTCACTCCCCTCGGAGTATCAAGGGGTGGCCAGGGCTTGCCACCGAAAGAAGGATTGTTCCATAGACGATGCGATAGAGCAGCTGGAATCGATCCGCAAAGCGAAAAAGACCGACGGTCGAGCGAAGCCAAGGACGAAGTCGAAACCGAAATGTTACAATTGCCACAAGGAGGGACACAAGGCAGTGGATTGTTGGGCAAAAAGAAGAAACGATTCCCAACAGAAAGCAAAGCTGGCGGTTGAGGAGAACCAATGCAGTAAGTGTCCCAAACGCTATAACTGGGTAATCGATTCCGGATGCTCATGTCATACGACAAGAGAGCTAACAGTGTTGAAAAACGCCAAGGAAACGCAGGAAATAGTTAGATTGGCGGACAGGAGCTGCATTGGGGCATCCAAGATTGGGTCAGTAGATGTTAAAGTTGGGAATAAGAAGCTCAAGTTATCCAAAGTTTTGTATGTGCCTGAATTGTCGGAAAATTTGATGTCTGTAATGGCTTTGATAAAAGAAGGGAAATCGGTTCTATTCAAGAACATGGAAGTTACCATTGATGATGGTAAAGAAAAAAATGTCATTCCATTGAGATAGGATGACATAATCACGAGCACTTGCCTAATGGCATACGATGATCTACATCGAAGATTTGGTCACATTAGTGACAAGAGATTGAGGGCCATCAACCCAGACAAAACACCCCCAAGGTCAGGGGATTTTGCGTGTGAGCATTGCTCAAAAGGAAAAATGACGAGGAGTCATGGAAGTTCGTCATTGTCAATGGCAGCAGAGGAGCCATTGGATAGTGTGTCGATAGATGTTTCTGGGCCGCATGAGGCTGGGAGAAACGGGCATCGTTGGTATGCAATAATTGTCGACAACTTCTCGAGATATAAGTGGTTGATACCACTGAGAAAGAAGAGTGAAGTACAAGGAGCATTGGACGGATGGAGAAAAAGCATTGAACTCAAGATGGGTAAAATCATCAGGAGAACAAGAAGCGACAATGCTCCGGAATTGAAGCAGATCTTTGAGAGCTGGAGAAGAGTTAACGGAACTGAACCGACGTATACGCTTACGGATTCGTCAAGCCAAAATGGGATCGCAGAAAGAGCGATTCGGACAGTTAACGATGGCGTTAGAACGATGTTGTCGGAAACTTGCTTGGGCGAAAGATTTTGGGTTGAGGCCGCGAGAGCGACAATTTACATCTCAAACCGGACGTTAAGCACGCAAGGAGTTCCACATTCACTCTTCTTCGGAATCGAACCAAGGACGGACCACATTAGAAGATGGGCCTGTCGGGCCATTAGGCACTCTATGGCATCTAAGCATAAATCTAGGGGAGTGAATCTCTGCTACTAGGATACGATGAAAATGTTGATGGCCGATACATCTTGTGGGACGTCCAGACGGGGAAAGTCAAAGTTACTGAGTCTGTGCATTTCTATGAGAAGATGCAACCGAAAGAACCAGAGCGAGAAAAGCGGATGGACCAGACGGATGATGATGTGGTCCCGGAAGAACCGCGATATTTTGGTGAAAGGATGGTGGAAAAAGAAGGACCCGCAGACAGTGAGCCGATGAATGAGGAAGTGGAGATGCCGAAATGTCGAGAAGAACAGGGTGGAGAGGAGCAATCATTGAAACCCTTTTCAGAAACAAAGGCAGTAACGGACATTGACACGACTCAATTAGATGCAGTCAATGCAAGGTTAAATCTTTTGATCGAGTCGCTGAACCGGAAGATACCAAAGAGAAGACTTACTGGGGAATCCGAAACGAAGGAGGACCAGCCACCAAGGCAAAGGATCAGAGTGGATGAAGAGAATGGCGCGACCCAGAAGACAATGATGGCGTTGTCGGAACCTACGATGACGCTAGGTCAAGCATTATCGCATCCAGTTGAAGGTCAGGGGTGGAAACAGGCTATCAAGAGTGAATTAGAAACTCTTGATAAGTTTGGTACCTGGCGATTTGTTCCGAAGCCAGAAGGATGTAATCCGATCGATACTAGATTCGTGTTTGCCAAAAAGTATAACCTCGATGGAAATCTTGAGAGATACAAGGCTAGGCTGGTGGTGAGGGGTTTTCGGCAAGAATATGGGGTGAACTTCTTCGAGAGTTTTGCACCGACTCCTAGCAGTGCCACACTGAGGCTGTTCCTGGCAGCGGTATGCCAGTATGATATAGAGTGTCACCAAATAGACGCATGTAATGCGTTTGCGCAGTCTAAAATCAGGGAAGAGGTTTTCATCAAATTGCCTAAAAACGTTGTTTGCCCTGAGGGAATGGTTGCGAAGCTAGATCGTTGTTTATATGGGTTGAAGCAGGCAGCATATCAATGGAATGAAGACTGTACTGGGTTTATCAAATCTTTGGGATTTGAGAACATGGTTACGGAACCATGTTTGTTATACCATACAGGTCGGAAAATGTTGGTGCTGCTATATGTTGACGATATAACAATAGCTGCGATGGACGAGAATTCGATGAATTGGTTTAAGAACCAATTCTCGAAAAGATTTGTCACCAAGGATTTGGGCGAGACGACCCAAGTGATCGGGATACAGGTATCACGGAACAGACCTCAGAGGAGGCTGTGGCTCAATCAAAGGCAATACATCCAGAAAATGGTGGATGATGCAGGATTTGACGAGCATAGGAGGTCTCCCATCCGTACGCCGGTGGGAGATTGGCTAGATATTGAGCCAGCACATGAGGACGAAGAAATCCTCGATTCAAGAAGCTACCAGTCAATACTGGGTAGGATAATGTATCCAGCCATGATGACGAGACCGGATATAGCATTCGCAGTGTCAAGCCTTGCGCAGGCATCGGCAAGACCAACCCCCAGACACTTTGGCGGAGTAAAGAGGGTGTTACGTTATATGCGTGACACTGCCGAATTCTCCATTTGCTTCGAAGCGCGCCAAGAGGGGATGGATATTGTGGGATATAGTGACGCAGACTATGCGAATGCAAATGATCGAAAGTCAGTCAGTGGAATGGTGTTTTATTGGGTTGGGTGGAGCGATAAGCTGGTGTTCAAAGAAACAGACAGCAACAGCCACATCAACAACGGAGGCCGAGTATATCGGCCTTACACCATGCGCAAAGGAGGGAATCCATCTTCGACGGATATTAAACAAAATTCTGGAAATATTCGAGACGAAAAGTGGGAAATGTCAAACGTTGTGTTTGAAAAATGAGACCCTGGTTTTAGGTGACAATCAAGCGGCAATTAAGATTGCAAAGTCTTTGGGAGTCAAGAAAGTCACAAAACACATTGACATACAACATCATGCAGTCAAGCAGTGGATTAAGGAAGGTCAGATCAAGATCGGATATATTCCAACGGCTAAGATGGCGGCTGATGGATTGACAAAACCACTGGGTCCTCAGAAGATGCCAGAATTCAGGGCAATGATCGGAGTACGAGATCCACGAGCAGCATGGCCCCGAGAACCCACTTCTCCGGAACTCCGGGAAAGTGGGGGGGATGTTAAGAGAACTTCCGCGGTTGTTCCGGATAAGCCTCGGTTAAATGGACTAGGGCTTGGCTTATCGGAAGGAAGAGGAGGTGTACATAAAAGGAAAAATCACAAATAGTTATTATTCAGGAAAAAACTTAATAACTTAAGGCCCCAATTTTTACATTAATAATCCAGGAGCAGTATCAGTCACGTGATGATAAGCATTAAAGATGGACCCACAGTTACTAGCACTTCTGAGCTTCGCGTCCCTTGCTTCAACGCGTTTGCTCTATACGGTTGTTTCGTGCTCTCCTGGAAGAGGACTATTTAACTTCTCAATAACTTCTCAAGATCCAATGTTCTACCTCTTTGTTTGTTAGAACGGACAAAACTCGCCTCAACATTTCTAACCAACTCTCTCGACCTGCTTCGAACTTTCGCCTCATCCGCCGTTTCTTCTTGCGCTTCGCCTCCCCCGCAGCTCTCCGAGTCGTTGTTTTGCATCTTCGGGTACAATGCCTGCGTTTTCCTTTGCGGGAAAACCCCAGGCCCTCATCTTCTCCGGTCGGTAGCCCACTTGTGGTTTGCTTCGAAGTCTTGGTTGAGTCCTCTCGCTAGCTACCTCAATCACAAGCTTGCTCACCGACACTAGATAGAGGAACAACACTCGGAACTTAACCCTAACGTTCCATTGGTTTGTGTCTGCCCGACACTAGTTTTGCACTGTTTATAGTCGTTCTGAGCTTGGTCTGTTAAGTTGCAATGGCCCCTTTTGTCGGATTCCTATGTGTTGAAGCAAGGAGCCCGCGATGGAAGGACCCGACGAACACTCCCAGACACCTTTGTTGTGGGCAAGAGTACACGATTTTCCAAGTCTGAATGGTAAATCCCCCTGGGGGGTGCTTGAAATCTGTGCTTCTGGGACATGACTCTGGCCATAAAGCGATCGTTGGTTTGTAGATGTGGTACACATTGAAGCAGCATCGGCTCTATGGTATTTACGATGCGTACATTGGGCTTACCCCGTCCATTGAAGGTGCAGTCGAGGATTGAGAGGGTAAGGATGCATCTTGTTTTCAACAAACAATCACGGTTTGTGTGTTTCCTATTATCTTTGGACTGGAATGATTGGCCTGAACCCTCTGATGAGGAGTCAACATTACTTGATCATCATACAGAAACACGGCGCTACAACCCTGATCTGGATCATCATGCCAGAAATTATGACCAAGACAGCAATCCTCTGAATCCCTTTAATGCCTCTCGCACAACGCCGAAGTACCATAGCTGCATATGCGGCCTCTCGAGTACCCTCGCCAACTACACGGCACAACTAGAGCGCTACCATGTTGGCGTGTACTGCTCCTTGGAGCGGGGTCCGGCCAGGTGCATTAACATTCTCCTATATGCTTACTCGTATGGGCTCAGAATGGCGCCAGTACCTACAGCTTCTCATCGGTTGGTGGTAATCCCACTACGGTGGTTAGCTTTCCCTCTTTATGAGATGTAGGCGGCTTTTTGAACGTCTTTGTCCGCGTCTGCCCTCCGTTTTCGAGGAGAGGAATCAAAGTCTAGTTTAAGTTGGCAGTGCAACACACACAGAAAGTTCATGGCAAAACGAGATGACCGCTGGTGGATGTTGTGGCGAGGTCTTGGTTTGAAGTTGTCTGTCATATACATCAAAGGTTTAGTCGCCTTCCAATGGAGGGTTCTATCTAGGCCAAGGATTTTCGAGATCTAGCGGTGGTGGAACAAGCATGGGAAGAGGATTGGTAACTTTTACTCCCAGGACCTATCGTCAGAGTTAGTGTCAAAGTTTCGTGCTTGTCTGGGATGCCAAGGTCACCAACATCTCTCCCTTTGCGAAGCTTCCACCATTCAGGAAAACTCGAGTCTTTTGCGTTTAAAGGGCAGGCCTATTGGCAGGCAGCCTTGGTCACCTGCTTTCCTGAAATACGGCAAGTGGGTGGCCCCTCAACTTTGAGGATAAGTCTACCTTTGTATCCATCAGATTAGCGAGCTTGTTTACTAACAAATTATATCTATGGTGTAGGCCGATATGACAGCAGATAGCAGGGTGATGGATGAGAAATAGCATCACAATCTTTTGTAGGCTATTCATTGTCTTTAGTTTAATTCACAAATTTGATAAAGAGCCGGTCTTGAACAAGTTTGTATGTATTTTTTAACGTCTACCTACTGGTTTTCCACATCAATACGGCGGACTTTTCTCATCCATGTCTATCTTTATTTCCGTGAAAAAAAAAAAAAAAAAAAAAAAAGGCGAAAGAGAAGAGCACAAGTTTTTGGTTGACGATTATTAGCCAGTTTCTCGTGAAAGAAATGGAGGCCAAAAAGTAGAGCGACAACTGCAGGACTCGAACCTACGCGGCCGAAGCCATATGATTACTGAGATGGATGTATCCATTCGAGTCATACCCTTTAACCACTCAGGCAAGTTGCCCTTTTGCTCCGGAAAAAGTGACGATAAAGTTGTACTTATACTTAACACGTTTCAGCGTACGGCAAACGCTCCGTCGTATTGCTGTCAACTCTCCCTCCTACAAATCTTGAGGGTACCTTTGAGGTTTAGTAACCCGGGTGACGATACAACTTGGGGCCTTCTTTGTCCGTGAGGCCGTCGTCATATTGATAGTTCGCTCTGTTCAGGTAGACGTTAAAATTACAACAACAACAAGATCCAGAAAGCACGGACCTCGAAGGAGCTTCAGACTTCCAACGTGAACTCAGCGTCGTTTGATCTCAGTGATTCCAGTAGACGTTAAATTTACTCAAATCAAATCAATGTGAACTCACATCTGATTTGAATATATTTAACGTCTACTAGAATCACAAAGATTAAACGACGCCGGTTTGGCTACTGGGCAGAATTAACCCTCTGCAAGGCTGACAACAGACCTTGGGTGAGAGAAGCTCGTATGCTGTTACCCGCCTTCCTAATGTCAGCATCCAAAAGTATCCGGTCCACCCCACATTTTGTCCGAGTCACCTGCATTTTGAAGAAGAACCTTTACATTATCTTTAACTTTGAATAGCACAACGCAAACTTATTGTATAGCAAATCTGTCGGTATATATGAAAAGATCGGTGGCTATAGTTAATATTTTGTATACCATCCCCGTGCCTTCTTTACTGCTGCAAGCCGACGAGGCATTGATACAATGACACGGTCAATATCGTCCTGATTTTTTTTTAATCCGTTAATTGCATTTAGTACCTAAGGCCTATGGCAATATATATCGTCCTGGTCGATCTTCCACCACACCTCTTGTAGAATTCGCTTGAATTCTACAATATCTAGACGATTTCTGCGTAATTCCCATATATCAGGATAAAGCTGCTTAATTTTACGTTTTAAAAGAGCCCAGACATGCTCTATTGGGTTAAGATCTGGGCTGTGGGCAGGCCAATCTTCAAGCAGCTCAATTCCATTATTTAGTAGGAATTCAAGTGTTGATTCTGACTTGTATATCTTGGCGTTATCCTGTTGAAATACCCTCGTACCATCATATATTGGTAATAGACCTTTAGATAGGGCTCTCTGGTATGATCAGGAAGTGTAGCCTCCTTTCTGTGACTCTTGGTGATCCCGTTCCATGATAATAAGGTCGGTCCGTCCACCATACCAGACACCTGCCCATACCATGATGGATATATTGGCTTTAACATGGTTAACAAGGTTAACAAAACCTCTATTCCACTTCTGCGAAGGCAGTCGAAATACCCAAGCAGTTGGACTTCGTGTATTGTTTTGGCAGGACGACTCATCAGTAAAGATAGTCTAGGAAGAAGGTTAGCAAGATACTAGCAAAAAGAGCACAAGAAAGAATGCCACTTACTCGCGACAATTCCTCAATATTTTCCAACCCCCCCAACATGCAAAAGATTACCTATCCTTTGCCAATTCTGATGATATAGGTATTCTTTTCCTTGCTGTCAATTTGCGATACATTTGCTCACGAAGGGCTCGACGGATAGTTGAGCAGGAAGGTCGGTCACCTAGTGCCTTCTTGAACTTCTGAGTTGTACCCTGGCGGTTTCGCTTTGCTAACCGGACTAAATACCGTTTCTCTGGACGTTTACGAGTCTTTGGCCGTCCAGATCTGGCGCCGGATTCAAACGTTTGTAGAATATTAAAGCGTTCAAGTGTATTTTGTATAATAGATCGAGACACGCCAAACGCTTTAGCAACGGCACGTTGACTAGCCCCAGCTGCTATTGCACCACAAATTGCAGCACGCGCACAGGGGCTGGGTTCCTGGCCTTTGTTGCGGTCGGCCGTTAAAATGCGACCAATCTCTTCCAAATTGAACATAATTTGATAGTTTTATTGAAGGTTGAAGGTTGAAGGTTGAAGGTTGAAGGTTGAAGGTTGAAGGTTGAAGGTTGAAGGTTGAAGGTTGAAGGTTGAAGGCTGAAGGTTGAAGGCTGAAGGCTGAAGGTTGAAGGTTGAAGAAGTGTTGCGATGTGCGACTTTTCGCGTCAAGTAGGTGGGAGTGGACCGTATACTTTTGTGCCCTAACTGTAATGAAGCTGTAAGAAACAAAAAGAATCCAAAAGAAACAAAAATAAAAAAGGAAAAAGGAAAAAGGAAATTTCCATATATACCTTGACCCCAGAAGTGGGGCCAACCCCCAACTTCCCCGCAGACATTCGTTCCTCTGAAAACCTGCCACACAATCAGCAGGCCAGGCCGTCTGAGGACAGAGGAGCGAGTCGACGATGAGGTTATCCTCAAAGTTGGATGAGTGCGGCCTCAAGGCTTCACAGCTCAGTGTCAAAATCCATGACAGAGTCAGAGAAAAAAGAAAAGAATGAAAGACGCTTATCAGTGTCATAGGCGTCGTCCCCGGCAGCCCGGAAGAAAGGGAGGAATCAGACCTACTACGATACGATCACACAGACTCAAGACACAAACAGGACAGTCAGCAATACGGAACCTCCCCCAAAAGATCAGCAGTACAAAAAGAAAAGAAAAATCAACCCCGGTCGAGAACACTGCCGAATATCCTCGGAAAGCCCGGTCTTGACAGACTTCTTAACCAAAATATTGAATGAGGAAAAGAAAAGAATAAAGGACACGGCCCGATGCATCCGAGTGCTCATAAGCCAAATGGACGCTCTCACTGCAGAAGAGAAGCCTGATGGAGTTGGCAAGGCCGGACAACAGGCGTATGGAGACATCCTTCGTCGGGTTAGGGCAGTCATAGAGGAAGAAATCCAGAAGAAACTGTCGGGAGCGAGGGGCAACCTGATAGCCGCAAACACCGCTCTAAAGCTCGCGGCCGCTCAGAAACGGGCTTCTCAGACATGAGCAGAAAAGGCAGCAGCGGGTAAGACGATACAGCTCTCCAACCTCAACGGACCAGCCCCAAAGGCTCAGGCAATCACACCCCCAGCTCTGCCTAAATGCCTAAAGAAATCGCGCGGGAAATTGGAGGAGAACAGACTTCTTGCCACCCTTTTCAAGGACTCAAACTGGAAGATGGTCAACCCAACGGTGGTCAGACAGGGTATCAACAGAGACATCTTCAAAGGTCAGGATGTGGTCCTCGGGACGATCAGTACCAGATCCCAATTTGCCTTCGACACAAAGGAAGGCAAGATGAGCACCGAGGTAGTCAGAGCCGTGAACACGGACGCCTACCTCATCGGCCCGATTGAGCGCAGCCTGAATGGTGGCGGCCGAGCCGTTGAGGTCAGCGAAGAAATGATCGGCCACTGCTTCGCACAGGCAACACGAGTGGCCCCAGTGTATATGTCCTCTAAGACTAGAGGAAACGAAAAGACGTTTATCGTCAGAATTCCGGCGGCCGGTACGAAGGTACCGAAACAATTGAGGATGGGTCCCAGGCTCATCCCCACACGCATCCTGGTCGAAAGACCTAAACCAGTCGCGCAATGCTCCAGGAGGGCGCAGCAGAAGCTAATCGCCAAACAGAAAAATATCCGCCCAAAGGCCGGCAAACCAGTGCAAACGCAGGCTGTAGACCTGATGTCACGGACCGCCGCGAACTCCTGCTATTTCTCATAGCCTCGGCCTGTTGTAGATACACTGCCGTCAGCCACCGCCTTCGCAGATATATCTGGCGGTAAGCCCCCAGTTCTCCTGTACTCTGAATGTTGCTCCTCAAGCAACGTCCTCGTCCTCTGTCTGTAACGTTATCTTCTTCTGTCTGTTGCCCACCCTCATCTCTGTCTGTCCTGCTATCTTGTCTGTTAGACTTGGCTTTCTGAATATATTCTGTTACCCTGATCTCCTCCCTGTCTACCTATTTCTGCCCGTCTGTGACAACTGACGGAATGCACTGAGGCCCAGGGTGAGAGGTCAGAAGTAGCGTCTGGCTATGATGGAAGAGGTAGAGAGAAAAGGGGTGGATGCCGTGTACATCCAGAAACCGCACATAGGTAAACCCCTAGAAGAAATGAAGTCGATCACACATCTGGCATCAACCGGTCAAAGTGGGATGCAAAAGCGCGGATCTACTGGCTCTCGAGGGGACGATGTCTCTGGCGGTGGTGAGTTGCTGGAATAATGAAGGAAGCATTCAGGGCCAACTTCAGGAGCTGGATGAGAGACAACTGCCCAAACATCGACCGCCTTGGAGGGGCGATGGGACTCGCAGAGCCAGACAAGCTGGACTGGATGAGAGGGCTGAACCGGGGCACTGTTGCGAGAATCCTGGTGGCGCGACCACACCAGGTCCAACCGTCAAAGTGCCGAGACAAAGTGCCAAGTGCTAAACTGTGGCAAGCCGAAGGACTGTAGCCACCCATGGGAATACATGGGTAACGCTACAAGATTAGCGGGGAGGTCCGTGAAGAAACTCCTCAGAGAGGATAGGTCGTGCAAGTACCTAGCGGAGAAACTGGACCCTAAATGGAGGGCGTGCCGAGTAGGCGTATAACAGGGGACGGTCTAGCACGGAGCGAGGAGGGGCGTCCATGCTTGCTCTATTGATGTTTCTAGGGGAGGTTGGACTATCTACTGTCTAACTTCCTACTCTGTTCTGTTCCCTTTTCTAGTATATCACGGCTACAGGAGGAGGGCGAGTAACAAGCTTTCCCAGGAGCATATGAGCTTGTCCCTCCCGAGATCTGCGGTCACCCCTGCAGAGTCTATTCTGTCCGGTAAATAATCCAGCGTCGTTTGATCTTAGTGATTCCAGTAGACGTTAAATATATTCAAATCAAATCAAATCAAATCTCAGTTAGCCAGGCTAGGCGCAACGAACCTCGAAGAGGAACTGCAGATGGCCAAAGAGAACTACAAGAAGTCCCTACCGGAAGTCCACAAGGCGGCGAAGTGGATTGTAAACCCACAAAAGACCCTATCTCCGGCCCTGGAGAGGGGAGACGGGAGCCTCCACTCCACCCCAGCAGAGAAAATCCAGATCCTGAGAGATAGACACCTAGCAGGAAGCGGATGACCAGACGTCCCCAGGCTCGAGTGCAGCTGGACCGCGGACCAGCCTGAGACCCAGAAAGAACATGGACGAGGGGAAGATCACATCGATCCTCACCTTTGACGTCCAAAGAGCATTTGATGGAATTCTGACAAACAGGATGGTAGCCAGACTATGAAAATAAAGATGGCTAGGTCATGTGTGCAAGTGAGAACCAGCATCCTAGCCTCAGCCACATACGCAGCAGCGACGTGGTGGAAACCAAGCCAAGGACAGTAGGGAACGAGAAAAAGGCTACATAGTTGGAGAAGCCACTGAATAAAGCTCTCCTGGTGGCACTGCAAGCTTTCGGCATACGAGGAATGACCTCCCGCCCCCAGGTAAATTGGTAAGGTAAGGGGATGGTAAGTGGCTGCGAGCACCCCAGCACTCGGATACTGGATAGTAGACGTCTACGCGCCTCGTCTACACTCCCCATGGACTAATCTTTGCTGGAACTCTGGCTCTCACTACCCCATCCAGCGATGGGCCCAGTTCCTGGCTCCCCTTTCTGTTGTTACCGTCCCTTCTGCACGCTCTCACGCTCTCGTTCTTTCTACCCCTACAATCATGTATAGTTCTGCTTCCTCCGTTTTCTCCTTTTGCTTTCTTCTTCCGCGTGTTTTCCTACTGCTCTATGCTTGTCGCTTTTATTTACCTTTTGTTTTCGTTCACTTCTTGCTCTGATAATGCAGTTTTCCCGAAGAACCCCTACGATGCCAACTGGTGGTCGGACCTCGGCGGAGGACAAAGCACCCGACCCACTCAAAACCGGAGCTAGAAAAAGCGGGTCGCTAAGGGCGAAGCGGGGGGGGGGGGACAGTCCGGACTCAAAAATTCGAGAAATAAATAGACTTAGGAAGAGTATAAACCCGTCAACAACAACAACATCGTAATCATCGACATCGTTAATGGCAAAATTTTTCATAGCTCAGCTGGCAGAGCGCGGCACGTCACGTCTGCTTCGAGACAGGTGTCGCTTACCTCTACGTATCTTGTTGTCTCTTTACAAGATTCATGGTCCCTTGGATACTCGGTATGATACTGATTGGTAGAAGCAAGGCAGGATAGGTATCTTATTCATAGAGAAATCAAAAACATTATTGGTATCATGAAATATACTGTACAGACAAGCTGCCTAATTAACCCTCAAGGCGCTCGTCACACACCAGACGGACCGAAAACCTCTCTTCACCTTTCCACACTTTAGAGCCATCGTTACACACAGCAACCGCCCGGCGCAGATCACTAACCATACCAAGGGGTCCACTAGCCACCACTGTCGTCTCGCCTTTGATAGTCGTATCCACAAATTCTCTAACAGCTGCCACCAACTCCGGACGGCCCCAGCCGAGAGCGTATGGAGTCTCAGAGGAGTTCAACGAGGAGTTGGAGTCAGAGGAGGCCTGCTTCTCTGGATTGGCTAAAGCCTTGGCATCACCGTAGTCTGATGCGGTTTCCGTCGTGACAAACATCTTCACAACAATCTTGGCAGAGACGGGTGCGAGTAGGGTCTCAAGCTCCGGCTGAATCCACTCTATGTCTAACTTTCTGCGGACAACCCATATCAACTCAATCTTACGATCAGACGAGATATTTGAGGCCCTGGCTAGCTGGATAAGAGGAGGTAAAACATAAGCGATACCCGTACCACCAGCAACGCACAAGATATTCGACTGAGGGGTGAACGACTCGGTAATGTTCTCGCCATATGCACCAGTAACTATGACGGAGAGGGTAGACTTGGGGTCGCTAGCAAGTCTACTTTCAGCGAGAGCAGCAATCTTCTTCGTTTCGCCTCCCTTGGCACGAATAACGTATGACTGTGTCATGCCTTGTGGAGAGGACTTGGCATCAGCAGCGGTAGGAGGAGCTGAAATAGGAGTAAAAGGATGAGACTGCCACCAGCCCGACTGAGGAAAGCACAAGAAAAAGTGCTGGCCAACCTTCCAGGACTTCTGCTTGATATCAAAGTCCAGGCGATAGATGTCACCGTTGACATCGTCCTTCCATAGCTTGACAGAAGCCTGTGCAGGGATAATGCCCCAAGTATTGCCGCGATCATGCAGTTGGAACGGACGGATTACACGCAGGGCACGGTCAATGGCCCACAAGCAAATGCCAGGAATTAGAAAGCATTGTAGGTTTTTCCAATGGCCAATTAGAGCACCAATGTACACCATCGCCATGACATAGTGAGCTTTGCGGAAAAACTCATAGCCAGTGATGTTGCGGATGGCCCATGGCAGACTCAAGAACCAGATGAGTGTCAAGAGGCCCAGACCAACGAAGCCCCACTTGATGTATAACTGAGGCACAAAAGTATCCCAGACCTCGGGCTGTGGTTTGTACAGCCATGCCTCAACCATGATCCAGCCCATAGTGTGCAGCATGCTTTGCAGTACGATGAGATACCCGACCCAGCGATGTAGAAACAGGAACGATGTGTATGGAATCCCAGTGGCATAGGACAAGAAAGACTCGCGGCTAGCTAAGAGGATAGACAGAGGGGTGAGCGCATAAGCCAGCACGCCAACACGGTTGGCCCAAGGGCCTAGTGTACTGCGCGTGTTATACATGTCGACTTCACCCTTGACAGGCGTCTTCCATTTCTTGTATATCAGGCCAACGAATGACCAAATAGTCATGTACACCAGGAACAAGCCAAAAACAGCCACTTGGTAGCGAGTGACGTAGCCGAATACAAAACGCAACGGGTTGTTTGGCAGCAGGTACCGGCGTAGATAGCTCTGCACGGCGGTCTTGGCACGGAAGAAGCCACTCATGGGAAGCTGAGCCTCGGCCGGGGAATCAAGAGGCAGTGCTCGGGAAAGTGAGATATAGCGGTTGATGGCAAAACACCCCAAGATGAAGACAACAGTGAGCCAAAACACCCCGGTGTATATCATCCCACGGTCGTGAGAGCCATAGACAAGATCAAGGTACTCGCAGGACCCTGCATCATTGACACATGGGATGACACGGTCGGCATAGCCCCAGTGGCTCTCGAGCTGCGTTGCACTATTAAAGTCTTGGATGTGGCCTTTTCCCATGGCTGCAGATTGGGAGCTGCAGAAACACTGCGAGCAAGGGAAGGAGGGAAGGGGACAGGAGAAGGGAGTAGAGTAGAGTAGAAGAGTGGAAGAGCGAGAAATTGCAACAGGCCTGGCCGATGCAGTCAGTGGAAGGGAAGAAGAGAAGGGAGAAGTCAAGAAGGATCGTGTAGTGTAGAGAAGACCCCAAGTCTCTGTTTAATAATGTGTATTTCTTGGTTGGCACATGTCGATCTCTCATGGCGGGGCAGCACGGAGCTTCTTATACAACAGCCCAGATACCAGGATGGACATATTGGAAATTTAACCAGCTCAGAGGATCCACAAACCTTCTCACCCAGCCCAGCTCTACGCTCTCTTCATTTCTCTTTTAGTGGTATGGATGGAGCAATGTCCATGCGAGTAGGTTTCCCCCCCGGGCAATGCAGGGCCAGCCTAGTTGTGTAAGGAAGCAGGCCATTTCTTCTTCCCAATGGCCTACTCCAACGCCATCGTGTTGGGCTTTTTTTCTTGTTCCCTTTTCTCCAGAACGTTTCTCTTGGGTTTGTTTTAAGTGCCAAGAATCCTAAACTGGCTAAACCTTAATCGCGAACAAGAGTGGCAGGGGGCGGAGGAGAGGAGCAGGAGGATTGTCAGCCCGCCCTGGCTGAGCATATATGAGCAAGTTTTCCTGGCTGTAATGGAGGGTTACGTTCTGGAAAAGTTATTGTCTGCCAACGAGCTGCAGAGCCTCTTTCAGAGGGTATGTCAAAGGCTGCGGGTTTCTGTTAGTCACTCACCATGGCTGGCTACCGCCACCCATAGGTGGAACAATGAGCAGCAACATGAAGAGTTTGAGGAGCTTAGCTATCCTCTCGCTACATGACAGCCACTTACATATGCCAAGCCAAGCGTCTTTTACTTTTGTTAGATGAACCTTTGCATCCAAGTTCATTCTGACTCTTGTACAAATCCGGGCATGTGGCCGCCCCCTCCTATTTCCTCGATAGATACTGAACCCCCTCAAACTTCCGCAGCCCCTCTTCTGTCAAGACTCAAACAGCTGCAGCATGCAGCATGCAGCATGCAGCATGCAGTATGCAGTATGCTGCATACATACCAAAACCTGTCCAATCAAGAACCTGCTCAATTTGCTCAACAAGCCAGCGTGCCAAGCCCCAGCCTGCGGGGACACGGACGTCGTCGAGGGTTACTTTAAACTCAGAGAGGCCAATGTTTGCAGGCATGACGATGTCTTCAGATTGAAGTACGTGACTGTAAACAGCGTCAGGATTGAAAACTTGCTCATAAATAACTGGCGTGTATCATACATGTTTCCTCTTTTCGTCGGTGTCGTTTTCATCTGGTTCAATCTTTCGAGGCCTGCAAGGCTGTTGGCATAGAATTGCTTTTGTCAGCCCTAAGCTAACCCTAACGAGCGAAGAGGCGGCGTGGATGGTGGAAAGGCGCAAAGCAAATGAGTTGTGCGAATAAAGAAAATACAGTCACAATCGATAATCAAGAATCAATAGGCCTGCGATGAAACCCAGGCCGACACATAAAATTGAGCCACAGTTGTGTCAGTTCAGCGGGACAGAGCCAATGTTTGTCGATCACGTGTGCATCTGACGATGTGTTTTCTTTTTTTTTTCCAATGCAGTTGCTTCGTACTGATAGACACTCCGCATTTATGGATTATATATTACTGGCTTAACCGAAGATTCGCCGCCGTTGTGCGAGGTCCACATCGGCCACGATTTATCACGGCCCGATGGAATTTTTGTGGAAAATCGGACCCAACTTCGAATCGTGGAGACGGGTGAACTTGGCTTGTGTTACCCGGTTAAGCCGAGTCTAATCCCGGTGGCATATGCTGGCCCCATTGTAAAAGTCTACACAGGCTTCTTGATACTATCTTTCGGGTATCTTGCCTTCCTCTCTAGGCATTGTCTTCTATAGCCGAGTTGACTCGGCTATGGGATGGGTCGCTGTCCTGTTTCTGCATTCAACTGCTATTCTTCGGTTGTGCTAGGCAACTATGAGCACTTTCTATATCTCTCCCACACGATGAGCAGGTGAAGGTATAAAGCAATTGCCAACTTCTTCATTGCTCTTTCTCTTTCCGTCTTATTCCCCTCTCTTTTCCCCTCATCTTGCATCTTCATTATCATCGTCTATCCGTTACTCGCTTCGCTTCATTGTCTCTTTTTTTTTCAATTTTTTTAATTTTCTTTTTTACATTTCTTTTTCCATCTATCGTTGTTATATTGCCTGGAATTCGCTGCCATTGTGAGCGTTTGAAAAAAAAATAAAATAAAAATAATCAGACACTGTTCTGTCTACTTACAAACATCCCGTTCATCTAATGGTGCGCCGCTGTGTTGGTACTGGAGAAAACCGACCCGGTCTAGAAGGCCAGCCTAGAATCCGCCACGATGAGTCGCGCTTCTACGGGCCCCCTGAAAACACTATTTGGATGCGCCGATATCTCTTCGACGATGAGCCTGAAGAGCGCATTATTCCAGGTAAGTCGACTCAGTTTTCCCCAGGAAGAACACTACCTACCTACCTACCTACCTACCTGTTTATCAAAGGCCTACGTTCTAACAAAGCGTCGCAATAGCATGTCGCGACGGCATGTTGATTCAGTTTGGCATTGAGGAGTCTTGGGATGCCGTAGAATTGGCTTATTACCTTCCATGGACCCGCCACAACGAGCCCTTCCTACGCAACTTTCATCCTGCCCTCTCAACCGCCAGGTTTGTCGCTATGCGTCGCAATGAGAATGGCGAGCTCAATTGGGTGGTTGAAGGCATCCCCGCATCCCCAATGCATAGCTATATCAACCGTATTCCGGTTTTGGTTCGTCCGTGGTGCTACATAATGCCTACCTCTATGCGCACTCACCGTGATCTATGGCGGAAGGAAACGCGATATAACCCGCGCCATCTACTGCATTGCGATGAAATACACTTTATTCGCAGGGCGTTCCCCCGCTCTCTTGGTGTCCAAGTATTGTTGTGTGGACTTCTTGTCATGCAATACCGAAGCTATGATGATATCTTGGCCGACTGGAAACACACTGTTCCGTTCCACTTTCGTGGTCTCCCCATCACATTCAACGTACTGCACATTAGAGCCAGTACTGGTCAACAGATAAAGCATCATCGGAACGTTGCCCTGGGCCTGCGGTTGCAGCTAGAGTGTGGCAGACACGTTGTCACGACTTGGACTAGTGAGCTCATTAGAACTGGAGTTTTACGACCACCCAAGAAGCCCAAACCAAAGTCCCTGGCACAGAAAGCCCATGAGTGGTGGAAGCCACATCTCTACGAGGAGCCATCGCCGGATGTGGGCACAACTGAAGATGAAGTTGCCAAGCTTTACAAAACATACGACGAGCCATTCTCTGGCCCGTTCCCTGCGGGAATCAAGCATGACCTGGCATTCATGAAACCTCACGATGAGTTTCCCCTCCCGAGCATGGTGCGATTGCCGGGGTTTCCTCTCATGACCGGGTTCAGTGGGATTCAGCATGCTCTACATACCGGCCGGATATTTCTTACCGGCAGTGGTGTGGATACGCGCTACAGCGGCCGGGTTACTTCGCGAGTTGTTGAACAAACAGGAGAAGCGGCAGTGCAAGGAGCCCAGTACTTGTGGGGTGATAAGAGGGAACAAAGACGCACAATGGGAGCGGACGGGCTGCCACACTACACGGTTGCTTTGCTGTGGACAGTCCCGCGGGAGGGTGATATTTATGCAAGCCCTGACAAAGGCCGAGCTGGTACGATTGTTTGCCAGGGGTCTCCAACAAGCGCACACGCCAAGGTGGTAGTGATGAAAAACTTTGAAGTGGACTAGCCCGTCACGGAAAGTACCAACATTACGCTGCATGGTGGCTTCGAACTGCCCAAGGAGCTGCACAAAACCAAGATCATGATGCCCTGCGATGGCGAGCACTTACAGCTAAAGGATGGCTGGTATGTAGATGGAGTGGAGTTGCCGCTAACGCAACCGTCCGATAGCCAAAGAACATTAGGGTCCTGGCTGTTTGCCAGCAGTAATTCGAATCGCAAATGATACAATAGGGGCTAGAGAGTCTAATGTTTAGTCATATAGGGCGGAGGGACGGACCTTTTGTTTTTCGGGAGGGGGGGGGGGGGGAGAGAAGGCATATATGCAATGTTTATGTGGTGCCGCCTGGCGGATGAAAGTGGCGGGCGACTGGTGGCGTCATTTGTTTGTGTCAATATATAGAGAAGAGATATACAATCTCTTCTCTATAGTAACACATGGCAATTGATGATGTGAGTTTCCACCAAATTGTTGATTTACAATAGTTATGCCGCTGACCTTGACTGGCAGAGATATTTCTTTGTAGCTTCATATCGCGCTTGAATCAAACGGAGACAAGGACCAATAATTAATCCTTGGCACTAAAAGTCATGCCGGATGCGGAGGCATCGGGCTAAATCAGCCCCCGCTCAGAAACGTGGAATAATACATCGTCGCCAACGTCATAACCTTGTGATTTGAAATAGAGACTCGCGGGTGAGGCGAGATTCCGTAGTGGAGTTTTCTTAGTGAATAGGATCGAATCATCATTCTCATTGGCCATCGGTTAAGTTGAGCTTAGCCTTGCCTGGCTAGAGTCTTATTTCAAGTCTTGGCCCTAATGATGATTTTCCTGAAAGACATGTTCAATAACAGGATCTGTGTTTTCCTATAAGTTGGGTGTAGCCGCAACAGTCACTTTTTGATTGATTACTTCTCATTCCACACCATCGCCATCTTTTGTCTTCTGTCTTCTTATCTACCTCGTTCTTCCGCTCCCTCAAACCACATCAACCAACGCCTCACACTACACTATATCATCACTCATTCATCATGTCAACTACCATGTTTGCCTGGCAATTTCCTGGAGGCAGCGGAACCATCGAGGACAAGCTTGTCTTCAATTCTGCTGCTCCCCTGCCGCCCATGACTAATGATACTGTTGCGCGTATCAAGGTACTGCGCATGGCACTCAACCCGGTCGACTACAAGGCGGCCGAAATTCCGATCGCTGCCAAGTTTATTGGTCTGCCGCTAACGCCAGGTATGGACTGCATAGGCCGTGTGTCAGAGACAAACACCCCAAATCTGGCTGTTGGTGACTTGGTAGCTGTCAAACATGCCATCCCGTCCAAGTATGGTGTCGCGGCTGAATACACTATTGCCACCAAGAAGGATGCTATCGTCAAGGTTGACGAGGCTGGCATAAGCGTGCTGGACGAGCTTGCTTGCTCGGGTGTAGCTTCTGGTACTGCATTCCTGTCACTGGGTGGCTTGCCCCAAGGCAGCAAGGTCTTAATAAACGGTGCCAGTGGTGGTACTGGAGTTTGGGGTGTACAAGTGGCCAAGGCAGCGGGCCATGAGGTTGTAGCTGTGTGCTCGTCGCGCAACGTCGACCTAATGAAAACCATCGGCGCCGATGATGTCATCGACTACACCAAGGGCGATCTCGTGACAGCTGTGAAGGAAAACGTTTCGCGCACAGGCCGCCAGTTTGACCGCATTGTTGATAATGTTTCAACAAGCCCGCAGTTGTATTATCGTGCACACGAGTATCTAGTGCCCAAAGGAAAGTTCATTTTTGTTGGCGCTGTAATGGAGGCTAGCTTCGTCTGGAAGGCTCTCATGATCCATCTTTTGCCGGCCTTCCTAGGCGGTGGTCGCAGAAAGCCCGTGAGAATCATGGGTAATGGCGAAGACACGGAGCTGAAGCGCTCTACTGAACTCGTTCTGGATGGCAAACTTACTCTGCCGATTCAAAAGTTTGCCCTTCACCAACTGCCCGAGAGCTACAAAGCCTTGAAGACTGGACGGACTGTGGGAAAGATCATTGTCCACGTCAGCGATTAAGTCTCGGCACTGTTTAGCTGTACTTTGCTCTCTGCTCTGAAGCAAAATGGCCACGTGGCATTTTATATTCTGCGATAGCCTATTGGCTGATCCGAAGACGGAAGGAGCTTCCGTAGTACGCGTGTATTTGTTTACGGGCAGGCGCCGGAGCTTCCCCCTCTCTATTACCACTGCTTATCCCACCCATCACCCTCTGTTTCATCTGCTGTCTTGTGTTATCTTTGAAAATTTTTCTCTTCCTTTGAGTTTATCAGAATCTTTTAGTATAGCCATAATATTATCAGCTCTCATACACATCTCTAATTTCTTCATCTCATATCGTAACCTCTGGGCGACTCCTGTCGGCTTTGTTTATCAGGCAACTCTCCTCCCGTTTCTTTTCACCTCGAGCCCCTCCCTCCCTCATCTACCCAGCATCCAACTATTTCCATCACCCCTCCATCACGGCAATGCCCATCGCTGCCGATAAGCCTATCAGCTCAGCCGCCAACAATGGAGTTCCAGTTTCACCCAACCCTCGCCCCAGTGCCGCAAAGCAGGCTGGAGTCATTGAGCTTGTGATCAAGTACCCGCGAGCTGCAACTTAGTGTTTTCTCATCTCGCTCACTATCGTCATGGAAGGCTTCTGTCTTCTCACCCAGGGCTCCTTGTATGCTATGCCCCAATATACCAACGTTTTTGGCCGACCTCGCCCCAACGGGACAGGTACTACAGGAGACAAAAACGAAATCCCTGGCAACATACAAGTCATCATAGCCATGGGCCAAACTATTGGCCAGATGGGCGGCCTAACTATTGCTGGCTATGCCACCGACACTCTTGGCTTCAGGAAAACAGCCATGCTGGGGTTCAGCTGGATAATCAGTTGGACCTTTGCGTTCTTCTTCGCCCGCAACTTGACTCACATTATTTTGGCCCAGACCTTTACTGGTATTGGGTGGGGAATCTTCCAGACTTTGGGACCCAGCTACGCCAACGACATTGCACCTGAATCTCTACGCCCTTATGCAACCATGTGGACCAACGTCTGCTGGATCATCGGCCAAATCATGGGGAGTGCCATGATGCGAGGCATCCTGGATGTCAAAGGCGACATCTCCTAGAAGAGTGTGTACGCCTTGCAGTGGACGTGGCCGCTGATTTTGATGCCTGTGGTGTGGTTTTGTCCCGAGTCACCCCGTTGGTTGATTGGAAAAGGCAAAGACCAGGATGCCCTCCGTCAGCAACTTCGCCTCGTTCCAGCTACCGTTGATGATCCTGGTCTTACGATAGACGCTCTGAAAAGACAGATGCACGAGGAAAACAACGAAGAGTCTGAATCTTTCTGGAGCATACTACAGTGTTTCAAGGGGCGGAATTTAGTCCGCACAGAATTGGCCACCATGATTTGGATCATTCAAAACATGTGTGGCAGTACGTTGGTTGGGTGGGCTTCATACTTTATGAAGCAAGCCGGTCTTGCGACGGACCTTGCCTTTACCATGCAGCTTGTCATGTATATTGTTGGCATGGCTGGAACCTTTTGCGCTTTTGGTCTGCTTCCCGTGATGCCCCGCCGCACCTTGTATCTACTTGGCCATATGTTTATGGTTTTAATCTTGGGTGCCATTGGTGTTGTGGGGATTTTCCAAGTCCGCTTGGCCACAGCTGGATCGTGGACTGTTGCTGTTCTTCTCATCATGTTCAACTTTGTTTACAATATCAGTGTTGGTCCGCTTACCTACACATATGTCACGCTCGTTCCATCAGCGCCAATGAAGACCAAGACCATCGCCATTGCTCGTTTAGGGTACTGTGCAACGACTCTGTTTACTTCTTCCATTGCGCCTTTGCAGATTGCGGGCGACTCTTGGAACTGGGGCGCCAAGTCAGGCCTATTCTGGGGAGCTTGTGGGATCTGCTGCCTGATTTACTCGTATTTCCGTGTACCTGAGACGGAAGGACGCACGCAGTCCGATATCGATGAACTTTTTGAACAAAAGGTCCCGTTCCGTCTTTGGGGTTCCAGCGCGGTGTGTGGATCAGAGAGTGTGTCTGGTGTGCGTGAGAAGACTGTCTTTGATGACAGTTCGATCAGCAGCACCAATTCTATTGCGAGCATGTCATGAACGCAGTTGTTCCCCAGGTTTAGGATCAAACAACAACTTGGACGCTGGTGAAGTGGGCTTCAACTGTCCCTGGACTAGATATTCGAAGTTGAGATGGCGACACGGAATGTACAGTTACAAGAGCTTCTCTGTGTAGCATAGCCGCATGAGTTCGACCTTCAATAGAGGCTTGATGTTGCATCCATATAGGTATCCCGTGAAATATTCTTCATTGTATGACTGTTATGTGGCTGTTATGCAAGCAGTCCCGCGTTATCGTCAGGGCTCTCCCGGCTACTAACTACTTGCTGTCTAATCTAGGGATCCTAGGGATCTAGGAGGGGTAGGGACGGTCCTGTTTGTCCGATGCTTTATAAAGGCTTCTGGAAGGTACGGGAGAAGCGGAAGCTTGAACCAAGCAAAGCCCAAGAGGAGGCACTAAAACGTCTGAAGCGGACATGGCTACATTCACAATAATGGAGAAGGCAGCATCGTTACATGTTTTTTCACTCACACACACACTCTCTCTCTCCCTCTTGTCTGAGAGACACGTATAACCGCGTCATCCTGCTCTTCCCCTCCTCTCCCCACCCCCAACCAAGAGCAAAGGATTTGGGGAAGAGGGGAGGGAAGGCTTCGGGTTCGGGGCTGTTCGGGATGTTGAATCCGCCCGCCCTGAGCCCTGACACTGACGTTTTCTTTTTCTTTTCTTTTGTTCTCCCTGGACAGCCTTGATTGCAGAGTTGAGTTGTGTGCATGGTATAGCTAGAACAGGCGGGCATTTTCGGGCCTTTTCTTTTTCAACTTTCTTTTTTTTTTTTTCCCTCGGACTTGGAGGCCGGCTAATCTACACAGCTATCATCGTGGCTTTGTTGCTACTTTTTATATTTTGTAGGGTTTTATTCTAGTACACCAAAACATGAGACCACAAAAAAATAATCAAAGAAAAAGAAAGAAACGCCAGACGTAAAACAAATCAGCTCCCTTTTTTTTTTTTTTTTTTTTTTTTCTTTTCGACACGTTGAATTTGAACGATTTAATAGTTCATGCTGAATCTGGTGGTAGAGAGTGCGAAAAGGGGAGCAAAGGGGTGTGAGGAAAAAAAAAAATATAAACTGCTCTTGCTAAGACGAAAGATACACAACAACATTGCAGATGTTACAGATGAAGAGAAGAAGAAGAAAGTCTTATCAAAGTAAACCATGGAACAGAAAAAGAAAACAGGAAAACAGAGTGAAAAAAAGAAATAAAAAAAGAAAAGAAAAGTCAACAACAAGATCTCGCCCCCCCCACAGATGTTGAGAAAGAAATTTTGGCTCGGCGGTATATTATTCAGCGCTTTACAAAGAAGACTCCATCTTGTCCAGGATAGAGCGGGTGAACTCGTGGGTGGTGTTGGCACCGCCCATGTCACGGGTGCGAACCTTGCTGTAGAAGATGTTAGCATACATGCGCACATAAATAAACACAATAATAAACAAGCATGTGGTAGGCCAGAACTTACCCTTCAGCAATGACAGCGTAGATAGCGTTAGAGATGCGGTTGGCATGGTCGTCCAGACCCAGGTGACGCAGCATCATGCAGCCAGACAGAATCATGGCAGTAGGGTTAGCCTGGTCCTTGCCCTTGATGTCAAGGCCGACATGACGGCAGCCAGGCTCGAAGACAGCAACGTCGCGGCCCATGTTGCAGCCAGGAACAATGCCGGGACCACCAACCAGGGCAGCGCCAATGTTGGACAGAATACCACCATACAGGTTGGGGGTCAGAACCACGTCAAACTGCTGGGGCTTGCTGACGGCCTGCATGGAGGCATTGTCGACAATCATGTCGTTGGTCTCCAGGCCAGGGTAAAGCTTAGCAGTCTCGTGGAAGGTGGAGCGGAACAGACCGTCAGCCAGCTTCATGATGTTGGCCTTGTGAATGCAGGTAACCTTCTTGCGGCCATTGGCCAGGGCGAAGCTGAAGGCAAACTTGGCAATGCGCTCCGACTTGGCGCGGGTGATAATCTTGAGCGACTCGACAACACCGGGCACGCTCTGGTGCTCCAGGCCCGAGTACTCACCCTCAGTGTTCTCACGAATGATGCACAGATCAACATCCTTGTGGCGGGTCTGGTAGCCGGGGATGTTCTTGATTAGCGAAATGGACGCATAAATGTCCAGCTCCTGACGCAAAGCGACGTTGAAAGAAGAGTGGCCGGAGCGCTCAACGGGGGTGTGAAGAATGCCCTTGAGACCCAGCTTGTTGCGCTTCAGAGAGACAATGGACTGGCGGAAGGCCTCCTCGGTGCTAGTAGCACCCTGGATACCGGTGACGTTGACCTGTTCCCACTCAACGGGAACATTGTCAGCCTTGAACAGGGTCTTGACCGACTCAGCAACCTCGGCGCCAACACCGTCACCAGGGATCAAGGTGACGGTATACTTGCCGCCAAACTTGGAGGGTCTGAAAATGTCGCTCTGGACGGTAGCGTAAGAGCGGGCGGCGATGGGGGTTTGCTGTTTGGTGGCAGCGCGCAGAAGCTACAAAGAAAGGCAACTGGGTTAGCGAAAGTTGCTCAAAGACATGGATGCGACACCGAGACAAGCCAATGGCAGCCAAAAGCTATATAGCCCACATAATCCAACCAGTGTTGATGGGTGGGAGTGACGACGATGATGTGCAGCTGAAGGTTGCATGGGACATGAAAGAGACCGAAAATTTACCTGCGCAGTTCTAGCGGATGCTCTGGACAGCATTTTTGGAGTAATAAATGTGCTTAAGAAACAAATAATCCGACCGTACCAAAGGGAATAAAAGAAAAAGAAGCAAAGAAAGGAACAGCAACAGAAGAAAAAGAGTAATAATAATAAAAAAAGGAAAAAAAAAAAAAGAAAAAAAAAAGGAAAAAAAAAAAAAAAGAAAGAATAATGAAGACGAAGACGAAGACGAATGAATAATCACGAATTCAGAGAACAAGAAAATAAAAAGGGAAGAAGTGTGGAGAAACTGAGAAAAAAAAAAGGAAAAAAGACCGGGGTAATTCCCCCCTCTACGGAGAAAACTAAATAGCCTGAAGCAGGCACAGATATAGGTACTAGCCTACTGTAGCCGCTACTTTATAGGGTCCAATACAGTGCACATAGTACTGAAGCCGCCTAAAACCAAAGGCCCAGCCCAGCGAAATATCGCAGTTTTACCTCCTAACTTATTTCCTTACGCCGAGCTCACTTCGGCCGAGGCCGTCGCCGCGACATCCGCAAGCGAAGGCCGGCTAAAGATTTTTAAGAGTTGAGACTGCCCCCCCCCCCTTCCCTACGCTACGCCACGCCACAGAGAGGTTTGTGGGGAGGGACTGTTCCTCAAAGTGTGGCGCTCCAAATCTGCTATTATTATATGCCAGCCGCCACAGGTCGGTAGGTAAGGCGGTGATGTTGATCGTAGCAGGCTTGCAGCTATTTTCACTTGAATGCTAACGGCGCTGCCACAACTATATAATACCACAGTTTCATGCGCATAATCAATTAGTTGTTATTGTTATTGTTGTTGTTGTTGTTGTTGTATTCTTCAACGTCGACCTGAACACAGTGAACTATCAATACGACGGCGACAATTAATTAGCCACACAAGATTCTAACCGAGCTGAGCTGAGCGTACGTCAGGTAAGGTAAGGTACAGTAAGCAAATACAAGTCTGCTTTCAGTGACGCCATGGCAAATAACAAATAACGTCTTTCTCAACAAATAGGTATTAAAAGCGTGATCTATACATGGTCCTAATCACGCATTATCATCTAACCGACCGCACCGCAATCACATATTAGCCACAAGTAATATCCCACTGAAAGCCAAAAGAAAAAGAAAACACCCCCAACAGTGACATCAGACTATAAGCGCATTTTTCTATTTATCTACTACAACAGCAAAGGAATGGGGTATCAGACGGCAGCAAGGAATTCCAATTAATGAGTGACATCTTCCCAGCTAGCCCATCCGCGACCCTGAACTGTCTTCAAATCTTCCTCGGTGTAAACCTTGCCAGTTGTAAAGTATCCAGCGTTGATTTTGGCGTCAATCTCCACTCGAGAATCACTAGGAATCATTTCTGTAAAGTCCTGGGGTTAGCAATCCGCTCCATTGAAATTAAAGACTGAATCAATGCCAAGGGCAAACTTACCGTCAGGAATGGGCACTCTTTCTAGAATAGGAATGCCTTGCTCGACAATGGCGTCATGCTTCATATTAGACATGGACAGCATTCTGTCAATCTTGGTGATACCAAGCCAGTGCAGAATATCGGGCATCAACGCCTGGAAGCGCATATCTCTGACACCAGCCACATTCTCTGTGCGCTGGAAGTACTTGTCTGCCGTGTCGCCACCTCTCTTCCTGGCGTTGTAAACCAGGTACTTGACAACTTCGCCCAGTGCTCTGCCCTCTTTGCGGAAGTAAATCACCAGACCGCTGCCGCCGTTCTGTGCCTCCTTGATAGCCTCCTCAATGCCAAAGGCCAGGTACGGTCTGCACGTGCAGATGTCGCTCTGGAAAACATCGGATCCATTGCATTCGTCGTGAACACGCAGCGCGAGGCGGCAGTTGGGGTTGCTGACGCGCTCAGGGGGGCCAAAGATATACACTGTCAAGCCGCCAATTGGGGGCAGGAATACTTTGATGTCAGGTCTGGTAACTAGCTCTGGGTATGAACCACCCATATGCTCAAACAACGCGCGACGCAGAGTTCCTTCATCAATTCCAAAACGCGAAGCGATTCCAGGGAGATACCACACGGGCTCAACAGCAGCCTTGGTCACGCGTACATCGCCCTCGGCATTGGTGACAATTGTTCCATCAACCTGCAGACGGCCGGCCTTGATACTGTCAACAATTTCGGCTACACGCATGTTTGCACGGGTCACGGCGATGGTAGGGCGCACGTCGAGGCCGTCGTCGAGATACTTCTTGTAGTTACGGGTGACATCATGGCCAAAGGGATCCATAGAGACAATCTTGGTGCCATCACCCCAAGCAGCCTGGAATGGGAAGTCAAATGAGGGCTGGGTGTTGGTGAAAGATGGGCGGAAGTCAGGCGGCAGGTCGCCAGCAGCAATGGCCAGGGCGTTGTATACAGAATAGCTGCCGCCGTGGGCACCAATAGCATTACGGCGAGTGAGCGTTTTACCGGAACGGGAGACTAGTACGGGACCACGCTCAAGCGGATCGGCGCACCCCCATTTCAGTGGTATGGGATCAACGACGCTCTGTCCAGGGTAGGTAGTAAGCTACAGGAGAAGGCGGAGATTAGTAGTCAGCAAGGTATGCCCAACACTTTTTTGAGGGTTGGCTATGCTTACAATAATTCGGCTGGCATATTGGTTCTTGGAGTGAGGAGTGGTGGCGGTGGTGGTGGTGGTAGTGGTAGTGGCAGCGGCATTCTGTTCTGCCACGGGCTCATCGGTTGTGTTGGTGGTGTCCATGGTCATAGTGTGTGATGAAGAAGAAGAAGAATCAACTCTGATTTTTTTGGTCGGGGGGATACTAGAGGCAATGGCGTTGGCGGTGCTTGTGTCAGCAGATTCAGGCAATGATGAAGAAGAATCAAGATCCAGAGAATATGTAGTGTTCATGGTGGAATAGACGAGGTTTTATGAGGGGCCACGTAGAGGGGAAAAGAAAGGGAAAGCCGTTGGGGTTATAAGCTGAGACACGCAGCCAACAGGAAGGAAGAAAACAAAGATGGTCTGCTGACTTTGGAGAGAAAGAAAAAGGCAATTACTCTGACAAGGGCAGGGCAGGACCAGGGCCATAAGATACAAGAGGCGTATGCTCAATGATTGTGTGATTGGCTAGACCGGACTACGTGTAGTGTATAGTACATGTATGTGTGTGTATGTACCTTTGTACCTAGTGTTTGCCCTTCTGTCTGATAGACAGAGGCGGATCGCGTGGGAGTGGGAGACGGGAGAGAACGGCCAAGAAAGCAACGGACTTTGAGGCTAATCAACATGGGTATGAAGATGCACCAAGAAGGGACTCTACTCTACTCTAGTCCAGATTATCTGGCTGAGTCTCAATGATAGACACTGACTTTCTCAACTATCAGTTGATGGTCGCTGCCGCTATTCAGTCTTGATACTTAATCTTGATTACACGCAAAAGATATCGACGTCTGAGGCGTAGCTAAACAGTCTTGATAGGGGCCTTGTTTTTTTTACTTGTACCCCTCCCCCAGCAGTTAACAGGGAGGGTGTTTGACAAGAAGATACCGCTCCAAACACCCCCCTCCTCTTGTGCCTGTATGCTATGAGAACGTCTCTTTATTCACATTAAATACCATCTCCAAGTCTGGCCCACCAGCCAGCCAGCCCCCCCCCCCCTTTCAATTATCTAACAAGGCTATGCAAGAGCTTAAAAAGAGGCCAGAGACAGTCATGTGACCCCGAGCCCCTAGACTAGCAGATAGGAGGAACTGGAGACGGATACCTGCTGCAATAATCGCCATTGTTTAGCCTTGATAATGATAAGAAAAGAAAAAGAGCACTACCGCCCCGCTAGTAACCGTCCGGGCGAGGATTGGTACTCTTCCGTTTCCCCCGACCCAACTCTCTGCAAGGGACAAGCCTGCATATGTGGAGAGATAAGACGTAGGGGAGTGAGTAGAGGGCAGCTTGGGAGATAAGGAAAAGAAATGTCGTCTATCTAAATAGGGTTATATGACCCTAGTGGACGGTCTACTATATACACCCCACATGTAGCACGCACAACTGTAATCCATCTGCCTCGCCGTCGTATTGATAGTTCGCTCTGTTCAGGTAGACGTAAAAGAATATAACAACAACAATAACAACAAGTCCGTCTGCCTCAAACTCCCATGTGCCACGGTCTAAAACAAAGTGCCATCGCCGTCAATCAATATCGGGCTCGACTTGGTCTCCGGCCTGTACTTGGCCGCCAGCTCTCTCCCACCCTTCCACGTGCCCGCCTCTAGCATCTGTGCCATGCTCAACTCTACACCCTTAGCTTGAAATGTCTTTCTGACAATGACGTAAAGCTCATCCAACAATGCGAGTGTCAGCGCACGCCATTCAACAATGACGTCGCCGGTAGCATCATACAAAGGCAAGCCCGGAGTACTGCTGGCCTCGAGGCCGCTCTTCTTAATCTCATCCTTGAGAGTGAGCACACCCATGTCGACAAACAAACCACCGTTTCTGTATTCGGGCAAGCCAGTGCCTAGCTCAGTGTTTTTAGTAGAGAAGCCTAGCACACGTACAAATGGCACAGTGAGCGAGTAGCCCAGCCATTGCGTCAATTTGTGGAAAGGTTGAATATGGGAGCCAGCGGGGCCAGCCGGAAGCGCTCTTTCAAGAACAGCCAAAGGCCAGGCATCACCGATAGGTACGCCATTGATCTGGGTGCGATTTGAAGGCCATGCGGGCAGCAGAAGTTTTTGGAGCGTGCTCCACAAGATCTCATAGTCGAGAGTCTTTGAGTCGCCTGAGGCAGCAACTAGATGGTCAACCATGCCTCCAGGGCGGGCAGATTCGCCAAAAATGGACGCATTGGCTTGGATTGACTTCCCAACGCTGTTAAGAAGTTGCACACGAGACGAAATGCCGACCATGGGGTTCTCGGGAGTAATCTGGAAGTGCTTGTTGAAGACATCGTCGGTGAGAGCAATCAGGCCCTTGGCTGTAACAAAAAAAGAACGTCGTCATTAGAAGGTTGAACTGAAACGGGGGCGGGGGCGGGGTTTCTGAAATTGGGGGCTGGACTTACCGTCAACGGTTGGCGACTTATTGCTACTCAAGGCACCATCCAAGAACATGTGCAGCGAGGCTACGGCAATACCCTCGCTGCGATTATACACGTTGCCAGAGTCGGTTTCCTTGAAGGTCCAGACATCGCCAGCTCCAGCGTCTAGCAAAACCGAGATAACAAACAAGTCGATCAGCCGGCGGGTCAGCTCTGTCTTGTCGCAGCCAGCGGCCTCCCACTTTTCGAGAAGAGGAGTTATACGGTCGATAGACCCAACGTTAAAGTGTTGCCAGCGGCCGTGGGGTGGAATTGTGTTGAACTTGTCGGGGCCAAAGTCGCGCTACATGGTCAGAAAGACTCTTAGGTTAGCGGGTGGAACAAAGGCAGGCTGTTTGCTATACACAACAACATACCTCGATCACGCTGATGACAAAGTCAGCGGCAGCAGGAAGCTTGTCAGCATGGTAGTTGAAATTGGTCAAGCTACCGACTTTTGCAGCCTCAAACACAACCCTTGATCTCTCGCGCACAGCCTTGAGGCTCGTAAGATAGTTGACGACGTCGCTGTCTGCCATGGTGAAGTTCTGGGTTCTAGGCGTATTGTTTTGGGTTGAAGGACAGCTATGATGTAACTTGCAAGAAGAGAAAGCGGCAGTGTTTCAATAGATGAAGAGAAAGAAAAACGCAAGTGGCAAACAAGTTGGACCTGGGATTAGCGGTGTTGTGGTTTGGGTTGGAGAAGCTCATAAAGCGTGGAAATAGCAGGGGGAGGGGTGTAAACCAAACAAGACTAGCTGCATGTGCAGTATAGGGTTAGGGTTGGGAGTTAGGGTATGAGATACGATAAAGTATTTGTAAAGTCACATTGGGCCCAAGACTTGAAGTACATGTTGGTGACTTTGAAAAGAACCCCGACCTGACCTCAGCCTTACCGCGGGCCGTGTTTTTCCTTCGACATCTTCAGAATCTTGAAGGGGCGTCAAAATGCCTTCTATCAAGCACCCCCTACCAGGTTAAAGGGCGTGAATCCATAAGACATTGATAGAGCTGCCGCTGCCGATAAAGGATGTAGCTGATTAGGAGCTTATCAGCGAAAATAAGGTTATCATGGTTCTTGTGATCTTCACCCCCTTCACGCCCCCGACCCCCGCCAAGCTGTGCACCCACCCCCCCCAATCTGCAAACTATGCCAGCCAGGACCTCCTTCTCCAAGACAAGCTCCCTTCTTTTGATTTACCTGCTGTTCATGGGCCCTTGAACCACTGGGAAAACGGCGGCTGGTTTTGCTGCAAGTTTGGAGGAGCAGAGGCCGGCGGATTCAGCGTTTTACGTACCACATTGGTGACGTGTTAAGACAACATGCAGAGGGGAGAAAGCTGACTGCAGAAAAAGAGCAAAATGCTGGTTTACAAAGTACCCCAGGGAGCTCCAATCCGAGTCAGCCGGTCATGTGGCCATATGACTGACCGCCCCTCGCCCCTCACCTCCTCCTCCTTCTCCTCCTCCTCCTCTTTTCACTACAGCCTCCGTCTCAGCAACGAGCTTGCTGCTTTGGCGGATATAGTTGACGAAAATGGACGGGGGGGGGGGCAGGGGCCAAGCCAAGCACGCGTGAAGAACGCACTAGGAGTCAGAATGAATGGACGGGCGAATTGCTGTCAGCAGCGAATCGGAGAGCATCAACAGTGTCCATGGCAGTTAGAAGGAAGGGATGCTTTTATCTGCACTTACTTGTTCATGTCTGAGGAGATAGTATAGCATTAGATAGTGATAGTAAACAAGCAGCCTGAGACTGCACAGTGTATAGTGATAACCAGAAACTGTGGCGGACACTGTAAACTCACAGTGCGAATAAGCACTACGTAACAGCCCCTCCTCTCTCCTCCCGATCCTGCCTGGGCCCCTCGCCCTCCCTCCCCTTCTTCATTTCCTCTCCCCCCTCCAAGACTTCTTCTCGGATGAAATTCTTTTAGTATATCTTGCCCAGGTTCCCGTGCATGAGAATACGAAGACTAGCGTAAAGTTTGTCAACGTCTGTCTTTGCTTGTCTGCGTTTTGTTGAACTTGCTTGTTACCTATCTAGTCTAGTGTAGTGCAAGTGGTACCTGGATACTTTCAGCCGTGTGCTCTATCTGCTCTACGTGTACTTTTACTTCATACTGAACGTCTTCGACTTCCTCTTTTGTTCGGCTTCAGTCAATCTTCTCTTCCCTTTTTCTTCTCTGTTTTCTTTCCCTCTGGTCGACTTCACATCTCCGTCGTCCTTGACCTCCTCCTCCTCCTCCTCTGTCGTTTGTCTCCCTCTTCTGCACAATGGCGCCCAACTCATTCGCTGTCAGTGACCCTGCCTTTGCTCCTCTTCTGGAGCAACTGCGTGACCGCTCTCTACGCCCAAATGCTGTCCGTGCTATAGTCTCGTCCATGACATCGGTCCTGGCCAAAGAGGCTGTCACAGCTCCGGCCCCTGGCGAGAAGATTGCCATCATTGTGGTGCTGCGGTCGGGCCTGGCTATGATGGAATCGTTTGCTTCTCAGCTTCCTGAGGATGCTGATACTGTGATTTACCATCTCGGCTTGTTCCGCGAGAAGCACTCGCTTCAGCCCGTCGAGTACTACAACAAGCTCCCCCGCAAGGCAGATAACATCAAACACGCCTATGTGCTAGACCCTCTCGTGGCAACGGGCGGCACGGCCAAGGCTGCCATCAACATATTGAAGTAGGTCTCAGAAGCTACGCCATCTGGCCTTGGGCTGTACTATACTGTATGTAGTCTGGCATATACTAACAGCTTATTAGGGACTGGGGTATTGAGCAAATCACCTTTGCCTGCCTTCTTGCTAGTCAGTCTGGCTTGGAGTCTGCAGCAAGCTTCTGGCCTGAGAAAACCCGCTTCATCGTTGGCCACGTGGATGCCACGGTAGATGCAAAGGGATACGTGCAACCCGGCGTTGGCGATATTGGAGATCGCCTGTTTGGCACGACGGAATAGAGGATATACCATTGCTATGCTAGACTTATTGAAACTCGGGGCTCTTCTTGTACATAATTAATTGCATTTTCCAAGAGAGAGAACCGCTGGTTTGACTCGCAAGAGTGCCATCCATGCAGTAAGATACAGTGACGGCGAGACTTTTGGTTTGTTTTCGTCTTTTTCTTTTGCAGTTTGAATCCGTGGTATATGTAGTATGTATATGTGGTGCGTATTTCTATAGAGCAGAGCATCTTGTGTCCAGGAGTGCTCAACGAGATATTCTGTTTCCGCTTGCCTTTCTCCTCTGCTTCCTAGTGCCACAGCGAGGTCACAGTTTTTGTTTGTGTGTAAAACTGCCAATAGCTCCGTCCATGGACATTCATATCACCCAAAAACGAGTCCTTGTTTCCGCTCCGCAACACGGGGCCGGACGGTGCTACACAGAGGGAAACGGCAGTCGAAATATCAGCAGGCTATACATCGGTGAACTGCGTCTCGTGGCGTTGGCCTTCACTTACCTAGTATCGGCACGTTGATGCCAATCTGGCCTACATTGACTTGGCGCTGAAAGATCTGTGCGGTTACCGGACTTGAGGTGAAGAGAGTGCACCCATTGCCATCTAAAGGAAACAAGAACAGACACAAAAAAAAGAAGGTCCTGTCAGTCTGGTTTCTTCTTCAATGTACGCTCTCCTGCTTTGAGGACGCTACTACTTACACCTGTTTTCGTTGATCAGCTGGATTGCTTCCTCTAGTGTATCCACTGTTATACATGCCAGCACAGGGCCGAAAATCTCCTCTTGATAGCAGCTCATGTATGGCTTGACATTAGTCAGGATAGTCGGGCCCAGGAAGTTGCCGTTCGGATAGTCCGGGACGTGATAATTCCTGCCGTCTAGTAGCACAGTTGCCCCCTCGTCTTCGGCATTGGTGATTATCTCTTCGACTCTTTGCTTGGCGGCCCGGTTGATCAGCGGCCCGACTTCAACCGTGGGGTCAAGACCGCAGCCCAGAGCGAGTCGCTGTGAAATGCCGACCAAGTCGTTGATCCAGTCTGCTGTAGAGCCCACGAGTACTGCGACGCTGAGAGCCATGCAGCGCTGGCCAGCAGCACCAAACGCACTGCCGGCAATGGCGTACAGTGTTTTCATTTTGTTTGCATCATCGAGCACAACGCCGTGGTTCTTGCCACTGCATTCAGCTTGAATTCGCTTTCGTGTGGCCTTGGCGTGATCGTAGATGCGCTCGCCTGCGATGTCCGAGCCAACAAAACTGACGGCCCTCACGGCTGGTTGAGCCAGCAAATTGTCGACTACAAATGGCCCGCCGTGTATGACGCTCAAAACGCCGGGTGGAAAGCCAGCGGCAAGAAAGCACTCGGCCAATAACTGGGACACTGTGGGGGTCTTTTCACTAGGCTTGAGGATCATGACATTGCCAGCCAAGAGTGCGTATGGGATAGACCACAGCGGAATCATGAACGGAAAGTTGAAGGGGGTCACAGCAAGACACACGCCCAGCGGCTCATTCAAAGTGTGAATCTCGGCATGGTGGTGCGGAAAGTGTTGGCCAGAAAGCTCGTTTGCTACTGAACACGCTGTCTCTATGGCATCAAGGCCACGTTCGAACTCGGCATCTACATCGGCAAGCGTCTTGCCAACTTCGACACATAAGGCGTGGCGCTGAAGCACAGAAGAGACGGTTAGCATACCTGGCTGGGTAAGTGCACGGCAAGCTGTTTTAACTCACAATTTTCGAGCTATTTTGACGCAGAATGCTGATCAGGGTGAGCATCCGCGAGCGTCGTCTTGAAGGTGTTAGCGTGGCCCACGATACCTGAGCACTAATTGCTGTATTGACAGCCATCTGGACTTCTTCTAGCGTTGACTCTGGCACGCGTGTGATGAATGCTTGCGAAGCCTACTACCTCCAACACGCATAGTTAGAATTTAGAACGGTTGACATACGGCCCGGTCCCTCTCTCTGTCTCTCTCTGTCTCTCTGTGTGTGTGTGTGTTTACGTTGAGCAAACAGCCACTTACCGGGTCATAAACCTTGCTCCAGCATCGCGACTTGGATATCAAGAACTCATTGTAGATAAAGTTGTATGTCACGCCCTTGGCCAACGTGTTTTCGGACTCTAGCGCTGTGGCTTGGAGGCCACTCTGTGACGAAGAAGACATGCTCTCATAGCGGCTGCGTTTGCGGGGATATCCGGCATCAGATGGGGTGCGCGGTACCCGGAATTGGTCAATTTGACTAGTCTCGGGAAGACAGCTTGCTGGTGGAGTTGGTGGAGGCTGGCTTGCGGGATCCATATCTTGTGGGAAGCGAATGTGTGGTGGTGAGGACGTGTGAACTACGGAAGTGCCTGGGGTTTGTTTGGGTGAGAGACACAGTGTACGGTTAGGGTTAAGTGCTAACTGTGGCGTGTGGAGTCTGTGAATGCGTGAAACGAAGAACAATGCCGAAATGACGGCACGAAGAGACGCGATGGAAGGACGGAGAACGGGTAGCGGGAGACGGGAGACGGGGGGAGACGGAGGCTTTCCAACTAGGACAAGCCTTGGAAGAGGCCAAGTAAAAAGACAAGATGCAGAAAGTTGTCTCATTTACTTACATTACAATCTCTGACAGCCAGTCCCGTCCCAGACAGAAAGTCAGCTTTATTCCTTTTAGCGCCTACAGTCCACTAAAGCACCCCTGTATTCAGCCTCAGGGCCCCTGTATTCTTTGTTTCTTCTAGACCGACTGTCGTTGATTCATTCGACACTACATGCTTTGTCTTGGTTTGGCTATTCTTATCAACGCTGGATTGACGTCAACCAAACGTAATTTGATCCTGTTATCTCGTCCTAGTCTAGAGCTACAATGATTCGGCCTTCTACTGTCCTATCGCGACGAAAGGCGAGTGCTATTCGTAAAGACAACTAACCCCGAAGAACAACGCTTGAACCACTGCCTGATCCCATGTGAAGTTGGCCCAGGCTACCAAGATTGCACCGGCTATCAGGCAGCCCCAACTGACTGACAAGTACAGCTAAGCGATAATACAGTGTAGCTCATATGCCCGCTAACCCTAAAGAGATGCACACATGGGCTATCCCTCAGTACCATAGAAGCGGTCACCGAAGTCGCCCAAGCCGGGCGAGATGTGCCTGAGTTACGTTACGGACTCGTTAGAAGGAGAGTGCCTGACGCATTAAACTATACTGCCCATCCTCTCTTCAAAGGCTAGACTTAGACTTACTTTGATGTTGTCATGCTTAGGTCTACGCTGGCCGTGACGATGGTCAGCTTGGGAAACCTGCTAGTTACTGCTGTAATGCCGTCAAGCGATGCAATGCAGTTAACAAAGATGATGTTCTCTTCGAGCGCGCCGTTTTGCTTCAGAATGTCAATGGCTTGAGATGCTGAGCCGCCAGTGGCTAGCATAGGCTCTAATATCAAAACGGCTATTTGGGGTTCAAGGAAATAGGCGTTAGTAACGTTAGTAACGTGGTATCAGGAACGCCAGGGCCCCCTTGAGAGCACGGCGTTCTGGCGTGCAGTGTATGTGTATGTGTATGTGTAAGTGTACATGGCTGTACGGCTACGGGATTGCACAGTTGTACGGGTACGTACTGCGGCACGCCAGGTCTTGGGGAAGCTTGGAGTACAGGTGTGTAGGAAGAGCAGTCTCTTCGTTGCGTTGGATCAGTATCTTGCCAAAGCTCAACGGACCACTACACACGGGAAAGATATGGGCGTCCATGATGCAAAGTTAGCGAGGCTGGCTTCCCCTTTTCCACTTTTTGAAATGTTGGTATTGGCGCCTGGCTTCTTGTTACATGTCCCGGAAGTCTTCTCCATACCTGTAAGCATCTCTAAGACTGGACTCCATGCTGGCTCCCGCACGGAGGATACTGACGCCGCAAACCTTGCGGGTGTGCTTCAAGCCCTCGTACTTGGCTCCAATTGGGCTTGTAACGGTTACCTTCTCCGCAGGAACAAAGTCCAAGGCAGAGGCCATTAACTGTGAGCACACCCGCTCAAAGGTCATGGCAAATCGTGCAGACTCTGTTGTGCCGTCACGAAGGATAGTCATGAGCGACAAAAGATACTTGTTCTGCGGGAGGACCTTGACATTGGCTGGGATATTGGATGTCATGGCTGCGAGATGCCTGATGTGGGATATATGTGTATATACGTCTTAATGTAGACTATTCAGTATGGGGAAAAGGTAGACCAAGGTATTGTTAGACACGGGAGAAAGGCGAACAGTGTCAACGCTGGATTTGGTCTGCACTCACATAGGAATGATGACTAGAGCCGAATGCCTAGATTTCTGTCGTGCTGGAGAAGACACAAGTTGATGGGCTTATATAACAGTCAAATGACTAGCACGTCGGGCTTAGGCTATACTCCTGACCGGCAGAGACTTATCTGACAGGATATGTACACATGTGTGTGTGTGTGTGTATGTGTGTGTGTGTGTATGTGTGTGTGTGTGTATGTGTGGGTGGGTGTATGTGTGGGTGGGTGTATGTGTACTTGGTGGTGCCATTCACCTCCTTTAGGATGTGCAAAACCGCAAAAGCCAACACTAGAATATCGCCTTCGGTGACAGCTAGCAAGCCCCGGCCATGCCTAGGTCGGGATAGTGTCAGGGGGACCCTTCTCCCTTTTCTCAACACTAAGACTCCAACCCCCCCCATGCCTGGTGTGTTCGGATAAGCTTTTGTTTGGTCTAGAAGAGAGCGAGCTTTGTTCTTGAGCGCCTGTTATCCGATAGCTTGTGATAAGCTGATAGAGTCGCTATCTTTTTGAGGGAGTTGAATTTGCCGCATCTTATGTACACCCCCTTAGCCTGGCAGCCTAACGATACCCTGGCTTGACCCTGACTTGACCCTGACTTTGCTTGAGTTTCCCCCCCCCCCTCCGCCACACACTATTGCCTATCACGATTAACTCAGGAAGCATACCTGGTTGTGGCTGTATTAACGAGTAATTTGTATTGAGAAAACAAGAGCTTCAATCAACCCGTGACCCAGCCTGTTCCTATGAGTACGCCCCCACCCATCCCGTCGCCCGTCGTCCTATGTTCCCGAACTCTGCCTCCCAAGCCTTGCCTTGTTACACCGGAGCCACATGTAATCTCCTATAAATAATGGCCTAAGGGTGGCTGGCAAGTAACATTCCGTATAGCATCAGAGCAGAGCACAATCAGCGTGAAACAACGGAACAAAACCGTGGCGTAAGTGAACTCGTTAATTGATATAATACAGCTAAACGCAAAAAGCACAAACCAAAAGACATGAAATCGGGGACATGAAAAAAGTAAACAACCGAAACAAGACACTATCAGATTCATTGATATTCTTCTCTTTTTTTTTTCTTCTCTTCCATTCGTGCCGCACCAGCCCAGAACAACCTAATCTTAATCATGCCTCCGGGCTTAGTATCCGTCACCGTATCCATGACCAAAGCCAGCTGCTGCTGCTGCCGCTGGGGACTAGGTGTTGGGGCCTAGTAGTCTGAGGATATCAGACAGTTTAGGCCTTGCCCGCCTTTTTCTTGTACTGCTCCGCAGTCATAGGCTTGGTACCGAGACGGTTGTGGTTGCGGAAGAAGAGAACCTCGTTACCGGCACCCTCGGCCTCCAGACTGGGCTCAACCCATTGGCACCACCGGGTGATAGTCCACATGGCGCGTAAGAAGCCCAGAGCACCATCTTCCTTGTCAGCACGGTAGTGGGAGCCCATGACCTTCTTGATGGCCTCGGTGGCCTCCTGGGCCTTGTAGAAGGGAATAGTGCTAATGTAGTGGTGGAGAACGTGTGTCTCAATGATGTGGTGAAGAATATGGTGGCCAATGAAACCAAACTCGCGGTCAATGGTAGCAGCGGCGCCACGGACGAAGTTCCATGAATCAGCAGTGTAGTGGGGGAGAGTAGGGTCGGTGTGTTGGAGGAAAGTAATGGCAACTAAGGGAAAGAGAGTTGTGGTTAGCCCATCGGTCATGCGTATACAGCGCTTCAATTTAAACATTGTCCTTAGTCATGAAACTTACCAAGCCAATGGTTGACCCACAAGTAGGGGATCCAATACCAGACAAGCATGTTGGACCAGCCGTAGGTGTTTCCAAGATAATACAGGGCGCCAAGAGACAGAATAATACCGACATCGCTAGCAAGAATAGAAGGTATATCACGAGTCTCGAAGAGCGGGCTACGAGGGTCAAAGTGGTTGACACCACCACCAAAGCCGTTCTTCTTGCCCTTGCCACGGCCCTCGCGCTGGCGCTCGTGGTTGTTGTGGCCGGTGACGTTGCAGAGTAGGTAAAGAGGCCAGCCGAAGAGTTGCTGAGAGATCAGGCCGACGAAGGCAGCAATAGGGGTCTCCTCGGTGAGCTCGCCCAGATCTTCAGCCAGCTTTCCAAGCTTGGTGGCATGTTGCTCACGGGTACGGGGAAGGAAGACCATGTCGCGCTCCATGTGGCCAGTGGCCTTGTGGTGCTTGCCGTGAGACATCTTCCAGCTGAAGTAGGGGACCAGAAGGCAAGAGTGGAGGACAAAGCCAGTGGCGTCGTTGATAAAACGAGATTCCGAGAAAGCCTGGTGGCCGCACTCGTGAGCAATGACCCAGATACCGGTGGCGAACAGGCCCTGGGCAATGGTGTACAGAGCCCACAAAGCAGCACGAGCGTAGTAAGAAGGAACGAACTCGGGGGTCAAGTAATTGTAGGCCACGTAGAAAATGGAGGCAAGGGCACTAATGTCACGAATGATGTACAAGTAGCCATGCAGGGCAGAGCGCTGGAAGCAGTGCTTGGGAATAGCGTTGTAAATGTCCTTGATAGTGTAGTTTGGGGGTTCAAAGACATTGCCGTAAGTGTCGACGAGCTTGCCGTAGGTTTCAGGCTGAACAGTAGTCTTGGAAGCCTCAGTTTTGTCCAGAGCAACATCATCAGAAGCTACAGAGGATAAAGAGGTTGACGAGGTTGAGGCAGCAGGGCTTTCATACGGGGTGCCGTCTGAGGGAGTAGACGCACCAGCACCAGCACGGCGAGTGGCCGACTTGCCAGTGCTCACAGCAGACGAGGCCATTGTGAGGAAGTGGTGTGGAATGAAAGAAGAAGAAGGAAATGTGCGTGAGTTCCCAACGAAACACAGATTCCACTGGGAGAAGAAAAGACAAAAAAAAAAAAAAAAAGAAAAGGGAGCTCGAGGGGAAACCAGAGAATAAAAAGATTGGCAGGAGAGAGAAACAGAAAAAGGAAGGAGGGGACACCAAAACGCAAATTTAGCTGCCGGTACAACAGACAGGGATTGTGCTGGGGAGGGGGCGAGGCCTTTGTTAAGATTTTGTATATTTTATTTCTTTTTTATTTCTTTTTTTTTTTTTGTTTTTGGAAGGGGCGAGGAGAGGAGAGGAGAGGAGAATAGAGCAGAGGGAAGGAGGGGCTGAAGCAGAGGAGAGAAAAAAAAGAGCAAGAGCGTCTCCGTTTGCTCTGTTTATATGATGAAGAAGGAAAGAGGTGAGATGAGGTAAGGAGGAGGTAAGGTTGAGAGGGTTGAGCAGCGAAGAGGCTCTGGCGGTGTTTGTGTTTTTGTAGTACTGTGTACTGCGGCCGGACTGGACAACTACTACAACGGCAAGTGCCTGTCCGGCGATACGTCTAGTTGTCTTTTCTATCGGAAGTAAATTTTTCATAATTTACTACAATTAAGTGATTGATCGACGTCCTTTTTATTTTATCGTGCAGTGCAGGCTTGTGGGTTGTAACGTTGGGGGGGGGTTTGGGTTTGAAAGAGAGGCATGTACAATGTACATGGGTTTGTTTGTTCTAGCCGTACAGTGTGTACATCCATCCATCTCCCCCCATGCAGACATGTATGTGTATGTATTTACTTACATGATGATACGACAGAAACCCTGGAATCAATGATGTCTTTTTTTTTTTTTGTTGGTTCCCAGCGCCGGAAGCTAGACTCAAAGTTCCGGGGAGGAGGGGGCTCTGGGTTCCGCAAGATATGGCGGATAAGGCCGAGATTCCTCATTTTCCCTATTTCTCACCCTCAAACCTAGTTGTCAGACAGCAGCCACTAATGGCGAATTTCCAGACTGGGGTTTAGTGTATAATATAACACCCAACACCCCCGCCCCTCCATACATGACCAAGACGTACGCTCTGATACTGCTCGCATGTGATTGGACAGTAGCTTTTGATGGATTACACTCCTCCAACCCATTTGGAAGTGCGGATATACGGATCAAGGTAACAACACATTGAGGAGGCTCCTTCTTCTGCCACATATCTGGCACGGGCAAACGGGCAAACGGGCAAAGCAAAAACTTCTCGGCTATACAGGAATCCACACCTTTTTGCCTTTAGGTGTGGTGGACAGACAGGCTCAGGAAAAAAAAGCGTCCTCCACTCGGCGGCTTGACCTCGCCATGGAGGGATGGAAAAAGGTTGATGATGGTGAGGGGAGGAACACACACACACACACACTCGGCCAACAGACACACGAATCCGCACAGACAAAATTAGGTCATCGAAGTGTGTGTGTGTGTGTGTCTATGTTGCTGCATGTTTCTCATCTTTGGTCTGCTACGGCGTCCCGTACTACTGGTAAGCATAACAATGCAGTGCAGTCTGTCTGGCCTCGATCAGTCCGGAACCTGGGCACAGTTCTATAAGGGGCCCATTGATAAGACTACAGCGATGTTCCAGTAGTGAAATGCCGGACGTCTGGGCCATAATTCAAAGATTGTTAGTGTTGCCTTAGTGCTTAGGGGGGGCGAAACGAAACTCGAAACGGTGTTTTTTTTTTTTTTTTTTTTTTTGGCAGCTGCAGGGAAGTGGCCAAGAAGAGAAGAAATAAGGAAGGAAGTGATTCATCAAACATAACAAAGGCAATAACCTGCGATAGCAAAGAATACGTCGTGACCTGCATGACGCCCTAAGAAGAAGCGCTGGATGCATGTGTATGTGTGTGTGTGTGTGTGTTTTTTTTTTTTTTTTTTTTTTTTTTTCGCTCGATTTATCATTGATTTTATCCATGCTTTTTCTCGTCCCTGGTTGCGTCTTCCTCCCCAACCCAAGGGACAGCCACAGCCAAACAAACGTCCAATCCCAACTGGACAGACAGCGCTATCGAAGCTATGGAAGAGAAGAGGGGAGGAACGGGACCCTGGAAAAGAACAGCGTCGCCCCCCCCCCCCCCCCCCCCGCTCTTCTCTCTTGTACTTGTGTAAGTCGCTCAAGCCCAACACTTTGTTGGGAAGCAGTGGAGCTCCTAGCACTCTTTCCTTGTCTGCGGGTTAACTCTCGGCTTAAACTTAGTCCGTACCTGCCATGTGCGAGAAATGAAAAAATAAATAAGTGGTGATAATAATAATGATAATAATAAAAATAAAAATAAAAATAAAAAAGCATCATCCCACCACGGCAAGCACATGCATAGATGTACACTGCGATGTACACTGCAATGTACACTATACCTCTACGCCATCACATCACCTGCCATATACACCTTATCATCATCAGTCTCAGTATCAACTCACATGCGGCCTTCTGATTTGTGATAGATGCACACACGCATGCACATATTCCACTCCTTCTTTCCTCCTTTATACCCGTCCACATACTGTATGCGTACTCTCAACTCCAAAAAAAACCCGAAGAAAAAAAAAAAAGTCTCATCGGCACGTACTGATATTCATAACGCTCACTCGGCCGGCCGGCCGCTGGCCCAGTGCACTCTGGTCCTTTGTTCTCTCCCGCAAATCATCTCTGCGTTGTATCATTCGTTTGCGCTTCTGTTGCAACGCCGGGCTTGGCCTTTTCACTTGATAATGAGGGGGCGTTGGGTGGTGGAGCGCCTCCTCCCCCAGATCTCTGGGCTGCCTTGCGCCCATGACCTTGGGATAAGTTGCTTCAAATTTAACTCATAGTCGCAACTTTGGATGCCACTGACACTTTGATCAACGGCCAGCGACGTGCGCCTGCTCTGCCCTGCCCTGCCCTGCCCTGCCATCAGACGATTATTGGCTATAGTCATATCACTCTGAAAATAGCTCCAAATATGTGGTCGTTCTCACAATCCTCAAGCATGTGATAATGCATCTTGCGAAGATCGTTTCTTACTTCTTCGCTATCGCCCAGCCTAAAGCAACGTTGATATCTGCGTTGCTACCACCACGACACAAGACAGAGCCCGATGTGAAGATCAAAGATGTGGCGGGCAAGCGGGCAGGCGGGCAGGCAGATCTTATCCTAGCATAACCAGTAGCATGGTCTGCAACCTGAACAGACGAGCCTACATCCAACAGCCAGCCAGCAGCCAACTGAAGCAGCCTTCGTCTATCAATCCCAATAAAGGAAAGAAAAAAAACACCTCAGACAAGAGGGAAAAGGTATGGCAGCCAGTCATGCAACGCAACGCTACGCAACGCTACGCTACGCAAAAGCCATGACCACTCCAACGCCTCAACAAAAACCCCCCATCCCATCAACGTGTACAAGCGTGCATATGAATGTATGTATGTACCGATGTACGTACACTACCTCTGTTCCTGTCTGGACGCTTGGCCCCCTCTCCCTGTCTCTTCCCCAACAAACTAAACAATCTTCCTCTACGGTACCGTTTAGTAGTCTGACCCTCCCGCCCTAGACCGTTAGACCGTTGATTTTCACAAGTTTCTTCATTTCTTTTCTGCGCTTGCACCCTTCCGGCTAGGGACCAGGCAAGACACAGTGTTCTAGATTATGAAGATATATAATAATAATAATAATAATAATATCCAAAAAAAATAGAAAAATAAAATAAAATAAAATAAACAGTCAGAACTATACCCCCCCTTTCCCCCCCAACCCTTCAGGCACCAAGCCCACGCCCTCCTGTAAGCCAGCCTCTGTCCCCCACCTTAGTCTACATCGCCAAGTCTCCCAAGTGTATGATGCCAAAGTTAGAAGCCTGCCCGGCCCTCTGACCCATTGGCCCATATCATCCAGTGCGCAATGCTGGACGGAACCCGCTGTCCACTGGCATCATTCGCATGCATCGACAGGGCCAACGCCAACGCCAATAGTTGTAACACATAACCTTTGCCGTCGTCTTGCCCTTTCCGACCCGGGCCCTCAAACCTCAGGTAGGTAGGGTCGGTGAGGGTGGGTGAGGCATTACATGCACAGTAACCATCTGTCAGAAGATCCGTGCTGTGCTTAGCGGTGCTGTGCGGCCGCCAACACCATGTATACTACACACAAACGTATAGCATTAATAATCAGGCGGGCAAGCAAAAGCTCATGTGAGTCTAGAAGAGATTCAACAAATGAAACAAGGAGAGAAAAAGTCCTCTCCTCCCCAAAAGAAAGGCTCCAATCTCCCTCCCCCCCCCCCCCCTCCCAAAAGTAGGAAGAGGGAGGATGCCCGGGGTGTCGTGATGCGATGAACGCGCCGGGCACGTCTACGTTGTCTCATGTGGTCATCCGCCATGACACCAACAGTCAAGAGATTTGTCAAGAGAAAACCAGCGGGATCCTGTTTTATTATTTCTGCGAGTATGCCTGTCCTATCAGCAGCGCCTTTTTTTTTGTTGATCTGCAAAGCAAAGGATATCAGAGACCAACGCCATGGATTTGCACTATTCGCCCAACATACCATACTGCTGGCCTGCAGCTTAATGGAGGGGGGAAGCAGATAAAGGATCCCGTGTTCTCTCCGAGCTATGATCATATGCAAGAGAGCGCAGTGATATCGGAACATACATCAAATACATGAAAGACAGTTGCAAAAAAAAAAAAGAAAGAAAAAAAAGGAAAAGCAAAGGAGGATCCATTGGAGAGTATCGTGTCAATACTGAGCAGGGAATGTCAGAGAGTAAATTGCATATCGGGGACATGAAGCACCGCATGTTCTCACACGGTCGCTCACCGCACTATCAATGACCAAGACGGAGAGGTCAGAGCCCCGAGTTTCCCGTAGACTCTGGCCATGTATCTGAGTTCAGGCCTGCTTGATTCTACGTAGCATGCTCCTCATCTTACTTGTCTTGGGGAAACAAATTTCACCGCTTCGTCACATATCACCCACCAATCAACTGCCTACCAACCATGAAACGATTTATCCTGGTATATAGACGGAGTATAACACTAAGGTATTAGCAGACCAGCACGTACTATTGCCTAGACCAAAGGTACTTTCCCATAACCTGACATCATACAAAACATGTCTGGACCTATACCACATATAGCCCCCAATCTATAGGAGCTTCCAGGTCTCATGGCGCACCCACCGTCAGTAGGTCAAGCCCCTCTTCCAGCTCTTTCTTACCAGGCATTTTACCCAGTCTCATCAACTCGGCCGACTGAACCATGACTGGGTCTCTACCCATCGTCGCCACCGCTACAACTGTGTCGCCTTTGGTGTAGTACGCCACGAAAGCCCCTTCCAAAGGCGAACCATGTATCACGATGTCCTCGAATCCCATCGATGTATTGCCACAATACCGCAACTGCGCCGAAAGTGCAGACCAAAACACAGGGATAAATAACTCCGGCTCTGGCCCAGCCACACCTGCAATATGTCCCGCTGCAATGCGCCCCGAGTTCTGTGCCACATTCCAGTGCTCAATACGTGTTGGTGCACCCGTGCCGCCCGGACCCCGATACGGCGCCTTGGCAATGTCACCCAAAGCATAGACATTGTCCAATCCGTTGACTTGATAAAAGCCATTGGTCGCTAGCGAGCCATCCGACTCCAGACTGAATGCCGAGTTTCCTGCCAAGAACTTGGTTGCCGGCTTGACGCCGACACCAAGAATGACTAGATCTGCAGGAAGTGATGTTCCGTCCTCCAGTTCCACAGAGCCAACAGTCGAAGGACTCTCAGAAGACGCAACAGCACGCTTTGTCGAGGCCGAAAGATAAAACTTGACGCCCTTAGCTTCTAGACCCTTTTGGATACCAGCGCCAACAGCAGGGCCGAGAATCTTGCCAAGAGGTACCTTTTCACGGCCAATGACACAGACGGTGTTGTCGGCCGCAGTAGCATTTGCAACCTCAAGCCCGATAAACGATGAGCCAATAATAACAATCTTCTTCCCCTTAGAGCCGATAGCAGCGGAAATAGCTTCGGCATTCTCCGCCGACCGAATGGTGAAGACGTTCTTGAGTGAGCCATCCAAGCCATCAAGAGGTAGCAAGTTTGCTGTGCTGCCAGTTGCTAGCACCAGTTTTCCATATGAGAACGTTCTTCCCCCTGCTGTACGAACCTGCTTGTCGGAGACTTGAACATCTGTGACTTCATCATACACAAATGTTACGCTACCCTCATCATACCACTCTTGAGGGCGCAAAGCTATCTTTGCAGGATCTCCAATCAGAGCCTTTGAGAGCTTTGGGCGGTCAATAGGCAGGTAGCCTTCCTGGGAAATGACGGTAATGCTTCCAGCATATCCCTTATGGCGGAGTTCTTCGACCAGACCAATCGTGGCACTACCACCGCCCACAACCACAACGCCGCCATCTTGGGGTTTCGTGTCGTCGGTGGAAGGGGAGCACTTGAACCGGGGCTTTCGACGGCCAGCTTTCAGGACAGCAGGCTCACCAGTGACGTAAACGGATCCATTGCGTTCAGACACTTTGAAGGTAGGAAGAGGGTCGAGGGCGGGGGCGTCTTCTATATCGCCAGTTTTGGCACTGAAGCAAGCTACACAAAACAAACAGCAGTTAATAATCCGCCCTCCTTCTGAAAAGGTAACGAAAAAGAGAGAAAAGAAAAAAACTGGAAACCGTAGGACCTACCGCCATGCCACGGGCAGGTGATGCGTCCATCTTTAGTGACAACGCCCTTGATTAGTGGTGCGCCATAATGGGTGCACTTGGCACCTAGCGCCTGGACAGTTCCTTCAGTGTTGACCAGGAGGACTTTGGCGCCTTCAAGCCCCTCGACCTCAGCTTCCACCTTGTCGCCAACATTTTGGGGAAGAGCAGTGATGTCCTTGAGCTTGTACTCGGAGGCCATAGTGAGGAAGTGTGAGTTTTGTAGGACAAATCAGATGTAGTTGGTGAGAGAGTGTGTTGAAAAAAAAAAAAAACAATGAGCAAGTTTACCTCCAGAAGAGGGGAGGGGCAAAAGATATAAGCAAAGCTGAGAGTCCGCATGGCAGGTTCAGCCAGATATATCAATGGCACGTCCCACACGGCAAAGCATACACAGCATGCGTACAGGTATACGTATGTCCCTGTACTTGAATATACACAAGTATCTGCCAAGATCTATGGCAAGGTCTGCAAAGCTAACAATAACCCCGCCGCCTCCTTACATAACAGACAGACCACTTATCAAGAAACCTTCGTTAGCAAACAACATAATGGCGTGTCTTTGGTAAGATCTGTTCCCCAGAAAATGGGCATCTCGCCGCGCGGGAGCTCCTATAACTATAGGAGATTGAAGAGATGCCAAGATTGGTATGCCTTGCAGCCAATCATCGTGGTGGGTTTTAGAGCCAAGTGCTGTGATTGGCTGTGCTATGATGCAGGGCTACAGAAACGGGAGCGTGACGATGTACATTTTAGGTTCTAGACCAACTCTAGTAGGTCATCCAACGGCAGATAGGAGAGTCTCTCTAAACCCTTGTACTCCAGGCGACTCAATGCAACTCACAAACACACTAACCCTAACTGACTCACCCTCCACAAATCAGGACTACTTTTAATGGCGGAGTAGGAAATACAAGCCTGAAGAGGAACATTAAGATTTGAGAAAAAACTGGGCCTTAGATAGAGTGAAGAGTATTTGCCCTACCCCTCTTTCCATATATACTAGCTACTTTTCTCAGATAAGCATCTCTCTCGTCTTATCTATTCTCCCGAACATTCTCCGGAGCACTCACAAAAGTTCTCTCTCTCTCATCAAGAGCTAACCCTAGTAGCAGATAGTCACATGATTCATTTTTATGGATCAAAGCTAAGCTGGGTGATGCTATACCCTAAATTAATCTCACCACATTGGGTTTATGGCTTCTACCATCACCTGTTCACGTTTCTCTTCCAAAGAATTCCAAGCACCAGAACATCCCCGCATATTAACAGAAGAACAAATACTTTTCTTTCCATACCTCTGCCCGAAAGATCTAATTTGCCTATTTTACTCTTACCATCTCTACGCAACAATCTCCTCAGTCTCCTCTAGTACGTCCTCAATCACCTCTTCCACAGTAGCCTGGGCCGTCTCAGGGACCTCAAGAGAAGCGGTCTTACGCTGCAACAGATCAACAACAGGATCCGCAGGTAGGCCAAGAGCCTTGCGCTCCTCGGCAACCTCAGCCACAATGCTGTTGTAAAACTCGTACCACTCGAGGAGCTTGTTGCGACGGGCATCAACAACAGCCTGGTCGGCCGAAGCACCGCGCTCAGCATCCTCCTGCTCAAACACACGTGAGTACTCACGCAGGTTCTTGCGGATAGCCTTCTGCTCTTCCTTGGTCAAGAGCGTAGGAGGACGGGGGCGCCATGACAGAAGCTTGAATTTTTCAAGGTGCTCCTCACGTAGAAGCTCACCGCGGAAGTCGTAGATATGGTAGCCGTTTTCAACCTAGAGAGTAAAAGAAAAGGAAAAACCCCAATGTTAGTAGCTTGGTCATCAAAAAGTCCACAGTTTCTTCAGGACTTACGCCATGCTTCCAGAAGGAGGACCAGGTGGCTATGTAGCGACCAGAGGGATCCCATTCCAGATCGGTGACACCGTAGTGATCAGCAACGTTCATAAGCTGAAGGTTAGCCATTAGATCCTTCTCGGCCTCAGGCTTCTCGCCCTCAAAATCGACATCGTAGAACTCCAGGTCAGATGTTTGCTGGTTGTGGACTGTGGCAATAACGACAAAACGACCACGCGGAGACCAGTAAATAGCGTTGCTGCTCTTCTTTTCAAGTGTCCGGAGATGCTTGAAGTTGCCGGGATGGGGGCCCTTGATCTTCTCAGGGCAGTAAACCGAAACCGAAGACTTAACAGACACAACAGCGCCAGCAGGTGTCTCGGGAGTAGTGATGATAATGAAACGGTCGCCCTTGGGCTCCCAAGAAAAGTTGCGGACAATATCCTTGATAGAGCTGACAACCTCGACAGGCACACCCTTCTCGCGGATACGGAAGATTTCAAGGGTAGCCTCTTGGAACTTCTTGGACTTGGAGTGGCGATCAACCTTGACGCATAGATACTTGGCATCAGATTGCCAATGAAGCTTGGCATCAGTGACACTAAACAAGTTGAGGGTGCGAACAATTTCCTTGGAAGGAATGCTCATCAGACCGACCTTGGCAGGGTTGCTGCCCATTTCGGGGGTCCAGTAACACAGAAGCTGCTCGTAGGTCTTGACACCCTCACGCTGAGGAGTGGCAGGAGCCCACTCAAACTCCATAACGCCATCAATCTTGATGCTGGACTTGTCCATCAGGTTCATGCGGGGGAGTTCGTAGACAGAGAGAGACTGGCCAGGGTTGATACGAGCGACATACTTGTCATCAGCGGACCATTTGAACACGGGCCAGTTGGCAAAGGGGCGCTTGCCAGTGCCATCCTCAGTGGGAACTTCCAGGTTGGTGAAAGAACGAAGGGGGACTCCAGTTTCAATATCCCAGATGACAAAGTTTTTGCCGTCGTCGTCAATAGACAGAACAGGATGGCCGTCCTCGGGGATGCTGATAGGGCGAGCAGACCAGGTAGTCATGTACTTCTCAGTGTTGGAGAAGTGAACCAGGTTGCAGTAAGGGTGAGCAAATCTGCGGAGGCGGCTCCACGAATCACCACCCCATAATTGCACGCCCTGAGCGTGAGCCGATGTGAGGTAGGTACCGAGAGGAGACCATTGAACAAAAGTCTCTGTCCAATTTTGGCGGGTGACAATGTTTTCCGGGTTCTCCTTGTCGTTGTTCCAGAAAATGCCAACTTGATCGCCGTGTTGCATCACGAACTGATCGCGGCCACGCTCGCTAGGGTCGGACATAAAAGAGCGTAGGTGTTCCTTTTTCTGGAAGGGCTCAATCTCAGGGGGGACATAAGTCTCAGAAATACGGCCCTCGCGGCCATAACGATCGACATCAGACATCTTGTTCACACGCAGAGTGTGCTTCTTATCCAGGGCCACGCCATCTAGCTGGCGGACGGCATTGGCGGCCTCATTGGGGGTGTTATATTCGACAAAGGCAAATCTGTATTGAATTAGATATCATGCGCGCTACGCTGGATACGTGCATAGGTAAAAATTGGGACGACAAAGAAACCACTTACTTGAGCGACTTGCCATTCTCACCCATGGGCATGTATATGGAGTCCTCGCGGACATTGCCGGCTGTAACTAGCTTCTTGTTTAAGAAACGAACAAGTTTGGGCTTCTGCTCCTCGGTGACTTCAGGCAAACCATCAACGACGATAAAGGTGTCGTAGCCAGACTCCAGCTGAACCTCGAACTTTTCGCGCAGATCAGACAGATCAATCTCCTCCTCATCCCATTCATCTTCATCAAGGTCCGCCTCGCGGAGGTGATCGAAAGAGGGCGCCATTTTGGAACTTTGTAGTCGTCGAAGAGATGTAATTTTCGTCGCGGGGCAGGGAGACAGGCGGGGTGGGCTCAAGTCAATGAGTCTTCCAGTGGTTCGAAAAGAGTTGCGAATATTTCGGTGACACAAATAGAGAGTCTGACGTGTGCTAGCAGCAACGATACTAGTTCAGTCAATGTGATGATATTATGAAGACCCAAGTCTTTTTTCTTCTTCTGCAGAAGGAATAATAAGCCAACTGATGATAGAATGAGGCTCCCATTCACTATTGAAAAATTGTGGGATTGAATTTCAGCCGACGTCTTTTTTTCGAGGGTGTGTGCGGGGGGCCGTGTCAAGACAGTGTAAAGACAAGTTAAACCGGAGCTTCAGGGTGTGATAACGCCTTTACACAGTGCTATCACTACGGCTTGGTCTGGGGCAGTGGGAGATCTACGGCTAATCTGGGCCTCTCCTCACCGAAGCGAAAGGCCCCATCTTAGACCTGGCATAGAGGGAGGGAAGGAGGGCAGTTTGTAGCCAGGGGTTACCAGCTGCAAGTAGAGAGGGACAGCAAAGGACAAAGGAGGGGCAGAACGGACAAGCTCCAGGCTGAAAATTTCCAGCATCGCTAGGCTTTGAAAGCAGGCTTATTTAGGAGCAGCCACCTCACTACAAGCCAGATCACCAACTAAACATCGCGACTGGATCCTCTTGCTCAACAGCCGCGACTTATTTGGTTTCCTTCCAGTTCCATCTATCATTCAGTCCATTGTTTGTTTACTGGATACCCCGCACTCATAATTGCAGTAATGGTGAGTTGAAGAGCTGGATTGTTGGATTCTTGACGCTTCTAATGCCGTTGCCCCTTCGCGGCCAATATCAACAAATGTGACCCTCCTAACAAAAAACCTTTGGTTTCGCAGTCTTCTTTCAGCCCTACCCAGATCTTTGAGGACGGCACCACCCAAGAAAAGGGTGAGAATGCCCGTCTGTCAGCTTTTGTCGGTGCTATTGCCGTTGGTGATTTAGTCAAGAGCACTCTTGGTCCCAAGGGCATGGATAAGATTCTTCAGTCCGCGTAGGTTTTCCCCTTGATGTTTATTTGACTACCGTACAACAAGCATATGCTTCTTGTAAATATATAGTTATGAAACACCCGCTCTTGATACTAACTTGGTGTGGTCTTCAACTAAAGCTCGACCGGCGAGATCATGGTGACAAACGACGGTGCCACTATCCTCAAAGCCATTGCTCTCGACAACGCCGCTGCGAAAGTCCTTGTCAATATTTCCAAGGTTCAGGATGACGAAGTTGGCGATGGCACAACCTCGGTTGCCGTTTTGGCTGCTGAGCTACTTCGTGAGGCTGAGAAGCTTGTCGACAAGAAAATTCATCCCCAGACTATCATCGAGGGCTATCGGATAGCCTCTAGCGCTGCTCTGCAGGCTCTTGAAGCCTCTGCTGTTAACCACAGCAACGACCCCGCAGCCTTCCGTCAAGATCTACTTGCCATTGCCCGGACGACCCTCAGCTCTAAAGTTCTTGCTCAAGACCGTGACCAGTTTGCCGAGCTTGCCGTTGACGCTGTCCTTAGACTTGGAAAGACCACCGATCTAAGCCATATCCAGATCATCAAGAAGGCCGGTGGAAAGCTGTGCGAGTCCTATCTGGATGAGGGATTCATCCTAGACAAGAAAATTGGTGTCAATCAGCCCAAGAGACTAGAAAAGGCCAAGATTCTGATCGCTAATACCTCCATGGACACGGACAAGGTCAAGATTTTTGGTGCACGCGTGAAGGTGAGCTCGACCGGCAAACTAGCTGAGCTGGAGAAGGCTGAGAAGGAGAAGATGAAGGCCAAGGTTGAGAAGATCAAGGCGCACGGCATCAACTGCTTCATCAACCGCCAGCTTATTTACAACTGGCCTGAGCAACTATTCACCGATGCTGGCATCATGTCCATTGAACACGCCGATTTTGACGGTATTGAACGCCTCGCCTTTGTCACTGGTGGTGAGATTACTTCCACCTTTGACCACCCCGACCAGGTCAAGCTGGGCTCATGTGACTTGATCGAGGAAGTTATGATTGGCGAGGACACGCTGATCAAGTTTTCTGGTGTTGCTGCTGGCCAAGCTTGCACTGTTGTGCTGCGCGGTGCTACTGAACAGCTGCTCGACGAGGCCGAACGCAGTCTGCACGATGCGTTGGCCGTGCTTTCTCAGACTGTCAAGGAACCTCGCACTACCCTAGGTGGTGGCTGTGCAGAAATGCTTATGGCTAAAGCTGTCGAGGGCGCTGCTACTCGCGTTGAAGGCAAGCGCCAGATGGCTGTGCAGAGCTTTGCTTCTGCCCTGCGCCAGCTGCCTACCATTCTGGCCGACAATGCCGGTCTTGACTCAGGCGACTTAGTTTCCCGCCTACGCAAGGCTATTTACGATGGCATGACTACGTACGGTTTGGACCTGTTGACACCTGGCGGAGGTATCGCTGATATGCGTGATAAGGGCGTCATGGAGGCGTATAAGCTGAAGAAGTCTGTTGTGTCATCGGCCAGTGAGGCTGCAGAGGTAAGTTTTAGTTTGATTCCAACCTCCTTAATCCAAGCGGTGAAATTACTTTTTGATACTGACATATTCTCTAGCTACTTCTGAGAGTGGACGACATCATACGTGCAGCACCGCGGGCGAGAGAAAGACATTAGATGCCTAAACTTGTCAAACATAAAACAAAAAAAGAAATTCCCTTTCAAAATCTTTCGAGATGCTATACCCAATCCAGAACCTTTTTTTTTCCCTCCTATCCTTTCCATATTTCTAACTCCGGTGCGACATCTTCCTACTTACTTACTTACTAGTACCTATTCAAAATTCATGTTCACACATCACAATGACCAATAGATCATAAAAAGAAAAACAAGAGGCATATCGTCGAAAGACTCTAAATGAGCATTACGAACTGTAGTACTATTCCAATTGGGTTGGAATATTTAAACTATCATAAAGCGTGAAAGAACAAGTATTGGACAAGTTGCGAAAAGAAAAAAAAAAAAAAGGAAAAATAAGATGACCTCCCTATCATATTAAACAAGAAAAAGATAAAAAAAAAAAAGTATCTCGCATCATTAGGAGAAAGAAAGAAGGAAAGAAAATAAAAGTCTAGAACGGGTAAATTAAAAAGCTCATAAAGTATATCGTTGCATTAGAAAAGGGTTGATAGGTGGAATCAACTGAAATAAGCTGGGCTTCGTTGGCTTAATATGCGTTAGATTTTGCCAGCCTCGCGCACCAGTTTGATCCAAGTGTCCTCAGCACCAATCTCCGCCACGGCTTTTCGTGGCTTTTTCAAGCCCTCGAGAACCTCGGTGACGTCCTCGAGCGTTTTGCAAGCAAAAAGATCGCCCTCATTCCGAATCATCAGGGCCACGGCTGCTCGCACTATTACTGCGTCTCCCTCAAAGACATAGATATCCCATAATCTGGCAGCCTCGTCGATAGCTAGACAGCTAGTAAATAGGGCGGTAAATATATAATTTAAAAAGGCGTCGGGCCCAGACGGCATAATGGACCCATCAGGCGTTTGTGATGTAGAAGCAGCGCTGGGAAGGGTATTGATGTGATCATACAGAGGGCGAGATCTATCTTTAAGAGTTTTCAGGACAAGGTTATAGGCTGAGGACTTGGCACCATCGTCATGAGTAAAGAAGGATAGCGGTAGCGGGCGGTTTAAAACGTTGGCTAGGGCAATGAAAGCATCGGTGATATTAGGAAGATTGAGAAGTAGCAAGGCGGCAATGGTCTAATAGTCATAAGTTAGTATCAGTATGCCAAAGGAGTTTGACAGAAAGAGAATTACAACTTACATTACATCCAGAGATATATCCAATATCGCCACGGTACATGGAATAGGCGCACAGAATATTTATCAACCCTTCATGTAAGGGACCTCCGGCTTGAAATATTTTGAGCTCCATCCATGTATTCTGCTCGACGTCTCTGCGTGCCGCAGAAAACCACTCTACTTTGCGAGCATCCTCGGGATCGCCCTTACCATCTGCAACCCGAGTTTCAACTTCATGAACTCTCTTGAGGGCAGCCTCAAACGAACCACTAGTAAGACCAAGTTCGTTTCCGATAGCACGGGCCCAGACTATGCCACGACTACGCGGTGCGACGCCCTGCCACCAAAGCTCACGAGTCTTGCGTTCACGGATAGCATCCGGCCATCGGGGAATAATGTCATCCTCCCAGACTCGTATCATTGTCTCGGCATTAGAGTCACGGCTAGCTTTAGAGGCGGCTTTTGCTGCCTCGCGCTTACGCTCAGCCTCCAAGCTCTTAGCCATCATTTTCTGGTATTCCTTGAGGTGTCTTTTTTCTTCGTTGGGATCCTTAGGTGGGAGCCATGAAGGGCGCGTTCTGGAGAGAACAGCTTCTTTCTCTTTTGATACAGGCAAAGGATCAACCATGCCATCAGATTTGCGTAAAGGCGGTAATTCTGGCAGGGGTGACCGACTTCTTTGCCGATTACGTTCTTGAACCATAGTGTCTAATGATTGGCGAGAAGAGCCCCATGTAGCCGGTCTCTCGGCACGGCTAGTACTTTGGTGTTCCTCAAGCTTTTCGGTAAGCATGCGGGCCTCTGGACTCAACTCGGCCATGGCAAGATTCCAACTGCGTGCCCGCATCTTAAGAGGGGCAGCGAGGACTCCGCCATTGGAAGAGTCTTCCCCAAGGCCAGAATCAGACTTCCAACTGGGATACTTGAGACTCCCCTGCGCAGTGGCCACGGCAGGCGTGCCGTTCCCAGCTGGACGGGGTTTGGATCTACTTGGAGAGGGCGAGGGAGGGCCGCGACTTGATCGACGACTTGAGACTCGTTCGTTCACTGGACGGGGCGAAATTGGGACATTGTCGAGAATCATGCCGTCGGGAATATCGTTGTCGTCATCTTCATCACACTCACGCTCGAGTTCGAGGGAGGACTTGCGTGAATGGTTGGCTTGCCAGCTCATTCGCCGAGGCTTGGGAACTAGCTTAGGGTCATCACGCATGATAGGACTGCGACTGCGACTTTGGCTCTGGGTTCGCATAGGAAGAGGCATTCCCCCTACGCCATTATGAGGACGATTGAGGCTATTGGGGCTGGTTAGACCCGTTAATGAACCGGTATTTGTATTCCGAAAGTTGGTATTAATATTGGCTTGACGTATATGTGACCTGAGGCTCAGGAGTTCGGGGCGTGGGCGACCATTGGACACAGGAGAGGCCAAAGGCATGCGAGCTTTACTGGGAGCTGAAGCAGTGAGTTGGCGAGAAGGGGTCGAGCTTTTTGGGGTAGGTCCGGGCGCAGATGAGGAGAGAGTGGTGGGAACAGAAGCCAGCGGAACGGGGTCATGGATAGAGGCCAATGAACGAGTTGAAAGTGAAGCATCGTACATGGAATGATAAGGGATTTTTGGGGTCAATGAAACATCATCCAGGCCAATGTCTTCGAAATTGCTAACGTCGGAAAGAGTGCCATCGTCGAATGGTGCTGATGCACGCGAAGAGCTCTTTGATGTCGTCATACCGATTGGAGAGGGGCTTAAAAAAGCGTATGACAGGTTTATCAGAGAAACATGCGAAAAAAAAGTGTTGAAAAAAAACTGTGAGCGTAGGTATGTAGTCGGCAAGCTGGCAGTGACGATGAAGGGAGACCTTGTGTAAGGGCCTTGCTGTGGAATTCGCAGATGGAGCGGCGGGTGACTTGTTGGGGGTTAGATTGATAACAGGTTTATGGATATAGTGGGCTTTTGCTTAGTGGGACTCTGGATGATGCGTGGATATCTAAATGCGGGACACGGTGCAGATAATTAGGCTTCAATTCAGACTTCAGCTTGAGATTGAGATCGTGAGGACTGATGGCACATAAAATCAAGACAAAAATGGTGTGACGACGGCCTTAAAGGAGAAAATTGTAGCTTCAAGAGATACGAATAAGAAGCGAGATGTGGTAATAAAAAAAAAGGTAAAAAAAAAAGGAAAAAAAAAATAGCACTACGAATGGAAGAAGAAGAAGAAAAAGAAGATATTAACTGTAAACGTAGATCAGCAGGCGAGGCAAAGAAGAATGAGAAAGAGAAAGTGACGGCAAATAGAAGAGGAAAAGGAGTAGTAGCATGACAGGTTTCCACAGAGAGCGAGAGGGAAAGAGAGAGAGCCAGAAGACGCAATGATGGTGAGCCAGAGGAAGAAGGAAAAGAAGAGGAAATAAAGAGAGGATGAAGAATGAGGAGATGGAAAATCAAACAAGGATAGAGGAAGGAAAATAAGGATGAGAATCAGGGAAAGCAAGGAGGAAATAGAAGATCAAGTTAAAGCAATTGAGGAAAGAACACACGCAGCCCTAGAAACCCGCCTACCGTAACAAACATCAACAAAGAGGAAGGAAGGGGACAAGTAAATTGGTAAATGTACAGTAAATAAGCTAGATACGGCAGGCACGCAGCACGGGTTTGGGTAGCTGTGCCGCCCCGTCAAGTGGATCTTGCCAAATTTCGGGTTTGGAGGTTTTGGCAGTAGCTCAGATTCTTCAGGAGGCAGAGATAGACAAAAGGGACAGACCGACAAACCTCCTTCCTACAAGAGCGAGAGAGAGAAAGAGAGAGTGGGAGAAATAGATCCCTTACTCAGCTTACAGGCACTTTCTCAATTTGATCGGAAAGTTCTCTTTAAAGAGCCGAGAGATGAGACACCTGCATAAGGAAGAGGCTCTAATAGGAAGGGCACACACGAATTGCAGCAGCAGCATCCATCCATAGTCGTAGTTGCCGCGTGCTGCAATTGCAATTGCAACTGCAACTTCGTCCAGTTTATGGAACGATTTAATTATACTGTTGCAGATTAAAAAACAAATTACACGAAGAGGCCAACTGAGTACCTCCCTCATTAGGTCCTTCATTGGGTTTCTTATTGAAGCACAAGGAAGGGTCTAGGCCAGGGGAAAAAAAAAGGTAGAAAAGTGGGTTCTTATGCAGCTCGAAAGGCTGAGAGATTAGAGGAAAACCCAAGATCCGTCTGGATGTGCAGTGTGGGCTCAGCTAACAACGACCACCCCATTTTGTGTTGATAGCTCGGGGAGCAGTAGCCTTTTCTGCTTTTTGGCCCGTTTGCCCTGTACTCTTCATTTCCAGCTATGCATGAATTGCCACTTTTCAACTCCTCAAATGCATGCATGTGCTGATGACACACATACACACAAATGCATCAACAACGAACTTTTTCCTGCTTTCCTCACCCTCGAAGAGTTGATGTTGAAATAGTTAACAGCACTCAAAGATCATCCATACCTTTTGGGCCACTGCACACTTACCGCGCCTAAAAATGGCACTCATAGAGGAGGGCAGGAGTGCAGGAGGTCACAGGCCACTAAACCTCGGCAGGTCACGTGATTTGTGGAATTCATCCAGCAGGAACTAGCTGCTAAATTTAACCAACGCCCAGCTTCAGAGCTTGCTTCTCAATTCCAAGAATAAATATAGAGGCACCAGCAGATGCATAGTAAATGCACCCACCCAACAGTGGCTGCAGTAAGAGGATCGTAATCTCACTATGTCTTTGGAATGTCCATAGTAGCCAAATAATCCGAAAGTTACGTTGAGAAAGGGCCTGTGGAAGGGCAGAATGAACGGAACGGCCTTACAAGAACCTCGAGATGGGAATTGCCCCCAAGAACCAACCATATTTCAGGCTTCACTAGGGCGTAGCACAGATCAGGTGGGTTACTACTACAGCCAGTTCAATACAAGGGGTGACAAGAGCAATCGCTTTCATACAGTTCATGCGAAAGCCCATTGGGTACCATGGTTTTATACCAGGTCTATAAGCATACACAAATACTCTTATGTATGTGGCGGGCATGTATGACAGGGCTTCTCGAACGAGTCCGCCTGCAAACAAATGTCTGACATGTGGCGGTGCCGGTTGAGTTTCCAGTCTTTGTGATGCTTTCTTCTGCGCTTCCTTATCCTTGCAGTGGTTGTTCTGTGGCGCTATTCCTTTGGCTGTCGGACTTCTAACTGTGGCTTGTATTTACGTGTTGAATCCCGTCTGATTTCATGTGTTTTGGCTGGTGTTTCCTCTGTCGTTGTTTTGCTTTAATATCCACTCCACGTTGAGAGTCTATGCAGGCGACATCCTTTTCCATGCAATCAGCGTGTTTGAGTCTGTCTCTGTGTTTGTTTCTAGAGGCTCTGAAACAATCTCAGTTTATAGACTATGGACACTCGCACTATGACGTCTTTCGCGAAGCTCCATTGCTGCACCAGTAGTCGTAAACACAGACGTCGATGAGGGCATATCGTGCAACGCCAATGTGTTTGCCCCGGGCCCTTCTGTTGTCCCAAGTGCTGTTGCACGTGCGTTACTAGGTGCGGCGTTCTTCTCTCTCATCCGATAATTGCTTAGCTTCTTCTTGATCCATGGGCGTAGATTATACCATCCACCGCAGGCAAATACACCACACCATAAGACAAATTCGCTTGCGTAGATAACGATACCGAGAACATCGATCTTGGGCTGGAATAGCACTGACAGCAGAGAGAAAACGTCGCCTGCTGCATCGATACCTACAAAGATAAATGAAATGCCGCGCACAGTGCGATGTCTCCAAATATCGACATAATGGCTTAGAACTCCAAGTGCTAGAAGAATTGCGGATGCCACTGCCATAAGAGTTAGAGGCCATTCGACATGATGATCCTTGGCAATGCGTAAAGCTATGATCAACGCCGCTTCGATACCGCCCATTAGAGCGGCAATAGGCGTCACAAGCATAAGAGACCGTATTACACTCCAGTTCTAGAGATAGCCACGATGTTAGCATAGCCCAGCCGCGACATAAGCGATGAATCACTATTTTTGACCCAGCACGTTGTACTAGAACCAGCCTTATCCGACTTTCCTGAACAAGATATTTTGGTGGACACTCACTCGCTGATAATAGAAACATTGGGCCCAGGTTACAAGACTCAGAACCGTTAATATCTGGGGCTGGATCTTTAATGCTAGATTAAAGTCCTCAACGATGTTGTACACGCCCAAAGGTACGCCTGCCCAAGCCCACAGCATCATCATTGCAGGCTGCAGCCCAGTCGCATGATGGCGACGGTAATTGATGACAATTTGGGGGATGAGCTAGCATTCGAGTCAGTTACGCCAGAGCCCCCAGTAGAACGAATGTACGAGGCGATCTGGGGTTTACTTTTCATACCTGGATTGACCAGCACACCTGTGATTTAGTTCATTAGCATGCAAAGCCTGGCGGTATAGATAGACTTGGGTAGGGCTGCCTTACTGCGCCAAGTGTACCTAGCACATTAGAAGCAGCAGGTACATCCATACTTCAATTATGGACTGAGTTGTTATAAGCGATAATGGCCTATTCTATGGGTTAATTTGAACATTGAAGCTGGAAATCGAAAGCAAATGTTGTGCTCTGTTAGGTTTCGTCGGCGCTTAGTCATCAACTAAAGACCCACTTTTATAATCTTATTGCTGTAAAGATAAAATACGTTGGTTTTGTAGTTCAATTTCTAGTATTTTATTGCCTGATGATCCGAATAAAAAGGAATCACCGCCTGTTATCGTTAAGCCTGTGATTCCTATATTTTAGTAATAGTATCTCCATGTTACAATAACGATGTCAAAAGCGGCCGCTTTACTCGTCTGCTTGCCGCTGGATAAAAAGCTCCAGCATCCCTATCTGCCGTGCAATTCCAGCCTTTCGTTCGCGTTCGTTGCTTACAACTACCGACATGCGGCAGATAGCTTGCGTAAATAATTCACACACTTTGTGCATGCGATTCCGTCTTTTAATGACAGCTGCAGGTGATCCGCCGTTGGTCGGTGATGTCACACTTCGTCGGAATCGCGCAAAGGTAAGGCTGGTGGGTGTCGACACTTGGGCTGATGCTTCAATATCGGCCTTGGTCACAGGTGACAGCTCGGCGCACACTCTACCCAACGTCGATGTTAAAAAAACTAGGGATATGCTATGCCCTGGATCGTTTGAGAGGACGTCAAGGATGGCAGTCTTGGCATCTTCAATTTGCTTGACTGGGGACGAGCTGGAAACAATGGACGACAGCTGGGGCAACCGCTCCTGGATTGTTGTCCACAGAGCGGCAGTGACAATGCCATCAGTTAAATTCTTGAGAAGCAAGAGGAGGACTTCGGCTACAATCTCCAGTTTAGAAATTGCTGGCAGCTCAAGTGGCATGGCTTCTAGCACAGGAGTATCTGTATCCAGGGCTTCAATGACAGCGGCCTTGTGCTCCATTCTGAGAATGCGGTCTGTAAAGATCCATGTGCTTTCTTCGTAGGGCCAGCCGAACTTTTCACGGGGAATTTCAGCGCCCTCTAACATGCTCTCATCAGCAATGGCACGCTCAATTAGACTTAACAAAGCTTCAACAAGCTTGAAAAGCTCCTTTGGCGCTGAGCATCGAACCTCATAATGGAGTGGAATACTCCCCGTAAGCTTCTCCCTCGCCATAAAGCCTCTGACACCACCTTCAGAAATTCGAATCAGCTCTGTCAAGGCACGCCCTATGCACGAAGGCTGCCAAGTTGCACACACTGGAACAAAATGGTCTCGCCCATCATCAACCCTGAGAATGAGGACATCCTCGAGATGGGCTGAGCCGACATTCAACTCTCGTACTAGACCCAAGTCTTCAACGAGAACTTCCAGTTGTATCCCTACAGTCTCCCCAGGCTGAAGTGTTACTGTGCTTCCCATGTCTGCCTGTTCTCCATCAGTGGTTGTTTCAATTGCCACGAACGAAGGCATCAGCCATTGCGCACGGTTCTTGTCAGTAGAGTTGTCAACGAACGAAAACGTGGCTGGAACTTGACCAGTGTTGGCTACAGTTAGAGTTTCCACGCGACGCTTGAATATCTCAACAGGGCCAAAATCAACATTGTCGCCCTGGTCGCCAGCAATGGTTATATCGGGCCGGCCTTCGTTTTCGGCCCGATCAAAATCACGAGCAATTTCCGCCTGCACCATGGCTCTGAGATCGGGGACAACAGCATCGTAATCCACCGTAAACAGTGCAAGCACCGGCTTGTGATCAGACGAAGTAATTTCTTGTACTGACCAGTACTGCTCTAGCTTGATGCGGTCTTGAGGGGCAGGGCTTTTCATGTCGTCTTGGGCGTTGACATCTTCCGTCTCGTCATATTCGTCGTAATCCCAGACTGGCGTAGCGCTAGACGTCGTGACGTCGTTTGGCTCAGTGTCGTTTTCAAAAAGCACATCAAGTTCTGCCGTGGCTTTTGCTACGCCGATGGCTTGCAGCTCCTGGTCACGTTTTTGGATTTCCTGTTCTTCTTGGACTGACCTGAGGTGTTGCTGAAGGTCATAGCGCGTTCTATAAAGTATTCTGTCGCACCAGCTTGGAGCTCGCTGTTTCTCGCTGGAATCAAAGCCGTCTCGAGAGCCTATGTCATATTTATATGTAGGCATGAAGGATATTGGTCCTTCATGCCAACCATCGTGGAAGGCCTTCTTTAATCGCATGACCTGGCCTAGCTGGTCGTGTGGAAGAAGCGAATTTAGTGTAGTTTGAAGAGAAAGCGGATCGTCGTCGACATCGGGAGCAAAGTCTTCGGGATCACGTAGACTATTGCCATCTTCGTCAAACACAAGAGACATCTTAGCCGATCTCGTACTATGAATAGTATCGGCATCACTATCATATGAATCAGTGGGCTCCATAATGCTGCTGGAGCTAGCCATGCTGATGGGGGTTGATAGCTCTGGTATTCCGTACATCCCCTGGGTATGGAGTGCAAAAAGACCCCGAATATCATCCCCTGGGGCATCGAGCCGGAAGTTGAGATCGCCCATCCAGAAAGCTATATCCTCATCCCCGAGCTTCTCTGGTCCACTATCTGGTCCACCAGGAAGTGATACGGGTGTAAAGCTGGTGCGTGTTTTGATTTGGTTGGTATCCCAACACCGACGTTCCAGGAACTGCGCTTCGCTTCCACTGGCAAGATGTGCGTTTGTAAAGACGAGCCGTGTGCTCTCTCCCAGGAGTAATCGAGCTGACACCGCTCCCTTGTTACCCATGTACCCTAGAATCCCGGTGCCAACCTGTGCGCAACTGACATGGGTGACGGTATCCGCCACTTCAGTTGCGGCGTATATGACCATCAAGACACCAGTCATTATCTCTCTGACAATCCGGGTATATCCAGGTGGCACTGCATCGGCTATGGCGTCGCTCCAATGGTCTTCAACTACGGGCTCAGTGCTAATGATTCGTTGGCCAAGGTTTGGAGAGGTTGCTTCTTGAAGAGCCAGGACATATAGGCCAATGCGTGTTCTACACGGTTGATGTGGTGCATTCGCATTCACCTCAAGTTTGAAGGAGTTTGAATTTGTCGATCTTGTCGTGTTTGTTCTGTGTGGTAACGGTGGCTGTTCGAGCAGGCCATCGATAGCTGGTTGGAAAAACCATTTTCGCAAGTCCTTTGCTGAGGGAGGGTTCTGGGCGACATTCCATGTGCCAATCTTAATGCGAATGCGATGTGGGCGGGTGTATTCAGGCTTCCGTGCGTATATAGCTCTGGCCAAAGATGTTGGCCCAGAAAAGATTTCCACGGGCTCTGATTCCATGGATACGTCGAGCTTCAAGGATGGCAGAGCCATCGCACTTGCAGTTTGTACTGGAGGACTTGAGGGAGACATATTGTTGTGATGGGGTGGGTGGTGGTGGTTAGAGTTTGTAAAGGAAGCCACAGCAAAGTAGCGATTCACACGGTCGCACGATCCGGTCGCATGCGAAGAACGATCGCCAGCCCTTATCTATGGCTGGTAAGCTTTTGTTGGAGATTGGCAGTCAAAACAAAGCGCCTAGCGCAAACCAAATATCTTATATTGATAGTAGAGCCAATGGTGGAGGCCGGCTCGCTAGTGTTGAGAAAGAGGGTTAGAATGGGCAAGCAAGCTATCTCTAACTAATAGTCAGGTCAAGTAGAGATGAATGACTATAATATAAAGCGATACATACGCATTATATGCAATGTGGAATAGTGAGGAAGTAAGGGAAACCAAGTGCCAGTCAAGCACTAAAATGAGCCAGTGATGTGGTGATGATGGTGATTCTTAGTCTTTTGGGCTTTGTCTTGCGAGGGAGGTGAGAGATAAAGAATAAATCTGAGGAACTAGTATACTGAGAGAAAAAGAGAGCATATATATGGAGAAAGAAGAATGGCGTCCAGATAATGAGTCCCCAATAATGTGTTGGTTTAATAAGAGATCAAGTTCGAGATGAAGTGGGAAAAGAAAGCCGAAGGATGACCTGTTTACAACGCAGGAACGTGGGAACCTTTTCTAACCCTAGTCAAACCCTGACTTTAACCCTGGCCGCCTTTTGACCCCATGATGATATAGGCTCTGCATTCTGAAACTTACTCTGATAGATGCAAGCATCTCTACAGGGCTTTCATTCTAAATGAGGGTACGTATCATATTGAAAATAGAGTTTCAATTAATTCTTAGCTATGCCAATTTACCATGTTCTACAGTAAATCATGTTATAGGGGCGATAGCTATAAGGAAGCACCAAGCTATAAGCTACTTGCTACTTCATGCCATTAGTACTAGACGCACTAGTTCTGGTATTGTGCTGATAAGATAAGAACAGTGGGGTTATTGATCTTGTGTTTGTGAATCAATTCAGTGTCATTCCTGCCTGCCCTGGGCTGATGCGAAGCAACCATTTAATGTACCCAACGTCATCCTAGAAAAGCGTACGAACAACTTTAAACAGATATCTTCCGTTGTCTTTGGCGTGCTGTTTAACACAGACACTCTTTTTTTTTTTTTACTTTTCTTTTTTTTCGCCTCTACTAGTAACGGCTTTAGTGTTTCACTGGTAGCTTCCCCCTTCTTCACCTCTCCCTCATACGAGACTAAGACCTTCTAATAGCCTCTAGCTTTCCCATCTAACTATAATACCGCTTATCGAGAGATCTGCCCACCGCAGCTTACCTCGCACGATCTGTTGTTCTCCTCACGCATCGCCCGCTCTAGCCGCATCGCGACAATCCCCTAATCACCTACAATGAGTCAACAAACACCTCGTCGCTACCCTAAACATAAGCGGAACCCATCTGCAAACAGGGTCTCTGATTATGAGTCTGACGCCCCGTATGTGGTTGATACAACCCCCAATCCCAAGCTGGCCAACCGCACAAACACCGAGGTAAACCTCAAAGTCATCCGCAGCTACCTGCCCGACGTCAACCACATAAACTACTGTAACGCCAATGCAGTTGTCTATGGCTTCAATACCGCACAGTCTGAGTGGATGAGAACCAACATTGATGGCCCTCTTTTTGTCTGTCAATCCGGTACTTCTGGAGCTACTGTCCAGATAAATGGCTACATTTTCATTCTCAACCGTAAGAACACGGAAAACCGTGTCTACAGCTTCCGCAATATTGTCGATGTCGATATCACTTCAGAGTATCTCATCCTGATAATGGATGAGCCGGGAAACGATGCTGTGGGTATTTGGGTACATGCAGCTAATGATGCCGATCGCATTGCTTCGATGAACAAAATCCGCGACGCTATATTGGAAGTAAAGAATGCTGCATCGTCTTCCGCATCAGCGTCATCAGCCCCGCCACCCGTGTCCGGCGTGCAAGCGCCCCTACAGCATCAACACCGCCAATCACAACAGCCTCAGCCACAAACGGACGCTTCCAACCAGTATCAGTACCAGAATCAACACCCACCACACATGTACCAGCCACAACCCCAGCAACAGTACACCGAACAATATTCGGGGCAATACGCGCCGCAGTTTCAAGGACAGCCCGATGGCACCAGCCAAAAGATAGATGTGCAAATGTTGTTTAACCGACAGATGTGATCTTGTCCTACTGTGCCATATTACTTCCCGAGAGCTGTTCGGGGCAAGCTTTTATTTATATATTTTTTCAAGTAGTGTCTAGCATGATTATCTACAACTTTCTTTTTGAGCGCTCTTATCTTTTTGTCTGCGGTCCTCTACTGGCCTGTGCTCTTTTCTCATATACATCAACTTGGCATGTCTAGGCAGACGATCCCCAGACGAGGTATACCATTTTTCTTTTTCAAGGAGGCATTCAAGCATGGACGGGACCGGCATTCGCAAAAAGGAGAAGAAAAAGGAACGCCTAGTTGTTTCTATAGCGTGATATTTAGGCAATGACAAGATATAACGGTAATGTAAAAGACATGCTGTTAGATGTTCGATTTTCACCACAAAAGCATAGAGATGAAGTAAGAAAAAAGAACGAAATAGTAAAAAACATAGGCACTTATTGACGCCCGTGTCTGGATTCTAAGCAATTATGGTGAAAGCAAAAACAAAAGAGGAAGATGAAGATATGAAGAAACAGAGAAAGAGAAACGACAATCCCAGATTGAAGCGTAGGCAAAGCCCAAGCCTAGAGTGATGGAATTCTGGTTGCAAGGGCACACATGTATCTTACACGATCCAGTTGTAGACATGTCCGTCCGTATACGCAGGCAGGTGAGCGAGCGTTGAAGCCGGCAGGGAAAAAGACGTAAAGCAAAAGCAAAGGCTAGCAAAGCCAAGATGCTAGTGATTGATGGCGGCAGTGGCAATCAAGTGAGCGCAACAAATAGTCGCGGCATTGGGAGTAATGGCAATGCTGACAGAACTGTTTTCTGTGTTCTATGTCGCTAAACCGTCCCGCTGATGCTGAGCTCGCGAATTTCTTGGAGAACCTGCTCAACACGATCGTCAAGCTGGCCCGAGGCATACAAATCTCTGGTTTCAGGATCGAGATATTGTTGAACCTGTGCCATACGCGAATATGCCTCGGCGCAGAAGCGCAGTTGGATTTTGACAAGGGCTTCGAAACTGGGATCGAGGTATGGCACGCGCAAGTCGATCAACTGTGGCAACTCGGTGCTAAGTTGCTCGTTGAGCTGCTCGTATGTGGCCTTGGCCATCTCCATTTCCTTTTCGGCGCGGGGGAGCTTTGTCACATCTTTGTCGGGCTTGTCAGCCAGCTTTTTGACCTTGGCACGCAGGGCATCGTAATCTAGTAGTTTATGACCACGCTTCTTGATACCTGGAGAATAAGGAACAAATACGGTCAGTACAAGTGCTTTCGCTGGATATAGCCTGTGTAATTACATGATACGCACATTCGTTAACATCTGGGAAGTAGGCGCAAAACCGGGTGATGGGCTCCAATACTGTTGTTCTGTTCAAGGAACAAGATGTGTTAGCGATCGATACTCAGAGGCTGCGAAGCGGGGCGGAAGCACATACCGGTAGGGACCGTCCAGTGCCTTGATAGTCTCGGCATCAAGATCTTCGACCGCTTGCTTGTAGCTTCGACTAACGCCATCCTTGGCGCCAGCGTCACCGTAGAAGGCGTCTATAGTCTCAGCAATGCGCATCTGTGAAGCAGTCATGGCTATGGGCATGTTATTAGTAGGAGGCCAATCGCATAGTGAAGGTCGAGTGTATTCCGAGTACTCACCTCGTAGCGAGTCGAGGTAGCCTTTGGCTTCCTTCTGCAGGCGGTTTGCAGCAGTCTCCATGGTACGGAATCGTCTGGAAAATCACATGTCAGCATGCGGAATGGGTTTCTAGGGCCTAGAGAGCCAGGGCTGTAATCGAAGCGACCATCTATAGAGGAGGATTTTTGAGGATGCAGGTTGGGGGGGGGGGGGGGGGCGGCGGCAGCGGCGGCGGCGGTTTACCTCTCTTCAATTTCATAGTCGCGGTCGTTCGTCTTTTCAACGTAACCTAGTTAGAAGCAGAGCGTCAGTAAGCAACCACTTTTGACTGAAGCTTCCCGCTCAGGGCACCTTTCGACAACAGAGAACAAGGAGGGCAGCATACCAGTCTTCATCATAACCTGGGTCGTAGCCCGGTTTACGTTTTTTTTGAAGCCTATGAAACCGAATCAGCAAATGCAGTGTCTACCGGGACCGCGGCACGTTCTGCTCACCTGCCCAGGACATTTTATCGGTTGCAGGCGATGACGGGGATGGCGGCAGTTGCGGTTATGATTATGACGATAATTAGCGATGCGATGGTCCTTTAGAGAGCGATTCGGCGCGGCGGTTGTTGGCTAGCGGGAGAAAGAGAGCCCCCTCACTCAATCAATGGGTTTTGGGTATAAAGATAGGTAAGGATATACAATAAGGTGTATAATTTCTATTCCCAGAATCTCCGTGAGAGAAAAAAAAGAGAAAAAAAAAAAGAAAAAAAAAAAAGGACAACAAGCAACAGGGCGAATGAGGGATAAGGGAAACAGAGAAAACAGAGACTGTGGAATCAAGGCGTCAATCGGTAGACAGCAAAGCAGAGATCAAGTTTTGGTGAATGTAGAAAAAAGAACGATTAAGAGCGAGAAAGTAGGGAGAAAACAACCAAAACAAAACATGGACAGACGGATTGTAGGTTTTGGTTTACCCTTTACAAAGACTCCAGGCTCTCTATTCCAGTATGCAATGCGGTCTTAGGCCTTAGCTTTGATCTTCCCTGTGCTTCAAGTTTCAGAAACGACGTCAGCATCTTTTTCTCTGCTTTGCTTGAACCTGTTACCTGACTGACTAGTGACTAGCTACTATGTGTACGTACTCCCCTTCCTCCCTTCTGTATTGCGCCACAATTTGCACGGCACGGCGCAGAGCTGAAGTGACTATGTGGCTTGTGCAGCCACACGTGACCTTCTTCTAGGCGGTTCCTTGGGATTTGTTAGTGCAGCAAAAAAGGAAGGAAGGGGTTGCTTAGTGATATTTTTTTCTAGTGTAACGGATCGGAAAAGACATCTTGATACAAGCTGTTTACACACATAAAATTCTTTCTATCTGTCCATCCCAACTTCGCGTCTATCTGATACTAGATTGCATTAGCTCTTGTGCGTTCCTGCAATGCGATAAATATAGGCCTTCAGCCTGGGTTTCTACCATCATCTTTACTTACTTATCCATCCCCTGTAACGCACACGGCACGGCACCATGATCGAGAAAGTCCTAGTCGTCAGTCTTGGCAACCCTAAACCCTATCTAGAAACCTTTCACTCAGCCGGGCATCTCGCCATACAATCTGTGCAACGTCTTATCCCTGGCCAGCCGATGTGGTCATCACAGCGGATAGGCAAACAGAAAGCCCAGGTTTCAATGGGCCAAAAATTTCTCCTCGTCCAGTCTCCGACGCTGATGAATGTGTCTGGCGGTTGGATAGCAAAGACTTTCAGAGAGGTCGTTGGCACTGAGACAGGCAAGGTCGGCTTCGTCGTGCTTCATGACGATTTGGAAGGAGGCCTGGGTGATGTTAGAATCCGCAGTTGGAAGTCCAGCCATAGAGGCCATAACGGGCTCAAGAGCATCAACAGCTACTTGCGGAAGGAGGATTTCCCCAATTCCTACTGGGCTAGGATAGCCATTGGCATTGGCCGCCCTGAGAAGCGGACGTCAGATGCAGTGTCACGTTACGTCCTACGCCCTCTCCAGCAGGATGAAAAGCAGGCGTTGAATGGAGAAGCACCACCTCAAGTCATTCAACTTCTAAAAGAACTAGAGGAGAAGTGGGCTCGTGAGGTGGTTAAGCGCAGTGCGCCACCTATAGTAAAAAAATCTGTCACTGAGGAATAAATGATAAAAGTTACTGTATGAACTTCGCTGGCGTGCTGGCAACCCAACTATATCCTTCTCTTGTCCTGTATCTAAATGCCTAACCGGTCGTCCAGTAAATCCTCCACGCCCTTTTCTGCCAGCTCTGGCAATAGCCTCACCAGAACTAACTCTAGAACGGCGTATATCAAATGCTTATTACAGTATTCATCACTGAAGACATCAAGTATCGTTTTGTCTATCTCCTGTATGAGACACTGGTCAGAATCAGCATCGTTCAGTAAGGCTGAAAAGCTGTCGTCCGAGCCCCCAGACTTCTCCCATGTACTGCCGCAGAAATATGATTTCAGCATCCACTTTGGCATCAGCGAGGCAAGCGCAGCTGATGTTCGCAGTCGTAGCTCCCTTTCTTCATCTTTGTTTGTGGGCGCAAACAGTGAGGGTTTGCCTGGAAGATTATTTGGAAACAACGAGCCGCGTATGGCCTTAATGATGCCGGGTGCTTTGTTACCACCCAACATCTTGTTGGAAACAATACTTGAAACATATCTGCCGAAAGTTAGAACCTAGATGTCGCATGTGACGAAACCGCTCGGCGATAATTACCTGTCTAACACTCCATCAAAGGCGCCAATATTCCATGGCCCTTTCAATAACACCCATTGGAGCAAGGCAATGTTCCCGCTCAGCCAGGGCATCCGCTCGTCAATCTCAATCCATGTGCCGGCACAAGTAAACAGCTTCCATGTTACGATAGGCACTTTCATAGAGCCGCTGCTGCCCTTTGATGGTTCCACATAGGCTTGGTACCGCGCTCTACTCGGGAGTTTCCTCGCTGTCACAAACCCATGTACCACACCGCGAATGATGCTGTATAGCGCGACTCCCCATTGCACTAGAGTTATCATCATCCACGGAAATGACCACCTTTTAGGCTCTGATGGTGGTGCTGGTATCGACATGGAATCTAGTTGTGGCGAAAGATCTAGTGTCTCTTTTCGTCTTTTCTTCCTATCCTTTGATGGAATTTCCTTCCGAGTAATGCTAGAGCAAAGAATGCTCATTATTTCCCACAACATCCATGGTTGTGAAATCTTGTTGGATACGATATTTCCAATGATACTCTCAGATATAATCTCTCCAACAAGCGACGTAAGACACGGACTTTGGAAATCTTCTGTTGGCAGGAGTACAGCAAGCATGCCCTGAACAAGCAGCTTTCGGTACATGGCCTCATTTTCTACTTGCGTTGAGATTGATTCAGGGTTGTCGGTTTCGGGAACCGGCGCCATGGCCGGTGATGGGAACAATGAATGATAGATCTGCCGTGAGTTGGCCTCAACTGGAGGTCTGATTGCAGGTCTTTTTGATGCTCGATAAGCTACAACAACATGTCAGACAGAGGTCATATACGCACCACTCAGACCGGGTCTTACCAATAATATGCTGTTCCAGAAGGTATGGAATCTCATCTAAGAATAGGCTCTCCAAGTCCACTTTGCGCACTCTCTGTTCCATGGCTCGTGAGATATGGGCCATGATATTGACCAATTCAGCCACAAAGGAATCATCGGGAGTAATCTTGGAATACCAGGTCTGCACGAAATCTCGCAATACAATAGCTATCAGCGCATATATCTCAAAGTCCACCTCATTTGACGACGTAAGCGGTGGTAGTTGGCCCTGCAGGGCAGCCGCTGTAAGCTGGTCGCTATGCTGCTGTGGGAGAAGAACACGGCGAATCAGTTGTGCCGTAGCCCTTTCGCCTAATGGATCTACTGTTTTTGTAGTCCTTCGCAACGACGATAGAACGGGTGGAGATGACTGTGTTGGTGGTGTTTTGTTGGCTGTCATAGGGCCGCCGCCTGGTAGTCTAGTCCGAGCCGATAGTGGGTTATGGTGGGCATTCAAGGCGACCATATTATTAATCTGAGACGAATAGCGTTCTAGATGCTAATCATGCAGTCTTTAGTAGAAGGCGGGACAATAATGGTCGGGCCTATGCGGAGGACCGACGCAAAATACAGAAACAAGAAGTCGTCGTGGTGCAACAGAATTAAAACAAGAAACTAGTAGCGAATGCTCGCTGAAGATATCCAGCCAAAGCTTCAGAGAAGATGCCAGCGAGGGTTAGCACATCCGCTCCTTGTTTTTTTTAACCCTAATTGGTATATCCTTCAGTAATAGTATTGATGGAAAAAAAAAAAAAAAAAAAAAGAGAAACGATAAGACTCATTTTGAATATAATACAGGTTACGCCAGACTCTACTCCTCGTTACATCTTTCTAACACACAAAACTTTGTTCCAAACATACAAATCCATATCTTACAGGGCAATAGTGCCGTCCTCCTTGGTCGTCGCCTCGTACCTGTGTAGAAAGAAACGTGTTAGTGACCATTCTTCCCGCAATAGATGTGATGAACATGGATAATACAGATAAACATACCTCTTTCCACGGAATGCCCATACACCCCAGTTACGGCAGTGGATGTCCTTGGGATCTAGATCGTTCATTTCCCAGCCCAAGCTGCGGAACTTGTTTTCGCCCGGCTTGAGCAGGATGTCAAATTCACCCTTGGCCGTCTTGTTTACCCACTCAATATCACGTTCCATGTCATACTGTGTGTAGCCTGTGCATATGATGGGCAGCTTAGTCTCTAGAAGCTGTGGTAGCGTCTCTGCCCACTCGGGACTTGTGGTGGGATAACCCAGACCGGGGTGGAAGAGGACAAAGCAGTCAAAGTAGGGGTCGTAAGGCTCAAAGTAGCCTGTTTTGTGAATGGTGTGATAGTAATCAACAATAGTGCTAATCTTCAAGTTGGTCCAGATGCGGTCCTCGACAATTGCACCATATGGGTTTTCCGGGGTGCGTGGAGGAAGCGGGAACTCGTCATCGCGATTGGACATTGACTCAGGCCCAATCATGATGACGTGAAGGCGCGTGTCAGGGAACAAGTGCGACAGTTCAGTCCAGGCTTCACGCGGGAGCGACGATTCGGCGCGAGCACCTAGCACAAAGATACGCATAGCTGGAGGGTTAAGTTTGAGGTCCTTGATCTTCTCGCCAGCACGCTTCGGTGGGTGGAGTGAGTAGCGCAGGGCTGTATGTTCTGATTAGCATAAACCGTAATTGTGTGATTGTGTCCTGGGGGAGGGGGTTCGACTTGACATACCGCTTAGACTTTTCAAGCCTTCTGTAGTTAACCGGGAGTTTTTTTGGATAGTATAAGGACTGAGCTCATGGAGTACAGAGCCAATAGTGACGGGGTAAGTCAGGAGGCGGGTGATATGGCGCATTGAACGATCCGAGTTGACCGCCTCGAAGTCTCTTGAGTACATGTAGTTATCCCAGTCTGACATGTTGACAATAGCCTCTCGGATTTGAACGCCACTATAGGCAAACTCAGGAAAGGCGCGACCCGAGTGTAGATCGTGGGCGTCCTCATTGATTTGTCGCAAAGTATCGCAGACCTGCATGTGATTTTCGTAATCCTCCATCCAGTGTTGCTCACTACAGTACAAAGGGATTCCGCAGTCCGGGCATTCAAAGGATGGATGTTTAGGGTCAGCAGTACCAGGCTCTTTGGACTCTGCCTCGGGTTGAGGGGCCATAGTAGGCGCCCACATTGGCCGGTGACTATGTTCCGGGCAGTACGCATGATGTTTGATGTACTCGGCGCGTTGGCGGATTTCAGGGATAGGAGAGCTTGAAAACGAGTGGAAGAGGTTGTCGGCCTCTAGCTTTGGCTTTGGTAAGAGCTCGTCGGGGACATTGGCCAGCATTTCACGTCGGTGGCAGGCGGACGAGCTTATAGAGCGGGTTGAAATATTGTTCGCCGATGTCGGGGCACAGTGAAGCGACGTTGTAGAGGCAGTAGCGGAGTTAGTGGTAGCGGCAAACGCGGTAGGAATCTTTGCGGATGAACTGTGTAGTCGGTGACCGGTATTGCTAATGACTGACTGCTGAGAAGAAGCCCGGGCCTTGCTGAGGATGTTGCCGGAAGCCAGAGACCGACGGGATCCAAAGGTACAACTCCGGCAGATACCAGAGGCACCCAAGCGCACCGCTAGATCAATCTTTGGTGCCATTGAAGTTATTGTGTAGACTCTGGGAAAGGCTGATCAATAGAAGGGGAAAAATTGCATGACCACCGCATATGCAAACCAACGTCAAGTAAAAGTTAAAGTTCAAAACTAGGCTAAAATGCTTATGTAAAGAAATATGGGGCTAGTTTCGGTGTGTGGAAGCTCTCGGTGAAGAGGATTTCAGCCATATAGAGCTAGGAGAAAGACATACGATATATGATGTGGAAGATACAGAGAAATAGTGGTATCAATTAGTCTATCAAATACAAAACACATGAAGAAAAAAATATGCACCAAAAACCAAACTTTCATTTTCAGGCTGTCCAATAGACCACCATGTAGCCAATCCAGCTACCCACTACACCAATAGCACAATAGTTGCTGATGAACATGAGCGGGAGGAACTCATACTGTTTGCCAAAAATGATGCCGTGTATCAGAGAGCAGTAGACCAGTAAAGGAATGCTGACAACAATATATATAGTGCTGAAGCGGTCCAGAAGAAAGATTCGGGGCTTGCTGGAGGCAGGCGCTAGACTGTCAAAGGCTAGTAGGAATACCATAAGCCAAAATATAGTGTAAACAATTTTGATGGGAAACTCTGCAGCCCCGAACAGTAGAGGGAATAGTGCTACATGACCAGAAACCGCCAGGGGACGGAAGGCTCCGAAGTGGCGACGGTCCTTGAGGGCGATGAGACTAAAGGGGATAATAACCAGAAGAATGGCCTTTTCGTGTACATGCCAGCCAAAAAGAAAAGAGGCGTAGCCACACAGCGTGATGGCTCCGATGAAGTTGTCCCAAGTAGGCTTGCGGAACAACTTGACCAGAGGCAGAGCTTGGAAGAAGAGGGTAAGGAGGAAACACACGCGCGGGCTCACATCAGGCAAAACGGCGAATGCAGTATCTCCAACAAGACCGCGGGTCACGCTGTTGAGAGCCTCTGCCCGGACAGTCAGCCCAAGACGAGGAGCAGCATAAATTAGAAATCGGTCGGCAAACGAATAAATGGCCCATACGTTGGCAGCCCAATACGCATGACATAGGCCACGTGAGAATGGGAACAGACGACCCAGAACCTGGGGCATTTGCCCCTTCAGTGCGAAAGGGCCAAACGCGACACCAAACACGGCTGCCAGACTGACTCCAAGAGCCAAGCAATTCTTGAAGCGGATGGTGAACATGCTGGTAGGCGAGAGGCAGTAAGCGCGCAAAAGATACACAAAGTACGCTGGTGCAAGGTACAAGTATATGTGCTTCATGCAAAGCAGGGTGGCAAATGCGATGCCACTCATCAAGAGCCCAGACTGTCGGCGAGCTGAGACAAGCGAGCATATGAGGATTCCGTACATGGCGCCATTGTACTGGAAATGGATGTGGTCGATTATGAGGAGGCCGGGAGAGAGCAGAATCGAAAGCGCAGCTGCCTGTGACGCTCGCTTGAGGTTGGGAGGGGCGCTCTCAATGTATCTGACAGTAGGGGGAGAATAGAGCAAGGGTTAGCACATGCGATTCCGCTGGGGCCGAGAAGAGTGTCGTTTGTTTGGAGCTTGTGGGAGCCCACCTCTGAAGCGCATAGACTAGGAAAAGCTCAGTCACGATGACAGAGAAACGTTGGAAGTAAACAGTCTGCCAGCTATCATACTCGAGGTTTGAGACCACAGTCATGGCTGGATCGACCAAGTGCGCGATGTGAGACATGGCCCATTCGAAGAAGGCAAAGAAGGGGGGATAGTCGAGAGTCCATTCTGAGGTATTTTCATAGTACCAGTCCCAGATGGGGAGCGAGTTTGTGATAGCAAGCCAGTTTCTGTGAACTTCGAAGTCGGTCGATTTACTGCGAAAAAGGATGGTTTATAGATTAGCTAAAAGGTTCAACCAAAGCTATGATACACGATGAGGGCGGGGTGGGGGAAGAGAAGGTAGGGCGCCATACTACGCTGGGAAGAGAAGAATCTTGAAAGCAGCAGCGACAACCGCGCACTGTAGCAATGACGGATAGGCATCCATCATGGCAATGACAATGTGTAGACACCGATTAATCTAACACTGGATGGCAGAAGGAGAAAGGAAGAAGAACGGCGAAAGCTGTGGCAGGGTTGTTTTTTTTTTTTTTTTTTTTTTTTTTTTTTCCTTTTTCTTTTGGGCGGTTCAGTTGTATGGCAATAGCATCCATCCCCGGGGCCAGAGGCTGTTAAGAGTGGAGCCGCAGCAATTGCAGTGCAGCCAGCTATGGAAAAGACAAATAGACAACCAACAGATGGAAGACGGACAACGGTGGGCAGATGCTTCACTGGGGAATGCAGTGAAATAGGCGACTTGAGCAAAAGAATACACTACACCACCACTGTACTGGCTGGCAGTTAGACTGTTGTTAAAAAAATTAGTTACCGCTATTCTGTCAACTTCAGCCGCTACAGGTGGGGACAAAACACATGATAGGGTGCAGTTGTACTATCAGGGCCAGTTTTAGTGCAGAGGTACCTGCCCACCTGTACTTGCGCCTCATCTTGCGCTAACCGTATATTGATCTTTAGGGCTGCAATGCTAGAGCTATACCCAGAACAAGATAAAGCTACTCACTCAGACACAAAGACAAAGCTAGCAAGCCCAAGCCCCAGCTCGTTCATATACCGTCTTCCGTCTTTCCTGGTTCTCTTCTTGTGCCTACATCGACCATCATCGCCAATCGGAATCCTTTGTGATTTTCAGCAGCCAAAGTTGCCATCATAGCCTTTTCTTATGCCCATATCCTCCATCAAACTTCAAAACGTGCGACCATCTATACAACACCTAACTACCCACCCACTGTAATATCACCTGGGGCTTCACATCTACAGGGCTTGTCGCCACCTTGTTTTTCTCTGCAAAAGTGCTCCAAGACAGACACTCAAACCGCACTGACAGCCACCTGTAACAAATCTCCGTAAAGCTGGCTGGCCTGTGCCTGGCTTCCTCGCTCGCTCTAGGATCCTGACTGATACCGGAAAAGTGTCCTTAATACTGGGACTGACGAACTTGACGACAAGGCCGTTGACTGTCCGCTAGAACTTGCCATAGGAAAACTTGGGCGTGCTAGACAGACAGGTTTGTGCTCTTGCGTTAACCTGCTTGGACGTGTTTCTCTTTGTCCTCGATTATTGCCATTTGCATTTCTCCCACTACTTACTTGCCTGTCTGTCTTTTACTTTTTTTTTTTTTTTCTCTTCTTTCTTTTGTAGCTTCAATCGCTTCACTATGCGCTTCCAGATCTCAGCTGCCCTTGCAGCTGCCCTGCTATCTGGCTTTGCCGATGCGCAATTCCTTCTCAACGAGTTCAGCTTTGGCTACTCCGGCCGGTAAATCTTGCCTTTCTCTTTCCTACTCACCCAGTACCAACAATGGGCTTGGAATCTAACTTCGTCTTAGGATATCCGTCGAAAATGGCCGCATTCCAGGGTTCAACGTCCGCGGACAGCCCAACGACCCCGAGATCTTGTCAAATCGCATTGTCCTCACACCTCTGGACCCCGGAAACGAGAAAGGCGCGATCTGGTCTGATCATGATCTCCTACACTCTACATGGGTCACTGATGTCGATTTCCGCGCCAATGGCCCCGATCGAGGCGGCGGTAATCTGAACATATGGCTGGTGGAAAACGGCCCCGACGTCATCCAGGCCGAAAGTGTCTATAGCGCCAAGAACTTCAAGGGTCTGTCGTTGACTCTAGAAACGCAAGGTGGCATAGGCACGGTACGAGGCTTTCTCAACGATGGGTCCAAGGACTACAGTCTCGAGAAAAATGTCGAGGCTCTAGCGTTTGGCCATTGCCGGTACTCCTACCGCAACTTGGGTCGGCCCTCGCAGATCAAGCTTCGCCAGGACGCTGTGACTTTCCGCGTCGAGGTCGACGGATATCTTTGTTTTGAGACTGACCGGGTCCGCATTCCTGCCGGCTACCGTTTGGGTGTCACCGCCACGACTCCTGATGTCCCGGATTCGTTCGAGCTGTTCAAGGTTGTGGTCATGTCGGAATCAGTCACTCCTCCCGTTGTCGACCAACAGCAGCAGCAGCAGCAGCAAGAGCAGCAGCAGCAGCAGCAACAGCAACAGCAACAACAGCAGCAGCAACAAGAATTTGCATACGAGGACGACAACATGGATGACTCGTTGCCCGATACCGATGCTTCAACTATCAGAGACGCGCTACTACAATTCACCGACCTCCACGATCGTCTGCAGGTTCTTGACCACCACATCTCTACCATCTACCACTCAATCAAGGCCTCCAAAGACGCTGCCAACCAGCATAACAGCAACCTCATGAAGGTTCTTGAAAGCTTTCGCAGCGATATGCGCAACGACATTTCGCGCTTCAGCGCCGTCGGTGAAGTTACGGCCAAGGTCGACGCGCTTGAAGCAGAGATGAAGCGCTCCCACTCCGAAATTCAAACCAGTATTCGCATTCTCGAAAACCAGGTCGCTACCCAGATCGGCAGACACCACAGCAAGTTAACTGAAAATCTGACTACTGTACACTCCAGCCATGGCCGCTTGGTTTGGATTATTATCTGTAGCCAGATTGTATTAGTCGGTTTATACGTCATGTATAAACGCAAGGGGAGAATGCAGCACGTCAAGTACCTGTAACGTGCAGGATAGTGTGTGTTTTATCAGATAGACAGAAACTATTGCTATGGAAAACATATTTTCATCCAGACTAGAACGGAGATGTATTGCAGATTGATACCAAATACAACAGGCCTTTTCTTTTCCTCTTGCTGAGCTGCCACTACGGGAACGTCATACCGCGACAGGCGTGACATGACGTCTACTAGCAGCCAAATCACTTCTCTACTCCAGATTTTAGGACATCGAGTGATATATAGTAAATTTGCAAAACAACCGCTGCATTGTATTATTTGAAGCAGGAAAACAAACATCGCTCACACTAACACGCAAGGAATGCCATTAAACACGGCCATTGATGATATCTAGCATCTCCTGTCCCTTCGGTGCTGGAGTTAGGTTCTCATTGCCGTTGGGTGTAATCAGGATGTCGTCTTCGATTCGGCAACCGCCGACAGGATAATACCGTTCCAGCGCTTTCGTGTTCAGGAAGCGCGCGTGGATTGGGTTTGACAGGAAATAGCCTTCAATATACTCGCGACAAAAGTATATGCCAGGCTCAATAGTCACAATCATATTGGGCTGGAGGGCTTGGCGGCCGTGGTACGGCGGTGGAGAAGCATCAAAGAGCCTCACGGCGCTCGAGAGCGATTCGGGAGTAACCATCTCGCGCTTCATGCCACGGTAGCCCCGAACCTTCATCTTTTCCTCGCCTAGTAGAAGTAAGCGATCGCGGCCAGACACATCATGCACGTCCAGGCCAACATGGTGTCCTAGACCATGGGGGAAAAACGCAGAAATCGTGCCAGCATCCCAAATTTCTTTGGCGGAGCCGTTGTGCAAGATTTGCAGATCCATTAGTTCAACAAGGGCAACACGAGAGGCATGTAAGTGAAGAGCATAATACAAGACCCCGGGTTTGGCGCTGTTCAAGCACTCTTGTTGCATTTTGTCAACGACTTTGTAGACGTCTGAGGCTTCCTGTGAAAAACTACCGCTGATCGGCAACGTGCGGGTAATGTCACTAGCATAGCAGTTCCACTCGCACCCAGCATCCAAAACTACCAGTTCTTTGCCCTGGAGAGGGGCGTTGTTCTCCTCGTAATGTAAAGTACTAGCATTAACGCCGGAGCCAGCAATAATAGGATAGGCTTGATCGCGGGCACCGCTGGCTGTGCAAGTAGCTTGAAAGGCGGCCTCAATCTCCCGCTCATTCTTCAGAGTGAGCAATTGTGCGGCTACTTGGCGATGGGCTAGTGTAGATATAGCACAGGCTTTGCGGATCATGGCGACCTCGTATGGAGTTTTGATAACACGGGCCTCGTCCATGCATTCTTGCAGAAAGGAGGTATTCACGCGATAGTGAAGAGAATTGACGATATCGTTATCGAAATGAGGGGCCTGGTGTTTATGAAGAAGATAAAGGGTGAGGTCGAACCGAAGTTTGTCGTGAAGATAATCTGGCAGCTGTGCAGCAAAGCGGACCTCATCTACGTCATATTTTCTGAGACACTCTTCAGGACTAGGGGTGGACCCATACCATAGGACTTGACGGGGTTCAACATAGGGCACCCAAAGGATCAGGTGCTCTTGGCCAATATCATAGGTGACGTAACAGTTTGGAAAGTTTGCGCCAGTGATGTAGAAAAAGCTTTAAGGAGTTTGAATAGCAGGTCAGAGATTCAATGGACATACACATAGAACAGAGAGCATAAACCCGTGAGGCAGATATCTTACTATCGACGCTGGCGGAAGCGAGGGCCTTGGTCTGAATCCTCATACTCAGTTGTGGGCTGGCCAGGCAGGAATATGAGACCCTTGGACACGCGATGGGCTTTGTATAGTTCGTCGGCAACCTTTCTCGCATGAAGCTTGGCTAGTGATGGAGAAAGAAACGCGATGCTTAGTGGATTGCCATTGACGATGTGATATAGTGAGCAACGAGAGTAGATGTAGGAAAGACGAACCAGGAAACTTGGCAAACGGGGTGTCAGCACCCTCAGGCGCTTCGGCAGTGAAGGTAGCGACTTCGGGTACCCTACGCCTACAGTTTTGAGGCTTGTAGTTTCTAGAGATATAACCGATACAGTGCGGCGATGTCTTGGAAACGGTTTTTGGCGCAGTCACTATAGCGGTCTCAGTGGTAGGTACGGTAGGGGCTTGGGCATGCAGACGGGTTTCGCATTTGCTGATGTCTTGGATAGTAAGAAGATCGATGTGTAGAGAGTCAGTCTCACGAAGGGAGACTGAGCGATATTGCGGACGGACAGTCCTAGGCTCAGATGAGCGAGTCATTTCTAGGAGTTGTTTGGATATTTGGACTTGGTTCAGATGGCCATAAAGCGATGATTAGGGTGGATGGAAAAGACGGCTTCAAGAACAGCGGCAAAAATTGATACGGCAGAGTATTTTCGAAAAGCTGAGAATTCGCTGTTTCATCACAAGTAATGGTTGTTGGTAAGGAGTTGGTGATCTGTTTCTAGATAGCCAGCTCCAGCTGGCTGCCTTGTAAGCTAGCGCTACTCTGCATTGTATAAACCCTAATAACCCTAGTGTGTATTGATTGAGTGTATGATGAAGAGTCAAAATCGAACGCCATCGACCTCCGACGGCAGCTAATGTCCAGCCGGAAAGGAAAGTTTCAAGGTTTCAGATAGCCGTTGTTTTCTCTTGGGATACAGACGATCAATCATCACTTTAAAAAGGGGAGGCTGCACGTGGATGATTAATAGATAATATAAAACGCTGATTTACGTAAAAAGCTTTGGGGAAAACTGAGGAGAAGCCAATCTCAAACTCGCAACAGTCCTCTTTCATGAAAGGCCATTCATATTGGCAAGATCGTATAGTTCTTATCAAGCACCTTTGGCATAATAAGACGCACTATAAAACTGGCCGTTGGAGGGTTGGAGGTCCAAAGCTTGCCTTTGTCTCTGCTACAGTTTCTTCTTTCTCCGACTTTCACTTAACCCTAGTGTTTGAGTAGTAGCTTCACTGTTGATAGAAGATTATATCTTCTATCTCTCTCTCTCTCTCTCCGAGCTGTTATCTTCCGTGAAAAAGTATCATCCATGCCGGTAATGAGTTTGACACCGGCCAAGGTTGGTCTATAGACCCTGGCCTGTCTATATTCTACTCAGCCCTGCACAGTAGCCAAGACCGAATGGCAGAGGTTGAAGAGACTTGTGTATTACGTACAGCCCATGTACCAGGCGGAAAGCACCTACCAGCCCTTCCTCCCTTAGGAGAACCATAGCGACTATTTTGACCCATGTAGCAACATGTATCTATCAACCTCCCCTCGACCTTTGCTATTCGCCAATGAGCATGAGGGTGAGAAGCCTGTAGCACGTTAGGGTTGATTTTAAGCTTTTACCCATGTATTAGCCGACACACTGACCGGTAACACTGCACATCGATCGTCTCTGATGAGCTTGACAGCAGTAATTCTGCCTGCCTATGAGCCATCCGGGTGGAATGGAGTGGCTATTTTTGCTACACTATTTTTCATCTATACATGTGTATATATATACGTTATTTTATGGACTTATAAGTGCTCAATATCGGTCTCGAGGCCTCGAACTGGGTCTGGTCTTTACTTACAACTAACTAACTCATCTAACTCATTTAGTCATGTCAACACATGGAATTTTTTTCTTATTTTTTTCTTCAAAGCATGATATGATGTGCTATATTTAGCACCTTAAACGTCGTTGTCTATGGAGACAACTCCAGAGCTTAGTGCACGGCAAGGCCGTAAGAAGTCCATGAAGAAAGAAAAAAAAAAAAAAAAAAAGAGGCAATTTGAGTGTGCGTATTCTGTGAACGCCAACGTACGTGTGACGTGTGTAGTGAGTGAAACAGTATAGCGTGTGAAGCAAAAATCTCAAGCTTCTTTCGAGAAACTACAACAAAAACGCAACAAACAAACAAACTATTCAATCAACCCAGATTATACGCGGTACTTGGTCTCTCTCCTCGACGTCTAAATAACTACCCAGCATGCTCCTGTGTAATGACTAGGCTCGCCGTAGACACCACAGTGCTGGACCCCGGTCGCACCGGCCCTCGCCGACCACCACTTGTCGATGATTCGTTCGCTACCTACGCATCCACATCGATTTGATCAGTTGCTTGATTTCCTTCCCCTACTGACATCACCCTTATTATCGGCAGTCGGCTTCTTTTTCTCCGCTGGCCCTTACTTTGCATCGCATTCGTCTGTTCGAAGTCTTTGGCCAGGCAGTGAGGTGATGTTAGCCTGCTCCCACGATAAACGGTGGGATCTCTCAGCCATCTACATTAATCGTTTGCACTATATAGATCATTACGACCTATTAGACTCTCAATTCTGGGTTATTTTGAAGGGCCTGGAGGGTGAGAAGCATTCTATATTATCATGGTCAGTCAGCCTAGGACATGCTGGGCGGTTGAAAATCAGTTGACAAAATAGAGAAGGAGTAGGTTGAGGGATTTTTGTTTCACTCGCTACGCTGTTTCACCCACTAGACCAGACATGTACGTTATACAAAAGGACCCCCTGAGTGATTAGCCTGCTTAGGTGTGAAGTTGGCCTGGCAAAGTGCATCGAGGCGCGAAACCAAGCAAGATTACCAGGTGAAATGGCTACGTGTAGGTAGCCCTTGTGGGTGGTGCGTTGACTAGCTACGCGTGAATTTGTTGGGAGCTACATGCATGCAAGACAGTGTTGGCTGGGCAAGACGTGCGTGCATATTGTAGCAACGGAGCTGTGCTAATGCACATGTGCGTCCATACAAGCATCCCGGTCAGTGGTTTCTAGTGGGTTGTACTACGGGTTCATCTTCGTAGCATCACTAAAGATGGCTCCGACAGTCTAGCCTCTTTTTTACTTCGGCATCAATATTAGGGTTGCATGAAGATGCATACGTGGTAAAGTGAACATTAGTTCGGGGATAAAGAAGAGACGAAAAGAGCAAAATAGGTTCGGAATATGTGTTTAGAAGGGTCAAAGCCGTGTGGCGAGCCGTGTGGCGAGCCGTGTGGCGGATGGGTCGAGTTTTCACGATCGATGGCGGCGTTGATTGGACCGGTACTTAGGGCTGCCTGGAACAGAGTGTATCCGAAATTCCGGCGTAAATGTAGCCGGGGATTCGTGAGGCAGAGCTCAGTCAAAGCTAGAAGATTATGGCGTAGGGACGCATGATTTTGTGGCTTGTAGTGTGAGGAAGCATGAGGTGACGCACTTGAAAGAAAGCAGGAAGCAGGGGCACAAGGAGTGTCTCCGTCTTCGGGGAAGTAGGTTTTCTTTCTTTTTTTTTTTTTTTTTTTTTTTTTTTTTCTTTCTTTCACAAAAAGGGATGCCAAGAGCACATCAGCATCACGCACGATGGTGTAACTATGAAGTGGACAAAGAGAGAAAAATACTACATTTGGTGGGAGGAGGAGGAGGAGGAGGAGGAAGAGGAGGAAGGCCCAGGTTAGGGACAAAAGACTTGGAAAAAAAGAAAAAAAAACTTTTCGCGATCTCGTGGCCAGCTGAGGCGCTGAGGCACAAGGGTGGGCCTTTGACATGCTTCCCCCCCCCCCCCCCAAAGCTTCATTGGTGTCTTTTTTTTTATTATTTTTTTTTATTTTATTTATATTTTTATATTTTTCTTCTTCTATTTCCATTTTTTTTTTCTTTCTCTGGAATCAAGGGCCGGATTCCTTGCCGCAAGCCGCAAGAGCCGACGGCCGTGCTAATGGAAGCTCTTTTGTGTTCCTTGAGAAGAGACACAAAGGCGAGGGGCAAAAGGGGGCGAGAGGGGCGCAAAAGAAGCAAAAGAAGCAAATGGAAGCACCAGTGCTGAGCAAAGGGCTCGTGTGTGTCTCGTCTCTTCAGTGAGCAGAATTGCGGCATGTCTCAAGTGGGGTGGGAGGGCGGGAGCGGGCTGTCTCAGGCTGCAGATTTTTCACAAGTGAATAGGGCAAAGGGCAAAGGTCAAAGGTCAAAAAGAGCAACCAAGTTGCTCCAGACGATAGCCGTAGCCGTCGCCGTCGGCACTACTGCCTTGTGGATAAGGCAGGCCCTGTGATTCGTCAGCTGGGGGTTGAACTTTTGCTTGTCGAGACCGCCTATAGCACAGGGAGCATAGGGGGGTGCTACAGCAGCATGACCTTGGGTTACAGGGCTGAACTTCCTGAGCCTGACCCTGGTCACCAACCCAGACCCAGCCAATCCATCCATCAGTCAGTACGAACAGTGGATCAGCGGGCAAAATCTGTTGGTCCCGCTGTCAACTGGGACTTTACAGCGCGTTGCAGGGTACCTACAGTCGGCTTGCTACAGAGCGCTAACAAACAGACATCAAACAACATCAAAGCCTTTTTCGACGACGAACGACGAACGACAAACAGCATAAGAGATGAACGAAAGGATTTCTTTTTTCCCTTATGCTATGCCTGGATGTTTCTTTTAGGCTATATTTCCGGGGCTGTAACATCATGAGCCGTAAACAGATATAATGCCGCTTAACTTAGGTGGATTCAATATCGTACCCACAATAAACTGACTCTCCCCCGGTCTATCTTCTTGTTCCTATGCTTGGCGCAGGCAAATCAAAACCCCAAATCTCCAGACTTGGCCGCCAGCGCTGGGGCCCGTTAGGTAATAGGAAGCCCATCTTGCACGAGGTGCATCATAGCCCTTGCACGTATATGTTGCTGGATGTTCGGTTCACTAAACTCCCTTGTGCGAACAGGCAGAATCGCGAGAGCCCACCACCAGCGAGCGATGGCTATGTGTCTATCGGGGAGGGGAGGGGAGGGGAGGGGGAAAGGGTCTTACCTTACGAGAGATAGAGAGAGATAGAGAGAGAGCAAAGACTTTGCTGCCCTTCCCGCCCCCGCCGATATTCTTCATCCTTATCTATCACAATGCTACTGTACTGCTACTTCTCACACTCCTCTCTCCTTCTCGCGGCCCGCCCTCCCTCCCTTCTGCCGCGGGGAAGACCACCAACACGACAAAACTAAGAGCGAGGAAAAATTAAGACAGAAGCTTGGACAGTTGTTTTCTCCCGCCATTATGTTTTGTTTCTCTTCTGACATGGCCGAGTGAGGTAAGGCGGGAGTTGTCTTTAGGGGTGGCTACAGATATAAATAGCAGCAACAATGCGAGCAGTATGTATCTGAGAAATCTTCAAGGGGATAAACCAGAACCAGAGCTTCTGGGCTAAAGAATTTTATATTCCATTTTATTCTTTTTTTTTTTCTTCTCTGCTGATTTATTGTTTCTTTTCTTTACTCGGCCGATCAAAGGAAGGAAGGCCTTATTTGCAAGAGAAGCTTGAAAAGAATTTCTCTGGGTTGGCTCTGGCTCAGATTGGCTTACATTACAAAAAGGCCACAGATAACCACGTCTCTCTTGAGCTTGCCGGCTGGCGCGAGACGAGAACAAAGGCCTTCTCTTGAATCAGATTCTTCCTCGTTTAGTTCCGCGCTTCGTTTGTTATCTGTTGCTTGTCGTTGTAGAGTAGCTAAAAGAAAGAAAGAAAGAAAGAAAGAAAAAAGGGAGGGCTTCACTTACCTAGCGTCTCTGATTGATATTATTAGAGACTAAACCTTTCTCTGTATTAGGCGGTCTGGTGACAGCTTCATTATCTTTTGTTTCCAATCTTTTTTTCTTTCTTTTTCTTCTTCTATTTTCTTCCCGTCTTGGCTCTTCTCTCCTTCTCTTCTTCTCCCTGCCCTACCTCTCTTCTCTCTCCTCTTCTCACATCACACTATCTAGCTTGCTCTCTCCGGCCCAGACCAAACGCATAGCCTTTCTCGCCCAACTACGTCTTGGCCATTGACAAGACGTAGTAGTCAGCACCCTTCCCTGTGTATCCCGTACGGCCTTATACGTCTCCCTCTTGTAGCTTGACCTTCCTTGAATCAACGCGCCTGGCCACCCCTCGCTCACGAGGTTGGCCCTTATTCCCAGCCACCAGTGCTGCCAACTTCCTGCAGCCAGCTAGCCGCTCTCATCAACATGTCCTTCCTCAACGGTATATTTCGCAAAGGTACGCGCAGTGGTAGGCCACCGAAACGCAGCTTATGTCCGGTATGCAACAACTTGCAGGTCACATCTTCCGATTGCAAAAGCGGCAAGACTGCTGCAAAATGGGAAGACCCCGGCGATGATGGCCATGTGCCCCATCTCGTCTTTCCACCCGGCACAAATCCCATGCCTCCGGCCATGATGCTGATCGACATACCACCAAATAGCATAGCTGAGGTCCGAAATATTGACTTGGAGTCGGGCCGCCCCGTCAGATCTTGTCGGTATTGCAGTCTGATATGCGACGCACTGGACCGGTTCTTCATTGGTCCTGATGGCAAGCCATTCTGGTCTGCTAGCGCCAATGTCGAGGCCGAAACCGATAAAAACAGCTCGCCATCAATCTGTCTCATGATACGAGAAGGCCATCCGCTGGTAATCAACTGTCTAAACTTCCTCCCACCTTCTAATGGCCGTCGTTCGCGGATCGACATTGAGATTCTCCTTCCCATGCCGCCTGACGCCAAAGAACCAAAGGAGTTGCCTTTGGGCCCGTCGGTAGGCACTGCCGCCCCTCGCGCATCTGATGCTAGCCTTTGCATCGACTTTGCCAGAAAGTGCTTGACCGAGTGCTACCAAGATCATCAGTTCTGCAAGCCTCGTAAATCCGCCATTTTCACACCTTCGCGCATGATTCACCTAGGTACCGATGACACCCAACTTCAACTGAGGGAATACAGCACAAAGCCCTGTGCGTACCAACGCGCCTGGGCTGCTCTGAGTTATTGTAGAGGTACCGAGACACACTTTCAGCTCACACGAAAAAACAAGGCCCAACTTCTCAAACTCATCGACCCTAGTAAACTGCCAGTGGTGTTTACTGACGCCATCAAAGCTGCCCGGCTGTTGGGCTTGACGTACCTCTGGATTGATGCTCTCTGTATTCTGCAGGATGACGACGCTGACTGGAGGTCGGAAATAACCAAAATGGGAGACATATATACCCATGCCTTCGTTGTTCTTGCAGCCGCCTCATCAGCTGATCCGACAAAACCGTTTCTGGGGCCCCGAGACGACGAATGGAAGCCTCATGTTGTGCCGTTCGCCTGTTCCAATGGGAAGGAGGTGTCTCTTGTAGCTCGTCGCCGCTCAACTCTGTCGACTCCGCCTGTGCAAGGTATATTCGACCCCCCTTTCACTACATCCTGGGCCACACTGCGCCGGGACGGCCCTCTCTACAGTCGGAGCTGGGCCTTCCAGGAACTCTACCTGGCCAACAGAATTGTCCACTTTTCCCCTGGAGCTGTTGTCTACGAATGCCGGACTCACCGCCGCAGCGAGGATCAGCGCCCACCATATACCATCACAGTAGCCGACACACTTGGGAAAGTTACTGACGTAGCTAAGTGGCGTATACTTGTCAAAATGTACTCGCAGCGAGACTTGACATATAGCAAGGATCGGCTCATTGGTATTGGCGGCTTGGCCAGCCAGATGCCACAGGCTAGCACATCGCGCTATGTTGCTGGTCTGTGGGGTGATACATTTGTCTTTGACCTCATGTGGCAGTCTATCCCGGGGTCAGCTACCAAGCCTACTGCATGCCCCAAGGCGGAGCAAAAGGCGCCGTCATGGTCCTGGGCATCTCTTAACTGTGGCGTTACATGGCATGCCATGAAGAACCCGCAAGCCCAGGCTCTTGTTGTCGACATTGAAGCCATCACCGCCCCTGGTGATCGATTCGGCGCCGTTCAAGGTGGCAGCTGTATTCTCAACACCCCTCTTCTGCCTATTGTTATAACTAGCTCACGCAGTAGAAATGAGCATTTTGTTCAATATCGCAAGGGTGGTGGTGTTCTTAGCAAAAAGCAGCATTTTTGGGCGGATGGCCAACTCGTTACCTTCAAATACGACGAAATGCAGGCACAAACGTACGCTAGAAGAGCCGAGTTCAGTGATATGGACGAGGAGGTTGAGGCAACGGGAATCTTTGTGCTGCTCACATACATGAACTGGATGAACAGTGGTTATAGCGGTCTTATCGTGAGCGCCTGTCCAGATGTCGAGGGTAGCTACTCCCGGATAGGCTGTGTCACACATTTACCTGCTGAGTGGGCCGAGAAGGCAAAGCTCAACACTATCAAAATTGTCTAAGGTCAAACCAGAAGCACTACTCGGTGCGTAGCAATGTAGGTTGGCAAGGTTCAGGCCTAACCTAACAAGAGCTAGACGGAGAGCATTTACGCCACAGAGGGGTGTATGTATGATACCATTTTGTTTTAGTATAAATGCAAAATCTAACGACGCATGTATTTGATGAGACGCAGTTTCTAGTACGGCTCAAAGAGAGTTCTTGAAGACATTGAAAATCAGACAGTGCAGAGTTAATAGATCGTGGTCATATTGTAACCCCGGCCCCTAGTGTCGTGTCACATTGAATAACCCTAGAAACATTATCTTATCGATAAGCTTCGCTCCCAAGGCGCGAAGGACGCGCTCAGCGTGTTGACATCATCGAGCAGCTGAGGATCCTCAATGGTGTGTATGCTCTCGAGATTCTGGTTGCGAAGCGTAGCCCTAATACAAAAACTAAAACGTCGTGCTTGTCTATAGCCATCAGGCGCAGTTTCTTTGCCCGCCTCAAGTCGCCATAGTCTCTTCCCAGGACAGATCAAGATCGAAACTCCCTTTCAATCCACCATGCCTAGCCCCGGCTCTTCCCCGCCTTCGACTACACGAGTTGGCCTTGCGACTCCGGCTCGACCAACTGGAAACTCGGCTACACGACCGGTGCGCACTCCGCTGGACAAAACAGAACCACGCGACCTTCTCAATAGCGTGCGACGCGGCCAATCATCAGTACGCAACCGTATTGCTACTAATGCGCCCACACCACACGCCCGTGCCGCTATCCGCGCACTAGACATGCGTCGCGCAGCTGTCTTCACTCCTGGAAAAGGCCGTCGCAAGAGTGTGCGTGATCAGCGGGAGACACCACGCGACATTCTTCGTATGCTTAGTCGGTCTTTGGCGCCAGCAAGCCAGGCAGTTCACACATCGTCGTCTTCACCAGATAAGAAATCGCCTGAGCAGTCTATGCTGGGCGATGAGACAGAAATATCAAATGGGATGGACTACGACGAGGATGACGAGGATGACGTGTTAATGCGTAGACCAGAGTTTACACTTCCACTAGATGAAGGTGATGAGGATGATGATGATGATCTGGTAGCCCCACGATCTACGCTACTAGAAGATGAGACGATGGGGAATCTCACAATGCAGTCGATGGAATTTCCTAGAAGAGCTACCAATGATATTCTGGTTGATCGTCGGCTTTCGCGGATGAGTACGGGTAGCGTGCGATTTAGCGATGTGGGTATGCAGCCTCACCAATTAGGAAGTGACGACGTGGCTGTGGATTCCGGTTTTTTCCCCCAGATTGATCTTGATGATGTTCCTGATCAAACAACCGGCGACTTGACTATGCAAAGGTACATACAAAGACGCTCCCCACCTGCTATGCGAAGACTATGCTGATACATTGGTGTCATAGAATTGACGACACAACTCGGCACGATGTTACAAGTGGAAATGGAGATCTGTCGATGCCCGAACAAGAGTCACTTTTTGTTGAACTACGATCCCAATCTCCTGACTCACCAGAACCCTTTGGTGACATCTCGCAGCTGCAAAACCTCGAACCCGAGACCGAACCCACACAACATGATGTGTCGATGGAAGACGACGGCGCGGGACTGAGCGCTGGCGGCAAAGAATTTCTGCCATTAATGCAACTTGAATCCGAGGACGACAACCAAGGCGAAATCGAAGACATACCCGATATCACATTTGATTCTAGGATGGAAGAACAAAAGCGAGTTGCCCGTAAAAAAGGCATCAAGCTATCAGCATATGGCACCGAGTATCCCTCAATCCCGCTGCCAGTCGTCAAAAGGCTAGCGCTCATGTTTGCGCAACGCAGTGGACTTGGCAAATGCAAGATATCACCAGCAACCCTACAACAGCTCAGCCTTGCGACAGATTGGTTCTTTGAACAAGTTGGCTCCGATCTCAAGGCATACGCCGAACATGCCAACCGCAAAACAATCGACGAAAGTGACGTGGCATTGCTTATGAGAAGGTGGGTTTGCTATACCCTCGTCATCGCTGGAAAACAAAAAAAAGAAAACGCGTAGTCTAACATTAACAATATTATACAGGCAGCGGCAGATGAGTTCGACATCAACCCTCTTTTCCCAAGCACACAAATACCTTCCTCGGGAATTGCTACAAGAAATTCGAATGCCAGCTGCGCCCAAAATTAAGAGATTCAAAGTTGTCAACGATGGAACTGAAGAAATAGATGATGACATCGAAGTTTAGGCAGGCGCAGATGGTTGTCAAATTTTTACGATTACTTTTCTACCACTGATGGGTCATCTTGACACGACGTTGGGCAGTGCTAGAGACGGGTTTCTTGGCCACCATATATAGCATGATAGAGGTGGCAATCGCCAATGAGTACCTACAAATAGTAGTGTTAGGACTGTATATGAAATCATGATTGCATGAATGATACTTACCAAGTAACAATGTACTGGGCATGTGTGTTTCTCAGGTTGACCTCAGGGGCACGGCCAATGGGGACTCCACGGTTCTCATAGTCGGTGAACGTGAGGTAGTCAGGGACTTCAATGTCTAGGGTCAGCGGCAACACACTAGGTACAAAGAGGGGGATGGGGGCATACTCAATGTAGACTCGATCCATACAGGCTGGCTACCAACCAAGCCTGCCATCTGCTTCACATCAGGGAAGTAAAATTCCCACCGGTCCGGCCGGTTTTCGGGTGTGAATGTGTTCTTCTTCCAGGGCTCTCTCAACAAGCCCTCGACCACAACCTCGCCTGCTACCAACGAGTCTGGTCTCGACTTCTTGTCCCTCTTCGCATGGGGGATCCACCCACGGTTCACCAGTACTGTCGAGTTTTCGCCCTCTCGTTCCAGCGGTGTGACTACCATGTAGCCCTGCTGGCCGTCGCGCATACGGGGACCTACCAGCATCTCTTGGTCATGCCGAAAGCGGCCCTTTGCGTAAACACGTCGGAAGTCAAATTCCGACACTGCCTCTGGATCCACGTGCAGAGGCAGAGGGAGGGGCGGACGCAGAAGACGGTCCTCTAGTTTTGCAATCAAATCGCTTTTCCAGCCAAGGCGCTGCACTTGCCATGTTCCCAGGCAGAAAGCAGTGAATGGGATGATAGCTAAGCAAACATTATCAACACCAGTCTCCAAGATGAAGGATTTCCTCAAGTCCGCCGCCCCCGGAACATACCTAGAAAATATAAACCAATGCCATGTTTTTGGCCAGTCCGCACCATAGTTGGAGAGCGGTCCACAAGGGACTCAAAACCTGGCTGATCGGCAGGCTGTGGTTTTTCAGACGCTCGTATCCGCGACGTAGAAAACGGACTTCTCCGGGCGGGGAATTGGCATCGAAGAGTGGTGCGGCGAGGTTGTTGCTGCGCCAGTTGGCGCAACATGCGAAAGGGCGTAATAGAGGAGCTCATGGCCGTATATTGAAGTATGGCTTAATTAATCTCCATAAACCTCGAGTTATCAATCAGCTCTGAGCCTGGATGAGCGCCCGCGGAGTTATTTCGACCAGTAAGCAATGGAATGGAGACTTGGAAGCTATTGCGGTCACGTGATACACAGACATCATGTAACCCTGGAAGTATTGAACGGCGAAGTTGCCATTATGTGTTTGTTGCTGCTACCAGATATCAAGTAATATTAGAGATAAACCAGGCGATAGCCAAAGGCTCTCATATAGTGGTGTACGATCTGAATTGGCCACTCTGGAATACTGTAAGACAATGGCAGCAAGAAGATCAGATATACATGCTTGTGATGTTGAGCCCTACTCTCATCTCCCCTCCCCCACCGCGGCCATACGCAACTACGAGAAGACGGGTTTGTAGGCTACCAGACGTTCTATCCAGCTGGTGAGCGTCGTAGATCTGATAAGAAGCTTGGTGCAAACGATTTCCATGACATAGAAGCGCAAACTGCGTAATTATTTGTTTGTCTGGTCGTTCGTCGGCTTGCGGGTTTTCCCGGGGGAAACTTCAGCTTAATGGTTCCTGGTAACCCAAACCTGCGAAATGCCGGGAAAAAAAAAAAAAAAAAAACAAAAAGTAATAAATAAAAGAATATCAATTTTTTGTAGGGTCCCAGCGGGCCTCTGGCTCAGGGAACGATGTGGGTAATAAACATCTTCATTTCCTTTCTTCCACTGAATCTTTCTTCCTGTTCCACCTCATCCCCTTACTGTCTTTTTTGGTATCTTAAGCCAGGCAGACACCACAAGTAGTATCTAATCTGATTTTGTAAGTACCCCTCGTACCTTCACATGAATACTTTCTGCATTATACATCCTCCAAAAACATCAACTCCAATTCTCAAAGAGGAGCTAAGCTGCCTCGGCTTACTGGAGCTTCCAGCGTTTTGACTCGTTTCCGGCCTTCTGTCTGAGCTTTTTTCGTCTAACCCTGACTGCCATCATCTGACAGGTGCAATCCTCGATTTCGTTCTCCCTTATTTAACCATGTTCCGCTCTGTGTCTCTCAGAGCGGTTGCGGGAACCGCCGCTTCTCGCTCAACCGCTATTGCCCGCAGAAACGCCTCTTCAGTCTTCTCCCAAACTACTGCTCTTTCTTCTCGCATCGCTCATATTCCCGCTCTACGCTCCCTGCACACTTCCTCTCCCAACATGTCTTCCGTTTCTACTCGTACCGAGAGCGATGCCTTCGGCGAAGTCCAAGTCCCCGCCGACAAATACTGGGGTGCTCAGACTGAGCGCTCTCTGGAGAACTTCCGCATCAACCAACCCCAGGATCGCATGCCCCCCGCTATTGTCAAAGCCTTTGGCATCCTAAAGGGTGCTGCTGCCACCGTCAACATGCGCTATGGTCTGGGTACGTCTTCTCTTCCCTTCCTCGTCATTGACCTATGGCTGGGTATTAACAATTAACCTTGTAGATCCTGTCGTTGGCAAGGCCATCCAGCAGGCCGCTGCTGAGGTTGCTGAGGGCAAGCTTCTCGACCACTTCCCCCTCGTTGTCTGGCAGACGGGCTCCGGCACTCAGTCAAACATGAACGCCAACGAAGTTATTTCTAACCGCGCCATTGAAATCCTGGGTGGCGTCAAGGGCTCCAAAAAGCCCGTCCACCCCAACGACCATGTCAACCGCTCTGCCTCGTCCAATGACACCTTTCCCACCGTTATGCACATTGCTGCCGTTCTTGAGCTTGAGAATGAACTGATTCCTGCGCTCAAGAGCCTACGCGGTGCTCTCCAAGCCAAGGTTGATGAGTTCCAGGCCAAGAACATCATCAAAATCGGCCGCACTCATCTCCAGGATGCCACTCCTCTGACTTTAGCCCAGGAATTCTCCGGATATGTTGCCCAGCTAGACTATGGCCTTGAGCGCATTGAACGCTCACTGCCTGAACTGCGTTTGCTGGCCCAGGGCGGTACTGCTGTTGGTACTGGTATCAACACCTTCGAGGGCTTTGCCGAGGCTATTGCCGAGGAGGTTACCAGAATGACCGGCACCAAGTTTGTCACTGCCCCTAACAAATTCGAGGCCCTGGCTGCCCATGACGCTATTGTTTACGCTCATGGTGCTCTCAACACCCTGGCTGGCTCGCTCTCCAAGATTGCCCAGGACATCCGCTACCTAGGCTCGGGCCCCCGCTGCGGCCTGGGTGAGCTTTCACTGCCTGAGAACGAGCCCGGAAGCTCTATCATGCCTGGCAAAGTTAACCCTACCCAGTGTGAGGCTCTGACCATGGTCTGCGCCCAGGTTATGGGCAACAACGTAGCAACCACCATTGGTGGCATGAACGGCCAGTTTGAGCTAAACGTGTATAAGCCTCTTGTCATCCGCAACCTGCTGCACTCGTCGCGCATTCTCTCTGACTCCATGCGCTCATTCGAAAAGAATCTAGTTGTTGGTCTTAAGGCTAACGAAGAAAAGATTTCCAACATCATGAAGGAGTCGCTAATGCTTGTTACTTGCCTCAACCCCAAGATTGGCTATGATATGGCCTCCAAGGTTGCTAAGAACGCACACAAGAAGGGTCTAACTCTCAAGGAGTCTGCTTTAGAGCTTAAAGCGCTCACTGAAGAGGAGTTTGATACTCTTGTGCGTCCGGAGCTGATGGTTGGCCCTTCACCCTACAAGGGTTAAAAGCCTGTATATCTTTCTTTATTCCTCCACGATCTTGTACTCTTACATCCGCGACTCATGTCTTCCATATCTGTCACTTAGACACATGTTTCAATATAGCCTGAAGTTTTAGTTCTTTTCCACAGTAGTGTTCTTAGGTTCGCTCACTTGATGTTGTTCTTGAAGTACTGTAGGCCCCAAAGAGCGACATTTGTAATCTTGACGAACGACGCCTATGACACTGATGGGCGTCTTTCATTCTTTTCTTTTTCTCTGACTCTGTCATGGATCTTGACAATGAGCTGTGAAGCCTTGAGGCCGCGCTTACCCAACTTTGAGGATAACCTTGTCGTCGACTCGCACCGCTTTTTCACGACAACTTTTGCGATCGCCAACTCCTCATCGCCACATCACCACTCCAACTCAAGGAGCTCACCTTCACGTTCAGGACTGGATTTTGAGAGTTCACACAGTCCGCCCTTTTTCTTTTCTTTTGTTTCTTTTTCCTCGCGTTCCTCTGTCCTCGGACAGACTGGTGACTGTGGCAGGTCACCAGAAAGGGAGGCTGCCTTGTGCCTCATCCACAACCCAAGGCAGCGGCCACCAGAAAAGCGGAAGGATATATCATGAGCCCTCGGATGCTGACACAGTCTGGTTTTTTTTTTTGTTACGACGGCTTCAGGAGGAGGGCGAGTAACAAGCTTGCTTGTGAGCATACAAGCTTCTCTCGTCTGAGATCTGTAGTCAGCCCTGCAGAGGGTTAATTCTGTCCGGTAGCCAATCCGGCGTTGTTTGATCTCAGTGATTCCAGTAGACGTTAAATATATTCAAATCAAATCAAGGGAAAAACGGTAAGAAGGATCCATGTACATTCAACTAAGCCCTTTTATTATCGTGCACAAGGCGGGCGGAAATGGGCTGGCATTAATGTGCTGAGCTCGCCTAATTGGCCTTGCTTGTTGCAACATGAATCACCCCCAGACGCGACATACACACAGTGCAGAACCAAGCCTATAATCATAATGCCTGGGTAGCCTGCTAGCCAGCCTAAGCCGCACGCACCCTGGCGCTATTGACTACTACAACATTAGCGCAGCTCTTGTTTCGCCTTTTTGTTTTATTTTATTTTATTTTATTTATTTATTTTTATTTTCCTTATTCATATTCTTGATTTCCTTGTCCTTTTCTTCCATTTCTATTGCTAATTCAGGTCTTTCTCTCTTTCTTTTCCTACAAAGCTCTTCACCTTCGCTTGGGTTACCGTATTCTCACTCTTATTTATCCAAAATCGGACGCATTTCTTTCTACCTTTGTCAACTTCTTTCTCTCCTGCTGTTACTCTTCCTCATCCCTTCTGGCGGTTCTCTTGATCATCAATTGCCCTCCAAACTAGTCCAATTCCTTCTGTAAAGGATCGCCCTTGACCCAAGCACTCAACTCTACCTCGTAAACCTCAACTCGTCCACATCGCATTTGCGCTTCACATCGCCAGCCTCGTTCTCTGTTTCTACACCCACACACACATATATATACATATACTCTCAGGCCCCGGCATGTCGATACCAGCGAATCCGATCGACCCAACTGTGGCGGGAAACTATCCTGTCATTCTCAGTGATGCGCTAATGGGCACGACTGCCAAAGAAATATTCACAGACGTTCGCTGTGAGTTTCCGCCCCCGTTCTGCTGTGGTACCGACAGTGTTTTGTTCTTCGATTAGGGCCGCAAATCTGGACTGCACACATAATGTCTACATCATCTTTACAAACTAACCATGGCCCTGGTTGCCTGTCTCCCGTAGATAATCACAAGCCTACCAAATCTGAAAACTCTGGTCAGGGGAGGCTCAAGCCCTCAATACCCGGAAATCATTCTTCCTACGATCTCACATACACCGACAACACTGGCGACTATGGATACTCCGGATCTCGAACCGTCGATGATGGCCAATATGTTTTGTATTTCAGCCCAGCTCGAAAAGCATTTGTTCTCGATAGGGTCGACTCTACATTTCATATGAACCTCAAGAACACACCAACCGAAACGGCCGAAACACTTGAGAAGAAGTACCCGCCCCTGGGCTCTTCTAGTTGTGCAGGCAAACCTACCACTACAAAAGAGCGCACCAAAGCAGCTAGTGCCAAGGCGTCAACCAAAAAAGCCGCGTCTAAGCCAGTCAAGGAGCCCAAGCGCAAAGCACCAATAAAGAAGGGAAAGGCGGCCGCAGCCGCAGCCGCAGCCCCTCTTGTTCTTCCTACAGCAGCACCAGAGGCTCCTCCCAAGAAGGCCGAGGAACTACCAAAGCCTCAAAGGCCTTCTAACGACTTTGAAGACGACGATGACGACGATGACGACGGGGGCCTCACAGTTGAATACCCCGATGCTGATAAGCGAGCGCCTCCTACTACTTTGGGCGCACCAACTTTCCTCTCCACCAACTTTTCAGACTTCGTCAAACGACAGGCAGAGCACCAAGACGAAGATATATATAGTGGCGGAGACGACCAAGATTTATTCGATCCTAGTGAAGACGAGGGTGACGGTATCTCGAATACAGCCTCTCAACCCTTTCTTACCGAGACTATGGATATCGATGGAGAGGGCTCCGAGGAAGAGGAGGAGGAGGAGGAGGAGGAGGAGGAGGCCGACGACGATTTGGATATGTCAGCAACAGCTGGTGCCCCAGCCGATGACGACCAAACCGGGTTCTTTGATCTCGAGGCAGAGTTTGAGCGTGAAATGGCTGCTGAACTTGAAGAGAAGCAGCAGTCTGCCGTGAGCGAGGAAGAGAGCGATGTTAGTGAGGCTGAATAGACTAGCTCTGTCCAACTCCATCTACCTAACGCTTAGTCTTCCTTGGTCTCTTGAGGCATCATTTTTCTTGCATGCCGAACCGCCTTCTTACTCCCGGCGTGAAGGTCGCATCCTTCGCATTTCCTCTCCTTCCTCCGTCATTTCTCTTGGTTGTCTAGTCGCTTTATTTTCTTCTCTATAGAAGCAGGAGTCTGTCTATGTTCTGTGTCCCATGCAGACGGGAATCGCATCGGTGGTTTTGTTTTGATTTTGCTACTGTGGTATTCTAGGAGTCTACTCATCCTCTCCTTTCATACTTGAGGGCGGACCCTATACTGGAAAACAGGTTTAACGGCGCATCATTTCAGCGAGCCTTTTTTTTTTTTGTTTTTGTCCATCTTTTGGTTTCCTTCTTCTTGTTTTATTTCTTTTTTCTTGATAATCTTGCTTTGTGGACGGCCATTCATGCTCATCTATACCTAACCGATCAGTCAAAAGCTGCTCCTGGCCCACCGCATTTGTTTATTTTATTGTGGCTTGTTTTGGGGGTTTCTTGTTGCTCGCCGGTTTAATTTGTTGAAAATGACGACAAATCACGGGCTGTGATGCTCTCTATTTTCTTCATCATGACATCATACATCATTACATGTTTGCTACTGTGTTGACTGATAATGTCAATAATACACGCACCCATACACACCCATAGAATCTATAAACGGACTGTGATAAGCAGCCGCATTTTCATATGCAACCATGATGATAGAATGTGGGGCACTCTTGTGATGCTGACACATATATGCAGTCATAATAGATCATTCAAATACAATACCAGTACGCTGCTTACAGAATAAAGCCGCTTCTTTGTCTTCCTGGTCTCGTCTTCCTAACCATTCCTCCCGTCCCTAAATCTCTTCTCTCTCCCTCAAAACGCACACCTTAGCTTTGTCCATACCATCCCGTCTTTCATTGCTGTCGATGTTTCATTATCACATGTGAGGCGGATTATGGTATCCCTTCTGTCCTCTCCCTTTCCCTTCCTGCACATCTCTATGCACTTGCTCATCTGGGCTTCAAATCGAGCCTGCCCAGTATGTATAGAGGGGAATGGGGCGGGGGAGGGTGGACTCTGCTGTTGTACCGCAGGCTATGCAACGGCGCTTTACCCCAACAAGAAGGATCCGGAGATTCATGGACCCCAAGAAGTACAGACTACAGACGCTGATTGTTCTTCAATCCAACTCCGGCCTCCATCATCTTGTTAGATTTGCTAGATGATGATGACGCAAGTTCTTTCCTTTCACAGCTGCACAGGGACCGCCCCTGCCATGTGCAGATGAAGAATACCCGGCCCATGTTAATCGGCTGTTACTTTCTTTGACTGGGCAAATAGCCGTTTGCCGGTGGGGAAATCAACGTATACCTGCCCTTTTGAGAGGGTTACGCACTATCAGTATATTATACTTCTACTGCATGCACTCCGTTCCTTCCGTTTTGTGTGTTGTTTGTACGCTGCGCAGTGTTGCTTACCCCCATTCTGATACCCTAGTTTTAATGCAACACCTGCACAGTTGGCGTTGAGCTATTTAGCGATCCCCAAGCCCAGTCTCTTGCCTCTTTGCTCTCTCCATTTTGCCAGGTACTGTATGTGCCTAAAAAAGACCTCGGCCAGAAGCGGCAAGTCCCTATCTTGTCCCGACCATGAGCTGCCTCCTTGCATTGTTCTTTTCTTTTACCGTAGTTTCTGCTGTTGTATTTTCCCCTTGGCAAGTAACTACCATACTTGTACCGTAGTATTGTGCTGAGTGAGGAGTTAGTAGTTAGCATCATACGTAACCCCAAGTTTTACTCCTCGTATAAACACGCCGTCTCCAACTCACTTTTTCCCATTTGTTCCTCTGTCCCTTTCTCCTAGCTCTTCTTACTATCTAGCCTCTCTCAACTTCATCCAGTCTATCTCCCCTAAATATGTCCGCCGTCGTCCGATCGTTGCGCTCGTTCTGTCCCAAGTCTGCATTCCGTCGCTCGTCTCTTCATCCGGCTCAGATTCCCGCCGTTTCTCGCCTAACTTGCCCTTCGATCAGGACCTCACTATACTCCGGCCAGAGTCCGCTCTTCTCAACAACAACAACAACAGGCCTACAACGCTCTGAAGCGCCCGTCATGACATCTACTTCTCTAGAGTCGTATGATAAAGAGGTGCAAGACATTGCTAGCTATGTCCACCATACCTCCATCAACTCGGATCTGGCTGTGAGTTGTTGCTCCCTTTGCCATCTTCTTTCTTCCTGTCACTCCTAACTTAGTATGCGTTCCGTTAGTTCGATACCGCCCGTTACATTCTTCTTGATACCATTGGTTGCGGCCTTGAAGGGCTTCGCTTTAAAGAATGTGCAAAGCTGCTTGGCCCTATCGTGGAAGGAACCGTCGTTCCTAATGGAACCAAAGTTCCTGGCACACACTTTCAATTAGATCCCGTAAATGGAGCTTTCAATATTGGCGCCATGATCCGCTGGCTCGACTACAACGACTGCTGGCTTGCTGCTGAATGGGGACATCCGTCCGACAATCTCGGTGCTATCTTGGCAGTAGCTGATTGGATCACTCGCACAAATAAAGCCGGAGGAAATATCGCTGGAGGCAAGATATTCACTGTACGCGACATACTCGAGGCTATGATTAAAGCACACGAAATACAGGGCTGCCTTGCCCTTTTGAATTCCTACAACAAGGTAGGCCTGGATCACGTAGTCCTCGTCAAAGTAGCCTCTACCGCCGTGGTTTCAAAAATGTTAGGTCTCTCTGAGAAACAAACTGCAGATGCTGTCACTCAGGCTTTTGTAGACGGTCAGTCTCTCAGAACATACCGCCATTCTCCCAATACCATGTCTCGCAAATCATGGGCGGCTGGCGATGCTTGCCAGCGTGCAGTCAATTTGGCTCTAAAGGTTGCAAAGGGAGAGACAGGAATTCCTACCGTTCTCAGCGCTCCAGTTTGGGGCTTCTACGACGTTCTATTCAAGGGCAAACCTTTCGAATTTCAGCGGCCTTATGGCAGTTATGTGATGGAGAATGTTCTTTTCAAAGTTTCTTACCCGGGTAAGCTTGATTGCTCTCTCATAATACGCTTGCGTAGACATGAAGGTTACTAACAGACAGTACGACAGCCGAGTTTCACTCACAAACTGCCATCGAGGCATCACAGAAAATTTTCAATCAGCTAAATGAAGAGAATCTTTCTGCCGCCAACATCAAGTCCATTACATGTCGTACCCACGAGGCTTGTGTTCGAATCATCGATAAGCAATTCAAGGCCATGGACAACTTTGCGGATCGAGACCACTGCATTCAGTACATGTGTGCTGTTATGCTTGTTTATGGCCGACTCCAAGCCACTGATTACGTCGATGGTAGCGAAGCCGCCACTTCTCCCCTTGTGGATGCATTGCGCCAAAAGATTCGCTGTGTTGAGGATCCTCAGTTCACCCGTGACTACCATGATCCCTCAATGCGCACAATTGCCAACGCTCTTACGGTTGAGCTTGATAATGGAAGAATACTTCCAGAAGTTGTTGTTGAAGCTCCCCTGGGTCACCGTCTACGGAGAGACGAAGCGAAGCCTGAGATTCTGGCCAAGTTCAAGAGACATCTTGAGCCACACTTCGATGCTGCCAAAATTCAGAGTCTGATCGAACTAAACACGAGCCCTGAGAAACTGGAGAGTCTTTCGGTCGATGAATATGTCGACTTATATGTTGTGAACAAGAGCAAGTTTGTGTGAGATGGATTTTCTGTATTATTGTTTATGATATTAAACTTTTTGTACAACACTTCATCCTTACTTATTCGAGAAATCCTATGTGAAAGATTGGCAGAGAAAGGTAGCTTAGCGGTGATGGGAGAAACTCTTGGCAAAGATCCCGAGTTGAAGCGAAAAGGCGATTCATTCCCAGCTTTTCTAATAGCCAATATCATAAGCTTTTCGTGAATTGAGTAACATGCATGGCGAATTGTTTGGAGTTTCCAATTCTTCCGAATAATCCCCTGATTAGTAAAGTTTTCTTCTTATTTACTGATGCCATGGCTCATCCTGTATCACTATTTGGGGGGGGGGGGGGGGCAAGTAAGGTTATTTCCATGAAGGCGAGGCTTAGCTTCGATCAAACTAGTCTTTGCGTTTCAAGACTATCGAGACACAACAGGGGAATGTGTAGTAGACTAGGGACCAAGTTTGTTCATGATACCTCAGGCAGTTTAGTTCCGGAGCCCTAGCCTTCCGCTGACATCGCTTAAGCTCAGGGTAACTTGGCCCCAACGTCTACTGCAAAAGCTAAAATGTTGGCTTTCACATCAGGAAGAACACAGGCCCCTAGACTTCTTTAAAGAATCATCTGATCAATCAAGGGGGGTTCTCGTACCTTCATCCCACCCACATACTTCGTGATATCTTATTAATGATGAGCCCGGCGTGTCAGTCTTTACACTGTTTCTTAATCATAAATGAATGAGGCGGAAGACACTACAACTAGTCTTGTTTGGGCCTATGTTTCAAACATCTGATGAGTGCCAAGCATAGCAGAATATTCTGGGGTTTTGGCATATCTAATAGCCCGTAGAGTCTTTTTTACATGACAGTATCTCACCACGCTCCTTGTAGTCCAGTTCAGGGTTAATTTGAATGATGGTGAACCCTAAGATATGTGTTGCTTGGAACGATGCTTACTCTTTAGACGCAAAGAGTAACTGCTCGTTGAGGAGAATGCCTCGCTCCTGCCTTGATATGAATCGCCTCCTCGCAATATCCCCACCGTTAGACGGCACACAAAATAGGGTTTTGCAAAATTCTCGTGCCCTCCTTTTGGGGCAGCTCCTAACTATTTTTTTTTTTCTTTTCTTTATCACTTTACTTTTACATTGCTCACCTAGTTCGCTCTCGATGCCCCTTTTCTCTCTTTCTCTCTCTTTCATTAGAAACTTTGCCTTGTTTCTTTTGTTGTCGTGTTTCGTTTGTGTTTTTTCTCTTGTGTCAAAACCTTCTCATCGACATCGGCCGAAACGTAAACCGGATTGATGTACACGAAGCGACAGGCTCTGATTGGTCTATTTGATCACGTCTACCTTTCCCGCATTTACCTCTACCCGAAGCTTAAAGCTTAACAGCTCTAGTCAATTATGTCGTAGCAGCTAATTTCTTTGAGAAATATACCAAGAACAACTTAGCTACTATGACATCCATGGCTTTACTCTTTGGATAGATAGCGTCTCCACTTAAAAGAAGTCCATGCTTGTCCCCAACAAGGTTACACGATACTGTTAATGCACTTATAAGACCATCTATTGGAAATTTCACCTAACATTTTGTCTTGAAATCTCAAGAATCGCAACTTAGGCCTCAGTTACTGTTGAATCCAGCGCGCTCATGTTTCGGCCTCGATTCACGATGCATAAGATTGTATCAAGACCTATCTTAACCAACAAAAATCCAGATGGAGAGAGGGTGGGCGAAGATCTACGTCATGAGAAAGTCGTTCAGGCTGTCCGTTCCTGAGGGTCCAAAACGACTAGCTTAGGCTTCTGTGACAGATAAATGCCCCTTTCTAACATTATTTCGCCATTCTGTGTACACCCCCATAACTCTGATCTTCTAAGCAGGCATTTGTTGATTCCGTTTCCAGCCAGAGAACGCTTCACAGCATCAAGCACAGGGGCTTCCCCCTATACCGAGTCAGATAAAGCTGCCATACTCACATAATGCTCCAGAGTCGCACCCCTGGTATGCAAAATGACTGCGGCTCAAAGGCCTCCTTTCTCGTTCCACTCGGTCCAGCTATAAGTCTTGGCCACGGCAGCAGTAAGCCTCCTCATGATTTGTTCCCCTTCTCTTTTCTTCATTCAGTCTGAAGTCAGCATTGCCAAGGCGAGTCACCTTTCTTCTGTTCTCATACGCTTTTTTTTTCCCTTTCTTTTTCTCTTCTTTCGCGCGCTGGTCGAGGTGCCTTTTTTTTCATTTTTTTTTTTCATTGTCTCATCTCTTTATCTCGTATTTCTTTTTAATCACGAAGTATTATTTCTTCACATATCTTGAAATCTCCTCTTCGACTACTATTCTTTCTAATTTCTGACTTCTCTTTTGGTCTGGTACCAATTCCATCCTTCAACAAGAGTTAGATCTATACACTAGTCGACTTTTACCCATCTATCTCTCCTTAATTTTCGATATTTACTTTTGATTGCATACTTTCAACATGCAGCCAAAGTCGTTTCTTGTTGCCATATTAGGCATTACAACTGCTATAGAGGCTTCTGTTGTTCACTTCCCCTCCTTGAATGTCCGCGGCTTGACTAGTAGGCAGTCCTCTGGTGCTGGCGGTCGTGGAGGTGGGCGCGGTGGTGGTGGCGGCGGCGGCACTGGTGGTGCTGGCGCTGGTGGTGCTGGTGGTGCTGGTGGTGCTGGTGGTGCTGCGGGTGGAGCCAACGCTGGAACCAATAATGGCAATACTGGCAACAATGGTAACAATGGCGCCAATGCCGCCGATGTTACATGTTTAGCCGCCAGTGCTGTTCAAACTGGCTCGCAGTCACCAGGTGCTCAAGATGACCCTGAGCAAGCGGACTCAGCAACGTTAGTTTACCTTAACCTACTCCATCTCTCTAAAACTAGAACTAACAAATTTGCTTCAGTGATCCAGCCAACTTTATCAATTTCTGCGATAAACAAACTTTGACTAATGGCAAACAAGTCAAAGGAGGCTCATGCAATGGTGTTGGTAAGTCGCTCTTTCAGACTGTACTTCTCAAAGTTAGTGATGCTAATACACTCATAGTGATGGGTAAAATCCCTTCCACCAACAACATGATATCCAGCATTTTAATCAACCCTAAGCATGATGATACTATTGCTGCAAACACCAACTTCAATGTTAACGTCAAAGTATCCGGTCTGCAAGCTGGGTTATTTACCGACCCTGACACTACCTATTATTCCGCACCCCAAGATCTGAATGGCCAAGGCCAAATCAAAGGTCATACGCATATCACCATCCAGGATATGAATAACAACCTCAATCCTGGAAACACGCTAGATCCTACTGTTTTTGCCTTCTTCAAGGGCATCAACGATGCTGGCCAAAATGGCGTTCTTACCGCTGCTGTAACTGAGGGTCTTCCACCCGGCGTTTACCGTGTCTGCACCATGACATCCGCAGCGAACCACCAGCCTGTACTGATGCCTGTTGCACAGCGTGGAGCTCAGGATGACTGCAACAAGTTTACTGTCGTTGCAGGTGGTGGCAACGGTGGCAACGGCGGTAACGGCGGTAACGGCGGTAACGGAGGCAATGGTGGTGCTGGTGCTGCTGGAGGAGGTGCCGGGGGCGCTGCCGGCGGTAATAACCGTGGTGGTGCTGCTGCTGGTGGTGGTGGAGCTGGTGGTGCTGCTGCTGGTGGTGCTGCTGGTGGTGGTGCTGCTGCTGGCGGCGGTGCTGGTGGTGGCGGCGGTGCTGCTGGTGGTGGTGCTGGCGGTGGAGCCGCTGGTGGCAATCGCGGGGGTGCTGCTGCTGGTGGTAACCGTGGCGGCGGCAAAGCCCGAAACCAAAGAGATATCTCTGGTTGGAAGATGGCTGTTAAGGCCAGAGCTTTTGGTCAACCCCCCTCGTCAAGCCAAGTGGAGCCTTCTGCCGTTGTTAGAAAGCGCCACTGGTGGTCTCAAGGTCCCGTTTTTGCTTAAACACCATGGTGGATGTGGTAATGTCTGGTAACTATCCCCCTATCTTCTCAAAATATTGTTGGTGCTTGTGAGTTCATAGCAAAGCATGCATTCAGAGTCAGCTCTACAAACAACTACAATGTCTTTGAGTATGAGGCCCCGACTACCAAATATGAGCTTCTTTAATACTAGATGATGCCTCTTATATTTGGGTAGCTCTTTGGAATCTAGTCTCTTCAAGTCTCGAAGGCGTGAGAAAAAAAGAAAAAAAAAAAAAGAAACGCGAGCTTCGCTTTGTTTCTCATACTTCCACCAAGTTCGAGCCAATGGGTTGGGGGCACTTCAGGCTGGTACATGTTTGTCCCGTTTGTTTCTCTTTGTCTTTTCAGCATGTCTTTTGTTACGAAAATCAATGTTACGTTGTTATGGTTATTTTATTTTTATTGTTGTCTTCCTCTTATTTTGCCGTATTCGGCTTTTCCTGTCCCTTGCTGCTTTTCTTTCTTCTCCCATTCATTACCACTGGCCACTTCGTCCTCTCTTCCAGGCGTTGTAATAAAATAACAAAAGAACCATGTACCCAAATACAGAGAGGCATTGTGAAAGTGATGATACTATATTCGTTTTGGCCAGATGATCAGACGGCAGCGGATATGTTTCACGGTGCGTGATGAACGTCATACGTAACAACAAATGAAGGAAAGATTAGACTAAAAAGAAACCATAGATTATAGGAATTTTGGTTTGTATCGATCAGCAAGCAGTCTTGAGGAATATGTAGCCCGCCGCATGGGCTAGTCTGAAAGTTCGGGACGAGAGCAAGGCAGGTTTAACATGTGATCCAAGCTTCACTTGCTTGATTAGCCGAAGCCTTTGCTTCCTTGCTCGCCGTGATTACAGTGAAACTGCAAAAAGATCACCGCAATGTATGGAGACACGGGGAATCGAACCCCGGACCTGATCCAAGCCCCGGAAGCAGATGCTCCGAATATGCTAAGGATCCGTCATACCACTAGACCATGTCCCCTCTTATTGCGGCGATACTGACCCCCGATAATGATGCCCTTAATGGGAAAAAAGTGAAGTGGGGCATCGTGCGACAAGACACCCAAAAACACGAAAGCGACGAGCTACGTCGCCAACGTGCTTCGCCGCAACCTCAAGCTCATCCAAGAGTCACAGCAACCCGAGCCCGATCTGAGCTGTCTGGAGACCACAGAGGCAACCCCCGCTTTGGAAACGCGGAGAGGCAGGTCACTGCCACCGCAGACTACAGAGGACAGACCACAGCAGGGGCAGCCTGGCATGACACAACCAACTCCGGGACAGCAACGACAGCAACGAAGAAGGGGACGAGGAGGGGGAAGATGAGGGAGCATGGAAGGGGAAGGGAGAAAGGAGGAGAGGGACGGAAAGAGGATAGTTGGAGGAAACCTTTGCAGGATAGGGAGGAGATGTCGAGGAGAGCTCCGTGAGAAGGTGTTGAAGGAGTTCTACTACCGACCACCTGCAAAACGGAAAACATTAAAAGATGCGGCAACAGCCATGCACAGGAAAGGACAAAACCGCTGTACTCCGCCGGGGCCTACTCCCCGTGCCGAAAGCCGGCGGCCTTTTAGACTAGTTTACACGCGGTCGTCGCAGACCAAAAACACCGGGTATCCAACCCCGGAACCCCCGCAGGCACGCCCTAGGGCTATGCTGGATGGAGAGCCCTCCTGGCCTAAGCGCCGGACCCTAAAAAGTCATAGGAGACGTTCAACTTCTAAGCAAACCTGCAATTGCTGACCGCCCAGGAGGTACTGGAAGATGACATCAACCAGCAGTCCCTGTCCGGAATACGCCGTCGTATTGCTGCGAGATAACAGTAGGTAGACGTTAAAGAATACAATAACAATAACAATAGCGACAAGACACCCGGAAGGCTCGCCCGAGTGCTATGGGTCCCAGGACACATGGGCATTAAGGGCAATGAGTTAGCCGACGCCCAAGCCAAGTTGGGATGCCAAGGTTCGGTAACAGAACACCGCTTCAGCCTCGCAGGAGCACGGAGATGGAGGAGAGACCGCCTACGTCTCGACTACGAAGGGTGGTGGAAAGAACAAAAAGGATACCGTCCACTTGGAGCCGGTGTCCCCACCGAACCCCCATTCCGTACCTCCCGCTACAAGGGGCTAACCAGAATAGAGCTGGGTCACATCCTCGCGGCTAGAACGGGCGATGGTGACTTTGACAAATATCATGAGCGTTGGAACCACAACTGTCCGCTTGGATGCAGGGCATGCAACCAAGCAAAGGAACGAGGCCACTGGTGGACCTGCAAGGCACTGCCTAGACCTTGGAGCCAACGGTTTGCGGACAAGCTCCTTAAAAACACGAAAGCGACGAGCTACGTTGCCAACGTGCTTCGCCGCAACCTCAAGCTCATCCAAGAGTCACAGCAACCCGAGCCCGATCTGAGCTGTCTGGAGACCACAGAGGCAACCCCCGCTTTGGAAACGCGGAGAGGCAGGTCACTGCCACCGCAGACTACAGAGGACAGACCACAGCAGGGGCAGCCTGGCATGACACAACCAACTCCGGGACAGCAACGACAGCAACGAAGAAGGGGTCGAGGAGGGGGAAGATGAGGGAGCATGGAAGGGGAAGGGAGAAAGGAGGAGAGGGACGGAAAGAGGATAGTTGGAGGAAACCTTTGCAGGATAGGGAGGAGATGTCGAGGAGAGCTCCGTGAGAAGGTGTTGAAGGAGTTCTACTACCGACCACCTGCAAAACGGAAAACATTAAAAGATGCGGCAACAGCCATGCACAGGAAAGGACAAAACCGCTGTACTCCGCCGGGGCCTACTCCCCGTGCCGAAAGCCGGCGGCCTTTTAGACTAGTTTACACGCGGTCGTCGCAGACCAAAAACACCGGGTATCCAACCCCGGAACCCCCGCAGGCACGCCCTAGGGCTATGCTGGATGGAGAGCCCTCCTGGCCTAAGCGCCGGACCCTAAAAAGTCATAGGAGACGTTCAACTTCTAAGCAAACCTGCAATTGCTGACCGCCCAGGAGGTACTGGAAGATGACATCAGCCAGCAGTCCCCGACCGGAATACGCCGTCGTATTGCTGCGAGATATCAGTAGGTAGACGTTAAAGAATACAATAACAATAACAATAATAGGGGCATCGTGCGGCACGGGGCCTAACCCCCGTGCCGACAGCCGCGGCCTTGTAGACTAGTTTACACGCGGTCGTCGCAGAGCAGAAACACCAGGTATCCAACCCTGAAGCCTCTCAGGCACGATCTGGGAGAGCCCTTTTTGCCTAAACGCCAGACTCTAAAAAGTCATAGGAGTGGTTCGAAATCTCAGCATACCTGCAACTGCTGGCCGCCCAAGAGATACTGGGAGATGACATCAGCCAGCAGGTCCTGTCCGGAATACGCCGTCGTATTGTCGCGAAATAACAGTAGGTAGAGGCAAAATATTAGAATAACAATCACAATAAGGTGGGGGGTGGGGGGGGGGGGGGGGGGACATCGTGCACACATGTGCCAAGGGAACGACACGCCGAGAGTTGTGTTTTCTTTGAGGTTGCAGGAGGAGGGCGAGTAACAAGCTTGCTTGGGCTAAATGCCAAGTGCCCGACTGCGGCAAGCCGAAGAGCCTTTGAAATGGCATGCTGAAGATACCATGTAATAGTAGGGAACGAGCCAATACGGGAATGGTCGATTTGGCTTTTATATACCTCTCTGTATTTTTTTCTTCTCCGCATCTCTTTCTCTTGTTCTAGGACCATTATAGGTTGAAGGTAAGTAAGAAGCTTATTTGGAAGCACATCGGCTTCCCTCATGCAAACTCTGTAATTAGCTATGAAGAGGATTAATTTTGTCTAGTAGCGAATCCCGTGTTATTTAATCAGTGATTCCCGAAAGAGTTAGATAAATCCAAGGCATCCCGCTTGAAATATGCTATGTAGAGCCCCCTTAACCTCCAAAAAGCCACAGGCAACCCTCGATATTTATACACACTTGCTACTGTAACAAAGGTATGGTCCCCGCCAAGAACTAAGAGCGTCCTGCCGTATAACTACGAAATAATGTATAATACTCACGCGCGATGGTTTCAGTGTTTACCTAGAGAGTTAAACACCAGTGTCTCTGTACGCATCGCTTAATCTCAATGCTTCTAGTAGATGTTTAAACATATGTCTTTCAATGCCTTGTAACTACATAATGGGCTCTATGATACTGTGGTCTGAGTAAAAGAAACTATGATGAAATAAAACGACAAAAAAGTCGCCGCAGTCCGGTGCTGCAGTGCTTCACAGCTCGTCGATAGCTGCAGGCGAGCCACCTAGCGCAGACTTTGACATGATATCTTCGACAAGATGATCCAGCCAAGCAGCCATACGGAAGCCAGCTTGAGCGACCTGCTTTTCAAGAGCAAGGCCGGCAGCCAAATAGTAGTCACCAGACAGCTCCTGGCCAACAATAGCACTGGGGCCCTGGGGGAATACTATAGAGTAAAGATGTTAGGTCAACCTCGGATACAAAACTGTAGTTTGATATGAAATTGTAAAGCTTACCATGTGTGCAGATTAGCTTGTTGCACTCACGCGACCATTGAAGGCCAGTGCCAATAGGATCTGTGTAGTTCAGGCCATCAAGCCACGATCCAGCTTCTTTAGTAAACTTCCCATCATTAATCTCATCAACTAATGACTTAGCCCAGACCTCAGCATATCCATTAGGCCGTCCATGTACGCCAACCCACTTCTCAATGATAGTTGAATCCCAAACATGGTGGAGATTGAGTCTCACGCCGTTGAATTTGACCTTGATGCTGTTGCCGCCCCTAGCAACGTTTTCGTTGTGTAGCGGCTGATGTAGATCGCCAATGAAATGCACAACAAACTTGGCAGCGTCCTGGCGCTGCAGCGGAGGCAAACTCAAGTCAGTGGCGCGGGCAGTGTAATTGGCCAGAGCAGTGAGAACGCAGCCATTAGCTTTGCAGTCACGTTCGAAATCGACACTACATTCCTCAGGCGGCGAGTCTTTCGCATCGATGAAGTGGAAGTTGCTAGTAAAGCGACCCCAGCGCGTGTAACGGATCGAGTCGGCCCAGGATGCTATGCTAGCAAGATAGTCGTCATTGTTATTCTCGAGAACCTTTTGCAGGTAGGCTTGGGTTGTGTTGGAAACAAAGCTTGAGGCGACATAGGCGCTGGCCATGTGCCCCAGTGATCCCCAGGCAGATGCGACGGGGAGGGCCGCTAAGGAGGGGAGTATAATTGATGATAGCTTCATGGTGTTCGGTGCAAGAATAGGAATAGCGGTAGGAGTATATTGTGGGATATTGTTTATCGAGGGCGTGGGGATGTCGAGAGAGGCGGAAACCCAGTTGGTTGAGGTGGTGGTGCGTGGTTATAAAGAAGGAAAAGGGGAGGGAGGCTAGACGGAGAAGTCCTAGAGTAATGACGTCGATATTGGGGCTGGTTGGTTACCCTATCGACAGCGCGCTATTATGAAAAGGAACGATAAGAATAATAAGTCGCAGAGCAGGTCTTATGACGCGCTATCTTGCAGGGGTGATACCACACGGTTCTTCCTTAGACTGAGGACAAAGCAAAGGAGGGGTCGACTACTTGAGCACCTGAAATGAAGCGGTCTCTTTCTTGTCATATGCCAGCCTTCTAATATCGTTACAGTCAGAACAGCTGTCTTGTCTTGAACATATTGGCTCAGTTCAGTTAGAACGGACAAGGCTATCTATTAATCTTGTTGTCTCGCGCCGTACAGCGCTGGGAAAGGAGCCTTGGCTGCTCTGCTTATGCTGTCACTGCGCATAGAGATAACAGGTATTTCTACATGGTCTGCAAATTCTGCTAGAGAGAGAGAGAGAGAGAGATGCCACGCACAAACACCAATGTAGTACAATTATCTACGTGATTTTCGTAGTCCTGCCTCGTTGTGTGGCTGAGTGGTTTGTTTCAAGGTCTTGGAGGTCGTGACTCTACATGAGACCGCTAATGACCAGCCTGAGAACTTAGCCTGAAGCCGCCCTGAAAAACGACCAGTGCGGGCGGTCAACAGAGAAGAGAGACAAGCCCTTTCCCCCTGTAACAAGAAATATAGCGGTAAAGTCAGCTATAGCCAGATAGCCAGCATCCTTTCCTTGCCTTTCCGTGTGGGCTAGCTGTTATCTCTCGTTTCCTATTGGTCAGTTGGGGGCCTGATAAGATATCATCTATCCGCCCACTCTGGCATGGAGTCAAGGACTGTTTGCGCTCATAATAACTTTTCTTTGTACTCACGCTCTCTCTGCTTTATCGGAACGATAACTCCTTGTTTAAAAGTATCCTATGACAACTCTTCCGATAGCGAGTCAGATGCGTTAATTATCTTTTCTTTATCTTTTTGCTCCCTAAGCTTTCCGGTATTCCTATCTTGTTGCGTAGTGCGAATTTCTCACGAACCAGTTGTCATCGTCATCCGCACCATCATCGCACATACATCGCGCGCAGTTCATTATTGGGGTCGTCATAGCTCCCCTCCCGTCCCATATCAATACGTCGTTGATACCTCCTCCACTTGCCTGATACCCGTTTCTTACTTGTGCGACAAGATGGCTTCATTAGTAGCGCGGGCTGTAGCTGTCGCCGCTGGACAAGATGCTGGGACGGCCATGTCTGGCATCTTTGGAAGCATCAGTCTCACTGCTTGGATATGTCTTTTGGTACGTTCGTGCTCTTTGTTTCTTAAGCTGCGTCGTGCCAATACACGCCTTTGTGTTTCAGTGTTATGCAGACCAAGTCGCTAAGTTTTCTTACTACATCACTATAGACTCCGCAGCTTATCGCCAACTACAAAGCTCAAAGTGCCGATGGTCTCTCGATGGCCTTCCTTATAATTTGGCTCTGTGGTGATATCACCAATCTATCAGGTAATTGGTGTCTTTTTTTGCCTTGTTGACTGTTGCCAACAGACCTTTTCTTTTTTCATCTCTTCCTATCCCTACAATTCTCTCCCGCACTTTACAGTGTTTTACCATGGCCAATGCCTGGACCAACGCACTGCGGCCTTGACTGTGTATTGTACGGTTATAGATGTCTGTTCTTGGACACTCATGCATGAAAAAAGCCATTACTAACCATCTCACGTTTGTCCCTGCTACAGGCTCGCTCTTAACAGGCTTAGCACCAACTGCAATGGCTCTTGCGACCTACTTTTGCTTCGCTGACTTGATCCTAATCAGTCAGTGTGTATACTACAACAGACTCAACGCCCAGAAAAAAGCGGCCCTTGCTGCCGCTGCCGCTCAAATATCCGAAGAAGCCCCTCTTTTGCGCCACAGAAGCTCTTCTATCGGCCTACCGGGCTCTCATATCCAGCACTCCACTCATGAAGAGTCTGCGATTGATCCCATACGCAAGGTTGTTGCTGGCGAAGACGAAACTCCCGACTCCAAGCCCTGGCTCCACAATGTTCTGGGTCTTGCTGCTGTATATATCGTTGGTTTCCTAGGCTGGTACATGTCCTCGAAGCTTGGTGCTTGGAGTGAGACCCCTACTGATTCAACCGGCTCACAAACTCTTCATGGCTTCTCGGCTGTAGCTGGCCAGGTCTTGGGCTATATAAGCGCTCTCTGCTATCTGTGCGCCCGGATTCCCCAAATCTTGAAAAACTACCATGAAAAGTCCTGCGAAGGGCTGGCATTATTATTCTTCCTTTTGTCTCTAACAGGAAATCTAACGTATGCAATCAGTTTGCTTGCCTTTTCACAAGACAGAGACTACCTGATCAAGGCTCTCCCGTGGTTTCTTGGCTCGGCCGGAACCATTGTTGAGGATGCCATAATCTTCATGCAGTTCCGCATGTACGGCGATGCGCCTCGCTCCGCGTTAGTCGAGACAACCGAAACTTGATCGGCACCTAGGTAGTACCTAGTCTGGCCGCTGCACTGACGTAATGGTGGCCGCTTACTTTCCCTCGTATCTTTTGTTATTTTTTCGCAGGTGCATCCTAAATCTTGTTTCTCATTTATATCAGATATATATGCTCAATATACCTTTCCGGTTCAAGGCTCGTCATAGATAATCTCTCATCGCCTCCCATGGAGCGTCAATCATCTAGTCCCGCTAAGTCTTCAAGACATATTCGTGGGGGAGTAACTGGGCTTGTTATTTGACATCAGTCCCAGACAGCGTGCCCTAGATCAGCCCACCCATTACCCCCAGTGCTTTGCCCTATGGCTAAGCCATCGTCCATAGAGATAAGCAGAAAGTCTTATTTAGATTGGACTCAGACGAGCCGAGGGAGGCCTACAGACCTGGCCCGTATCCCTTCTTTCTTCTGACCCGTCAGCTATGCAACTTCTCACATAATAAGCAAGAAACGACCTGGAAACAGAACAGGTTCAATCTATCTCCCTCCCTACTTGCCCCATCGAAGGGCATTCCAATGTTGATCTTGCGAGACTACAGACAACAGACACCGGTGATCAGTCCCTTTTGTTCCACAAGTTCAGATTCCAGCTCTAGAGCACAAAGCCCCTCTTCCCTTTAATTACACACATCGCTACTGTTTAACCGTCACTGACAGAATGCAACACAACAAGACGTTGTTATGTTGTTACATAATAATCCCGCGCATGGAAAAATAGCCTAGTGGAGGATGAATGTTCATTATTTCAACTGCAGATTCGCTTGGCGTTTCCTCCCTTGCCTCTCTATACTGTACCAAGTCTCCATTAGCCTATGAAGATCGCCGTCAAACATGGGGTACGTCGTCATGGTGTGCTTGTGGTACGGTATGTAGTCCAAGTAGTGTTGATGGATGCAAACAGAGAACTTATATAACAAAGCCACATTCAAGCTCCCCGACTCACCACGCTGGTACATGGTCTTTTCGCCTTTCTCTTTCCTTGATACCAGGCGGCTGTACCTTTCTTCTCCCATATCGTGATACACCAAAGGCCGGCGTATTTCAGTCGTTGGTATTCTTCATCTACGAATCAGCCGGTAGTTTCTCTTCCGGGTGCCTTATCCCACCCTCACTTCCGGCAACTACTACATCTCACACCATCTCGCGTCCCTTCCGCTTATAGACCAACCACCAACGCACCTTCATCGTTTAATTTTTATCAGTCCCACAGAACAACAAGAAGGCTGAGAAAAAAATAGGCCCCAAAGGCTAAGGACGAGCTTGCCAGCTTTGTCTTTTAATTATTCCTCTCTTCTCTCCTCCCCACCATCTACGGCTTTCCTTCTATCTATCCCTCTACTTTGTCAGCCCACCACCACCACCAGAATAATCTATCACCCTCGCCCTGTGTGTTCGTTACTCTAGCCTAGCCCAGGTCCAAGTTCTCAATCTCAGACAGAGCTGCAATCATTATTTCTTTCCTAATTATTATTTTCTTGTGTTGCGCCTCTTTGCTCAGCATCTCATCCCAGCTTATTTTATCCGCCCTAGTCCACTCCATCTACAGCACCAATGACATACCATGCTTCTACCTCTGTCCTCCTGGGCTTCTTGGTGGCTACTGTCATTGGTGCTCCCTCTTCTACCAACAATCACCATGTCCCGGCCGCTCTCTCCTCCATTGTTCCAACACAGGGCTCCTCCACGACTCCCATATCCTTTGACTTGGTTCGAGAAGCCCAAGATATCCCTTCCTCCAGGCTGCTTCGTCGGTCCGTCGACGATACCGATATCCAGGTTTACAACTTTTCTTCCGTCAGCTACAACATTGCGCTCAGTATCGGCACTCCTGGTCAGACAGTCCGCGTTATTATTGATACGGGCTCCTCTGAACTCTGGGTAAATCCCAACTGTGGCCGCGCCCAGTCCTATACGCAGCAACAGCAATGTCTCAACAGCGGGTATTACGATATGAACGAGTCATCTACGAGCAAAACATCAGCCTTACAGAGTCAGATTCAGTATGGCATTGGTGCTGTTACGATTCGTTATGTCTCTGATTCTATCGCTCTACCCGGCTCTGATATCGTAGTTGACGATATCATCTTTGGCAACGCTATGGATAGCCACGACATGAACCAAGGCATCCTTGGTTTGTCCTTTGGCCAAGGCTACAACTTAAACTATCCTACGTTTCTAGACCAACTAGTGCTTCAAAACATAACCAACATCCACGGCTTTAGTCTAGCCCTTGGGACCAAGACTGACCCTAGTGGCGGCGTCCTCACGTTTGGCGGTGTTGATACCAAAAAGTTTGCTGGTAACCTTCACACTGAGCCTATCATTCCACCGGCAAACTCTGGGGAGCTGCATAGATACTGGATTCAAATGACCTCCGTGGGAGTCACAACAGACGAGCAGCATGAGACATTCCCTGACTCGTCTGCTTTGGTTTTCTTTGACAGCGGAGCTACCTTGTCCTACTTGCCCACTGACGTCGTCACTAAATTGGCAAAGTCGCTCGATGCAACTTTTGACCGGGCTCGGGGCCTATACGAAACATCATGTGACAGCAGCGGCACTGTTGATTTTACGTTTGGTAACTACACTGTCAACGTGCCTGTAAGCGAGTTTCTGTGGGACATGGGCGTTGGGAATTGTTATCTCGGTGTTGAGGCTTCTAACAGCACCTATCTCCTCGGGGACTCATTCCTCAGGTCTGTGTATGGTAAGTATAAAAACCATGCAATAGTCATTAGTCTTAGTGTTTCGCATTGATGTCCACTAACATGAGTTAAATGTATCTAGCCGTTTTCGACATGGATACCCCAGCAATTCACTTTGCCAGCTACGTCAACTGTGGTTCAAATCCTCAGATGATACCTCCCGGCGCTAACCGGGCACGTGAATTCAAGGGACAATGCGATCCCATGCTCCATCTAACGAGAAAGACTACACACGTCGCACGTAGTGAAAGCAGTGGAGGGAGCGGCCGGAACATCGATAGCAGCGCCGACCGACCCATTCAGAGCGCTCTCATGGCAGCGGTTGTCGCTTTTGGAGCACTCTCGTTGATGCTATAAGTGCTATCTACACTCACCATTCGCCACGTTTCCTATATCCTGCGGTCCCTCTTCACTTGTGTAAATCACATATCTAGACTCTCCTTTTTTTTTTTTTCTCTTTCTCTTTTTTTCTTTTCCCTCTCCTTAGTATTTCTTCTCGCTACATATCATCCCGACCAACATGAACACGGCTGGTCCGCCATGTTGGTCTCAAACTTCTAGTTCCACAGCAAGATGTGGAGAGAGGCTCAACAATCAACGATTCGTCGTGCCTGCTGGTTCTCGAACGACGAAGACGACAAAGCGACTTTGGCTTATCGTCTCCCTCAAGGAGCAAAATTATTATTTTCTTTCTTTTTTTTTTTTTCCTTTGTTTGAAGTTTTATCTTACAACACACACGAAAAGAAAAAAAAACCCTGGGCTAGGTTTACTTCTCCCTCACACCGCTACCTTTTTCTACACGTTCCACGGCGACTTTAGGAATACGGATATACCATGTAAGCTGGTAGGTACATGGCGCTATCCTACCAGCAGACCGACATTCCTTTGTCATTTATAGGGTTGACGTCGACTGACCGACCAAGAAGTTCTTGATTATATAATTTCTTCCATGGTTTAAATATCACTACTATCTTTTACCGTTCTAATTCCTAGTCCCTTCCGAGTCATGAGTGCAGGAATCTTGGCATGACCTTGCTTTCAATTGAGCTTTTATTGGTATCGTCCTCAGCTGAGCGCACCGTTTATAGAATCACAGTGTCCTTACAGAAAAAAAGAAGAAAAAGAAAATACCAGAGACCTGTAAGTAAAAAGGCGCCATGCCATGCAGTTAGTTGTCAGGCAGTGTAATCAACCACATCACATGCCTTGTTCCCCTATCGCAAGACGGGATGTACCAAATAGTAATAACACCGGTCCCCAAGACAACACAGATAGCTTAGGCAAGCAAGCGTACCTGCATCATTCCAGCTCTAGACACCCAGCCTGCAGACCGAATCCCCACTCCCACTACCAGTCAGCTAATCTTAAATGTGTGGTCTAGAATGGGTCAGAAGAATGCATAAGGGGTATAATTTAGATGAATCCTTGCCACGATATGGTATGATCCCTAGCAGGTGATGGGCTAGATGGCAAATTTGCCAGTGTGTTTTCCTGGTCCCTGGGAGTTAACAGAGGCTTGGTCTGACGGCTCGGCGCAATGTGGGTTAGCAGCTTTGTTTACACTACAAGTCTGGATCTATGAATCGAGAACCTCCATACCGTCGGCCAGACACCCGTGAAGAATTCACTTGAAGGACCGAAAAACGAGCTCTGGAGATGAATATCACCTTACATTGCTGTCAAATATATATCCCTTGCTTGCTGGCTAAGACCATGAAGGAAGTTGGTTGATGGAGGAATTATAGCACTGAATTGTGACAATCCATTAGGAGATGCAAAAGGGTTACGACGTAGACAAGGGAAGCGAGGCGAAGCAAAGAAGATCAAGGAGGAAAGTTTGGGGGGCCGGGGGGGGGAGCGGGATATGATGATGATTGACGGCCAAGGTAGTAAACGACAAAACAAGAGAAAGAACCAGTGCGAAGCCCTGCCCTGAGAAGAGGGAGGAAGGAGAAGTATAGAAACAGGAGCCTCCTCAACCCTCTGCTGCATCAGATAGACCTGACTCACTGGCCTTCATACTTCTTGTCCGCTTGTCTTGTCTTCTGCCTTCTGCCTTCTGCCTTCTGCCTTCCGTCTGCCTTCCGTCTGCCTTTCGTCTGCCTGTGTGACGTACGGTTCGTTTTTACAGCACCTTGTCGTATTGTCTGCTCTGGTTCACTGTTTCATTGCGTTGTGCGAACCATAGCCGGTGGCCTATTTGTATTACATTATAGACTCGCACTCTTTCTTGCTCATTATTTATACCTCCAAATCTGTCACAACAACTACGCTATAAAGTCGTCTTCACCTTCAATACAATACACACCGAGCCTCCAATCAGTCAACATGCGCTTTACTCCTACTGTCGCGGCCGGTCTGGCTCTTGTCCCCTCGCTGGTTTCTGCTGCCGGTAGTCTGGGCTTCTCTCTCGGTGCTGTTAACCCGGACAACTCGTGCAAGTCGCAAGCAACATACGAAGCAGACTTCGATGCCATTCTTGCCGCATCGGGCTCCAGACTAGTGCGTGTCTATGCTGCTGGCCAATGCGACACAGCCAAGAACATACTTCCGGCGGCCAAGGCAAAGGGCTTTCAGGTAGTGCTTGGTATCTGGTAGGTATTTCCCTTTTGCCAAGTTGGTATGACGGAAGTTATGTGCACAGTGATGCTAACCAGTGTTCTTTGGTATACTTACAGGGCCTTTCCCGAAGACTCGTACAATCTGGATAAGAATGCCATTCTCCAGTACGGCCCGGAATATCAGGAGCAGATTTATGCAGTGGCTGTTGGCTCCGAAACCCTATACCGCAAGGAGTTCACCGGTCCTCAGCTGGCAGCCAAGATCAAGGATTTCAAGCAAAGCGCACCGCAGTACAAGGTCGGCACTGCTGACAGCTGGAACAAGTTTAACGACGGTACAGGCGACGCTGTGATCAGTGAGGCTGATATAATCTTTGCCAACGCCTTCTCATACTGGCAAGGTCAAGATATCAACAATGCTGCCAATGTTTTCTTCGAGTCCATCATGCAGGCCTTTGACCACATCCAGTCGATATCAGGATCACTGAGCAAGCCTGAGCTTTGGGTGGGAGAGACAGGATGGCCTAGCAAAGGTACCAAGTATCAGCAGGCCGTGCCGAGCGTTGAGAATGCGGCTCGCTTTTTCGAAGAGGGTATCTGTGCCATGGTTGAGGAGGGCTTCAACGTGTTTGCATTTGAAGCCTTTGATGAACCGAACAAGGCTGCTGCTGTGGGTGACGATGGCAGCGTAGCTGATGAGACTAGTTGGGGTGTCATGCACGCGGATCTTAGCAGAAAGTACAACATACAGTGCTAAGCTAGACGAGGGAGTTGGAAGAGTTCCTTTTTTTTCTTCTTCATATTTTTTTTTCTCTCAATTTCTAGTCAGTAGATGATAGTTTACACAGACGCGGGTTGTGCGGGGAGACCTGCACACAGCCAGTCCTCTTAAGATGGGCATCGCCCTTCCGGAGTCACAGTCAACTGCACGCCGCCGTTCAGCTGTTTTGCTTATATTGCATCTGTACCATTGCGAAGCCCCTACACGAACGAAATGCATGACACCAATGCATGGCAATGTATCAAGGGCAATATATACATATATACATTCGTCGCTTTCCTATTGCACAGCCCAAACATCATTCATTTACTGGGCTTTCTCTTACGTAGCGGCCTATTTCACTAAAAGTCAGTAATCAAAGTATATGCCCTAAAGAGCCACTCAAACTACACATCATGCTATGATATGTAAGTAGGCGGAAGTAGAAGGCGGTAGTTTAAGCTTACGCGCAACCCTCGGGTGTTACCACACCATATGGACAGTCGCCGCTGTTCTTAGTGTTGAGGACCTGGTCGGCGAAGACGGGTGTGATCAGAATACTGGCACTGGTCAAGTTAAAGGCGGCAAAGAGAAGGTAGAGGGCGGAGGTCTTCATCTTTGTGTTTGACAAGTCTGTTCTTCAGATTGAATTCCAAGTGGTTTGTTGCAGGAAAACAGCGAGCATATGCCTCGAGTTGGTTCGGGCGCAGGATCAACACACAAATATGAGATTATTAAAAGACAGAAAGAAAGACCAGACCAGCTGTAAGATATATAGAGAAAAAAAAAAGGGGGGGAAGCGCTTCCCGTTCAAAGCGCGTGGGTGGTCCTAAGAATCGTTGGGCAGCGTGGTAGAGTAGCGTAAGATAGCGCACGATACTTGATTTGTTAGCTTCACGGGAGAAATGAAAGGAGGAATAAAAGAAGAAGTGGAAGGAAATTGAAGGGAAGCAATAGACCGACTAAGGAGAGAGCAGGAAAAGGCTTGGTCTGTTCTGGCGAGTCTGAGACAAGGTTTCGCATCCGGAGGAGGAGAAGGAGGAGGAGGAAGGCCCCCATTCCCCCCTTCCTTGCCAGGTAAAAGGCGAACACGTCAAAAGTAGAAGAAACCTGCCAGGCCAAGGGGCGGCAATAAAGACCAGACAGGGCAGTCCTAGTCAGAACAGCTCTCAGAGACTTCTAGAGCCTGTGACATTAGAGTGTCAGGGGAGCCTTCATCGGCCCAACTTGAAGCACAAAGTAGCAAGGATGAAACAGTACAGGGGATACATACTAGGCTTGACAACTGAAGGCTTTTTACACAGGATCTGGGCCTTGGCAACTTCTTTGTATACACAAATTGATCGTGAAAATACAAGATGGGCGAAGGTAAACGAAGCAGAGTTTGAACTGAGCTCGAATATATATCGAACGGCTACTGGAATCACAACTCGATGCTCTTTTTCTCTTCCTTTTTTCAAATGAAGTATGTGGCCTATAACCAGCGAACAATGTATTAGCCATAATAGTTTAGTGGTTAGAATACGTCGTTGTGGTCTACATCTGCAGTAATCCGACGTGACCCATGTTCGATTCATGGTTATGGCACGCTACTCTTTCCTTTTTGCAACTATCTCGCCCGGCATCACGGCCGTGTCGTATAGGTAGACACTCATCAAGGTCCCTTCCACCTCACCTCATTTCCCTCTTTTATTTTTGCCGTCCCTAGAACCCGACAGGCACGTCCTCGAGCCATGCTAGATAGAAACTCTTCTGGCTATATATAGCTCCGCAAAGAAGCTAGGGAACGAAGAATGGCAAACACGGTGAAAAAGACCACCAAATGTGAACGCAACCTCTCCCTGGCCTACAAACACATTGCTGCCAAAACAGATAACAGGCGGAACTGTAAGCAAACGCATTCCTGTGCACAGGCCAAAGCAATCCCGGAAACATGCAACCGAGCCATAGCAATGGCAAATGGGGATCTAGTAGTGAAAATGCTGGCCAGCAGCGTATCCACTGCCTTAAGAACGGCGGTCATCGACGCACAGCAGGGAGTCCCGCCTACAGGTATTACAGGAAGCAAAGTGGCCAAGGAAAGAGAACACGAAGCGGCACAAAGCAAGCCCAAGGGTAAACCGACATACGCTTCGATAGACAAACAGGCTAATGGAGCAACAAACGCACCCTTAGTACTAAAAGGGAGGGGGGGACTGGGAGCGCGGAGCCGGCAAAGATTTCAGAGTCAAGAAAGTTAACTCAGGCTGGTCGTTCTACATGTAACAAAGCAAGGCAACCGAAAGAAACATGGATAGAGCAATGGCAGTCTGCGGTGCAAAGGACTACAAAATAGACAACAAGTACACCCATGCACGGATCACCGCCCTGGGTGACTTATACGTGCTAAATGAGGAGGGCCCTGTGCCCACAAAGAAGGGGGGAATGGTTCATCGGACAAATTACACGACAAACCGGTGGACAGGTCAAGTCCGTCAGGTGGCAGATACAAGGGGCGCCACCCACCGCGTTGCCATAGACCTGCTGAAAGACTGGACACTCCGCTGAGCCATCAAATTCGAGAGGCAGCGCGGCAGCACAAGTCAAAAGGTGCAGGACTCCGTCCCTACCTTTATGCCGCACCTGCTGGGAAGCGCACCCCACCACAAGCTGCAAAGCACTCCGGGGAGGCAGGCTCTGCGGGAGCCGAGCCCATCAGCAAAAAGAACACACTGGTCTACCCGCAGCATGGAGAAAGCCGTGGCGAGAAGGCTGACAGAATATGCGGTCCAAAGAAGGGTCATCCCAAAGAACTACATTTGCGCAGTACCGAAGAGGACAGTAACGGGCCTCCTCATTAAACTAGCGGAGGGATAGAAGACGCACCGCACTGGAAACAGAGGCACTTCGATCATAACCTTTGACATCAAAGACACATGCCGCAGTTGAACCAGCAATAATGGAACGACAGCCATCTGAGAGTCGATAGCCGACCAAAATGTGTCGATGGGCCAGAAGTTTTATGGAGGGAAGGACCGCACGCATGGGAACGGAATAAGGCTGGACGACGAAACGAGTAGAAGGCTCACCAGTCTCACCTACCCTCTACATGCTCTTCATGGCTCCATCTACAGGAGGATACCAGACCTTTTGGGATACGCAGACGATAGAGCACCGGTGGTGAGGGGCCCATCTTTTGAGGACAACTGCCAGAAAGTCAAATCACTGATGGAAACAGTGATAGAATGGGCGGCGCAGAACGGCTTAGACCTTGATCCACGAAAGTCAGCACTCCTGCACATCAAGGGCAGGAGGAGGGTCAACGAGAACCCATCTATCACGATCGAAGGAATGGGAGATGTGAAGCCCACATCAGCAAGAAAATCAATGAACTGGATAGGACTTTACATCGACGCCAACCTGCTTTTCAAGGGGCACATGGAAAGAACGACAGCAAGTATCAATCGAGTGGCCAACGGTCTGAGATATTTGGTCGGATGCTACAAGGGAGCAGACACAACATGCATGCTGAACGCAGCCCGGGCGTGTGCGCTAAGCAAAGGCTTATGTGCAGTGAGTGCATGGATGGGAACTGAGACGACAAAAACTGCAACGTTGCAATCAGAGACTGCCTGAGGATAGCCCTGCCCATGTACTGCACAACACCAAATGAGTGCCTGCACCACGCAGCAAGTCTCCTGCTGATCGAGCTCCTGAGGGGGGACGAGAAAAGAAGGGAAGGAAGCCATACGCTGGCATACACTGGACAAAGAACATACTTTGCGAGGAGCAAGGTACAACCCAGTCATTGTGAGACTACGAAGACTTCTTTCGGCGAGAATGGGAGCACACACCAGACTGAAGAAAAAAAGAAGACAAGTGCGGATGGAGATGTCGAAAGGACGCAGAAGAGAAGTCAGAAGGTCCTTTTTTTTCCTGACGTGCAGGGACTACTTAAAATGCGGCAACCGCCTCGCCGAACAGAGAACAAAGCCCGGAGCCAACAGCCGTTAGTCTCTTAGAAGCCCCTGGGCAACGTCTTACGGAGAAGGCTCCTGGCCGCAAGGCTGGACCGCAAAAAGCCATAAGGAGCAGTTCGAAGAAGACGCACACCTGCAACTGTTGACTGCCCAGAAGAGGGGTCGGAGGACGACATGTTCCTACTCCCCTTCCGTCCGTCCAGAACATGCCGTCGTATTGCTGTGGAAGACGAGTAGTCGGACGTTAGAAAATACATGCATACACACCGCGGTTTTGGGTACCATTACATCAACAACATATCTTTACTGGATAGCACGTTGGCTCAAAAAGACCGAGTATCCCGAACGAGCATTGCTCGTCATCTACGCCTTCAATATTTTCCTCCAAGGCGAGAGTAAGATTCCAGCTCCATCTATCTATATGTGGCTTGTCAAAGAACCCAGGTTTCCGCAGTTTGCCGTAGACAGCGCAACCGACAATACATCAGATCTATGCTCAAGAGGTGCTCGCTCAGAAGAATCCATACACTTCCTACTACTCTTTCACCACTATCCCAATATGCAGAACACCGTCGTCCTCGGGCTTTTATTGCTCTCCCTTCACCTCCTCTTCACTACGCGCCCAGTTTGATGCTGAAATTTAAGCGCCCAAGAGAAGCAGGCCGTGGGCCAATCAACTGTCTCGATTAAGCAGCCGCTATACTAATGTGGGGTCTGACGTCCAACCCTTGGAATTACTGGCAATTACTAGCTCAGCCAAGAAATCGAAAGCTGTCTCGTCTCGTCTCGTCTGTCATAGCTCCCAAATAAAATGGCTCTTGCCAGTTGTACATTTTCAGCAGGAAGCTCGTTCTCATTTTCGATAATACGGCAACTGCAATAAAACAAGCCAATAGGCAGCTGTCGTCACTCTAGCCACCCTAGCTTTTTCCCATCTTACAAATCAAGACCCAGTTTTTATTTGTCTCCAGTGTAACAGCTGGGAGGCCTGTTTTGCCGTTGTTTCTCAAAACCCTAAGCTTGATTTGAATATATTGATTGTCAAACCCTAGTGACAATATTATCTGTCTTATACATGCATAGCTGCATGCATAGCTCTCTTCCCCTCCCCCTCTCTCTCTCTCGTATGTGAAAGCAACCCTTTTATTTCGCAAGGCTCGACTCGCTGTCGTCTCTGCTTGCGCCAGTTTGCTCCGAGGCCGCCTATCAACCCTGGCATGTCCAAAAAAAGACCAACGGCGGGCAAGGGTGAGGACAAGCAAGCTTCCCCTCACTCCGTTTCCAATAGACGAAACAAAGACAGGACATGTCCTTCCTTGGTCTGTACCCGTTCACACCCCCGCCCACCCATTGATGTCGCTTCGTCGACCCCCAGTCATCTCAGTCATCCCAGTCTTCCCAATAACCCCTCTCCAAGCCCACTTTAGGAGCTCATGCCCAGGCCTGTACGCGCCGGGCCTTACCTTCATCTATTTTACCATCTCTTTTCACAGGGTCTCCTGACCTAGGCTCGTTGGTTCTGGCCCTGATTATATTTTCTCTGTGAGACTTTGTCGTAGCCAATCTTATCTATTTCGTAGCTTGCCCGAACGCTTCCTTCATTCTCTTGTTCTTCATCCCTTTTCCTTCTTGCCTGTTGATATCGGCAGCTTAAGACCTCCTCCTCACTACTCTTCGCAGCCCAATATCGTCCATAGTCTATCGTTTCTGCCACTTTGGGTCCCTGCATTGCATCGCATCGCATTGCTTTGTACTGTTGTTGCTTTGTGTCGTCTAAATCTGCGGCCATCTTTGACGACCTCTTTGTGTGCTTCTTGAACGTCACGACATTTCCCCCGCCAAATTCATCCTATCTCCTCGTTGCTTCCTTCTTCCCTTTGACCTGTGACCATAGATCTATCGTCATGGAACGCAGCAGGGACCTTCCTGATGAAGAGCTCTTTCTCAATCGCCCCAAAAACAATCATACGCCTGACGATGATAGCCCAATCATTGAGCCCCTCCGTATCCAGAAGCCCCAGAGCCCTAAGCCTGCTGGTCAGGACCGCTACAAGTATCCCACGCCTCCGGCTTCCATTTCAACTCCGCCGGCTCCGTTCTCTAGTTCGTCCAAGCCAAGCTTCCCTCTCCCTCCCGGCGCGCTGAGCTCCGCCAACATAATCTCTCTTCCCTATCCGGATGAAGAAGATCCAGCTCCTTCCAGAGTCCAGCCGTCTCCCATTCAGACGTCTGTTGCTTCGAGCTCCTACAACCATAACGATACGTCGCCCCGCCTTCATAGCCCGTCTGAATACCGGGGTCCTGGTTTGGCGCAACGGAGGGGAGCTGCACCCAAGCCTCTTTCAGGCCCTTCAAGCCCTATCTATGCGGGAGATGAGCCGCATATCAGGCCTCTAACTGCCTCAACCAACCAAAGCCAACCTACCGAACGGCCCGTAGCAGCAGCATCAGCCACCGGGTACCCTAACGTAAACAAAAAGCCATTCTATCCCGAGCCTGCTCTACTCAGCAGTGGAGCACCGTCTTCTTCACCGGCTGTTACTGGCAGCTCATTCAATAATATGACTCTTCCAAACCTGGCGGGTGATTCTGGAGGTGTCAACCGCTTCGCGTCAACTGCTAGCATCTCCACTATCAAGGCAAGCAGGGGCTCCCCTCCTCCTCCTGAGACACCTGTTATTGAGCCTGGTGCACTTCCTGGCGGGGGCATCATCGAAGGCCACTACGCCATTAGCGGTATTCCTGGTGCCACTACTTTGAATTCACTACAAACCACCCATTCTGTACAAAGTGCTGCCGCTTCCCAAAGACTGGCCCAATACGGTGCTGCTCCACAACAGCCATCCATATTAAGGCCCTGGACTCCAACTGAGGTCCCTGGTGCAGGCCCCCATGGGCCACCAACGGTGTACCAGGGCTCTACCCCTGTCGCCAGCTCATCACACACATCTTCCGCTGCCCCTCCTAGCAAGCCGCTAGTTGTCTCTCAAGAATCTTCCAATCTCCAAGTCAGTGTTCTGGAGCAAGATTTCCAGCGCCTCAGCACCAAGACCCCACCTCCGGCTTACTCTTCTCTGAACGCCGCCGGAGCTCGCTCAAAGTACCCGCAAGAGAAGCAACAGATGCCTGATAGTAGTGCTACTGCTGATGCGAATACTTCCTCTGGCTCGGCATCTTCATCTGCTGTTGCTGCTGCTACGACAAGTCACTTACAGGCGTCAATAGTTGCGCCTAAGCCCGTTCCAGCCCAAGCTGCAACCCAAGCCGGCCTGGTCATCACCACTCGGCTAGATGGGAACCAGCCACAAATTCAAGATCCACAACCCCTAACCCATCAACATGCCGTTTCTCAGCATCATCAAGATGGAAGTCAGCAATTCCAGCATCAACAGCAGCAGCAACAGCAACAGCAACAGCAGCAACCCTATTCAAAAGCTCAGTTGACTGCCGCCGCCGCCGCCGCCGCTGCCGCTGCTGCTTCTTCTTCATCTAGCTCGGTTGGCCTCTCTAACCATCCAGCTTTTGCCAATGATGCCACCAATAACACAGGTACACCACTGCCTGTAGTATCGTCACCACCACCCCTCCCTGAAGGTTGGATTGCCCATTTAGACCAAAACTCGGGTCAATACTACTACATTCATCTAACTACCCAGTCTACTCAATGGGAGTTCCCCAAAGGGCCAAACCCTATCAGTCATGAAGTGGCGCCCTTATCTCCAACGGCATCTACTTATGGAAATCCATTTGCCTCTCCTCTCCTAACTGGAAAACAGTCGCTAGCCTCGCCAATGTTTCCTCCGCAGACTCCTGTATATGCCGAGAGTATCATGAGCGTTGCGCACTCAACAGCGCCCAGTACCGCAGGGTTTTCTGGGCCTCCGCCTAGCTCGGGCGTTGATATGTACAAGGTCCAACCTACCAATGGTGTCTACTTTGGTCCATATCTGCGGTATACTAATATGGACATTGAAAAGGGCATCTGGTATGGTAGTATTCTTATTGTGACAGACTCGCCTCAGCCACCCACCATACACGTACATCTCAGCATGGATCTGTCTCCAAACCCCCGCCAACTAATGCCCCAAGTTATTTCCCAACACCAAAAATGGAAGTTCTACAAGTATGAAGTCAACTTGGCCATGGGAGATAATGGCACAGAACGGTGGACATATGCTATTACGTCGCACATGGGATGTACAAGATATGAGTTTGTGGTTGCAGGCAAAACCCAGGTTAACTGGCGGTTCATTGCCCATTCAGGCAATGATTTTTCACCATCCACATCCCAAAACGAGCGCTCTAAACTTGGAGGCGTTGGGTTCATGTGGAAAGACGTTCTGCAACGAAACATCGACTGTGGTGGCTACCACGTCCAGCTGGGGCTGGGTGCTCAAATATACGGCGATCGGCTCTGGAAGGAGATTCCAGTACTGAAGCAGTGGCTTTCTATAAGTGGAAAGGATAACCGCAAGGCTGCTCAGTGGACTGCGCGCCATGAGGAAGACGTTTCGCATGCATACTTTCACTATTATACCAGCCATTTTGACCAGCCGTATTTGAGAGAGGCCTTTGCTCAAATCCCGCACGTCCTACAACTGGATGATCATGACATGTAAGTGATTAACTGATATCTTGTGCTGGAAACACGGCGGCAGGCGGGTGGGTAAGAAGAAGAAGAAGAAGAAGAAGAAGAAGAGAGATCCAGGTTGCTAACATGTCTTAACCCTTCAGCTTCGATGGTTATGGGTCATATCCCGACTACATGCATAACTCGGCCATCTTCCAGAACATTGGTCGCGTGGCTTTTGACATGTACCTGCTTTTCCAGCATCACACTTCTCTCGAAATCCTGCGTAATGTGAGCAACGACTTTGATCTTTTCAGCATTACTGGACAGGGATGGCACTTTATCAAGTACCTTGGGCCCTCGATGGCGGTTGTCGGTACTGATTGTCGCTCAGAACGGACCATGGCCCATGTCATGGCTGGTCCAACATATCAGGGCCTTTTCCCCAAGATTGCTAGTCTTCCATCCACGATCCAGCACTGTGTTTTCATGATAGCTGTGCCTCTGGTTTACCCCCGTTTGGAAGCTGTTGAAAGCCTGGCTTGTGCTGTGGCGACGGGGAAGAAGGCAGTCAATACGACATACAATATCGTGGGTAAAGTGACTAGCTCCGTTGCTGGTGTTGTTGGCGGCAAGGAGGTTGTGGCTCATGGCTTTTCGCACGTCAAGAAAGCTGTTGGAAAGCATGGTTTCATGGGCGGCGTTCTCAACCAATTCGGCGACTTGGACATGACTGAAATGCTTAAAGACCTGTGGACTCATGAATCCAAGGATCTGGAGAGGACCTATCTGATCCGTACTCTACAAGGAATCGCGCAGCAAAAGGGCCTTCGTATGACCTTTTTATCAGGAGGTATGCGTTATTCTTCTACTCTTATAACGCTTTGCCCTCCCATTCTCTTATCCTCTTGTCCCCCTTTTTCCTTTTCTTTTGGCCTCCAACACAAAAGTCCATCTCACTAACAATGCTCGCAATTCTAGATGTCAACTGCTGCGGGGCCGGTCTAGTCCATGACCCATCTCGACCCCGTGATCATAAGACCATGTACCAAATCATCACGTCACCCATTGTGGCCCAGCCCCAGGGGCAATACGCCCTGAAGATTCTGCATAACAGCAAGGCGCTGTATGTGCCACAGAACGGACAAAAGTCGATGCATGAAGTGTCTGATACCAAAGAAGATATGATGGAGATCTTCCACACGGATGCTAGCGGCAATCAGCGTGAGCTGAAGCGTCTTATGGGACGCAGGAACTACATCTCAGTGACATCGATGGACTCTGAGTATGTTGATCACATACAGAAACAACAGCAAGTTCAGATGCAAATGGGATTTGTCCAGCCACTGGCGACTGGACCTGGGTCGAAGTTGACATTGCAGGTAGACTTTGTAGTGCAAGGCGACGGAGCGTTTACAACGCCAACTAAATACGGGCCGGTATATCTGCCGCATTTGGAGCTAGGCTGCTAGAATAAGGGACAAGCCAGCCAGCCAGCCTGTTGGCTGCTAACGATCGTTTAGCTGGCTATTCGATAGTATTTCAGTGTCACTTTTGTTGAGTTATAAAGTAATAATGGCCAAAGTTTTCTGGGTGTACCATACCGACTGTACTATACAGCTGAACGGCCATCTTTGGCTTTTTTTCCTTTTTTTTTTTTTTTTTTTCTGTGGGACCGGGCCGGACCTCTTTTCATGTTTGATTTAGTAGTTACCTATGCATGTACTTTCTGTTTGTTCTTGCCTTGCTTGTTTGTCTGTGTTTCCGTTTTGCGCTTCTGCGCTTTTCCGATTCTTGTCTCCGCTCCTGTCTCCGCTTCTGTCTCCGCTTCTGTCTCCGCTTCTGTCTCCACTCTCCAGGCTCTCCTCTCACATTGATATTTACCACTCCGCCAATCTTCTTTCATGAAAATAGGCTTGATATCGCCGACTCTCTTGCCGCCTGGCCTTTTCACAATTTCGGTAAGAGCTTCGGTTCTGCATGTATGTATGTATGTATGTATGTGTATGCACACAGGGCAAACGGAAGTGGGACTTTTGCATCAGCGCTGCAAACTGCAAAATACAGTTACAATCGGTTAAACTTGGGGTAGTCTGAGTCTGGCCCTGGCCTGACCACCCTGGCTGCCCAAGATGTCAGGTCAGACTGAGGCCTCGAAACTTACAAATAACAGGCCGCAGTCCTGGGGCTTTTATTTTCCCCTCCCCTCAATCTTTTTTCTTTTTTTCTTTTTTCTTTTCCACATTATCCATCGCAATCATTTTGGGCCATCATCACAAAACCTTCTAGTTACCATTCCATAACATTTCAAATAAATCTGTCTACCTGCCATTCGTTATTCTATCTGCTTCTGCTTCAGCTTCAGCTTCTGCCTGTGCTTCTCTGCCTCTGCTTCTTTTTACTTCAAATCCTTCGCTCTCCCATCTCTTATCTTTTCAATCTTACACCTTCATTCAACATCAACATCCTTCTAGTCTCATCGCCTCTTTGGCCATCGCTTCAAAATGCCGACAATGGCTGGTAAGCTGCGCGTCAGCGCTGCCTACACTCAGCTGCCCGAAGACAGGGTATGTACGTATACATAGTTTCCTCGTGAAACATATTAATCACTAAACTAAACTCAATGTCGTCCATTCTGGGGGTTTCACGGTCAATATCATGCTTTCAAGCCCGTCTTATCCGTCTTCTCAATTAGTTGTCCCTTCTTTTATTTCCAAGCAACACTCACTAACTTGGCAATCATGGCAGTTTTATTTGCGGCCTATACGCAACGATATACACGAGTTTCAAATTACTGATGAACCCAACAGCATCCACCAGCTCGCCCTTGAGGAAACTCATGATTATTTGGTATCCAACCAACCCCAGCCTGAAAAAGGCGAATGCTGGTGCACAGCTGGCAAATACTTTGCACAAATGCACAAGGCTATTTCGTTTGCTGACCGCCAGTCACCCGAAGTTCCCCGGGTACAGCTTAATCGATGCAACTTGACGGCGCTATCGCAAGCATACAATGTAAGCCTCGAGCAACAGCTTTCTCTCCCCTTCTAGCTATCCTACAGCTTCTCCACTTCTCCAATGCTTACTAGTTCAATACATAGTTATACTTTGTTGCCATGTCCCACCGGCTATACGTCTACCGGCCTCGTACCCACCTCACCCAAGTCATCCCCGCCAAGGCAGATCTTCTTCTCTACCCCGGTCCCACCCCAGAAGCCATGTCAATTCATGGCTACCAAAACACGGTACGATGCCACGATGCAAATACTATCACCACGGGATTTCTTGGTGCCATGGAAATTGTTGTCACCTTACATGATGACGGTGATGTAATTGTCTATAACACGAGTCATATTGAAGAATATGTCCGCTTTCTTCTCGCCAATGAAGGCAGGCATCCAAAAAATTCCGATGGCAAAATACCCTATCCCGAGCCACTATACCATTTCAACGTGGGCATGTCTGCTTGGGGCGTTGCGATCCACCAAAAGTCAAGACTTATTGCCATATCATCTAATCGCCACGAAGTCACTATCTTCGCCCCCGCCAGTAATGGCACGCGTGGTCTTCCACTAATAAGCCCCACTGTATCTTCTCGGACCAGGCACATAAATAGTGGTAATGAGGACTTATTCATCATCGTCCTTCTCAGTAATGACCAGGGTCAGAATCTTCCATGCATTGATTTTATGGAAGACAAAGATGGCTTCGCAACCAAGGTTCTTGTTGGAGCAATTGGCGGCTATTTATGGGTAGCCGATATTTGGGAGCGAGGAACTACGCCTGGTTATTACCACGAATTGCCGCGGGCTGAACCGTAAGTAAAATCTCGAGGTTGTACTCTGGCCCCCATTCAGTCTTGTGAGGCCCAGTATACTAACGCATGCCACTTTTCTCTGCAGTGTTAGTCGTGGAGTCTGTTGTATCTGGTCTCTTGCAGCACTCTCAGAAGACATGTTCGTCCCTTGCTCTTCTCTCAAGGAAGCCATGACATCTTCTATGGAACCTTCTCGTTTCACATGCCCTCACACATTTTCCCGGAGAAGAAGGTTAGTTGACATCACACCGTCCTCCGAAGATGATGAAGAATCTATGACTTCTCCCATGCAGGAGGAATTACGCTTCTACCGGATCCGTACCCCCCCAGAATATTCCCTAGATCTCAGCTCCCGAGATCTTATACAAACAAATGCCCCATTATATGAGCTGCGAAATTCAGTTTGGGGCTTGCACTATACACCGGCTGGTGAGACTTTGTACGAAGAGTTTGAAGACCTTGATTTGAGCTTTATGTATGAGGAAGATGAAATAGGCCAGTCGCACAGCGAAAATCTTGAGATTCAGGATTCCATCAGAGAGCCCGACATGGCTGCAGGAGCGTATCCAACAGCGGCTATGACAGCAGAGCTTTTGCGGACGTCTACAGATGATTACAGAGTGCCTCCCGAACTTACCATCCGAGACGAAGACGATAGTACCTTATTACGTGATAATAACGGTAACATTATTGATAACAGGGAGATCCTAGCAACTGTAACTCCCGACCAATCAGAATCCAATGAGTCGGTTTTGGGCCAACTTGATAAAGTACTACAGCTGACAAGGCTAAGACACTCCCGAGAGTATATCCCGGGGCCTCGAGTTGTCTTCTCAACTATGGATCAGATTGGACTCTACCCGCGAAACCATCACAAATTATTTTCGTTTCTGAAGCGGAAATCCCAACCATTCCTTACAACCAAAACACAGCAATTAACAGAACTATACAAGAATGGCTCCCCGGTTCGTCTTGTATTAGGGATTTCTAGAGAGATTCTAGTGATGAGTCCTAACTCGAATGACATTGCTGAGGACATGGTGATATGTGGCAATTTTTCACGTCCTGGGGCAGGTCCTGAGACTGGGCATCCCCGGCTCCATCTCATGGCCACCATTCCTGAGTTATCATTGATGATTGTGGGCAACGCCAATGGCTGTGTGAGCATGTTAACTCCTACAAAAGTGCCAAATAAGTTCAGCCAAGGATGTAAGCACAATATCCGTTATACATTCGCTGTGGAGACACAGCTGCCACAATGGGATGACGAGACTACACCCATGATTGATGGCGTCAGCCTTGTTGGACTTTCGTGCAGTCCTGTCTTTGAGGAGAATGCAGAGACTCATACGCACGATGATCTGCATTTCTGCTCCAGGGCACAGTTATACCCGGGTCCGGGTTGGCGGTTTGATAGTGAGGGTCTTGATGTTGATTATCTTGTTCCCTGGCGACAACGCCGGAAAGATAGACTCTTCAACATGGGGGCCGTTACTGGCAAATGGCGCGTTATGTTGTACTACGATAACCACACCATCATAACATATATAGTTGAGCGAGACAGCTCTGGGAAAATCATAATAATCTAAAGGGCGAACGGAAGGACAAATAGGGAGGAACCAAAAACGAGATAAACTCATGTTTGCAGCAGGAAACTGGGGGGGGGGGGGCAATCGGGCTTTGTATATACAGCCAAATGAGCCAGTTTATGAATAACAAGCAGCACGCGAAGATGTAAAGGTAAAGATAAAGATATGTACTCAATCCATATTTGCCATTGGCACTGACCGACTCAAGCAAGCTTGACAGTATGGACCATATTCTAGGTCATTGTCCAGCTTCTATCAACTCTAAACATGACGGAGTATTAGTCCCAATTTGTAGAGCCGCATGATAACGGCACAAGGGAGCTCTTGTCATGCCTATAGGAGTCGTTTTCCCGTACCGTTAACCAATTTCTATGACAAATAGATCGGCTATTTACCCGTTTGTTGATTGATAGCTTGCAACGAGAACGAGCGAGACTTTTCTGATGCGAGTGCTAAAGAGCAAGGAAAAGAAGGCGAGAATTCAAGTTAACAAGATTCTAATTGGCCAGTGGTCTTGAGACATAGAAAGAGGAAGGGGAGGGGCGTACGAGTACGAGTGATAGGGGTAGTCATAGATACCAAAATACCCGAGTTAGCTCATAGTCTGCTGCTGATCCGTTAGTGGCCCGGTGCTGTTGACATATATAACACTAACAGAAGTAAAACAGCACTAAAGCATAGTGGCTTGCCTTAATTGATCACTTACTAAAGACCATGGACAAATAGTTTGCTAAGAGATTCTGTAGCTGCTGCAAGCCTATTGGCTGAAAGCAGGGGAGGACAATCTATATTGGCAAACAATCTCAGAGATGCTAGCAAGAACAGCTTGATTCCAGGCCATTCGTAACAAGCTTGTTCAACGTTTGGCAATGCAGAGGTAGACGCTTCAAATAAGCCCTGAAACAACTACTAAAAGTGACAACAGACAGTTGCCATTAATCAACACACTCACTCACTATTCGGGCGTTCGGAGCTGGATAAGTGTCAACAGATACCCTGTTGCCCCATGCTCTTCTTGCCAAGGTGAGGCTTGAACTCCGGGTTCAGCCAAACTGGCTATCTGCTCTTCACGCCCTTCTGGATGTCGCTGGTTACAGTTGATGCGAAAGCACAAAATCATAATTAATGAGGCTTTGCGGGGATAAACCTTGCATCAAGTCGAACGGGCCTGCCTCTGCCTTGCTTGTCTTGACGAATTTGGCAATTGCCATTTGCTGGTATTTTTGTATGTGTCCCAAAAAAAAAAAAAAAAAGCGTCAAGCGTCAAGCGTCAAATCAATAGGAAAGAACATCCAATAACAGCAAGTACCATCTATACGTGCCGAGCAGCCCTAACTAACCACTATTTTGCAGCGGCAGATTGGTGCGCGGAAAGAACGAAGACAGTCAAGGTTTTAGGACCCCGCGCTGAAATATAGGCAGGCGCGCACAACGCACAACGCACAACGCACAAATCACAAAATACGCATCCAATCTTCATAATCCGTAGGAGGCATGGCATATGCGGACATCAAAAATTGACATATGACTTGGATGCAAAGCGACCGAAATTCTGGCATTTGGACTCTTGTCAATCGTCTTCACAAACCGCTCCCGATTCTAGGCCTGCTCTTTATTTCAACGACCTGCGTCTGTGTCTTCACACCTACTCTAATCTCTCTTTTCCAGGTACTGATTATCTGTCGCCCAACCCTTCGTCTCGTGCTCTCCTTGCAAGCCTGCCTCAGCCGTCGCCTGGCATTCCTTTGTCCCTTGTATCCTGTTTAAGCCCTACTTGACTTATCTTGCTCTTGTATAAATTCTAGCTCCTACACTTCTCAACAGCTAGCCCGGGCGTATTGTGGTCTAGGCTTAGTGATCAAAAGGCCAAGCAAAAACCATGTTTGTGCACAGGACGCACGTACTATCTGCACACAACAATACAAAAAATTGGGCATCAGCTGGGGACTCTCCGCTTTCTGAATTAGGCTGGGTAGGGTGAACTTGCGGCTTATCATAGCACAGAGCGCGGGACCCATGTTGGACTCATCGCCTTTCAAACATCAGACACTCGACGCCAAGTTTCTTTTTCCTTCTATGCTACCGCCACTTCAGCTCCAGCTTCAGCTCTGACTCTCTATGGCTGTGGGCTGTGTTTGCACTGCTCTTGTTTGTGCCCGAGGCTTATACCGTCTGTCTTTGCATTACTGTTTGTGCAATAAGTCAGCTTTGGGCTTCCATTGATGCTTTGGTGTAGCACCACAACCAATGCCTCATTTATTCTTTCCCCCTCCCCCAATTCATTTCCCACCTTCGTCGCTCGCTTGAGTGGTGACCGCAAGGCCTTTGTGCTTCATGTGTAAGTAAGTGGTGGCGATACTATGCCGGCATAACACTACGGCAACCGAAACAGCAGGTGTTTAAATTCAACGGCAATATGCATACGATGTGAGCATGGCGAAATAGACCGCCACTACCTTCCATTGACAGGAAGGATTAACGTCCGTCATTATCATGCATGTTATGATGCATGGACGTTTTTGCTGTCCTGTCGGGGCTTTCCTTTCCCAAAACTTTCCGTTACTATCGTCATTAATCGGTTCAACGAAGAAATATTTCATGTTCCGCTTTCTAGATTGAGGCATTAAGAGAGTAGCCTCCTCTATTATATTCTTCTTTTTTTTTTTTTTTCTCCTCGCACGCTCACCATGTCATGCGGTCTTCAAAGCCTTGCCACCATCCATCTTTTCTAACTATCCCCCGGACTCTTGATAGAAGAGAAAAAGAAAAAAAAGAAGAAGAAAAGCTCTCAACAGAAACTATCCTCTGAATCGCGCGTTTTAACCGATCGATCCGTACCTATTGTCCAGCCCTCCAAAAGCTTCGATTCGAGAGCTATTCACTTTCTTGTACGTCCAAAAAGAGGTCTAAAACCTTATCTACCTACCTCTATGCACTCCGCTCCCTCTCCATCTTTAGATTCTGCTCGAAAGAATAATTGAGAAAGGAAATTACATACAAGAAACTGGCTTGAACCCGATAAACAACCAACGACACCAAGGAGTGGGGGTAAGAACGAGGGCGAGGGCGTGTGTTTAAGACGAAAAAAGACCTGGTGGTTGTCAAATCCCACAATCATCGTTTCTTATCTACAGCCGGTACCCTTCCTCCCCTCTCTCCCTGGTCTAGCTACGCTACGGGAATAGCCACTATACCATACCAGGTGCAGGCGCATCGCATCCCAAATGTTCATTGCCGCAACTTTCCAAGCCCATGGTGCTCAATCGGGACGACTCATATTTCTTGCGACATTTAACTAACTAGCAACGGAATTAGTTTGATAGGCGTTTTTGTACTTGTCTACGCATGCTTTGTATATAGGGGTCTTGTAGCCGCATCTTAGCCAAGACCCGTCTCACTTGTATTTTTGTTTTTCTTTTCTTTCTTTCTCTTGTCCTCCCGTTCCTTCCTTTTTTTCCATCTCTCCGTTGCTTGTTAGACTCTCTTGTTCTTCTTCTCCCCCAGCCTGACTCCCCAGGTTTCTTTTGGACTTGATTTTGCTTCTCTACCCTACGGCCTTCTCGCCGATTCAGCTGCTACGCTGACACAAAGCATTATCTTGTTTTGGGCAAGCATTCGGCGTTGTTTTTCTCCTCTTCCCTACGCCGTCGCATCCTCGATCAACGCTCGGTAACCGTTCTTTTAACTTCACTATTCCTCTCACCTCTATTTTATCAATACTTTCTTCAGTGCACTTCCCTCATCTCCCTAACATGTCATACTCCCACTTTGGAGCCCCCACTACCTACAATGGTACGGGTGAAAATGGCGGCGATCCTAGTAAGTTGTCCAAATGGTTTGCCTGAAGTCCACCATCATACTATTCTCTCTTTCTGTAGGCCAACTCATCGCGTTCAATGCCAAGCTAATTCTTTGTTCCGTCTCTTAGGCTTTGTCAATCTCAACCAGTGGTACACCACCGGTGACACATCCTTCATCATCTTCGCCTCTTGCCTCGTCATGTTCATGGTCCCCGGTATCGCCCTCCTATACTCCGGTCTTGCCCGCAGAAAGTCTGCTCTCTCGCTTCTATGGGTGGTCATGATGTCCTTCAGTGTCCTCACATTCCAGTGGTATTTTTGGGGGTACTCGTTAGCCTATAGTAGTACTGCCTCCAACTCCTTCATCGGCAACCTCCACCACTTCGGCCTTCAGCACGTCCTTGGTGCTCCCTCGCAGGGATCTCCGCTGGTTTCCTCTCTTCTATATTCGTGGTTTCAACTGATGTTTTGTGCCGTCACCGGTGCGCTAGTTGTGGGTGCTGTGTGTGAGCGGGGCCGAGCCTTCCCTGCCATGGTGTTTATTTTTGCCTGGGCTACTGTTGTTTACTGTCCCATCGCATATTGGGTCTGGAATGCCAATGGCTGGGCTTTCAAGTGGGGCGTCTTTGATTATGCTGGTGGTGGTCCTGTTGAGATTGGCTCGGGTATGTCAGCCCTGGCTTACTCCATGGTGCTGGGTCGCCGCAATGCTTTCCTTATGGGTAACTACCGCCCTCACAACATTTCTCTTGTCATGATTGGTACCATTATGCTGTTTTTCGGCTGGATGGGTTTCAACGGTGGCTCTGCTTTTGGTGCCAATCTCCGCGCCGTCATTTCGTGCTGGAACACTACCTTGACTGCTGGGTTTGCTGGGATGGCCTGGGTTGTTCTTGACTTCCGTCTGTCGCACAAGCTTTCCATGGTTGGCTGGTGCTCAGGCACTATTTCCGGTCTTGTTGCTGCTACTCCTGCCTCTGGCTTCATTTCCATGTGGGCCTCCATTGTCCTGGGCATCGTCGCTGGTATTCTTTGCAATTTTGCCACCAAGATCAAGTATATCCTGAAAATCGACGATTCCCTTGATGTTTTTGCCGAGCACGCTGTCGGTGGCATCATTGGCCTCATTTTCAACGGCCTCTTTGCTGAGGAGAATGTCATTGCTCTTGATGGCATCAACGTTGGGATTGATGGTGGCTGGGTTGACCACGTATGGTCTCGTCTCTACAAACAGGTTGCCTACATTTGCGCTGCTTCAGCTTACTCGTTTGGCGTCTCATACGTCCTAGCTCGTGGCATTGACTTGATTCCCGGCCTCCACCTCCGTGTGACCCATGACGGCGAGCTTTTCGGAACTGACGATGATCAGCATGGCGAGTATGCCTATGATTACGTCGAGGTCCGTCGCGACTACCTCGCCTGGACCCCTGCTACTGATTTTCCCCAGACTGGTGAGCTTGACGGTGTCTACGCCAACCCTCAGCTAGGAATTCCTCAGCACGCTACCCTTGCAGCTGCTTCACAGGCTGAAAAGGAGCGCCAGCGCGGTGGCCCACCGGAGCCTGAAAAGATCTCGCGACTGACCCGTATCCTCGGCCCCACTAGCCCTGCTAACCGGTCGCCACCGCGGACCAAAGCGGAGCGTCCAGACTCTAAAGGCTCTGGTCCTGGATCTTTTAACATTAGCACGTCTCCGACGGGAGTCAACGATACTGCGGGCGTCAGTGCTGGAGCATCAACCAGAGCGATTCCCGAACCCGTGTCTAGTAGTGATGTGGATGCTATAACCAAAAGAGACTAGATGCCTTTAGCGGGTTAAAGCTATCCCGCATTGCTTATGATAATGGATGCGGGCGAGTTCTATTCATTATGACGTACCAACCCTACCTTTTTTTTTTCGGATACTTGTTGTCCCGCAAATCTATCTACACCTCTTTTTTTTTCCTCTTCTTCGACATCGTTTCTTCCCGATTCCTCTTCCCTTCCTCTACCCACTCGACCACTCACAATAGCGCGTGTGATTCCTCTTTTCTTCTTTAACTATTTCTTTTTGACCTTTATATTTGCTTCCTTGGGACAGGCACCATCTCATCATCTCGTTCTTTGTCCAGATCTCCCTGCCCACATTAACACGAAGCTGCTGAAAATTCTTGGTGAGGGCGTGGGGTTGGCGACTTTTTTTTTCTTTTTTTTTTAGTTTTATTCTTTTCTTTTCCCACTTCTTTATTCTCTCCCCGCCCACCCCTCTTCATTGTTATAATCCCCGTTGTGAAGCGTTCTGTACCTTGACTAGCTAAACGCCATTTATACCACCCGGCTGTTGCCTGTTTTTCTTTTCTTTTCTTTTCTTTTCTTTTTTTCTTCTCCTTCTCTCCTCTAGTCTTAATCGCTACTATGCCATTAAAATAAAGCAAATTTCTATTAAAAGTGAATCAACAAGATGCGGTCTATGGTCATTTATGTATGTTGCGTATGCACAGAGCGGGTCTGCCTTTTATTTTATTTGCTTCGCATCCAAGCTTCTAAGCATCAGCTGGAAGCTCCCCTTCACTTCTTTGCGTCCCCGTCGCTCCAGGGAATAAAGGCCCGTGTATCTCGTCCGCCAATCTCCCACCCGGCCGAGCCCCGGTGATGTAATATCTGGTTTCTATAGCCATCCATGCCAGCTGATTGAAAGTTAAAGACTTGCAGGAGGCTTTGCTCAATATTCAACAGACTATACGTATTCGGCTCTCGCCTTATCTGATTTACACCCAGGCTATTGACGCCATCGGAGAAGCTAGCCCAATAGTTGAGTCCGATAAAGGCCGATGGGAGAATCTCTCCTGATAGCTCGAATGTCTTGACACCCCGCGGCACTAAGTGCAAATGCTTGTCGAGGTACCACTCGAAGCTGCGTATAGGGTCCTTATGGTATACATGCTCCCAGCCATCCATGCGCCGTGGATTCAGCCATAATGGCGGGTAACGTGGGGTGTTTGGATCCCATATCAGCCACAAGCTGCAGGCGCCAAGGGCAATCACAACCTGCAAAACGCTCTGTGGTGACGTCGCTTTGAGTTTCCTAGTGGTGGTTTCAATGGCTAGGAACCATTGCTCATGCTGGATACCGGCACCGCCGATCACGTCATCACCTGCGCAGGAGATGGGCTTGTTGGGGTTCGACTGTGCATCAGTCTTTAGAGAGGTTATAGTGGCGGTGTCGTAACTCATACTATTGTTATCTGGCCAGCTTTGAATTTCACATAGGCGGCTTGGTTGTGGTGCCTGGCAGTACACTAACAAAGCTTCCTTTCGAGGAACACCGCCTTCTGTAATTATCAGTCTTAAGTATCGATCACCATCATATGAGATCTGCCAGTCCAATGGAAGTGCGGCATCTTGAAGATTAGCATTGCTCTGCTCTAGGTAGCCAGTGATTGTGAAGTGCCAGGCCGCAACAACTGGGAACGTCCGGTCTTCATTGGCACGAATGCTCTTGAACAGCTGGTGTATTGCGTTTTGAGCAAAGCAGCCAGGATCCCAAAAGTGAAGCACCTTGAAAATATTGAGAGATTCGCTATGATTTGCAACATCTGTGGCAAGTCTGGGAGTTTGAACAGATGAAGAAGAGTCGCTGATGGTGCCGGGATTTGCCCGAGATGCCAGGGCCGCTTCATTTGTTTCGTATGACTCGGTAGTTTCAGAGCCATGCGGTGGTGAGGTCTCGGATTTGGGTGTTGGCAGAAACGAGAGCTGGCTCTGGCGTGGAGATATCTGCGGGGAGGGTAGCGGTGGCATTAGCAGCAATGTTAGCAATAGCTCGCATCGGGACAAGATTTTTGAACGTTGCCTAGACCGAATAAACTTGAGACTCGTCCAGGATCGACTATTGTAGACAGGCTCAATAACAATGTAACAGCTTGCATGCAAGACGACATAGGACGAGACCAAAATGATGGAATATTCCGTTTAAAGGGGGGGGGGAGTCGGGGGAGTTGGGAAATGCGGAGGTCGAAGGGGGGGAAGAAGGGCAGAGAGAATAAGGAAAGAGAAGGAAAAGAAAAGATAATCACAAAGATGAAGTCCAATATGCACCAAAACATAACAGGCTGTAGAGCGTTGGCCAAGGCAGTTACGATTTTGCGTAATTCGTTCTTTCTACGTCTATAACGCTGAGCGGCTGGTTCAAAAAAAGATACTACCACAGAAAGGGAAAGAGCTAAGCACATGCGTGTGGTTTGGGGCGTCGACAAGCTGTTCTGCGCGGTAACTACCCTTTTTGGAGTAGCATGATAGGAGAAGTGTGATATACGGCGTTATAGAGTTGCTGTTACATATAACTAATATCAGGTTACACGAGACAACCGGTAGTGTATCACGCAAAGGTCAAAGAAGACGCCAGGAAAAAAAATAAAAGAGTGAATTAAATTGAAAAAAAATAAGAGATAAAGTAAAAGAAAACCTCTTTAAGTGTCGTAGAAGGTCTGTCAGCTATATCCAAGTGTAACTTTGCCCTCGTTGGAGACTTTGTAGGTACGAAGTGAGCATCCATGAGGCTAGCTTAAGACCAACGAAGGCATCTGGTCTTTAAACCTCGATCTTTTTTCTCCAACGAATGACGCGTGTTAGAGTTGCTCTTTGCTCTTGCCATGCTGCGATGGGAAAGTGCAAGCCAAAAGAAAGACTAAACTTACCTAGACACTGCGGGACAGTGGCTAGGGCGATAGGATAGTGTTAGCTCAGCTGACATCACGATTACAGACATGTGGCTTATCATATATTAGGCAACTCAAGGAATCAACTTACAGATTGGTGATAGAAGCCAAGAGGTATCAGGGACTTGTCATGGTGAAATGAAAACCAGGGCTCCGGGCCGGGCAGGTCAACGAGATAAACGAGTGTCTCCATGAAGATGGTGGTGGACAAGGTTGAAGAGGCACAAAGAAGGGAGCGGTTGAAAAAGAAAATAAAAAGCAAAAAGAATAACGATATCGATATCGAAAAATAGAAGCCGTAGTAAAAGGATAAACGGTGGCAAAAGAGTGAGATTGGCGCATAGCGCCCAGAATGATGGAGAAAGAAGAAGAAGATACCAGACAGAGAAAAAGAGCGGCAACACGAGCATTTATACGCCATCTTCCTACAGAAAGTTTCTTCTCATCAGAGAAACGCAAGTCTTGCTGACTCACAGCCTACGCATTCAGTCAAGCACCAGCCTGCCGGCAACAGACCATACACACAGCCCCACAAACAACCACAAACAACCAACAAGCAACAATAGCATGGGCAACCTGGCCTGTCAGCTGGTTTCCTCCCGTGTATATGATGAAACAATAGATGAAAATTCAAAAGCCAAACAAGATATACGCGGCATGCAGCAAAGCTAACAACTAACAAAAGGTATTGGCCAAAAAAAGAAAGAAAAAAAGACACTATGCGGCTGTGACTGTAGTCGTAGTGATGGGGGCTCCATCCGTAACCTTGCCAAACTGTTGCTTATCCAGCATCTCGCCGTGGCATGCATAATCATACTGTGCCACTGCTGCCATCTTGCTCTGCACCTTGAGGAAGGTCTCCAACTCACACCAACCATCAACTCTCTCGACATCGCACTCGTGGAAGCTCAGGCCGAGTGGGATTGTACGTTGATTGAGCACAAAGTGCACGTAGCGTGTCACATTGGCGCCACCCTTAGAATCCTTATCGATGTATCCAGAGCGGTCTGCTGCCACAGGGTGTGGGGTTTCTATTAGTTCGATATCGAGACGGGCGCCGAATGGAGTTAGTTGTGCAACACTGAAGTTGTGGTGGCCGGGATTGACAGAAGGGTCGAGTGGTTCAGCAAATTGGCGTAGGCCGAAGGCTGCTAGCACCGAGATAATGTTGGAGTCATGAGAAAAGTCTAGATAAAGGCTCTGATTCAGGGGGAAGGTAGTTCGTGAAGAATCCAGAGTGGTGTTTATTTGCGAGTGCGAGTAGTCCAGAGTTGTATTTTTGAGGCGAGCAACAACTTCTTGCTGGTAGCCAATGCCAATAGCACGCTAAATTACATAGGTGAATAGTCAGTAGTAGTCCGATAATGAAAGAGAGTGGGAGGCGTAGGCTTACCCCTGTAGGACTTTGGAAACCAGAGCTGGCGGAAAACTCGAGGTCCAGAGAGTATGCAAAGCCTTCCCATTCTTCATACGTAAACAAGTCGCAGAATCTGGAAGACCCAAATGCTACAGTCTCGTAAGGACAAAGCGTTTGCGCTGCATATGTGTCATCAATAGTCCAATCGAAGCCTGTTATCATGGATTTGAATCGCTCGGTAGCTAATTAGATGTAAATATTAGATGGTTAGCCAAGCCGCACATGACAGGGCGGTATAGGGTTTGGTATAAAGAGACTTACCGTTTTTCAGATATATGTTAGCCCAGGCCGAGCGTGCTTCAACTCCGCCGCTTTCTTCATTGGCGTTAGGGCAGTTCATGTAACCTGCCAGAGAGTTGTTGAAGCCTGGTTTTTCAATGATGACCTCAAGCGTAACATTTTCAGCCCTGTGCGCTATTAAGTCAGTCAATAATCTTCGTGGCATGTTTTGGTCAAAAGCAGGGGACATTGACAGGCACTTCTAGTCTGTCCATTTCACGGTCAAACTCACCAGTCCAGCCCGAAGAAGCCTGCCATAAAGTTTTCTGCGGACTTCAGCATACGATCCTGTGTCGTCGTGCGCGCAATAATCTTGGTGTTTGGGTCATACATCTGTCCGTACATATACGAATGTAGAACACCTGACTCAAAAAGCTCCTGGCGACCCTTGGGCACCAATATTTCTGCGCCTAGGCCATACTCCCAGTCGTTGAGAAATTCAAGTTTGTCTGTTGCAGATATTGTATCCGAAGCATTAGCCACACGCTCGCCAAACAAGGCCACCTCTGACCCCGTAGTTGGGTATCGCGATCCATGGCGAGACAGCATTTGCACTTGAACTATTTTTGCCGAAGGTGGCAAAGGGTATTCACGTACGCCAAAGCCGTCAGCAGATTGGTACGGTGACAGGTTCCCCATCAAGCGAAAGATATTGACAGGCACACGGTCAGTGGTGCTGTTTTTCTCATCTTTGCTGGCGCCCGGCATGCCGGAAATTGGCAAGGCAGTCTGCAATGGGGTATTGGGCTCGTAAATTGTCGTAGCCAGCGGGTCGAATGACATGGTTTGTGCCAGAAAAGCGGCCTTTCCCGTGGCCGTTGGGCCGGGGAAGAGCTCGGGCGTGGTCTGGAAGTAGTCCGGAACTGTAGCTGTAGCTTTAAGTTCTGGTAGTGCAGGACAGTGATAGGAGCCATTAGAGGAGTGTTCTTTGACTAGACTGCTGATATAGTCACGACCAGCAGAGTCCACATAAGCCTGTTTTAGAATGACAAATGCTAAGCCAACGCCAAGCAGCATAAAGGCAGTATTTCGCACAGGCTGATACCGCCATATCCAGGGATTTCGAGATGAATTTGAGCCGTAGGTTTTTAAATATTGTGAGCTTAGAGAGCGGCGACTGCCCGGCGAGTGAGTTAGGGTTTCGGAAGAAGACATGGTGGATAGACTTGTTTTTTTTTTTGTTTTACAAAGTCTCGACTGGTTCTGTAATGGAAACGGAGAGAGTGACCATACGGAGGAAGGGAAACTTGCAGCGAGCGTAGATGTCCGGCGCAGAATGAGATACGCTATCGCCAAGACGGGTCGTCGTTACAAGTGGAGTCGGCCCAACCTGGCAGAGGCCGAACAAGTATCCAAAGAGGACAAAACTCAATCCTCCAGAATCAGTGCGAAAGAGAAATTGGAAGCTTAGTAAGCATAGGATCTTATGCCCTCACACTAATAGCTCCTTTTTGATTCTCGTTTTCCTTTATATAACAAAACAAGGCACGATGACTTGAAAACAAATACGGCAATAAAAACAGTTGCAGCCTTGCGTAGCCTCTGAGAAAGGGATCGTGGTTTCTTGGCCACCAAAGGAAGTACCGATGTATATGGTCACGTGATGTGAAGCTGCCAGCCAGCCGCGAGCACCCAAGCTTGCCTTTAGCCGCTAGTTTGTGCTACTGTAGAGGCTAACCCGTGGCGTTTGAGTGGCTGAGAAACCTAACCTTATAAATAACCCTAAAATAAACATTCAAGCTTCTGGGCCAAAGCTTCTTGTATCGTAGGAAATAAGCATTGCCTGACTAAAGAAGACCCAGAGATGGAGTGCCTGCTACTTGTTTTTAATGCAAGCCCACAATGGAATCAGAAGCGAATGCTTGCCCGGAAACTCTTTATATGAACGTTCCAAGAGAGCCAATATAACACTTGGCAAAGAGGCACAGCTGGTAGAAGCTATCAGTCACGGCGCTGAAGAAGGTCAATATTGGTGATCATAGGGATATCTATCTTTATGCTGCGCCTATATCTCAGTTTGGGTAGCAACAGCTTCAATATCGTCCAGAGCAGGAATACTACCCTGTGTTTTGTCTATCGTACTGACAGCAGCGGCATAGCGTTGTATACTAAGCCAAGTCACTCAACGGCCGTTAGCATGTCGAGATCACAAGTGAGATCAATATCCCGGCCATTCTAGAGCTCATTCTCTGAGCACGATAGCTAGGGATTGTTTCTATATGAAGACTATGCCAAGCAACCAGCCAACGACATGTTGTACATCATCGCTATAGCTATACAGATCCCCATGCATCGTGTCCTAATCTTGAGAAACACTCTATGTACGCTCCAAAGCCCAAGATCATTATCACCTGCAGTAGATAGCCAGGAGTTATGGCAAATGCTATGGCTCTAACGAATCAAAAATGCCGCCGGTCTTACAGCTAGATTCTCGCCCAGTTTGAAGGGAGCACGGGCGTTTTTTCCCCGGATACTGGATGGTTCCATGCGGTCAAAGAGATGGGGGCCAACTCTTGTGGGAGTTTTTTATCTTGCCTACAAAATGGTCCTCATCAAATGGACATATTGCCTATTAACATACAAAGACAGCGTGTCATGAGAAAAGGAGACAACTTTCTAACCCCTCGTTAGGATTATATTGCTTGTCCAATCACGACAAACTTTCTTTGTTCGTCCTGTAGCACAAACTCTTCGAGTACCACCTGCACTTTAAATACTTGCCTGGAATTTGGAGCAAAAAAATCCCATAAAGATTTAATGCTCCACTTTGCAACGTCTCTCTCCTCCATAACTCAAGAAACTCTACTCTGGGCTTGTTGCGTCAAGTGCTGGGTGTAGCCTCCTGAGGCAGCTATATGGCGGAAGCCTTGGACTGGAATCAGCCGTGGATGGTAATGGGATGGTTATTCGGCTTTCGTAGACAGACTGAGACAAAGGAAAGACACTTGGTTCATCTTCGCTGAAGGCTGCAGTCTTTCAAGGGCGTCTACGCCCACGTTGAATAACTCCTGGCTCCTGAATTAGGAAGCTATCATCGTCCTCAGTGATTTCGCCGTTTAGCCGTCAAGGCGAGAATTGGCTTCGCCAAATACGCTCCTTTTGCTTAGCAGGTTCTGCATCCAAAGCTTTTTGCTTATTTTGTAAAAGCCCTTGAACAATATCCAAACCCTTCCTTGTATCAACAGTGCCTCTGACCAAAAACAAGGCCAGCCCTGAGCCCTATATCTTTCTCAAGCAACCCTATATCTAGTATCATGACCGGGACAAGTCCCTCGCCCCGTCGCCTCACTGTAACAAAAGAAAAGCGGGGCAGCTGCCAGTCTCATTGTCTCCACCTTTTTAGAAAAGGGACCAAGAAAAAAGAAAGAGTTTGACTGTCGATGCTAAGCTTCCAACTAGTTGGCGCTATCAAACTGCCAGCTTAAGCCCTGAGAATTTCTGTTTGTGGGCACTCTTGTTTGCTCCTACTGTGCTTTGCTCTTTCCTTAAAAGAAAATATCCCTTGCCTTCTCATTGTTTCCCGTTTGCGGGAAAGATTAGGGCTTATGAGGAGGGTTACCAGCTTAACTTGGGTAAGCACGACCAACGCACAACACTCTTTCCTATTTTTATTCGGTCCTTCCCCTTTTGGAGTTGGTACGCAAAGAGCAAGATAGCGCTCTTGATTCTGCCTTCCATTTCTGGTTGTAACCCCTCTTTTTTGGCCGGTTGTCCGGCTCTCCGGCTGCCCTTCCGACCTTCTCCCCTACCGGCATGCCTTCGCCTTCATCCTCGGCTGCCGTTGCCGCCTTCCAGGTGTCATCAGCTCTGACAATACCCCGTCTGCGCCGTCTCGCCTTTCATGTTGGTTCGCAAATGACTGCGCGCAAGGCTGAACTGAAGGCTGGTATTGAGGCGGCCGTGATGCTACAGGCAAAACATATACCTTCTACAGCTTCTACAGCTTCAGCTACCTCTGCTGCTGCCGGTAGTGCCACAAGAGGCACTGCACGCACGAAGCTCAAGCCTGGCGCTGCGTCAAAATGCGACTCTCTTACTCTGCTCCCACCGCCCCACCGGCACGTGGTCGTTAGTATAGACATGGGCATTCGCAACTTTGCTATATGCGTGCTCGGAACCGGGGTCGCCGCCCCACAAACCCTCAAAACTGCGCAGCACTACAGAGCCCATGTAACCAATATATCGCGCCCGCTATGGTTGAGCACGCCACAGGTACTTGTCTGGCGCAAATACGACCTTCTAGAGTTATTCAAAAGTTCAAATAATAGTACCAAGACACTTGCAGCTCAAAGTATGCAGGCGGGCCTAACGGATAGCGATGCGTCGCTGCCGTCAACGACCGTCAAGGTCAATGACTTTGCAACGGCAGATATCCCTGCTTTGGCTGTACGCGTAGTGCGCGATATCATCCTACCGCTAGTTACGGACGCGGCATCGTGCGCCGGTGTAGTATGTCCTGAGGGGAAGCCGTTGGATTCGGTGCGCGCTGATCGCGTGCTAATTGAGCATCAACGCCACCGTTCAGGTGGACTCATGGGCGTGTTACATACCACCGTGTTGGTCAACTCACTCGAAGTCAGCCTACACACTCTCCTGGAAGGTATGCGCGAGTTTGCCTTTGACCCAGAAAAGAGCGGTGTGGTGGCCAAGAAAGCGCCAGCACCCAATTCTAAAAATGCGCCCCTTTTGGCCCACGTACCGCCTACCTACCTCATGGACCCGCGCAAGGTCTCTGAATTCTGGGTGCGTGATATCGATGCCACGCTCGAAGAAGCAGATGCGCGAAATCCACGCCCCAAGCGTCGCCGCAAGCGCCCGGCCGGTGCTGATTCCCAGATTGCTATTTCAGGTGCTATAGATGAAGATCTCATGGCTACAAATGAGCCTGATACTGAGCTTGAAGCTTCCATATCTCTGCGCAAGGCAGCGCCACGCGCTCGCTTGACCACACAAGCCATCAAACGTGCCAAGATCAATGTTCTAACTAATTGGTTGGAAGCCGGTGCAATAGACTTGGCTACGCCTGAGGCAAAGAATGTAGCAGCCATGTTTTTACCACCGCCACCTGCGGAGCCCAAGGGCACAAAGGAAAAGAGGAAAAGAAAGACCAAGACAAAGGCCAATGGCCAAGAATCAGAGCCGGATCCGGAACCAAAACAGGCGAAAAATAAGAAAGCCCCGTCAGCAGCTGTGCGGCAGCGCAAGATCGATGACCTAGCTGATTGCCTCCTCCAGGGCTTGTATGCCCTGCGGATTGACGAAAATTGCCGGACCATGCTAACGTGGGGTGTAGAGCCGTTCTTAGACGAGTAAGTAAAGTAGAAGAATAACGTGAGGAAAATAAGCTCCTCCGTACCTCAAGAGAAGGAAATATATATATATATATATGATTGATGCTACTTTTTAGCCAATATTTATACATTGCAAAATAAAGTAAGACAAAGCAGGACATGAGTTTGTTTTATATGTTTAGAAAGACGCGCTACGCTTAAATGACGAATAACATAAAGATTTAATCCCTTACCCGACACTCTTCCCCGCCCTCTCCTACCCCCTCATTCTCCTCAAATCATCACTCCCCTTCCGGCAGATTAACCACTGGGGAAGGCACCCGAGGCCCACCACGACGATTACCCATCGACACAGCTAGTCCAGTCGACAAGCCAACGATGAATAGCAAGATCGCCGCGCAAATCCAGTAGCGCTTGTGTTTACCCCAGTGCTTCTTCTTAGCCACCACATCAGGTGCTACTGTTGTCAGCTGCCCGTTAGGGTGGATCCAGTATGCAGTGCTCCATGGACGGTCACGCGGCACCGAGTGACTATATTGCTGTATGTGGCCATGCTGGTGCGGATACACCGAGTTCTGTGCGAGGTGTGGGCGGGGATGTGACATGAGGCTTGCAGCGCTGGCATCTGATGGTGCCCGCATGGGAATCAGTGACGCATCCGAAGATGACAATGTATTACCCCGGCCGCGGCCTCGGCGGGATTGCATTGGCGCAGTGCTACTGAGAGACAGCGTAGGCGATGGTGGTTGCGTCATGCTAGAGACAGAACCCAAGGGTGCTGTAGTACTAGTAGTAGTAGTTCCTGTAGCTGTTGTTCCTGTGGTGGCTGTGGCGGCTGTGGCGGCTGTTGCGGCTGTGGGTGGCCGTGATGGCTCATACGGAGGAGGTGGGCCATATGAGTCGATACGTGTAGACACAGCTGCGGGTGCGGTGATGGTTACAGGCATTGGTAAGGTCATGGGAACGGTCTGTGTTTGCCACGAGGTGAGCCCGCTAGTGTTTGTGCTACTGGAGGCATTGGCATAACTGTGACCTGATGAGGCAGAGGAAGCCCCTTGTGATATGTTGTTAAACGAGAAGGGAAGAGGTAGCGGCAAGCCACTGCCCGGCATAGCAAGATGGTCGACCTTGCGATCGGTGGAGGCCGGTGCTGACTCTGTTGCTGACTCTGTTGCTGGCTCTGGTGCTGGTGCTGGTGCTGGCAATGTTGTCGAGATTGATGTGGATCCGGTGGGAGGAGCAGTTGTTGGTGTTATGGCAGCGGTCTCGGTTAATGATGGGTCAAAACTTCCCAGCGGCAGGCCTGAATTGGCGCCAAATTCGGGACCCAGGCCTGTATTAGAGCCAAATCCAAGGCCAGAGTTTGAGCCATGTCCTAAGCCTAGCCCCGTGCTTGGGCCGAACCCGAGTCCTGTGTTAAAGCCATACCCCGGGTCAAGACCTGTATTAGAGCCGAAGCCCATCCCCGTTCCCATACCTAGGCCACTATTCGATCCAAAATCCAAGCCCAGGCCAGTATTTGAGCCAAAGTCCATGCCGAGGCTCAGACCTGAGTTGGAGCCAAAGTCTGGACCAAGGCCAAAACTGGGTCCTGAAGGCAGATCATATGATTGTGGTTCTTTAGCTTTAGAATCAGTCATACTTTTGCTTTCGGTGGTGGCGCTAGCACCGATGCTGGTATTGGTGTCGGTACCATTGGGGTTGGAGCTGAAATTAGTATCAGCAGAGCTGATGACGTTGCTGTCTGAAGTAGTGATGTCATTAACAACACCACCATCATCGATAGACGTAGAAGTTCCGCTAGTAGACTCTGCCGGGGGAGTTACTTCCCGCATATCATCTAGAGGTGGGGCCTTTTCAGCCGATGTAATCTTTCCTGACGGCATTGACTATATTATAGAGTTCAGCTTTGCGAATGAAAGACGACAACCCAAAGGATAGCGAGGGAGTAAAAGAATGACGAATTTGACCACAGGCCGTGAAGATGCGTTGCGTTTTCTCTCTAATATAAGAACGTTTAAAAACCGGTGAGCGGAGAATAAAGAAAGCTCCGATGTATATGAAGGAAGGAACAGTTGGTGTGTCAAAACGTTGTGACAAAACGAAAGCAGGAGGATAAGAAAAGAGACAAGAAAAGAAGGGAAGGAAAAATAATAAAAAAAAGAAAAAAAAAAAGAAAAGAAAAGAAACTCCAGAAAATGCTGGTGAATGAAGATTCAGGAAGTGATGAATAACGAAGAAAGAAAAGAAAAAAAAGAAAAAAAAACACACACACACAAATGAATGAATGGAAAACAGCCAATCAGAGTCTAGCCAGTGAGCAAAAATCGGCGTTAGGTTAGGAGGCAAACAAACGGAAAGTCCAGAACCGGTTCTTTCTGGTTAGCAGCAAAAACTAGGGTGGAAGAGGTAAAGAAGAAAAGAAAAAAAAAAAGAAAAGAAAAAAGCCGAAGTTTTGGGTTTTAAGCAGTCAAAAGACGGAGGCGAGATGAAGAAAGAACGACAGAAATAAGGAAGGGAAGAAAGGGCAGGAACTGATAGACAATCTAGGAAAGACCAGACAGACAGAGTAACTGTGTAAACGAAAGAACGGTCCGTTTTGCTGCCGAGCAAAAAGTATGGCAATAAGCAAAGCGGAAAGCGCAAAACGGAAAGCGCAAAGCGGAGAGCGGAAAAGAAAGCCTTCCTGTTCTGGGCAAAGCTTGTAATTGTAAGTAGGTTGGGAGGCAAGAAACAACCCCTTTTGGGATGAGAAGATGGAAGTGGAGCCAAGCCCTCTTTCCTCGAGAGAAGTTTATGGGTAAAGCTTGTATAGTAGGAGTAGTAGTGGTAGTGGTAATAGTGGTAGTAGTTGCTACGCTTTTTGCCAACTTCTTTCCTTCCTGAGCAAGAAGAATACAAGAACAAGAGCAAGAGCAAGAGCAAGAGCAAGAGCGAAATGAAGGGGTAAAAGAAAGAGAAAGGGAAGGGGCAGAGGAGAATGACGACGACTGACTTTTTAGCCACGAAGTTCTTTCCCTTTTTCCTCCTTGGAAGTTCCCCTTCCTTCCCCCTCCCCGGCTCCCACAAGCGCTGAACGCGCGTCGTCAAATGTACCACTATCTATCTAGCTCTCTATCTGACTGGGTCTTGCCGGCTGCCCGTCCTCTCGACTCAATGTGACCATGTCCAAGCTTTTCGTAAGGTCCTTTAGGCTGTTCTTGAAGAAAACAACTGATTAATAGCAGAGTGAATGTGATTTATTTGATTATTCTCTCTCCATCTCTCATATTATTTACGGATGCATCGTATGGATTGGATTGCCCTCCAAAAGACGCATGAACGAACGTGATCAAAAGCCTTGGGTTGAGAATAAAGAAAATTTAAAAATTTAGAAAGTTAGAAAATTAAAAAATTAAAAAAATAATAAATAAAAAATAAAAAATAAAAAATAAAAATCATAAAATAAACAGACAAACTCAATCGAAACCCAAGCACGTCGTCATCGTCAATGGCTGAGCCTGCCCGCTTAATGTTACTTTACACCTGAATTTCGGGGGAGGGGCTCAACCCAGGCCAAAGGCCACGCCCCCCTCTCATCAGAATCCAAGCTTTTTCTTCTATGTTTTTCCTGTGCTTAGGCAGGCCAAGTCCTTCCTGTCAGTGAGCTATATTTAGCAGCCAAACCACATGGCCGAAGGAGGGACATGGAGGGAAGGGATGGCCTTGAGATAAGAGAGTGAGGCAGCAGTTCTATTGTTGCTGCCGCCACACGACAAGTTCCTCTCTATCATATTCGCATCTGCCAATATCGACAGCTTTTTCTCATTCCTTTTCCTTTATGAATGTTCATTTAAAGAATAAGAACCGCGACAGCAGACAGTAACATGGAGCGAAATAGGGAAGGAAGTGAGAAACAAGAAAATGCCAGACCAACTAACGTGTGTAACCACTAATCATAACGTCACACAGCCACCGCCACAGCCCGCCGCCACACCTTATTCAAGGGCTAGCTTGAGGATTAGATAGCAAAGGAAACTCATCATGTAGTAATGGCCCGAGGGTGAGGACGAAGAAGCAAAAGGATAGAAGAATTCACAAGCTTCCCCTTCAAGTTTGGTAGATACCCTCAAATGGTTCATATTATATTCCTTATTATTTTATCCTTAATCAAACTGATCATGACATCGTCGTCTTCTTGCCCTTCCTTCTAGATAAACTCTCCCAGCCCGGCTTTACAATATAACACACCTCTGTAGCCCGCTGCTCCGACCTTTTTTGCCGCTCTTCCGACGCCGTCGCGCATTCAGTCGCTCCTGGGCGTGATCCGTTTCGTAAATATCGTCCCGGCGCAGCATTTGCCTGCACAGATCGATAAAGACCTCATCGACATTTGCTGCATAGGGGTGGTCACTGGTTAGCCAAGCCCAAGTACTGTAGGGTTAAATAGAACTCGACGAATGAAGCGAGCTCAAGGCAAGGAAAGTAACAACAACAACAACAACAACAACAACAACAACAACAACAGAACACACTCACTTCTTGTTCGTGCACTCGCCTCATAGTACGGCGATCCCCAGTCCTGCGAAATGGCAAAAGCCCTCGCGCGCGGCACTTCGCGCTGGTCCTCTAGATCGGACTTGTTACCGACAATAACTATAGGCACAGTGTCATCATCCTTGATGCGGATAATTTCTTTCCGCAATGATGCGAGCTCGGTCAAGGATGAGTCGGATGTTATGCTAAACACAAGCAAGAACCCTTGGCCTGTCTTCATGTAAAGATCACGCATGGCCACTGTATGCAAAAAAGACGGTTGTTAGCAACGACTACGAGTCCGAAAGTCAGGTGGGAAGAGGGATAGAGGGGTCTCACCAAACTGTTCTGTCCCGGCAGTGTCGAGGCTGTACAAGAGAGTGTGGATTAGTTTTGCTATATTGGGAAAAGGAAAGAAAAAAAAAAAAAAAAAAAAAAGAATCAAACGGCAATGGCGCAGGTGGTTGGCCACACGACAATTGGGCAAGCAACTCGCTTTCTTACATTTCTAGGACTATTTGCCGTCCCTATAGAGGGTTGTTAGCAGATTGCCCTACCAAAACGCACCGTCTCCAGACGTGATGTGATGACTTACATCGACCTGTATTTGTGTGCGGTATGTATCCTCGATAGTTGGATCATAGCTCTCGATCCATTCATTATGTACGAACTGGGCAGTTAAACAACTCTTTCCTACACCACCTGTATGCGGATGACGGCGATGAGAGCCGGGGAGTGTTAGCAAGGAAACGGAGAGAGTGGAATAAAGAAAATGTAATAAAATGTAAGATGCATGCGGAGAGGAAGGAGTTTTCACACACCAGCTCCAAACACTACAACGTGGAGTTCTCGACTAAGGTGTACATGGTTAGCATTTCAGAGAGAATATTACTGTGTGCGTGCATGTGCATGTGTGGATGGGATGGATGGATGGGTTGTATGTAGGTACCATCAAGCAACTCTTGGCAGGGCTAGGGCTGTATCTCGGCAGTGGGCCAACGTCACAGGACGGATCATCATCAGTCGACTCCAATAACATGGGATTGCAAGTAGATGAAAGAGGCCGGACACGAGGCCAAGGCCACCCAAGCAGCAGAGTTTCCCTACCCAGACTGATGCAAGGTTAAGTTTTTTTTTTTTTTTTGGGAAGGGGAGGTGATTTTTTTTTTTTTTTCAGTTGCATATATATAACACACCTTGGTTGATATCGCGGCATTGCAAGTTATCTGTGAATCGGACTAGGGCCGAGCCTGTCTCTATATATGGGAAGGAGAAGATGCAGAAACGAGGGAGGAGAAAGTGAAGAATTTGTAAAGAGGAAATACAAAGGGAAATGTGACAGAATAGAGAAGAAATAAATAAAAAAAAACCCCAAATAAGAAAAATAAAAAAGACTCGTGGGGAGGGAAGCAGAAACAAACAAACAGCTTAAATGGAATGCTGCTTGCTGTGTGTGTTTGTCACGAGGAAGGAAGAAGTTGAAGGGGCGCCAATTAAAAAAAAAAGAATAAGCCAAAGGAAGCAAAATACAAGCTGTCACAAGCTGCAGTTGGTCAGTCAGGCTGCACGCACTGCAGAAATGCGGAGCTGTCAAAAATAGCAGCAATAAACGGCAAGCAAAGAAGAACCTGAAAACTGAAAAGCCAGATTGTGAAAGCCGAAGACGTGGAAGAGAAGCGCGGCAAAAGAAATAGAGGGAAAAATAGAAATGTGGAACAGGCCGAAAATCAACGGCAAACACGTAATAGGCAATAGGCAAAAAAGGAAAATAAATAGAAAGAAATAATAACAATAATAACAATAATAATAATGATAATAAAAGAAAAAGAAAAAAAAAGGGAGAAAGAACGAACAAAGCTTTCAAGCCATCCAAAGGAAAGGAAACACGAGGCGGCAGGAAAAGAGAAGGAAAATGAGCCCAGAATACAAGACGAAGACGAAGAGGAAGAGAGTATCGAGGAACTTGGATAGAATTATACGGCAATCGAAATTCAGATAAATAAAAATAAAAATAGAAATAAAAAAATAAAAGAAAAATAAAAAAGATGAAGAAGTGGTTCGTCAAATCCCGGGCCTCGAGCTCCTTCTTCCTGGAAGTCCTCGAGTCCAACAAGGTAACAGAGCCGCCGCCCGTTTTCTTATTTCTGTGAAGGATGGAAAAAGGAAGTTACGAGCAGCAGCCAGCCGTAGTGTAGTGTCCAACGTAACGACAGGTAGATAGATAGTCAGCGTAGCAGTCAAATGTGGAAGGAGCAAAGATGGCAAGAGCGAGTAGAAAGGGAATTAAAGAGGCAGAGCTAGTGTGTGGTTGTTTTTTTGTTTGTTTGTGTTCAGTATGCTTGAGACGGTAAAAGGATCAAATAAGAGAGGGATCTGGAGGGAAGGAAAGCAGAGCAGCTTCGTGAACCACTTTCTTGTGAGTCTTTTCTTCCTCCTCTTCTTTCGGGAGAGGGGGAGAGAGAGAGAGAGAGAGAAAGAGAGCTCGACGCGTTTATTATAACCTAGGTTGCGGGGCGGCCTTAAGCCGTGGGTTGTGGGTGTGGGTTAATCGGGAGTAAAGGAAAGAAACAAAAAGGGAAGGGACGCGTAGGGGTTTGCAAGCAGAAAAAAAGAAGGAGAAGGTCACAATGAGGAAATATCCCGAGCTGTTTATCCCATGAAGAATCAAATGGACAAAAGAAGAAATAACCAAATGTCAAAGAATTCAAGAATTCGAGTTATCTTATCTTGGTCTTGGTACTGCCTTGCGGTTATATTGTCGCAAGGCTGAGGAGGAATGAGGTAGGCAGAGAACAAAAAAAAAAAAAAAAAAAAAAAAAACACGCTGAGAATGGCTTCCCGCCATGGATGTCACGGAGGACAGACATCAATTACAAGGACTTGATTTGCACTGCAAGTGAAAGCAAATGATTTTCGCTGCGAACGGCCCCAACCCAGCCAAGGCCTAGAGTGCGGTTCTAGCTAGAAAGGCAACTCAACAGACACTTCAGCCTATTGATTTGATATAAGGCAAAAATGGGCGTGTTTCCGGCCTGGGCCTGGCGCTTCTTCTACTTTATCAAGGCCTGACTCAAGTCATTGGTTAATTTGTTTACCCTTATTTTGTTTGTGTTTTGCTGGCCAAGACATATGAAGAGAGGATTGAGTTGGTTGCCCATTGTCTAGCATAAAAGTGAGTGAGGAAAGCAGCCGCCCATTACCACAGGAAAAAAAAAGAAAAGAAAAGAAAAAAAAAAAAAAAAAAAAAAAAAAAGAGTGACAACTTGGCAGGTGTCTTGTCTCTTGGAAAAGGACGGAAGAGGAAGGAACGGACTTCATTGAAAGACGGCTAATGTCAAGGACCTATTTTGGCAGCATACACAACACAACCCTACATCCTTAACCCTAATGGATACAGACTACCATGTCTGTCCCTGTCATCAATGAGAGCCCATATGATAGATAGTGATATTGAAACTGACCTAGTTCTCGCCTTCAATCACAGGGTCTTTGGGTAGATCTTGATGCCCCTCACTTTTACTCTTTTAGATATTCCTTTCACAGCCCTTGCCCTTCTACTGCTCGTCTTGTTCCTTCCTGTTCATCTCCTCCCCCCTCCATGTTTTCGCTCTCTCTTCCTTCTTCTTCTTGGCCTGTCTGATGCTCGGACCGTTAAGGGGGTCGTGCGTATGCTTGGGGGATGTGGGGACATGGGGATATGGGCATGTTTGTGAGACGGGTAGTGGGCAGGTGGATTATGAGCATGTGCTCAAAAATAAGAACTTGAACTGAGCGTCGAAATGGGCTATAGGGCAAGGGTTGTGGGGAGTGTTACGTATTCGCACGGCGGCATATAATGTTAGCAGAAGGTGATGAAACTCACGAATGTGAAGCAACAGGCGAAAGAGGAGGGGGGGGGGGGAAGTGTCGACTGGCAAAGTGTCTTGCAGGGGGGCCAAACTGTCAGGGCGACACTATTGGTGGGCAAATTATGGAATTGGTTGATAGGGCAGGGTAAGGGAGGAAAAAAAAAAGTCAAAGAGTGATAAAGAGTTGACAGACGGAGAGAGGAGAGCAAGAGAACCAGGAGAGAGATACAGTGGAAATGGATGCAAGAGATAGAAGGACGAGCCGGGAGAAACCAATTACATTACAGGCAAAAAAAAGCGGCGCGACACGTGTTTGTGCTTACTTGCAAGTAACTTGGTCAGCACAATAGAAACTAGAGAAAGGGTAGATAGAACATGGTTTCTTCATGTTAGTGTAAAGCTAACGAAGTAATGCATAGAGGAGCTGAGCTCTAGAAGGGCCTCTTTTTCTCTGCGTCTATCTTGATGTTCATGCCATGCATAGGGAATGAGTGGTAAAAAGGGGGTCTGTTCGTTGGTATTGCGCTGTCTTGTGTTAGAGTTGAGGGATAGAAGACGAAAAGGGTAGAAGCCATGTTGGTTGATTGGCGTTGTCGAAGCTAAGAATGGTAGGAGTGAGAGTGAAGGGGCATTGCACAGGGATTGGCGTTTCCGTGTGAGCAAGGGAGGGAGAGGGAACAGGAAGAGAAGGAAGGAGGGGAAGGAGGCTTTTTGTCTGAACTCGTCCATGTACTAGTACAGGAGAGAGCCAGAGTAAGGCGTGCTAGTTACACTTGTTGTTGGCTACGGGTGGGTGAGTGGAAGAGAAAGCAGCATGGTTACAGATGTAGTAGTACATGGGACGTATCGTAGACAGGTATGTAGTACATTTTCACATGACGATGAACCAGCGGACAGACAGACCAATGAGACGAAAAAGAGGGCTCGGGCGTTCGTCAGGGTTGAGAAAGAGGGTAAGCAGAAGCATGGACGCTCCCAGTTCCGAGCCCTGATTTTGGGCTGATATTCTCTTCTCTGATGGCTTTCTGTTTGTTTACATTGGGGGCGTAAGGAGGAAAGACGCGTGGGCGCGTGCGCTAGTAAACAAGAAAGAATGAGGCTACGGCGCGGTAAACAAAGGGAAGGGGGGGGAGAGAGAGAGAGAGAGAGAGATTGACACGAACAGAGAGCAGGACAGAAAGGAAGAAGAAAGAGAAGGAAGAAAAAGGGGGAACGAAACATAGCAGGCACAAGAGACGAGACAAGACAAGACAAGACACCTAGAAACGAAGGAAAATGGGCGATGGGCGAGAGAAGGGGAAGAGGAACTGGAGGAGGAACTGGAGGAGCGAAGGAACGAGCAACCGAAGAAGGAGAAAAATAAAAGGGAACGAGAGAAAGCAGGAACAAGCCAAACCGCCTAGCCTGGTAGCGCACCTTCTTTTTCTTTTCTTTTGGTTCATGGCTTGTTTGACAATTGACTTGACCTGGATTATGGGGATCAGGCTTGTGACGAATGGGATTTGAGGAGGGGGTTCTGATCTGAAGCTCTGCAGACTTGGTCCTGCTCCGTAGTGGGTAGTGGGTTTAGGGGGAGGGGACCTGGCTGGTGTTGATGTTTCTGAGTGTTTCTGGGTGTTTCAACGAGTCGGGGTCGTGTGCTGGGAGAGGACAGCGAGAAGGGTTCGTCCTGTCTGTAGTGTGGTGTGTCTGCCGTTTCATCACAGGGCATCATAGCTTCACAAAAGGGGGTTACAAGAAGAGGAAACGGCGCTATGTATGGTGTGGGATATGGGATGGGGATGAAGTTGGTGGTGAAGGCTAGAGTGGAGCGGGCTTGGCTTAGAGTTGCGGGAGGGCTCCACTGTTTTGTTAGAGTGCTTGCTTCTTGCTGTTGCTTCTTTCTGTTGCTGTTGCTGTTGCTATTGCTGATTCTCGCTCTTGCAGTTGCTCTTGGTTTGGTCCCCCCCCCCCCGCTCTTCAGTACGATATGAGCTGCTCTTATTCGGCAGGGGGTGAGGGAGCTCGGGAAATTTCTTTTCTTGGTTCTTTCCATTTTTTGAGGGAAGAGAAGTGTGTACGTGCGTTTCTGCGAAGAGCTGAATGGAGAAGGAGAAAGAGAAAGAGAGAGAGAGAGAGAGAGAGAGAGAGAGCGAGGGCAAGAGCGAGGGCGAGGGCGAGGGCGAAAGAGGAGGAGCCCCCGAAAAAGAAAGCAAGAGAGTTGTAGCAAGCTGGCTTGTTGCCACAGAATTTATCGAATTTATCTCTGTGTCTTTCGTGCCTACCCTCACCCCCCTGATTCTACTTTCCCCCTTTCATTCATTCTCATGACCATTCTTGCAGTGATTTGCCTTTGCACCGTCTTGCTTCTACCTGTCCACTGTTGGTTGGTTCAGTCTTTGCCATTCAAAGCCTAGGTCCGTGGTTGCAGTAGTATCAGCAACAGATATGGTATATTAGTCCTTTTCCTTTCATTTATTGAGTTGATGCACGGCACAGGAGAGGGGGGGGGGCAGCAGAGGAGGCAGCAGAGTAGGACAGTAGGGCAGTAGGGCAGTAGGAGGTAGCAGCGCACCTTCCTTGCTGAAATCAGACACTGTGAAGACGGAAAGCACTGAAACATAGCGCTGTACCCAGTTGAAACGAGGCAGCAACAGTGGGCAAGAGCTAGACCAGGAGGAGCTAGGGCAAGAGCTAATGAGGAAAGCGTGAAAAATAGGAAAAAAAAAGAATATTTATTTTATCATTGATAACTATAAAATTAAATGCATGTTTTTCACACCAATTCTCGGTTTAATTTTCCTCTCGGTTTTGTTTTTATGTATTTTTATTATTGTTTTTTTTTTCTTTTTCTCTTTATTTATTATTTCTTTTTTTTATTCTTCCTCGTTCCTTTCCCACTGATTTATGCTTGAATTATTTCCTATTTCTTTTTTCTCTTTTTTCTTCTCCTCCGTATTTCTCACACTTCTCCCTCCTCCTCCTCCTCACCTAAATCTCTAAGTTCAAGAAAAGAAAAAAAAAGAAATAAATCACCTTTTCATCTCCATCGTTGTTCCATTCAGCTTCATTCTTTATACGGAACACTTCGTCTTTTTTTTTTCTTTTTTCTTTTTCTTCTTCTTCTTTTCTTGATTTCTTATCCTTTTTTTTTCCTTGTTTTTTTTCCTTCTTTTTCTTTTCTTTTTTTTTCTTTTTTTTCCCCCCAAATTCATCTCTATCTCACCTTCCAAAGCTTCTTTCTCTTTTCCCTTCATCTTTCGTTTGGAAGGTGAAAAACAATGAGCGACACTCACACTCAGCATTGTTTAGACATACAAAAGAACTCATCCAAAGCATCATCACCTTCACCATCGTCTTCTGCATCGTCTTCTGCATCGTCGCTACTAGCTGTAGATTCTAGCATCACCGACGCCTTGGTCCCTGCTATATCCTCAGCTTCAGCAACAGCCTCACATACTACTCCTATTGCCGCAACTCTCTCGTCGCCTCCCGTCTCCGACGTTATGGACAACTCCTCTACTCACTCCTCGTCTTCTGGCGCTGCTGTCAACACGCCGGTCGGCTCTTTGCCTTCAACCTCCCCTATTAGCAATTCTGCTGCCGTTTCTTCCAACTATAAGACTGGCTCGTCGCCTTCCCCCACCTCATACGTCGCCCCCCCTGACAATATTCCTACATCATCTTCCACTAAGCTCTCCGGTATCATGGCCGACTCGACCGCTCTCCTCGACTCGCAAACATCATCTTCCGCATTTGACCCCGCTCCCCAGCGTCCCGGCTCGGGCTCTGCTGCTTCTGCAGCTCCTGGCTCTGCTCCTGTCCGCATCCGCATTCGCCATCTGCCCGACTTCACCACTGACGATCAGGTCCGCTTCATGCTTCAGTTCTGTAACGATGGCGATGTCATTGACGTCGAGACTCGTCCTGCTGATGCTACCACGCGTGATGCCGGGCTGGCCACTGCTCACGTGACTCTCCGATCGCGTCATGTGGCTGACGATATCTCGCACGCGCTTGACGGAAAGATGAACATTCGTGGAACTGCTACTCTGATCATTGAGCTGGCTTCGGCTTCTAACACGCCAACCCAGACTTTCGGCCGCCTTCGTGGTCGTGTCTCTCCTGCAGGAAAGTCTGTCAGTGGTATTGGAAGCGGTCTTGGTGCGGGCGCTGGCGCTGGCACTGTCCCTAATTCTAGCCCTGGTCCTGGCTCGAGCGCTGGTCATAGCCCCGGCCCCGGCTCTGCTAATATCCACGCCCCCATCCATGCCACGTCTACTACTAGTGGCGGAAACACCACCCCTGCTGCTCCTTCTCGCGCCTCTGCTACCAATGCTGCCGACGCTGCCGGCCCTGCTCGCTACGCCTTTGGCACTCTCCCTACAGGTAGCGAGTTCCCCTCGCGCCAGACCGGCAAGGACCTGATTGGCGGCAGTGATGCTAACCACGACGATGACAATGAGCTGCTGTCAATTCCATTCAACAATGGCTCCAATGCCTTTGCCAACGTGTCGTCCAACGGCTCTGCCTGTGGCTCTGGCTCCACCGTAACAACTGCTGCTACCGCTGGTTCCACTGCTGCTGTCAGCGTCTCTGGAATGACCCCTCCTCCTGGTGCAATTCCGCTTGTCCCGGCCTATGGCGCTGGCGCCTTGCCTCTATCCTCGCAACGCCGTGCCACCGTAGCTCATATCCCTATGCTCAACGCCCTGGCTAACCTGACTCCCCTTAACACCACTAATCTCAACGGCGCTATGCTTTTCCATCCTGTTACTGGTCCCGCATCGGCTATCTCACCTCTCGTAGGCTCTAATATTTTGTCGCCTCTGTCTAGCCTTGGAAATATTCATGCACCTTTTACTGCCGGCCCTACACCTGGTCCCTCGTTCCGTCGTGGCAGCAACTTCCCCTCCGCCAACCCTGCCGACCAGAACCCGCCGTGCAACACCCTTTATGTCGGCAATCTCCCAGCTGGCACGACCGAAGATGAGCTCAAGGAGGTCTTCACTCAGGTCAAGGGCTACAAACGGTTGTGCTACCGTGTCAAGGCCAATGGCCCCATGTGCTTCGTTGAATTTGAGGACATTCCACACGCAACCAAGTGCCTGACTGACATGTACGGCTACCTTTTGCCACGCAGTAACAAGCATGGTATCCGCCTGAGCTTTTCCAAGAACCCGCTTGGCGTGCGGTCCGCGCCTGCAAACAACATGACTGTTTCTAACATGCCTAACGTCGGGGGCGGCCCACATGCTGTTCCGGCTTTCCCTAACGCCAGTGGCCCACCGCCCGGTCTGTCAATGCCGCCTGGCCTTGCCCTCAACTCACGTAGTGTGAGCAACAACAGCAGCGGTGGAGTAGGAGCTGCCAATGGCGCCGGTTCTGGCTCTGGCTCTGGCTCCGGCTCCGGCTCCGGCACTGCAGCCGCTCCTGTCACAACTACTATTAACACCAACCTGGCCTCTGAAATGTCGTTGTTATCTACTAGCGCTTCAACTACTAGTGCTGGTGGTGCTTCGTCGTCAGCTTCGTCATCGGCCTCCCCTTCAGTCCCTGCCTACTATCCTGCTTCAGCTAGCACTATTACGGTAAACCCGTGGAACAGCGGACCGTCGGTATTCAGCTCTGGCTCAGGAGCTACAGGCGGAGGCTTGTTTGACGGGGCCCGTGGCTTTGGTGCCTTCCACTCTGTCCAGGCTACCGAGAAGGCCCAGGCCCAGGCTCAGGCTCAGACAAACACGGCTCTCTTCCCGTCGCATATGATGGGCCATTAAGCTAGAAGAGGGAGTGTGTTTGGCAAGCCTGCGCCTTCAGGGTGTCCATCTCTCTTGGTCCATTGGCCTTTCATTTTCTGTTCTATTCTTTTCTTGGACTTTCGAGCCTTCTTTTGTGATATTTTCTGACCTTTTCATTTCAAACTTTGACTCTCGCTTTTTCTTCATTCACATGCCTTGTTCATTTTGACCGGAAGAGCGTCTTTTGCATTTCTTTTTTTTATTTGTTTTTCACATTTACTCTCAAACAAAGCCAAAGCCGGTCTTCATATGATCCTCCTTTTTTATTTTATTTTTACTCATTCGGCATTCCGGCACATCGTCATTCATCATCTTTCCTCTGTTGCTTGATTTTCTCAGTCCGAGACTTGCTTGGTCTCTTAATCTATACCGCTCTATACTCCGACACACTCTAACTCATTTTTCTTTTCCTATCTCTCATATTCCTTCATCTTACGCTATCGTGTATGATCCTTTCTGTCTGTATCATTCTTCTCTTCTTCCTAGCATGGCTTGAGGCTTTGCAGCGTGGCTCTCTATTTTTCTTTCCTTTTTTTCCTTTTTTTTTTTTTCTTTTTCTTCATTTTCATTTTCTCTTTTTCCTTCTTTGTTCGTCTTCACTTTTTTCTTTTTGTCCTTGTGTCTTTGTGTCTTTGTGTTTTTCTTTTTCTCTTTTTCCTTTCTTCTTCCTTCCCATAGTCTCTTAAATCTTGTATTCATTGTATGTTTATCAAACTTCTCTTTGGTTCCGCTTCGTTATTCTACGTGACCCTTAAGACTATGTCATCATAATGTATTATGTAGTACGATAGATTGCTCTTCCATAATTCCTTTTACCGTTTCCCTGCAAACTCCATCTTTGCCCCCTTGACAAACATATCAAGCCTCTTGGCCAGGAAATCCTCCAGCACTAGCGTCTTCGGCATTCCACGGCCGTCGGCAAAGGCATCGCGGTGGAAGTTTGCAATATGGGCATCCTTGTTGCTTTTAGCACATGCTAGGCAGCAGAAGAAGGAGTTTCTTTTTAGCCGCACATCGCACATTAGGCATGCCACTGCTGTAGTCGAGTCGAGTGCTCCGTTGGGTTGGGTTGTACTGGTAGTGGTGGTTGCCGTAGAACAACCCGTTGGTGTTGGCGGGGCGGCTATCCCACCGCTCGCTGGTGAAGCTGCCGTTGTTGGTCCGTTGGTGGTCGGGCTGGGCCCGGGCCCTGTTAGGGAGGGAGTAGTGGGGCCCGGGCCAAGGCGAATACAACTAGAACCACTTTCACATGGATGTGCGTCCTTAACGTGGGGCTCCTGGCAGTACGTAGAAACAGTTAGCATTCTTTCATGACCAGCTAGTTCAGATAGTCGTCATCCTTCTTTCTTCCTCTCCTTATACTCACATGGCCCTTGTTGTAGCAGGTTTCTGAACAGTACAGTGTCTGCTTTGCCACCCGCCCTGAAAGCGCGCCTAGTACACAAATCGCACAGCCTAGACTCTGCCCCAGTTTTGGATCTACTGGTGTTGTACATGAACTGCACGGTTGTATGCTGTACATGCTTGCAGGAATCTTATTGGGATCATCAATGTCCATCTTGTCTCCGCTCGAAAGCGCCGCAGCCTTGGCTTTGACCTCGGCCTCAGCCGCTTGGATTGCCTCTACCCGACGCTTTTCCTCGGCTGCTACTTTCTCACGCTTTTTCCGAGCGGCATCTTCCTCGTTTGCCCGTTTGGCACGCTGTAGCTCAGCCATGCGCGTACGCATGGCTGCAATTTCAGCTGTACGTTTGCCCTGAGCATCTATAATGCGCACTAACTGGTCAACACGCTGCCGTTGCTCTGGCGTTAGCGGGGTTGCCGTGCCAAGGCCTAGCGCACGACGTCGATCTGGTGGACCATAAAGGTGTGTCGTTGGTGCGGTGTTGCTGGAGGTGCGTCGCAGGTCAGCCTCGATCATAGACATGAGGCGCTCGATAGAGATATTGGACTCTTGGTAGATTTGCGCATAGCGTTCTGTGCCTGGGATTGGTTGCGAGGAAGTAGAAAGGATGGCGGGTGGGGCTGTAGTTATAGAGGTAGACGTGGACAAATTTGAAGCGGCTTCTTTGGTTGGTGGTCCTATTGTTCCTGATTCTGGTAATGCCTTTGTTGTGCTTGTCCCATCCTCTACATCACCCGCTTTGTTGCTTAGTGCTGTCCCGGGCTTGTGAAAAAAAAACTCTATAGCCACCTTCTTTGCTGCTTCATCTTCGCTTGCCCGCCGTAGAGCAGCGTATTGATTGACCTCGGTTGGGCCAATGTTGCGATCTTGTGGTGGGCCAATGGCTAGGGCTACTGCCTCTGAAAGCACGCCAAAGTCAAATTCAACAGGTGCAGGCGGCTGGCCTGGCGGTGGTGATGGAGCAGCCACCTCGTTGTCGCTGCCCAGAAGCCGCGCCACATGGTCGCTAGAATGTGTGCTCTCAAGCACCGCAATTAGTAGTGGGTACTGCGTGACCATATCGCGGTACCACTGGATTTTCTCGGCCTTGATACGGTTACTTATGGCTTGCATATCCAGGTCATATGTGCGCGCACGTGAAAACATATCGTCTAGATCGGCTAGAAAAGCCGGCCGATTACTAAACCATGCATCGGCTGGAGGTGATTGAAACACGCGATGAATGCGATCTACAATAGCGCCATGGCAGTCACGGCATTGAATGGCTACTGGTTTGCCATGATTCTTGTGGCAGGCTAGACTGATGCTATTGACGTCATTGCCACATGCCGCCCATGTCTGTTTGAGTTTGTAAAGCGGACCTGTCCAGTCAGTAATTAGGAGTTCGTCGAACGCGGGCATGGCTCGATTGTGGGAGATGGAGGTTGACAGCCTTGTTGTACAGGGCTGAAAGGGCGTATAGCAGCCAGTTGGTTATTAAAAAAAAGAGTAGAAACCAAGAGGCAAGGGCGAAAAAAAAAAAAAAAAAAAAAAAAGGCTTCAATGCAGGCTGCTAATAAATACTAGAGAATGAGAAAACAGTGCGGGTTAATGGGAATTAAATTGAGTTTAAGAGAGAGAATGAATCGTCGATTCTGGTGTTCATTGGAATAATAACGGGGATGAAGCGCCACACATGCACACGTGTGGCGTAGCATGTGAATGTGGCGTCCGTGTCACTGTAAAATAAATATGGGGCTATTTTGGGTCTTGCTACACCATCGCATCGCATCGCATCGCATCGCAGCCTTGTTAAATTGCCGTTGTCGCTTTAACGCTGTTACAGAAATTTTGTAGAACCCTTTCGCTCCCGAAACAATGGTATCTTCTTGTCTCCTTTTACCTGATCGCACCTACCAGGGTTAATTGGCCAACAATCAAATACTAACAATCTCCTTCCATCCCTCTTCTATAGGCCGACAAACTACGTGCGCAACAAGAGCTTGAGCGTCTTCAGGCCAAATATATCGGCACTGGCCACCCTGATGTGTCTAGCTGGGAGTGGAAGACCAATATTCAGCGCGACACTTTGTCGTCTATTGCTGGACATCCTGGAATGGTGAATTACATGGCGGTAGCAGAAAACGAGCCGTTGCACATGGTGCGAACACGGATGATTCGGGTAGGTTACAGCTAACTATAGCAGATATGCGCATGAGATTTGGCTTTTACTAATTTATTTTGCCTTCTTTTTAGAAAATGCTGCAGCCGTGTGGACCTCCGCCAATACGCGAAGAGGACATGCCTATGAGAATGGATGAATCCAAGTAGATCTCGACAGAAAGGGACAACGACCGCCACGACTAAAGGTGATAATCGAAACCCTTAATTGGACTTGGCCTATTTCTAGAGAAGGGAGGCCGTTTAGATCTGTTCTGTTGCTACAAGCAATTTGTTTTACAATATACAGCGTTTATCTTTTGTTCATGAAAAGTGTTACGCATGTCGCAAAACGTATAGATGCATACATGACTGTCATTACATATTTGCTCATATCTATGTAGTCGTAATCGTTCGTTAGTCGCACTTGTAGCCCGTTTGTGGTTTTTACCACCTAGCGGCTAACGAGGCATCTACTCGTCTACGTCAACGTCCATATCCTCAGCTTCACTACCACTCTGCCCGCTCGCACCCTCGGCCCCTCCGCTTGGCCGGCTTAGCTCTGTGCCTAGGCTTGCGGAAATTTGCTTTTCAATCTCTGGGGTCACCTCTCCATACACTGAACGTACAAACTGTGCGACATTCTCTGGCGCTAGCTCAATCTTGGCACGCGGGCCTATTAAATAGCTTGTGTTGCGTTCGTCATCGGCGCCCATTAACGCGTCTTTGTCGATCTTCTTCGTCAGGTATCCATGGCGCTCCATACGAGATAGCACGTCATTAGTGCGGTGCATGCCCAGGTGTGTATCGGCGTTCATGCGGGCTAGGTATCGACGTAGCTTCGGGTCTGTCATTTCACCACCGTGTAGCAAGATCAGGGTTACAACCAGCGTGTAGAAACCAGCATATGTGGCTTCGGAGTCAGAGGTAGGTGCAAGTGAGGGCGTGACGAGAGATGGTATGCGTAAGGGAGTGGGTAGAATAGAGATGAGGATGTATGAATCAGAGGCTTTGGCAGCGGTGGTGCTCGCGGAGGCAGAAGCTATTTTTTGGGGAGTAGAAGGTATTATTAGTATAGTGCCAAAATACAGAAAGATAGAGAAGGAGAAAAGAAAGAGAAAACATTGACAGGCAGGAAAAAAGCTGCTTGGATTTACCTTTGCGCTTCTCTTCCATCGTCAGCTTCTCACGTGCCGGCAATTGTCGTAGCTCCATCCCAAACGTATCTGCCAGTTTTTGTTGCGCCAAGTCAAATGACTTTTTCCACGCGCGTGGATGCTGCGCCATGACTACCAAGAGACCAAGAAGGAGGCTTTCAGTTAGCGATTAAAGATGCTCATGCCCTGGCGTCTCACGACGGGGCGCGTAATTAGTCTCTCACACTTTTCACGAAAGGCTTGTCGCCGGATTGGCATTCGCTGCAGATCACACGCCAGTGCATAGCGCACTAGATTGCGGGAAATCTGGGTATGCAGTTCATCTGGAGCTGTCGGGGCCGAGCCATCGGCCATGGTGATGTCAGCGGTTTCATTGTCGTCAGCCTCGAGGTTTTGCTGGAGGGAAGGAGGTTAATCTTGGTGGAATTGGATAGAGAGAAAGGAAGACAATAAGAATGACTAACAGTGCGTCGTCTGCGAGACATGATGCGTATGAAAGAAAAGACTAGAAATAGAAGCGGATGGTATTTGTGGTTGGGGAGTCGTTAGACATCTGGGACGCGGGTGAATAAAAGCTCGAACACGTGATAAAGAGCCACTGCCTCTACAGTTTTGGTGTAACCTTTGATATTGATAGTAGTGGGGTGTTCCACCTTGTGATTATCGATAAGCGCGCCTGCCGAAAAAAAAAAAAAAAACCTGCTACTACAAACCCACTCATAACGTCAGAGGATCAAGAAAGAATTAATTTTTTTTTTTTTTTTTTTTTTTTTGGGATTTAGACAATAGCAGCCAGCGATCTTTGAGACCTGCAAGATATCCTCCATACGACAAGCCGGCGATTGGTTGGTTCGTTTGCTTACTTTCCTTTACAATAGAAGGCACGCCTTGGACTCTTTCGTCTTTCCTCAAACGTCCGTCCTCGCTAAATGTACGTCGCCTTGACGAGGCCGGCTCGGCAAGCCTGTCTACAATGTTTTTACAGCCATCAAACACTGCATGCTGTTTCACGTCAAACCCGCAGCTTCCAGGCCCTTCGCTTGCTTCGTCAGGAAGATAAAACCGGAAACCCTGTCTCATACGACCCTCCGAAATCCTCTGACACGTCTTCCGCTCCTGACCATGACCGAGTACACACCCCGTCTCCAGCCGCTCCTGATACGAAAGGCCTCCCCAGCCAGCAACCCCCGGCCTCTAGTGAAGAAAACTTCAAGTCTTTTGAGAGTATGTTCAGCGATATTTCGCGCCAGAAGTCGCTCAAGGCTACCGCTCAAAATGCCGAGACTTGGGCCATTGAAGACTTTGGCTTTGGATCAGGCGAAGATGTGTTTGGCCAGCCGCAGCACAGGAAATCAAATAGCCGTAAAAAGGGCTTCAGGGACCAAGGTAGACACTCATCCATGAACAAACCTCGGAGCTACGACAGCAAATATGACACCCAGCGGACTGAGACAAGATATAACTCTCGGGCGAGAGACACGGCAGAAATCGCAAATAGTGACGAACTTGTATCAACGATGCCACAAGACGGGGCTGTCCCTGAAAATGAAACAGAGCATCAGACTAGCTCCCAACAAAATTGCAATGAATGGCTCGATGATGATGCATTAGTCAATGTTCATGCTGGCCGTGGAGACCACCACCCCCACTCCCACTCAGGTCGCTCACGAGATAGCGGTTATGAACGTAGTTATGGCCGTGACGAGTTTCGACTTTCCCCTCGCCAATTCAGACCGCGCGAGCTGAAATCGAAGCTCAAGCCTCGCCGTAGAAAACCGCAAGAGGATGAGGTTTTGGAAAAGATGAGCACTGAAGGGCTGATGTTCGATATGGACGGCGCTGTGCTGGAGGAACCTCTCAATACGGAGAAGGACACGGAGAAGGAAAAGGATGAGGCTATAGCGGAGGCTGAAGGCCAGACTGGCGAGGTGGCAGAAATTACCAAGCCTCTTGAGACCACAGAAGCTACAGAGGTCCAGGCCCAGACTACCGACATCCAGCCCTCTTCCTCACAAAATGCACCAAACTCTACACATCTCCCTGCGATTGTCCCCTCCAATCCCGCTGACTCCACCGATCCTATCAAGGCCCTCGAGTCTATTCCTCGCCAAATTCAAATTGAAAACGCCACTACCAAGAACAAACGCTTCCGCACTCGCACCCAACGCGTGCAAATTTCCTCTGAGGCGTTAGGCAAGCCCATCCTTGGCCAACCTGGCCAGGCTATCGTTATGCGCACTAGCCGCTTGCCCAAAAATCTCGAACATGAGACTCAAGTGTTCGAAAGTGATTCGCTTGATGCCGGAGAGATCGAAGCTATTGCTCGAGATCGCGTTCTGCCCACTGACCAAGAGTTAGTTGCTAATATTGACGAATTGCGGCCCTCATCCAACATCATCCAGTACGAAGAGTTCCTCAGAATACAGGACATTCTGTGTAGGAGCCTGACTATGGAAAATCTTCAAAACTATCTTGATCATTACAATACCACACGTGTGCTAAATCCTGGCACTGACTTCCGCGATCCTGAGGATATCAATTATGATTGGATCTCTGGCCCAGTTACATGGATCCCCAAAACCTTGCTTAACACAAGAGACTTCAAGCGCAAGAATATTTTGATCCTCAATCTCATGTTGCGCGAGTGGAAGCTCAAGATTCAAGAAGAGGAGTTTGGTCGTGGGTCTATGACTGTAAAAATCGCATCCCAGGCTGTTGGATTGCTTCTTAGTACGTCAGAATCAGACCAAATGCCATCTGAATAGGGCGCTCTGCTAACATTGTTACTCTCTTTTAGGCCCCCAAACTAACATGCTCTCCCTTCTTAAAAAACGCTACCTCGGCCTTGGTGATGATATCCGTGTCAACCCACTGGATAACACATTTGTGGTCAGCGCCTCACATGCTCTATCTCTCACTTTGTTGCGTAAGATCAACGAGCTTGCATCGCGTATGCGTGGCGGCAGCATTCCGTTGGCTCTATTTGATAACCGCAGGTTATCGGATGCCGAAGTCAGGGAGCTAGCCGGTATTACAACCGCGTGGATCCGGCAGAGTCCCGAGGGCGAGAAGAATCCTACGGTAAGCGCATCTCTTCTTACTTTCCACCCCATTCTTATATTGTCCCTTCTAACACTTCTTCTCGTTTCACAGGTCGACGTTGGCTGGATCGAAGACGTCACGCCCATGCCCACTATCGAGAGTATCAAACACGTCGTTACTCGTCTCATGCATGTTGCCCTCATGCCTGCCGTTAAGTCTACTGCCCTAGCAATAATTCAACCTTCCGGTGCTGCCGCTTCCGAGTGTGCTATGCTAGTGCAAGACCACAGCAATCCAAAGAAACGCAACTGGAAAAATCGCATGGGTGAATGGATGCGTCTGACTGCGCCCGCTATGGAAAAGCCTAAGACTTCTGAGCCCGAGTCTGTCGGAACCATAGACACTGAAAAAGCCACACAATCCCCCGAAGCTACTGCTCACAAGCTTTCTCTGCCTGTTGAGCTTCAGAATGCCCTCAAATGGCCTCTCTCGGCCTCTGAATCTCGCGCCACATCCGCCCCTTCAGCCTGGTCGCCTATCACTACACGCACCAGTGCCGTCTTTGGTCACATACTTCATGTTAAACCTACGACTGCCACAACTTCGTGCGTGCCTTTCTCTGCAGGGCTACCACCGTTATCCAATTCATTCCTTGTACCAACAATCCCGCATATTAGCTGCCTAGCACGCATCCCTATAGACCCTGCTACCCTGCCAACTGAAGCCCACACACTGGTGCTACACTTTGTCGCATCGCCTCAGTTCCTGCCCACCGCCATCTCTGCTAGTGAAGCACCCAAGCTTGAGCTACACATTAGGATTCCGGAGAATGCCAGCTCAATCACATGGCTCAACAGCGCCAAGCGCCTTATCTATGTGCGTGCCGCTCACCGTACACAGGTTCTCCTACCTGGTGCCGACGTCGATGTGCAGATAACTCAGCAGCGAGTTCAGACACTGGGAACTGACGCGCTAGTAAACAACGCAAATCTGCAAGCCTTCATCGACCAATCGATCCTTGATTTAGTTGAGGGTACACTACGCACACCGCCAGCTGTCAATCTATCAGTACCGTTAGGCGATCCTGAGACTGGCTCGGAAGCCGAGGCTACGAGCCCCGAGCTACAGTTCCTCTTCACGGGTCTTGAGATGCGCGAGTCCTTTACCGCACCTTTCCATGGCCACCGACTGGCACACACGTCTATTGAAGCCGGGTATCACGGCGGCCAACGTACTGAATTATCGCTTGAGCCCGTTATACCGACTACTACTACTACTACTACTAGCAGCCCGAACACCCCGCAGATCAATGTCTCCGTGGATGCTTCTACTACTGATCCCTCGCACGCTGATGACAATTACCTCTGCTCCGTCTACGCTATCGCCACTGGCCACTACTTCCCATGGCATCAGAAACTAGAGCGCTTCCGCTGCCAAACTCCCTAAGACTGGGGCAGATTTCTTTTTTTTTTTTTCCAATCTTTCTAAAATTGAGGACTGTGAAGGCGGGGAATAAGTCAACGCTCTCTCGAGAGAAACGAACTGCCAACTAACACTCACTCTTGTACTACCACCACCATCTGTTTTTTTTTTACTTTTTTATTTTGATTTTCATCTGTCCTTCTACGTCGTTTTTCTTGTTAACTTTCAGTGCCTGATTCATAGTTGTACATATACAATATTTCTATAAAAATTACTAGCTTGTAGATACATAAAGACATTGCATTGGTTTGTGTAATTAGACTCACGGTGCGTTGTTGCATGTACATGCAGCACTTTGTAGTTAAACGGTCGTTCACACTAATTAAAAATATTTTCAGGGTTGCGTGTTCAACAGCTGAAGTTACAGAGTTCCATTCCACTCATACAGAGCTGACGCTGCCCTTACACCACTACCTCTACGATCATCATATATATTCACAATTACAGTCACAACACGTCACATTAATTCATAGTAGTGTTTTTTGTTATCGTTTATCATTCATTGGTTTTTATCAAAGCCCTTTATTAAGGTAACCAGAGAAAGAAACAGCTGGGCCTATTCCATCCCAAACCCAACCTTTTTATTTTTTTGGACGGGTTAAACTGCTTATTTCTTGGCAGCCTTGGCAGCGGACTTGGTGACCTTGCCACCGCTGGCGGCGGACTTGTCGACGGCCTTGATGACACCGACGGCGACGGTCTGGCGCATGTCACGGACGGCGAAACGGCCCAGGGGAGGGTAGTCAGTGAAAGCCTCGACACACATGGGCTTGGAGGGAATCATCTTGACGATGCAAGCATCACCAGACTTGACGAACTTGGGCGAAGCCTCAACAGACTTTCCGGTACGGCGGTCAATCTTCTCCAGAAGCTCAGAGAACTTGCAGGCAATGTGGGCGGTGTGGCAGTCCAGAACGGGGGCGTAACCGGCACCAATCTGACCGGGGTGACCCAGGACAATGACCTGAGCGGTGAAGCTGGCGCAGCCCTGGGGAGGGTCGTTCTTGGAGTCACCAGCAACGTTACCACGGCGGATATCCTTGACGGAGACGTTCTTGACGTTGAAACCAACGTTGTCACCGGGGAGACCCTCGGAAAGCTGCTCGTGGTGCATCTCAACGGACTTGACTTCAGTGGTAACGTTGGAGGGAGCAAAGGTAACGACCATACCGGGCTTCAGGACACCAGTCTCGATACGGCCGACAGGGACCGTGCCGATACCACCGATCTTGTACACATCCTGCAGGGGCAGACGCAGGGGCTTCTCGGTGGGACGCTTGGGGGTCTCGATGGCGTCAATGGCCTCCAGAAGGGTCTTGCCAGTGCTGGTGCCACCCTTGACCTCCTTGGTCCAGCCCTTGTACCAGGGGCAGTTGGTGGAAGGAGACAGCATGTTGTCACCGTTGAAACCAGAGATGGGGACGAAGGCAACAGTCTTGGGGTTGTAACCGACCTTCTTGATGAAGGTGGAGGTCTCCTTGATGATCTCGTTGTAACGAGCCTCAGCCCACTTAGCGGTGTCCATCTTGTTGATGGCAACAATCAGCTGCTTGACACCGAGGGTGAAAGCCAGCAGAGCGTGCTCACGGGTCTGGCCATCCTTGGAGATACCGGCCTCGAACTCACCGGTACCGGCAGCAATGATCAGAATAGCGCAGTCAGCCTGGGAAGTACCAGTGATCATGTTCTTGATGAAATCTCTGTGACCAGGGGCATCTGTTTTAAAGACGTTAGCATGGAATAATGAAAAAAAAAATCAATAGACAACAAGGCTTACCAATGACAGTGACGTAGTACTTGGGGGTCTCGAACTTCCACAGGGCAATGTCGATAGTGATACCACGCTCACGCTCGGCCTTGAGCTTGTCAAGAACCCAGGCGTACTTGAAGGAACCCTTACCGAGCTCAGCAGCCTCCTGTACAAAGAATGTCAGTACATGAATTGATTTGAAACAAGAAAGTGGAGACAGCATGCAAGCCATTTAGAAAAATTAATAGCAGCCCCACTTCAGTGACGCTACCCCGCCCTTCAATAGCACGAAGAAAGGGCAAAGCGTCATCAAGTAGAGCTTGGCAACACCAATTGCTTGCTGTCCACATCAATGAGGGGAAATAGGGGAGACTTATTCTCGAACTTCTCAATGGTACGCTTGTCGATACCACCGCACTGGTAGATCAGATGACCAGTGGTGGTCGACTTGCCGGAATCGACGTGGCCGATAACGACGATGTTGATGTGGGACTTGTCCTCCTTACCCATTTTGACGGATTTTTATGTTTATGTAGGGGTTGTGAACTTGAAGAGAAGGATAAGTTAGTACGGAATCAAAAAACAAAGTTCATGTTGTAGGTGTGATGATCACGGTCTCAAAGATGACATTCTTCAACGAAACTCCAAGAGGAGCAACGTAGTAACGGACTAATGAAGAGCGAAGAATGTATCCAAAGCCAAGATGTGATGGAAAAGCAAGAATAAATGAATCAAGAATCTGGTAACTTACAATTTGCAGATGGATTGCTCAGAATCACGGTGTGCAGACAAAGAGAGAAAGAAGAAGGAGAAAGTTCTTGAGAGATGATGGGCGCCGAGAGAAAATTAAATAGGTCCAGGTTGATGGGAGGGGAAGGTAAAAGCGGGGTGCGTGGCAGAAAAATTATTTAGTGGGGCAAGGAGTTAATCTTGCCGTGTGCGCAAAATATCCAAGCAAGTGCTGCCCTAGAACGGATTGTACAGAGGAATCATGGCCAATGAGAAGTCAGTTCGCTTCTTTTTAATTGGGGCGCAGGCTTTTCAGTGATAGGTTCCGATACTTAAGATATGTATCTATTTGCTGTTTATCTGTACATGTGCTATACGTATGCATGTACCTGTCTGCATTTGTTGAGGCCTGATTTTGTTTTGGCGTGAGTCATTGACCACAGCAATTGGAAGTGGCCACAATCTTTGTGGATAGATTATCCTGCCATAAGTATACTGTCATGCCCTTACTTTGTTTTTTTTTTTTTTTTTTGTTTTTTTTCGCTGCCCTTCCTTAGCTTTATCCCATGATAACTTGCCCTCAGTTTCATGTGGCTTGCATGTTTTGAAAAAATTATCAACCCCTCCTTCTAGCCAGCCATAAAGGTACCCATGTACATATACTCCGGATAACATGGCAAACAGAAATAGGAAAAAGCCGTATCATGCTAAAGGAAGGTAGCCACTACCTACCCTTTAGTGCAATATTCGCGCATTCCAACAGGTAGCGTATACTCGCAACCCCTCAATGGCCCCACTTTATATAGGATTTCTTCTACAATAATTTTTTCACTTGTGCCTCATAGTTTTGATTGCGGATACTCCGTCGCTAGATCCATAGCTGGAGGAGGCAAACATGCAAAAATAAAGGGAAGGTTGCTGCTACAAGGAAGGGTGACGAAAGAGGGACTATGAAGAAGAAAATGTTTTTACGAGCAAAAATGGCAACAACGCATTGAAATGTAGGTAGCCGCCTTTTTGCTAGTTTGTTGTTTGTTGTGGATAGTTCGTACGTAGTAGGAAGGCAGGATGGAGTGAACAGTCTAGAATGGAAACTAGGAAAGGAAAGAGGGGTGGGAGGCGGGTATTGTATAAATTAGGAAAGCGGTGAAACAGAATGGCAAGGAATGGTAAGAGCATGTCTTGATGCTGTTTTCAATGGGCTGATGTTTGACTAGATATCAAACGGAAGAAGATTTTTCTTTGCTTGAGGGGAAGGACAAATAATCAAACCATCAGCATATACTGAGTGTGGAAGAGACTAACAAGAAGATGATTGTTATTATAGTAGTAGATTGGTCGATTATACAGGCCACAGTAGCAGTGATAGTAGACACTTATCTGTGTGACATGTGTATAGTGTACACAACCTACAAGAGTAGTTCGTTGTAAGGTAAGCATAACAAAGCATCTGCGTATCAAAACAAATACCTGTATCAAAAGTCGAGGGTGGCGGTTGACGAGAAGAGGTCCTAAACTACGTGGAGAGCTATATGGGAGGCACTTCTTTCATTAGGCCATTTCAATGCTTATGACCTCAAGTTCTAATTGATATTTATTCGATTCGTCATCGCCATAGCCACTTGATAGTGTTGTTTCCGTCGTATTGCTGCGAAATAATAGTAGGTAGGAGTAAAAAAATACAATAGCAATAACAATAACTTGATATTGTTGGCAAACAAATGTCGGATGACAGCGTTGCTCGTCATGATGAGTTAGAAGTAAAGAAGAGATGCTATTTTGATAGGGTTGCTGTAACCGTGTCATATTAAGGGTCTAAGCTTACATAAGATTGAAGGGAAACAGATAAAGGAGTTAAATCCAAAACCCTAATATTGAGCCATCATAACCCCAAGCAGCAATAGCCGATAATGATGAAGCAAGGTGGCATATCACCACGTGCCCAGGCACGTGACCCAAATGACAGGAGCAGCCCACTTTAACCTACCCATGGGCCACCTATTGGGAACGTGAGACGTGTCGATGTCGGCTTTGGCTCTGGATTTGGGATCGCAGCTTGAATCCACAGAAACGAAGTCCATTTCAACCCACCGCCAAACATAAAAAACATTGACTACAGCCTTGCTCATTAATTGCACCTGCCCACAATGAGTTACGGCGGTAAGAAAGACGACGACGCAGATTCTGGACTGGTGCGGGCTGACCGCACACAAGTGTTCCAAGAAGGTAGGTGTTGATATTGCAAGCTTAGGACGACGTTGCCCATAGCTTAAACTCCCCTTATTATGCGCTCGCGGGCTGGCTGATCGGCCCCATTCCAGAGTACCTCAGACTCTCAGCTATATTCTTTCCCTTTACCGGCCCGGAGATGGTGTGCGGTGGCTAAATGGTGGGGTTGACTTTGATCTAAGCTGACCATTTTGTTTGTTCTTTATCTCTATAGCTCGTCTCTTCAATTCATCACCCATCCAGCCTCGAAGATGCCGAATTCTCTTGACTAAAATTGCGCTTCTGCTCTATACGGGCGAGAAGTTTCCGACCACCGAGGCAACCACTTTGTTCTTTGGGATCTCGAAGCTATTCCAAAACAAAGATTCTAGCCTGCGTCAGATGGTGCACTTGGTTATCAAGGAGCTGTCAAGCTCTGCCGAGGACATCATTATGGTGACAAGTACCATCATGAAAGATACTGGTGGTGGCACTGATGCTATCTTCCGGCCCAATGCCATTCGCGCGTTGTGCCGCATCATTGACGTAAGCCAAGCGCAATTAAGCCAGTGGCTAGGCTTCCACCCCCTTTGAAATATGGCGATTAGAACTGATAGCCTTGGGCATATATCACTTATATGAGCCATATATATGCCAATTGGCTAAATGCCATGGATGTAAAATGATAAGATGAACATAGTTAGCTAACGGACTCCTTCCCTTCCCACCTCTTTGCAGGCTTCCACCGTCCAATCCATCGAACGTGTTATGAAGACCGCAATCGTCGACAAGAACCCTTCTGTCTCTTCAGCTGCCCTTGTATCTTCATACCATTTACTTCCGATTGCCCGTGATGTTGTTCGGCGCTGGCAGAGTGAAACCCAGGAAGCTGCAGCATCCAACAAATCTTCTGGTGGCTTTTCTCTTGGCTTTTCCTCTAGCAACCAGACACCTATCAACAACTCGACCATGTCACAGTATCACGCCATTGGTCTTCTCTATCAGATGCGAATGCATGATCGCATGGCCTTGGTCAAAATGGTCCAACAGTTTGGCACGCCGGGTGCTGTTAAGAACCCAGCAGCTCTTATTATGCTTGTGCGTCTCGCTTCTCAGCTTGCAGAGGAAGATGCTTCGCTACGCAAGCCCATGATGCAGCTGCTGGATGGCTGGCTAAGACACAAGAGCGAGATGGTCAACTTCGAGGCGGCTAAGGCCATATGTGATATGCGTGACGTCAGCGATGCCGAGGTAACGCAGGCTGTGCATACACTGCAGTTGTTCCTAACGTCACCTAGAGCTGTTACCAAATTTGCTGCTCTTCGAATTCTTCACAACATTGCCTCATTTAAACCGTCGGCTGTCAGCCCATGCAACCCCGACATTGAGCTCCTCATTTCTAACTCTAACCGGTCTATTGCAACGTTTGCTATCACCACATTGCTTAAGACGGGTACAGAGGCTAGTGTGGACCGCCTGATGAAGCAGATTTCCAACCTCATGTCGGAGATTTCTGACGAATTTAAGATCACCATTGTCGAAGCCATCCGCACCTTGTGCCTTAAGTTCCCCAACAAACAGGCTGGTATGCTTACCTTCCTCAGCGGCATCCTCCGTGATGAGGGCGGCTACGAGTTTAAGCGATCTGTGGTTGAGAGCATGTTTGATCTGATCAAGTTCGTCCCTACGTCCAAGGAAGAGGCACTAGCTCACCTCTGCGAGTTCATTGAGGACTGTGAATTCACAAAACTGGCTGTGCGGATATTGCATTTGATTGGCTTGGAGGGCCCTAAGACGGCAAATCCTACCAAGTACATCCGCTACATATACAACCGCGTTGTTCTCGAAAACTCGATTGTACGTGCGGCAGCTGTCACGGCACTTGCCAAGTTTGGTGTAGGCCAAAAGGACGCAGAGGTCAAGAAGAGTGTGCACGTGCTACTTACGCGCTGCCTGGACGACGTTGATGATGAGGTGCGTGATCGTGCTGCCCTAAACCTGCGTTTGATGGACGAGGAGGATGATGAACTGGCCACGCGCTTTGTCAAGAACGACAACGTCTTCTCTCTCGAGTACTTTGAGAACCAGCTTGTCGTATATGTGACATCGGACGATAAGGGAACCTTTACCGAGCCATTTGATATCTCAAAGGTGCCCACTGTTACAAAGGAACAGGTGGATGCTGAAGATCGCACCAAGAAACTCACGGCATCAACGCCGCTGGCCAAGCCCGCCAAGGCCGGTCCTACCAAGGTGGCAGCTACTGGGGCAGAAGCCGCTGCTTCTGCTTCTGCTGTGGCACAGCGCTATGCACAGGAACTCATGCGCATTCCTGAGATGGCGGCCTTTGGTGCAGTTCTCAAGTCATCAGCGCCTGTTGAGTTGACGGAGGCCGAGACAGAGTACGTAGTCAGTGTGGTCAAGCATATCTTTAAAGAACACATTGTCTTGCAATACGATGTCAAGAACACACTGCCATCCACGGTGTTAGAGAACGTGTCAGTTGTGGCGACGGTTGGCGACGAGGAGGAGCTTGAGGAAGAGTTTATTCTTCAGGCACCCAAGCTGGAGACAGATGTGCCGGGACAGGTTTATGTGGCTTTCCGCAAGACAGGAGGCGAGCAGGCTCTACCGGTTAGCGCCTTCTCTAACGTGCTCAAGTTTACGATCAAGGAGATTGACCCGTCAACCAACGAGCCGGAAGATGAGGGTTATGATGATGAGTATGAGGTTGGCGAGTTTGAGCTCTCAGGCAGCGACTATGTCGTTCCGCTGTTTGCTGGCAACTTTAACCATATCTGGGAACAGGTGGGCGCTTCAGGCGATGAAGCCACCGAGACTCTGCAGCTGAGCGATATAAAGAGTATAGCAGGTAAGACAGGAAGCGGGCACGAGATGATCTACTTTTTTATGTTGTTGTTATTTGCTAACACATTTTTTTTCTTTCGCGGCTTCCAGATGCTACTGAGCAGATTGCCAAGGCCCTGTCGTTGCAGGCTCTTGAGGGTACTGACGTGCCGATCAACCAAGCGACACACACGCTCAAGATGCTGGGCAAGACAATTACTGGCGGAAAAGTGGTTGCCAGTGCACGCATGGCGTACTCAGTCAAGACGGGTGTGACGACAAAGGTGGTGGTACGCAGCGAGGAAGAGAATGTGGCAGCCCTGGTTCTGAGTGCACTGGCTTGAAACTGAACTGGCGACTTATTGTGCTAGCGAAGCTATGGGCGCGCCTTTGAACCATTGATGCGAAGACGTCTATCCACCTGTCTTGAGGGAGAGAACAAGCCCTCCTCCTCCTCTGGGGGTGGGATTTGTTATTTTGTTGCAGTCTTTTTGTTGGTATTGTTGTTTGCTTCTATGAGCGCGCCGTATTATATTACGTTTCTTTTCTTTCCCTTGGTCTTCTTCCTGCTATTCTTGTAGTGTTATAGTTGTGTTATTAGCTGTACATAGACAAGGCAAGCTTAATTAGCTTAGGCTGTCACATGCTTTTCAGAGAAAGAGGACAATTCTCGCCCTGAATTTACCCGATGAACTACCGGAACCTCCAGCTCATTACAACAACCTAAGAAGGCAGAAGGAAAGAATAAAAATAAAAAGAATAGGAATTGCAATATTATCAAGGTTTCGAAAGAGCGAGGTTCCTTCTTATTCTTTGAGCTTCCATTCGTGCCTACTCTGCCTTCTGCAACTACCTTTTTTTTATATTTTTTTCAGCCTTGCCCTTCAAGATCACTTTTCACCACCTTTTTCACCTTATTGTAATGATCGTCAGTCAGCCTTGCCTCAGACACAGTTTCAGAAGATCCAAGAAAAGGGACGTGGGAAGAAGGACAGCTTGATCACAGTTGTTGTCCCTTTTTATTAGGCTTTCCTCTTTATCATCCAATTTAACCATACTAGGGAGTCAAGCGACTTTTGCTTGCTTGCCTTACCAAGACACCGAATCCTCTCTCAGAAAGAACCTTGTCTCTTCAGTCAAGGCTTTAAGCTTTTGCTCTTTTCTGGTTCCAAGCTCCCCAGGCTTCTTTTTTATCTTTTTTTTTTTTTTTAAATCTTTTTTGACGAGAACGAACAGTCCGCATTGCTGTAACTACTCCGGGTCTGACTTTCTTCAACCGCCGGCCAACTAGTCCTATCGCCTTTCTTTTTTTTGCTGGCTAATCATGGTGTACGTACGCCAGGAATATCTTCCAAGTCTCAAGGAGTATAAATACTCCGGTGTCGACCACTCCTTGGTGTCCAAGTACATCCTCAAGCCATTCTACACCAATGTCGTCATTAAACTCTTCCCAATGACCATGGCACCAAACCTGATAACGCTATCAGGGTTTGGCTTTGTCGTGATCAACTTCTTGACGTTGCTGTGGTATAACCCTACGCTAGATCAGGACTGTCCGCCATGGGTATACTTTTCATGGGCCATAGGGTTGTTATTATACCAGACATTTGATGCTGTGGACGGATCTCAGGCGTGAGTTACCTATCTTCCTTTGTTTTCCCGATATCTCAATTGCTAACTAGGAGTCCCCTCTAGCCGTCGCACTCGCCAGAGTGGCCCTCTTGGTGAACTCTTCGATCACGGCGTCGACGCTCTCAACACCACCCTCGAAGTCATTATTTTCGCCGCTACTCAGAATATGGGCCAGGGCTGGCTAACCGTCGTCAGTCTCTTCGCTTCCTCTTTTACTTTCTATGTGCAAACCTGGGATGAATACCACACCAAGACCCTGACTCTCGGCATCATTAATGGTCCCGTCGAAGGAGTTTTGATCCTCGTTGCTGTCTATGCTGCTACCGGCTTCCTCGGTGGCGCCTCTTTCTGGAAACAGCCTATGCTCGCCACTCTTGGGCTACCCACGCCTGACTTTTTGCCCGTGCCGCTCCGTGCTCTTAGTTTCACCGAGTGGTACACCATCATGGGTACCGTGGTCATGGTATTTAATACTGTCGAGGCCGCACGTAGTGTGATTCGTGCACGCCGAGCACGTGGCGACCGTAGCCGGTTTGCGCTCGTGGGACTCTTGCCATTCTTTGTTATATGGGCGTTGATTGCCGTGTACCTGTACTTGCAACCGGTTATTCTGTACAACCACCTAGTGCCATTCATGCTCTTTGCTGGTCTCATCAACGCCTATAGCGTCGGCCGCATGATCACAGCGCATCTTGTCAAGCTTGATTTCCCGCACTTCAATGTGCTGGGTCTGCCTTTAGTGTTGGGCATCATTGACTCGCTAGGCCCCGTGTTGCAGGCTCGCGTTGGTCTCGGCTGGCCCAGTGCGCTGGGAAATGATGTCTACCAAGTGGCTTACATGTTCCTAATGTTTGGCTTTGCTGTCGGTATTTACTCGTCCTTTGTTGTTGATGTGATTGTGACCATCTGCGACTACTTGGACATTTGGTGCTTGACGATTAAGCACCCTCACGTTGAGGGCGAGGAGACTAAGGAGACTAAGAAGATTGCTTAGGAGGGGACCGAGTATGAGTTGATATTTTCTTCTCTTTTCCTTTGCCACACACACACACTCAAATGCTTATTCTAGCCTCGTTCTTCCTCTCCTCTCTTCCGCCGCTTGTACCTACCTACCTCTTCTTTCCTTGCGTAATCCCAGTGCACTCCGCCATTCTCCATCATCTACTCTCATTAGCCTCCTCTCATCTGTCCGGCTTGGCGTGGCCTCGTCTTTGATTTTGGTATTTATATATATATATATATAGTTTCTTGTTTTCCTTCTTTGTCTCCCGCCTTCCCCCACCCCCTCCCTTCTTCACCAGCTCTCCACGATTCTTTCTTTTATGATTTCCTCTCTGTAATCTATCCTGTCCTGTCTGACATCTAGTCCTATCTACAACACGGCTGAAATAGAACAACTACTACCACACGCATTGAAACATCCCCCCCCCCCCCTCCCCCAAGAGGAATGTATACAGATACATATATAATCACCCGCATTTTGTGCAAATATTTATACAACCGGTCTTTTCTTTTGTTCTTGTATGTATGTGTATATATATATATCTATTTATATTGATGGGGGAGCCCTGAAAATAAAATAAATCACAGAGAAGAGAAAGAAAGCCCTTGTCTGTCTTCTTACATTCCCATCCTAATGATCTGACCTATAGACAACGCCAATAATATCTGAGAAAGCAAGAAAGAAAAGAAACAAAAAAGGGGACGGACGAAAAGCAGGCCTCTTTCAAGGATATTTGAAGAACCTCACGCCACGTTATTATTCTAACACCACTAATACCAGCTAAGACTGTCGACGTAATGTGTGCCGTACAACAAGTCATCATCATCTAACTTCCATCTAGCCTGCATAAAGGAGAACAATGGCCCGCGGCCTCCTCACTTCTGGCTGACAGCCCACGCTCTAATCTGTTCGTCACAAGATATCGTCGTCTAAATTGTTCGTTGCGGCGGCCTCTTCAATGGCACGGCGAATGTCACTTTCGCAAAAGACTGGGCCTTGGCCATCACAGCGAGCCTGCATCTTGAGCTTCTCGATAATGTCTACGAGGTTGACCTTGCCGAGCTGAAACAGCTTGTGGCTCACAATCAGGTCCCAGGTAGCACCAATAGCTAGCAGACGCTCACCCGTTTCAGAAACCACAACACGGTGGCTGCGCGTTTTGTTACTGTGGTTGGCAAGCATATCGTCATAAAAGGCGTCGGGATTGTAGGCCATAGGCCCCGTAGTTGGCTGTGGGGTTTGCGCTGCGCCAGAGCCAGAGGCAACGACGGCGGCAGCACCGGTTGCACGGAGGATCTGGTTTTCCGTAGATATTTTCTCAATGCGGCGGCGAAGTTGCTCATTTTCGGATGATGTCTGTTGGCTGGAGGCTTCGAGGGTGGCGAGTTTTTCTTCGAGTTCTTTGACGTGCCGTTCTTTTCGTTCGCGGAAAGCGCGTTGGCTATTGGAGGGGTGGAGAGGAGAGCGGTCAGCTTCGGGGTGGGGAGTCTTTGGGTGAGGAAGAAATGGAGAAAAAGACTTACGCTGCGCGATTCTGGGCCTTGCGTCGTGACTGGGCCGGCGTAAGCTCCTCGTCCTCCGAGTTGGAGCCACCACGGCGACCGGCTACGTCGTCTCGAGAAGGGTCGAACGTGGAGTTTTGCATATGCATCTGGCCGGCCGATAAGGGCCCCGATGACAACGATTGGCTAGAAGCGTGTCTTGGCGGTGTTTGTTCGGCATGGGACAAGATGGGAGGCGTTGGGGGGGCAAAGCTAGAGGTGTGTGGCGAAGCATTGAACTGAGCAGCGGCAGCGGCATCGAAGGAGAAAGAGTCGACATGGCCATTGCTGTGGTCGCTAGAAAACTGGTCTGCAGGAGCAAAGCCATCGAAAATTGGCTGGAGAGAAAGGGAGGTTAGGGGGTGGGAGTAAGAACAAGCAGGGTGTAAATGAGGGGGAGGGGAGGAGGAGGGAGGGAGGGAGGGAGGAGCCTAAAACAAGCGACGGTGGGCAAGCGACAGCTAACTATCAACTCACCGGAGGAGGAGGTGGTGGTGGTGGCGATGTATCGACTGCACAAAAGTCGACCGAACCTGCCCCTAAATTTGCACAACTACTGGCGCCATTGCTATTGGTGTTGATATCGTCCTGGGCCGGCAGGCCGTTCATATGCAGAAATGGGGCATATGCCGATTGGGCGCCAGCACCAAAGAAGGGTTGGCCTGAGCCTGGGGAGAAGTCCATTGTAGGTATAGTAGAGAGGGAAAAGAGAGAGATAGTGAAAAGCGATGCTGGTGATCGATGGTTTCGAGATATGACGAATTACGAGTGTATGAGTGGCAGTGGTAGTCAATCGGTCAGTAGATTTGTCTATTGAGTTTAGCTGCTGCTTGTTTGTGTATTTATCAGATGACCCAACAACGAAACGACACTGGGATGAGGTTGGCGTTATTATTGTCTTTCTTGCTATGGTTTCTATCGGGAGCTCGTCCTCACAGCTTGTCTTAACGTGATTGTTATAGTGTTCTCGCTTTCGCTTGTAGGCGTTCTCCAAGTCTGACAAAATAGGTTAGGCCACAGGATAAAGATCAAAAATATGCCCCTGAAAAAAAAAGAAAGAAATATTCCAAGAAAAAAAAACAGACGTCGTGATAAATTTTATCTAGACATCAGAAAGGACAGTAGGAAAAGGGAAAAAAAAATAAAAAAAAAAGAGAGGAAAAGAACGAAAAATAAAGAGAAAAAAAAATGATAAAGGCGCAAGGCTGAAAGGCTGAGAGACCAACAACCAATCATCGTGCATCTTGGCCAGCCGTAGACAGACACGATCACCAGACTCGTGCTGACCTTACCCCGCTTGGGCATAACATGGGCTTATGATATAAGCCCATGCCATATCTTTCTGTGTCTCTTAATTGCCATCGCGCGTAGATCCAACCAGCAGCTCCTCGATCACTTGGCCGCTGTAAATCCGTATCGGGGCATTGGTATTGGATATGCTGTACACAGCTCCGGCCCCCGCCCTCACTTCTACTTCTATCCCTCCCGAGATCTGCATCGTCTCGAGAACT